>JAAALK010000283.1:116252338-116842375 GCA_019279435.1 Zizania palustris
CATCAGGCACTTGTGTTCTTGCAGATGGTTTTGCTCTGTCCTCCCTGGTCTCCGTCACAAAGGAGCAGGTGGATACTCTAGCAGATGATGAGCTTGCTCTCATTGCCCGGAGGTTCACCCGCTTTCATCATGAGAGACGGGATCAGAGGAGAAGTGGTTTTAGTGGCTGCTATGAATGTGGCGACACCTCTCACATTAAGGCAAATTGCCCCAAGGTCAAGAAGAGAGATGAGAGTGACCGCCCTAAATACCACAAGAAGGAGAGGAAACCCTTTGTGAAGGGCAAGCGCGGCAAGATGGCTAAGAAAGTAGCCAAGGCCGCTTCCAGAGCTTTTGTTGCTGCTCTCAGCGACATCGACACTTCCTCAACTGAGGAGTCGAGCTCTGAGGAGGAGGAGTCCCCAAGGAAGGAGGACAAGAAGGACAAGAAGGGACGTGACTTCACCGGCCTTTGCTTCATGGCCGACAGCGATCACAGCGGCGATGAGCTTGACTCATCTGAGGTAAACCTATCTCCTGACCAGCTTCTAATTAAATTAGATGAGCTGAATGAAGTTGTGCTAGGTCAGGATAGATTACTTGTGCAAGCCGCTAGAGAAAGAAAAGACCTTAGACTTAGGCTAGAAAATGTTTCTACTGAATATGCCATGCTTAAGTCTAAATATGATGATGCTGATTGTGAATCATGTTCTGTTGTCATGAGTGAGCTTGCTCAGTTGCGCTCTGTACATGCTCAAACTCTCTCTGAGCTTGAGACTGCACAGAAGCAGCTTTTGGAGGTGGATTCTAGACCTCATGAAATTATTGATTGCATGAACTGCTCTTTATTGCGCGATAGCATTAATTTACGTGATAAGCATGTTCTTGATCTAGAGGCTAGATTGGAGAGGGCCGGTAGTTCTAAGGATGTGCAGCCTGTGTGTGACACTTGCATCACCCTTAAGGACCAGCTAGGCACTGTTAGAGAGCGAGCTGAGAACCTCATGTCTGAAAATGAATACCTTCTTTCTGTGGTGAATAAATGCACTGAAGGGAAGGGTAGGATGGATTTGCTCTTGGCCAAGACCAAGTTGTGTGCTGACAGAGCAGGGGTAGCTCTAGGTTTGGGTTTTGAGAGGATAGCTTCAGACAGTAAGACCAAAACTGTTTTCACCTCTCCCACCACCCTAGAGAAAGAGAGAGCTCTGTTGGACACCCCTCCAGCCAAAAGGCCTACCCATCCACCAAAGAAAACCACACCTCCTATCAAGAAAAATCCTCCCAAGAAAACCACTCAAAAGAAACCCAAGGAGCCCGTGAGAGTTGCTCCTGTGACCCATGAGAGTGCCCCCAGGAGAGTGTTTCATTGTTCTTATTGTCAGCGGGCGGGTCATTTGATCGGTTTCTGTTTCCGTCGCATCAAGGATGAGCGACGTGCACAGGCGATGAGCTATCAGGACATGCATTACCCATCTTTAGGTATGCATGAGTCTGAGTTTTACTCTCGTCCTGTTTTCGAGGCTCCTCATGCTTCTCGGAGAGGTTTTGCTCCTCGAGGTGTTCACCATGTTCCATATGGTGGTAGACCTCGGGCGAGTAGCTTTGTACCTCGTCAGAGTAGGAGACCTCGTCATGCTTTGCGTTCTTTGCATGTAGGTAGACCTCGCACTTTGCATCATTCTGATTATTATGTGCGTAGACCATCTACTTTTACTGCGCCTACTACTCGTGTCACTCAGTGCTGGATGCCTCGTCATTATTTCACTCACCCCAGCACTGAGCGATCGAGGCATTCTCATCATGTGTAGGCGACAGGTCGAGGCTTGGAGGGCACGTGGATCATGGACTCCGGTTGTTCGCGCCACATGACCGGAGATGCAGCTTGGTTCTCCAGCCTCACTACAACCAAGCAAAGGGAACATATCACCTTCGGAAACAATCGAAGGAGTAGAGTGAAAGGTAAAGGTGTGGTAAGAATTAACACGAACTTCACTCTCAAAGATGTTGCTTTGGTTGAGAACCTGGGATACAATTTGCTGTCTGTATCTCAGTTGCTAGATGAGGGCTTCGAAGTGCGATTTCATCGCAATACTTCGCAAGTGCTAAATTCTGATGGCGTTGTGGTGTGTAAGATCTTTAGGGTTGGGAGAGTTTTTGGAGCTGATTTTTCAGAGTCGTCTGGTTCTTCTCATTGTCTTGTTGCACATTCGACTTCTGAGCTTTGGAAGTGGCATAGGAGACTGGGGCATATGAGCTTTGAGTTGCTCGCTCGTCTGAGCGCCCTAGGTTTGATCCGAGGATTGCCCAAGCTCAAGTTTGAGAAGAATTTAGTTTGCGCTCCTTGTCGACATGGTAAAATGATTGCCGCTTCGCATTCGCCAGTCACCACAGTGATGACTGAACAACCCGGAGAACTTCTCCATATGGACACTGTAGGTCCTTCTCGGGTTAGTTCTTTAGGCGGCAAGTGGTATGTTTTAGTTATTGTCGACGATTTCTCTCGCTACTCTTGGGTCTTCTTTCTTGCCAGCAAGGACGAAGTGTTTTCACACTTTCGGAGCTTGGCTTTGAGACTGTTCACTGAACTCCCAGGTGCATTAAAATTCATTCGAAGCGATAATGGCACCGAGTTCAAAAATAGTCTCTTTGTTGACTTTTGCATGGAGCATGGCATAGAACATCAATTCTCTGCTCCGCGGGTTCCTCAACAGAATGGTGTTGTTGAGAGGAAGAACCGCACTTTGGTTGAGATGGCTAGGACGATGCTTGATGAGCATAGGACTCCTAGAAAATTCTGGGCTGAGGCCATGAACACTGCATGTTACATCTCAAACCGAATTTTCTTGCGCTCAATTTTAAATTTGACATCTTATGAGCTGCGTTTTGGGAGACAGCCCAAGGTTACTCATCTTCGAGTTTTTGGCTGTCGCTGCTTTATCCTAAAACGTGGTAACTTGGATAAATTTGAGTCGCGATCTTCTGACGGGATCTTTTTGGGTTATACTACTCATGGTCATTCTTATCGTGTTTATAACTTGGAAACTAACACTGTCATCGAGTCATGTGATGTGACTTTTGATGAATCAACCCCCTCTGTTAGTTCTGCTCTTGAACAGGCAAATGAACACGACATGGAACAGACCTTATTCGAAGACGAAGATCCCGGAGATTTCGAGGATGATCCCCTACTACCCTCGACATCAACCCCCGAAGCTGACCCCGCTTCAACTACTTCAGCACGAGGTCCCGAAGCGACTACCTCAACATCGGTCATCTTGGACCACACCAACGCACAAGTTGAGGGGGAGACTGCATCCCGCCGCGAGGCTCCACATCATGTTCAAAGGATACATCCTCCCGAGCAGATCATTGGTGAGCTTGATCAAAGGGTAACACGTTCTCACGCTCATTTCACTAATGCTGCTTTTGTTGCTTCTTTCGAGCCCTTAGATGTTAGTCATGCACTTTCTGATTCTAGTTGGATCAATGCCATGCATGAAGAGCTTGAGAATTTTGAAAGAAACCAAGTCTGGACTTTAGTTGATCCTCCTCCAAATGTTCATTTCATTGGAACAAAATGGATTTTCAAAAATAAACAAGGGGAGGATGGAACAATTGTTAGAAATAAGGCCAGACTAGTAGCTCAGGGCTTTTCTCAACTAGAAGGGATTGATTTTACTGAAACTTTTGCACCTGTTGCACGCCTTGAGGCCATTAGGATTTTGCTTGCCTTTGCGACATCCCGGGGATTCAAACTCTATCAAATGGATGTCAAAAGTGCTTTTCTTAATGGCTTCATAGGTGAAGATGTTTATGTAAAACAACCCCCTGGTTTTGAAAACCCCAAGTACCCACATAAAGTCCTTAAACTTCATAAGGCTCTTTATGGACTCAAGCAGGCCCCTCGGGCATGGTATGATAGACTTAAGTCTTTTCTGCTTGAGCGAGGGTATTTGATGGGCTCTGTTGATAAAACTTTGTTTACTCTCAAGCATGGCAAAGATTTCCTCCTAGTTCAGATTTATGTGGATGATATCATCTTTGGTGGCTCTTCTCATGCTTTAGTTGCCGAGTTTGCAGATACCATGAGCAGGGAGTTTGAAATGTCAATGATGGGTGAACTCACCTTTTTCTTTGGTTTGCAAATCAAGCAAAGCAAACAAGGTACTTTTGTCCACCAGACAAAGTACACCAAGGACCTGCTCAAGAAATTCGACATGTCCGATGCGAAGCCCCTCGCCACTCCAATGGCTACATCTGTAGCATTGGACCCTGACGAAGATGGAGAAGCCGTAGATCAGAAGGAGTTCCGAAGCATGATCGGCTCCCTCCTCTACTTGACTGCCACGAGGCCGGACATACACTTCGCTGTGTGTCTGTGCGCTCGTTTTCAGGCTTCACCACGAGCTTCGCACCGCCAAGCGGTTAAGCGCATCCTAAGGTATCTCAAACACACCCTTGAATTTGGCATATGGTATTCATCGTCTTCATCTTTATGTCTTAGAGGTTATTCAGATGCGGATTTTGCTGGGTGTAGAATTGATAGGAAGAGTACCTCCGGTACTTGTCATTTTCTGGGTACGTCTCTGGTTTGCTGGTCTTCCCGCAAACAGTCTAGTGTTGCACAATCGACGGCCGAGGCCGAATATGTTGCTGCAGCTAGCTGTTGCTCTCAGATTTTGTGGATGGTTTCCACTTTGCGGGATTTTGGGTTAGATTATAAGAGTGTTCCACTTTTCTGTGATAACACTAGTGCTATTTGTATTGCAAACAACCCGGTTCAGCACTCCAGAACCAAACACATTGATGTACGGTATCATTTTCTCAGAGATCACAATGAGAAGGGTGATATTGAACTTCAATATGTTGATACCCAACACCAGCTTGCCGATATTTTTACAAAACCCCTCGATGCTTCTCGATTTGCTTACTTGCGTGGGGAACTTGGTATTTGTCATCCCTACGGCATTTTGTGAGGGGGAGCTGATTTTAATTGTCTTGCATATGCTCATTATGTGTGGAATTGCACTTACATCTTTTGCTATTATATGCCTGCTTTTAATTCAAAGAAATCATGACAGCTCAGCTCTATGAAATATGTCTGGAACATTGATTGTGCATGATGTTTTATTTTCTAAAATCAAAACTTGCTCACTGCTAAATCGTGTATCTAGCTTGTTTAGGCAGGACTGCTTTTAGCTATCTTTTATCTACTTGACAGCAAGACACTGTTCCTTGGATGCTAAAATTTGCAACTTGAAAAATTGTGTTCTTTATTCATGGATATTCATCAAAATAACTTATTCATCTAAATCAAAGTCAAAAATCCATGATTTGCCTGGTTTAAATGAAAAGAAAAGATCCAGGAGGGTTTCTTTGTCGCACTACTCTATTCTAGACTGCTTACCATTGCACTTTGGTCTGAACTGGAATAGTGTAGTGTATGCCAAAATCACCGCCTTAAGCTTCAGATGGCTTTCATGCCTAGGCTTGGCCTGATTGGAAAGTATAAGGTGGACAAACAAATAACCCCTGGCATTAAGAAAAAGAACAACAAAATTAATTGATCATCAAGTTTGCTTTGACAGCTCCTTTTGAACAAGACTTGTCTGTCTAGGGTAGAATTTGTTAGCTTTGCGCAGTCCTTGCCTTCACATGTCTAGCTGCTTTGATTAAGTGGTGATGCTTTTACTTCAAAATGACGAAATCACATGCCATCATCTTGTTTCACAGATTGTTAAATTGAGCTGAGCACATGATCATTTGTGTTAATTTTGGCATATTTTTGCATTATATGTCTTTGCAATTCTATTCATTTCGCAGCTTTGCATCTTTTGAATGCTCCTTGATGCTTGCATTGCCAAAGGGGGAGAGGTTTGCTATGTTCTCTGCCGCAAGAAGGCATAATTTTGAAGGGGGGAGAGATTTTTGACATAAAGGGGGAGAAAAATTTACTTAACTCAGGGGGAGTTCTTATCAAGGGGAGATTTGCCAAAAAGGGCTTTTACTCTTTTGAGAAAGGGGGAGAAAAATTTCTTTTATCAAGTGACATGCTTTGGCTCTTTTTGAGTTTTTATGGTCACTTGTGTGCTGAAAATTTTTACATTTTCTTGAACTTCAATTTGGTTGTCAATGCACTCATCAAGGGGGAGATTGAGAAACCAAGGGTGGTTTCGGTGTATGTGATGAGTGATTGACAGGTTTATTTACCCTCTGTTCGAAGGGTACCTCCGAAGGGGCTTCGGAGGTGGTACCTCCGAAGGGTGTTCGGAGGTGTGTCACCGAAGTGTGTTCGGTGTTTGCTTGCTGCAGCTGTGCAGCGGAGTGTACCTGTCGGAGGGGTCCGGCAGTACGCGATGACTGGGTTTGTACCGAAGGCTTCGGTACTTTGGGCGGTACACCGGAGTGTGTGCCGGAGGTTGCTAACCCGGAGAGGTCTCCGGAGTACTGGATACACTTGTTTGCTTGTCTGTGGTGCGCAGGGACTTCGGAGGCGACGGACAGGGTTCGAGCCAGGTGAACTTGGGTCAAGCGGGTGGTTTGATGCCAAGGGAGCGGGGAGCTCCGTCACGGTGGCTGCGAAGGTGGTCCGGGTCGGTCCTCAGGTCGAGACGCGCCAGGTGAAGGCAGAGAGTGCGGAGCGTGGCTCCGGCTGAAGGTACTCCGAGACAAGTCCTCGGAGGTGAGGCACTTCGAAGGTACTCCGAATGGAGTGACTTCGGAGTTGGTGGACCAAGTCCTCTGTGGAGGCAAGGAGTTCGAAGTGTGCTCCGGAGGGAGGCACTCGAAGGTATACCCGACGAAGGTCTCAGAAGTCGAGGTGCATCGAAGGCATTGTCCGGGTGAGGCTCGTCGTGGAGTGTGCTCGGGGAGAGGCACTGCGACGGAGTGCTCATGGAATGCTTCATGCGGAGGCCTTGGACGAAGGAGGGACTTCGAAGGGAGGTACTCCGAAGGTGGGGGCTTCGGAGTGAGGATGACTTGAGGTGCCTCGGCCATGCATGGCTTCGGTACACGGACGGACGGTGTTCGAGCTCGGAGTAGCTGCGAAGCCGTGGTGATCCACTCCGGAGGTGGTGGTGCGAAGGCCCAAGGGCTTTGACGGCTTCGGCTTAAAACCGTCACTGTATCGAAGGACTTCTTCGGCGGAGCGAAGGCCAACAGGCTGCAGGCTTCTCGCCGAAGCTTCCGCACCCATCGCGTGCGAAGGGAGGTTCCAGAAGTCAACACTGTAAAGGCTGACACTGTCTGTTCTGAAAAAGGCTGACACTGTCCCCTCTGCAGCTGACAGAGAATCCTCCAAAATAAAGGTGGACTACCTTTTGTATCCCTTAGTTCTGTAGAGACAAAATGGATGTAAACCCTAGGGGTAAAGTAGTCACTTCCTTAGGATGAAGCCGTGGGCTATAAATATGGGGGCTCGGTAGGTAACATTTAACACTTTGAGCATTTACTGTTGAGCTCCTGTAGACAGACCTCGCTGTATTCATTCTGAGTTCAATACATTTTGTGTTCCTTGTTCAAGCGGCGAAGCCCTGCTACTGTGTGCTTTTGCTTGAGCTCGTATTGCATACCTCGCTAGTTTTAGTTCACCGAAGCCTGTTGAGGAGAAGGTTGTTTTTCTTGCGAGGTGTGATTTGTCAGTGTGCGTTCGCTCTGTGTAACAGAAGGTGTAACCTCGCTGCTTACTAGCGGAGCCCTGACCGAGGCCCGTTTAGCTTCTTGTGTCGAAGCCCTTAGCGTAGTCCTTTCGCGTGTGCGTGTAGACCTTCGGGTACGAAGCCCAGCACCAGTTGCTGTCGCCAAGTACTTGGTCGAAGTCCTCAGAGGGCTGTCCACTCTTGCGAAGGGTGAAGTGCGAAGCCTCCTCGAAGCACCTTGTGTGCGGAGCCTGCACTGACTTAGCAGAGTAGATTTTCGAGGGTTGTTCGAGGAGCGAAGTCTTTTTGGCTTCGAACTTTTGCCACTCCGAAGCCTGTGTTCGAAGGTGTCGAAGTACCTCCGAACCAGACCTTCGAAGGTTGTGTTCGAAGCCTGTTCCGCAGAAGACAGAACTAATCGGAAGGCTAAATTTTTAGCCCGTATTTTTAAAAGCTCCCATTCACCCCCCCTCTGGTCGCCGTTTCCGGTCCAACACGGAGCTTATCAGGCATCTGGTGCTGGAGCTGGCGCAGTCATCATATCACCATCAGGGCAGAAGGCCATGTATTCTGCGAGGCTCAACTTTAAGACCACCAATAACATAGCAGAGTACGAAGGGGTCCTGCTAAGCCTCCAAAAGGCAAAGGCACTTGGAGCTGCAAGGATAATAATTATGACAGATTCCCAAGTCGTCGCAGGGCATGTCGATAAGAGCTTTCAAGCAAAGAACCCGCATCTAGCGCAATACCTTGAAGAAATCCACAAAACTGAGGCAGCATTTAAGGGATTCTCTGTTCGGAGCATCCCTCGGGCAGATAATCAGCTCGCAGATATTCTGGCAAAAGCTGCAGCCGGAGCGGTGGACCTCCCAGAGGGTGCTTTCTACGAAGAACTAATGAAGCCTGCAGCTAGTCAAGTACCCTCTGCAGAAATACTATGCATTTCGGCCACAGATTGGCGGGTTCCGATCATGAACATGTTGCAAGGTAGCATAGATTCTTTAGACGGTCCGGAGGCCCGAAGATTGCAAGCAAGGGCTCGAAACTACAAGATTGTCAACGGAATATTATACAAAGCTGGTGTGTGTTCCCCTCTACTCCGATGCATCTCCCAACCCAAAGGCTAAGACATACTTCGGGATATTCATGAAGGTTTGTGCGGAAGTCATCTGGCCCCTCGTGCTCTGGCAGGCAAGACACTTCGGCAGGGGCTATACTGGCCAACAATTGTGAGAGATGCAGAGGAGTTGGTTAGAACATGCCAAGGATGCCAATGGATGGGCAGACGAAGCCACCGTTCGCCAGTTCAACTTCAAGTTATTACCCCGGTATGGCCAATGGCTCGGTGGGGCATGGACCTCATAGGTCCTTTTCCAATGGCAAAAGGAGGCTTGAAGTTTGCGGTAGTAGCAATTGAATATTTTTCAAAATGGGTTGAAGCGGAGCCGTCGACTTCTATCACTTCGAGGAATGTGCAAAAAATTTCTGGCAAAACATTATATGCAGGTTCGAAGTGCCAAGGGAGCTAACCGTGGATAATGGAACCCAGTTCGAAGCTGAGACATTCAAAGCATTTTGTGAAGAGCTGGGCATTAAGTTGTGCTTCGCAGCAGTACGCCATCCACAGTCTAACGGAGCTGTCGAGAGAGCCAATGGGAACATCCTATCCAATTTAAATCGAAGGATTGTTGGGCTGGCCAAGGGCTGTGGGTCGAAGAGCTCCACAAGATCTTGTGGTCCATTCGAACCACTCAAACTAGATCCACATGCTTTACCCTATTTAGATTACTCTTCGGAGATGAGGCCATGACTCCTACGGAGCTCAAGGGTGGATCCCTTCGTATAATGCAGCCCGGAGATGAATATGAAAGAAACACTTCACTGGACTTATCAGAAGAAACAAGGCTTCGAGCTGTCGCCAATCTGACGAAGTACCAGGGACAAACAAAAACATGGTATGACCCGAAGATAAAGCCGAGCGAGCTTAGACCAGGTCAACTAGTTTTGCGAAGTGTAATAGCACCGGGGAAGCTAGGGAATAAATGGGAAGGACCATATATTATCCTACGCTCAGGACGTCCCGGATCGTTTAAATTAGCTAATTTAGAAGGAGAAGAATTGAAACATGCATGGCATGCGGAGCACCTTAAGCGTTATTACGCTTAGGGCTCCTTGTCATCACTTGTAAAATTTCCTTTTCTAAATAAAAGCGGAGGGTCGAATTTTGTTTACTCTTCGAGTATCCCTTACTCCGGGTGGACGCATCGGGAGGACGGAGATGCTTGCAGAGTCAAGCATCTTTCCCAAGACCCGGATAGCAGCCTGCGAACCATGGGTTCGAGGGCTTCGCTGTCCCCCTACGGATTCCAGGCTACGGCTTGTTAGGATCCGTAGAAGAGTCTAAGGACTTTAAAAGAACAGATTTCCGGCCTTCGGGCGCGACGTATCTATAAAATAGCCGAAGGTAACCACCCTACGGATTCCAGGCTACGGCTTGTTAGGATCCGTAGAAGAGTCTAAGGACTTTAAAAGAACAGATTTCCGGCCTTCGGGCGCGACGTATCTGTAAAAGAGCCGAAGGTGGCCACCCTACGGATTCCAGGATACAGCTTGTTAGGATCCGTAGAAGAGTCTAAGGACTTTAAAAGAACAGATTTCCGGCCTCCGGGCGCGACGTATCTGTAAAAGAGCCGAAGGTGGCCACCCTACGGATTCGAGGCTACGGCTTGTTAGGATCCGTAGAAGAGTCTAAGGACTTTAAAAGAACAGATTTTCGGCCTCCGGGCGCGACGTATCTGTAAAAGAGCCGAAGGTGGCCACCCTAGGGATTCCAGGCTACGGCTTGTTAGGATCCGTAGAAGAGTCTAAGGACTTTAAAAGAACAGATTTTCGGCCTCTGGGCGCGACGTATCTGTAAAAGAGCCGAAGGTGGACACCCTACGGATTCCAGGCTACGGCTTGTTAGGATCCGTAGAAGAGTCCAGGGACTTTAAAAGTTAAACAGGCCTCCGGCCTAAGGGTTCGAGCAATCTATAAAAGAGTCAAAGGTGACCAAGTAATAAGGTTTCGAGGCCCAGGCTAACGAGACACTAAAAAACAAAAATGAAGGTCCTAAGCGACAAGTTGTCCGGCGCATCATTGTGTCCGGCGAACCCATTTGCACAACAAAGGATCCCCCACCCACAAGGAGGGGTAGGAGGGTAAAAAGCAAACAAGATGCTTTCAGAACAATTCATCATACTTATACATCAGGAGAAGTTTTGGTCCAAGCCTAGGAAAAATCGAAGACCCTGTCGGCCTCTAGAGCTACCCCTCTGGCTACTCTGTCCTTCGGAGCTTGAAGCTCCCGGTTTGGTCCTTTTCGTCCGAGTGCTTCTTTTCTTCTTCGAGGCTCGCAGTTTCTTTTGCTCCTCTTGAAGATCGACCCAGGTCAGAAGCCTGTCGGAGTTAACTTCCGCAGGGTCTTCAGCCTGGTACTCCGAGTCAGACCAATTCATGTGCTCGGAAGACGAGGATGCCTTCTCTTTCTCCTCTTCCTTGATATAAGCTAAGACCTCTTGAAAAACTTCGGGGAGTATCTCCCCTTTGTCTCCACGAGGAACAGAGAAGCGAGAGCGGCGGTAGGGCCTTAAGCTCTCGAGGCTCGCCCATTCCTTCCGGAGCCCTTCGGTAAAATCCAGTATTTCGAGGTCATGGTTCGAAGGGCGTGACAAAACCTAAAAGAACAGAACACCCAAGCAAGCTTTTCGTTTATAACTTTTCATTAATGAAAGGGGCTTTACAAGATTTTGTATACATGATTGCCCTAAGAGCTAGACCTGCGGGTCGGTTGGTGGAGCAGGGATTGCTGGAGCTGGCGAGGCAGGAAGTGGTGGCCTTGATTGTGCCTGCTTCTGCCGACGGGCTTCGTCGATCCAAGCTTTGGCCGCAGCCTTGTGGTCTGTCTTCCAAGTCGACTTGAAGGCTTCCTAGGCCAAGGCTACGTCTGAAGATGGGTGCAGCAGGTCTTCGGAGGCAAAGCTTCCAGGGGTAGAACCCCCGACTGGAGCGAGGGGAATCTGAAGGGCTTCGAGGTGGCGGAGAACTCCGATGCCAGCGCACTGACCGGAGATCTCTCAGTACCGGACGCTGGAGTTCATCATCAACGACGCCGCCACTTGGATCCTCTTCAACTTTCGATCGAGCGGTTCGCTGGCAGCAGCAGAAGACGAAGGGCACATAGTGCCAAAATATTCCAAGGTACCCTGAAGGGCGTCCAAGGTACGTTCTGCTGCACTAGTGTTCTTCTTCTCCTCCGCCTCCAGCCCCGCAACAGTAGAAGCCACTTCGGCCACTTGGAGCATCAAGGAGCTCTTCTGGGCCATCGCTTGATTAAGAACTCCCTGGAGCTCCACCAACTGGGTGCTCGAAGTGGCCGCCGATTGCCGGAGCTTTTCAACCTCCGCTCGAAGAACTACGCGCTCGGCTTCAGCCTCTTGGGCCGAAGTACGGAGCGCGTCGTTGTCCTGCCTCGCTATTTGGAGGGCTTCGTCGACCGCAGATCTAGCCCTCCGTTCCTCTAGGGCCTCATCCTCCAACCGAAGGGATTTTTCTTCAGAGCCTTTAAGGGCGGTTTGGAGGGTGATAACCTTCCTCTTGAGTCGATTGGTTTCGACTTCATTGGAAGTCGCTGCCGCTCTAGCAAGGACGAATTGCTGCAAAGAAAAAAAGCAAGTAAGTATCAAAGTGTTCATAATTACTAATTAGAAGTGGTTTGTGGTGCTTTTCATACCTGAAGGGCAACCCTTTCGAGGGCCATGTCGAGCGCCGGAGCCCTAGCTTCGCTCAGAGTAGAGACCAGATCCGAATTGGCGATGTCCTGGCTCTTCTCCGCCAAAGGCTCCAGGAGTGCTCGGAGGCCTGTCCGGTGCTCCAGGAATGGAGCCAGCAAAGGAAGCCAAGACAAAGCTTGGCGATCATCCGCCGTGGCCTCCTCCTCCAAATTGCTGGCCGAAGTCGTCGCTAGGCCGGGGGGAAGGCCGAGGCTAGTCATGCTTTTGCCCCTCCCCGGCACGAAAGCATGAGCATCGGCTAGGGCAGAAGCGGCCCTTCCTTTGGTGACTACCCCTTTGACTAGAGCCGCAGCAGCGGGGGTGACCTTGGTCACCGGAGCCGCAGCTGCGGGGGCAATCTCGGTCCCTAGGGCCGCATCGGCAGGCACGACTTCCGCCACCGGGACCGGAGCGTCCAAGGGAGTCGAAGTGTCCATCGGAACCTCGACCCCTGAAGAAATTGGGACTTCGGGTGCCGCCGGGGCTTCATCACCCTTCGAGGTACCTACAGTGTCAAAATATTTGATAAGCATTCACGAGTAGAAATTGTTGCAGGTGTCGACCAAGGTAAAAACTTCGTAGTATACCTTTGGAGGGCCCATGAGGCAGAATCGTCGGATCCTCCAGAACTTCATACATACGGAGGATATCGTCGATATCATCCCCCGAAGTCCTCTCCGGTGTGCTTTTCGCTGGGGCCTCGACTTCCACCATGATCACCCCGGTTACGGGTGAGTTGGGGGTGGTGGAGTCCGTCTCCAAGTCCACGACAGCAGGCACGGAGGCGTGCGCTGGGTCTACCTCCGCAACCTCCCGAGCGGAAGCTTCGGCTGAGACGCCTGCTGCATCTTCGTCGTCCTCCAAGAGATAATTCTCGAAGGTCGTTGCCAGTTGGGCATTGGAGTCTTCGGAGTCCTCTGAGGCCGAACTCTAGATGTCCAAGGACGAAGCAGACGAAGCAGGAGCCAGCTACGGAGGGAGCTTCGCCACTTTCTTCTTCTTAGGCGGCGTCTTGCTGGCTTTCTTGGGGGGCTCGGCGACGGCCTTCTGTTTCCGAGAGGCTGCTCCGGTCGAGGTAAAGTCTGGCAAAGGAGGGGGCACCATTCCGAGAGCTCCCCACACTCTGTTGGAGCGCTCCCAACTCCCCACCAGCTCCAGCCTCTTCTATCGCTCAGTCACCGTAGGGGCTCCGAGGACCCGTTCGGTGGCCCGAGCTATGTCTTCCAGAGTTAGCGCCAGTGGAGCCGCTGGGGAAAAAGGGTAACATGTTATAAGTATGCTATTTTTCATCATCTAACACGTTACTGCAGGAGTTGAAATCTTACCTAGGGTTCGAAGATCACCCTTCGAGGCCTGTTGAAACACTATCGGCCAGTTAGCCCGGGTTCGGAGCGATCTCCGCCTCCTTCCAGAACCAGATCTCCTGGAGAGGCCCTGCAAGGGGGGAGTCCTCTCCGACTTCAGCGTAGAACCACCGAAGGATCCAGTTGGTGTACCACCGATCGTTGATGGCCTTCGCAGGAAAGTGTTGGGCATGCTCCCTCCGCAACTGGAAGTTGACGCTGCCGAAGGCCATTATCACCTTGGAGTCCCCGGGCCCGTCCTGCGGCTTCGGCTCACAGATAGCTTCATGGGTAGCAGCGAAGACCTCCGAACGTCCTTCGCACCCTTCGGCCCGGAGTGCCCACTCGAAGATAGCTAGGCGGGCGACGACATTGGGGGATAATTGAGGTAATGTGATGTGAAACAAGTCCAGCACCTCCGCCAAGAAGTCGATGGCCGGAAGCCCCAAGCCCGCTTCGAAGAACGCCTCGAAGACCACCACATCTCCGCTTCGTGGCCTCGGGGTTGATTCCGACCCGGGGAATCGAGTCCTCAGTCCTGCCCCTAGCTTCCCTTCCACGGCCTCCTCAATAGACTCAGCGGTGCTCGTGGACTGGCCGATGAGGAAGCTTTGAGAAATTTTCTTCTTGGAGAGCGGGCGGAGCTCCCGAGGGTTCTTGGGCCAGGCGTCGCGCGGAGCTCCCGCCATTGCTGCCGCAGCCGAGGCGGCCCACGCTTGCCTCTGCGCCAGGGTGCTCGCCGCCGCCGGAACGGTGTGGCTGGTTCTCGCCATGGCTTAGTGGATTGGGAGATTGTGAGAATTGAAGGTTGAAGAGAGCGAGTCGCAAGTGCTGAGTGAGGTAAAATGTTTCGGGTAACTTCTAATCCTCCTTTTATATCCGATCGCTGGTTGCTACGCTTCGATTGCGTTCACACTGCAGGTTCGGCTTCCGCCACTAGCAGATGGGTCCAGAAAGTGGAACGGCATGAAACCGCCGTAAATTTTGACCGTTGCCTTTTACAGGGCGTAACGGCTACTTGCGCTGTAACGGCTATAATCAAAACGGCTCCCCACAACGTTTGCGCTTCGGAGCAGTACTCTTTCCTACGATGTGTTCACACTGCGTTAGGAGCTCGGGGAGGGGTCCGAATGCTTTGGGTCCGAAATCCTCCGAAGGAATGTAATGTGTTCAAATTCTCTCTAAGTCTCAGAATATGAAAATATTCCTTGCGTATACTGCCTCCCTTCTGCACAGGTTAAATACGGAGAGGCGTATTCGAGGGGCTACTATTGGGGGAAATTGCTTCACCTTCCGGACTTAGAGATTAATAGCTCAAAGATTCACTAAGCTTCGGAGTTGGTGAGCTCCTGTTCGAAGGTGGAGGCGCCAAGCCGGAGGGTGCCTCGATCCGAAGTCCTGAGAAGCCCTCCGCAAGATACGAAGGCTCTGAAGTAGAATGACAGGATTGATAAGATGTTTGGCTTATCCATCTGCCTTGGATAAACTTTACCCTTTTTAACCCTGCTCCGGGTACCGAATAGTTTCCACTATGTCGGTTGTAATCTAGGGGTAATTAGGTCTTTTCCTTAAACATTTTTGCCTATAAATACCCTCCTCTCTACCCTGTAACGGGAACCGAACATCTGGCTATTCAATACACATATTCGAACTACTTGAGCTATTATCCAATACGGAGGCTCGAGAAAGTTCTTAGACACGAACTCACTGTTTGTCTGTTCTTGATCTCAGAGAACCTGTTAGCGTAAACTTTTACACCAACAATAAGTGATTTATTTGAGAACAAGATATAACTAAACAAAAAGTTATTAATACTGGTCTGTTAGCACATGGTCCACGTTTTGACTTTGGCTTTGGCTTTTCTGAAGTGTACGAGTAGTTGACACACTTTCAATACCTCATCTCGTATGTGAGGTCATCTATATTTCTCATGAATTTATATTTGTCTCCAAAAAAACACATAGGGGGTTCGACACTTTCCGACGAATGGTGATGAGGATCATAACCGTGATCAGATCTATCCTTTTGCACCATCTACCATGATATATCCACATAAATTCAGTATGTCTAAAATACCTCTATATTTTCTCTAAAATATCCCTAAATTATCACTGAAGTATGTTTAAAATACCTCTAAATTATATTTAAAGTACACATAAATTAACCCTAAATTACTCCTCAAGTACCTCTAAATTATCCCTAAAGTATCACTAAAGTATGTTCAAAATACCTTTAAACAATCTCTAAATTATGATTAAACTACCCCTAAATTACTCATAAACTATGCCTAATATACTCCTCAATTACTACTAATTTACTCATAAATTACTTCTAATCTACCACCAAACTACTCTAAACTAATAACTATAGAAGAAAAACGAGAGGTGAGGGACTTACCTAGAAGGAGAGCACCTTGGGGCAGTGTTGATGCCAAGATTTGGTAAAGCTCAGGCCCACCAAAAATGTTGCATGGTCAACATAAGTCAAAGAAGTCCGATCAAAGATGGTCAAAGGAGTCCATCCATGTGGTCACAATTTGATCGGACATGAAGGAGCCGATGAAGCAGGGAAGATGAGGATGATCCTGAATCAGTTACAATGTAGATTACGTGGACGACAAGTCTCCGGACTATAAATATGTATCTAATTAGCTAGGAAAATAACAACATAACCCTGCAAACGACTACTCTTCGACATATCGTCACCTTGGCTTCCCAAGGTTAATCCTGGTGGGATTCGGGACTCGGAGTTGGGCTGCACGTTTTGATCTCCGGAGAAGAGGTGAGTCTCGCCACCACGATGACCATATCGGCTAGGTCAATATTCTTTAAGGCTGCATCGTATCGATCTCTTGAAGGCATCGACTAGGTCAATACGATCGTTGGTTTATCCCGGTGTATTGGCTAGGTCTAAGACTGCATCAGATTGATCTCTTAGATTGATTTGGTTTAGGTGTCATAGCCTAAGGCTTCATCGGTTAAGTCTGACATCTCTTTTTATTGCATCTGCTTCATGATGTATACCGTTCATCTAAATAAGGTATGCCTGATACTTTGAAGTATTGTCGAGTTCATCGTGACTAGATACTGTCTTGGTTAGATCCAATCTTGTTATTACGATGATGTTGATGATACTGACATGTTATCTAGTACATTTTATTTATTTCTATCGGAGTACAAGCCGATAAGTTACCCTTTCCATGTTCTATCTTATGCATGCTCGGGAGATACCCATCGGCCTTTACCCACGATTGCCTTGTTCTATCAACCGATGGCATATCCACACTGATCCCTGTGCAGTAGTCATTGGCCCTATGGACGATCGACGTATTCATTCATGATTATTTTATCCCCGTTACAGTCATCGGCTTAGCAGTTGATTGACTCTGCTACTAATGTTATTTCTTTTCGTGGACTCCTTATCAGTTGCAGGGTCAAACTGATTGGCATGCTCTGAACCCTTTTTCTTCTAAGATTATAGGACCTGTATTAGAGTTAAACTGATCTTCCAGGCCACACATATGACCAAAAATACACCAATAGGCGGCTTCGGAGGCTGTTGGATATGTGGGGTCGGTAGGTGAGTTGGGAGAGGGCTTCGGCCTCCCCTTTTATAGACACTATGTCGGTGCATGGTTAGTTGATCTAGGCCACGTGTCCTAATTTGATCGACCATGTGCCGATTTGGGCCAAACAGTCTAGATCAGTGCATAGTCAGCCCGAACTAGGTCACATGGCCTCAATCGACCAACCATGCGTCGACATGTGTTAGGCCCGTGCCAAGACCCGGTCTAACTAGCCAATGGCCCTGATCGGCCGAATTAGGTCACGTGATAAGCCGACATGTGACCAATTTTGTAATTTTTAAAACCGTTACCGGAATTGATTTTTTTAAAATGTAGTATTTTTTTAAAAAATACTAAACTCATTATTCCAAGGCAATTCAAGCCCACACACATCTGAAAGCGAACATAAATGCAACCCTACCCATCAAGAGGAAGGAAAGGAGAAAGCTCGCTTGTGACGCGAAACCACTGCGTCCGCGGTCCGCACGGCCGCCATCCCGCAAAAAAGTCTCCAAAAACCGCACGAAAGCGGGGGCAACCTACAAGCAGGTAGCGTGCATGCGTGCGGGGCTGCGGGCGCAAGCGAGCCACCACCCACCGCGCTGCGAGATTAGCTCAGCAAGCAGCACGGCATGGGCGCAACACTAAAAGAAGCAGCCACACCTCCTCGTCCTCCTCCCCCTCTGTCCCCAACCCCAACCCTGCCTTGGTTTTCTTCGCCCGCTCGCTCGATCGCCTCCGTTCTTGGCTGCGTGGGTAGGGGATGGATGAGCAGGGAGGCCGCGGCGGGTTTGACCTGCAGGAGCACGGCAGGCATGCGCTGATGCTCCTGCAGCAGCGGCGACGGCGGGAGCAGGATGCGGCGGAGGAGGAGGAGGTGCGGCGCCAGATGTTCGGGGCCATCTCGGCTGCGTTCCCGGCGGCTTTGGGCAGCCGGCAGCAGGGGGACGGCGGGGAGCTGGACGGGTTCTGCGACAGCGAGGCAGGCGGTTCATCGGAGCCCGAGCTGCGCCCCCGCGGGGGTTCCAATAGCAAGCGGAGCCGTGCCGCCGAGGTGCACAACCTCTCCGAGAAGGTGATGGCTTTGTCACTCATGCTGTGCATTGTTAATTCGATTTTGCCGTGTCAAACTGTCAATGCGGTTGTTTACTGTTGCTTGTTCTGTTGCGCAGAGGAGGAGGAGCAAGATCAACGAGAAGATGAAGGCATTGCAGAGCCTGATACCGAATTCCAACAAGGTGATCTTGTAGGGCTTATCTTGCAAGGGCGTAGATGGTAGGAATGAGTAGTGTGCTGCTGGCAGCGGGTGCGCTGACGGCGTGTGGGCGCCGTGGTGGCGCGTGTGCACAGAGGGAGGCAGCTGCTGGGGGAAACCCTAGCAACAAAGTTGTTGCTAGGCTTGCTTTATTCCATGATTCCATCACCCTTAAGGGGTATTTATAATCCTAACACAATCAAATCAGATCTCTATCTTTGGAAACAATCTAATCAAATCTCTATCCTGAGAACAGAATAATATACCTTTAGAAACTGATTGAAAGGAGATAAATCTGGCCCTTGATTGGGCCCTCTAATTAGGCTCGCGCCTTCCATAATGGAGGCCAGTCCTAACATCTCTCCCCGCCTTGGCAAATAGCTCGTCCTCGAGCTGAACGTCGGGATTGGAGTCTTGGAATTCTTGAAGCTTCTCCCAGGTGGCTTTGGAGGCAGGCATCCCTTGCCACTGCACCAGCACATACCAGATGTCTCGGCGGAGCTGAGCTTGTAGGACACGGTCTGGCATGGGCAAGAGGCGGCCGTCCAGCGTAGGAGGAAGAGTGGGCGGCGCATCTGGAGGGTCTCCACGATGGGGTTTGAGGAGGCCCACGTGGACGGCGTTGTGAAGGCGAGCGCCCGCCGACAACTGGAGTCGGTACGCAACTTGGCCGACACATTCCAAGACCTAGAAGGGTCTCGTGTAGCAAGGGCCAAGTTTCCCTTTTGTTTGAGGCTCGAGTGACTGGGTTGTGCGATGGAGGAGGCACAACCAAACCCAGTCGCCCACTATGAATTCCAGGTCACGATGGTGATTGTCGTAGTAGCACTTGGAGAGTTGTTGGGCTAGAAAGTCATCTCGTGTGCACAGGAGCTCGTCCACTGTCGTCGTGCGTGCGAAGCCCTCTCGGTATGATAGCAGCGGAGGGGGCAGCCGACCGTAAACCACCTGAAATGGTGTGGCGCGCAAGGTGGTGTGGAAGGACATGTTGTAGCAGTACTCCGCCCATGATAGCCAGTCCACCCATGCTCGGGGTCGGTCACCGGTGATGCAACGCAAGTACATGGTGATCACTTTGTTGACGACTTCGGATTGGCCATTCGTCTATGGGTGAAACGCCGTGCTCATACGGAGGGAGACGCCGACCAGTTTAAATAAGTCACGCCACACATTGTGTTGACACGAAAACGTGCCCCCGCACTTGGGTCAGTTCGACGATCCAAAAGTGTGCGGATACTTAGGAATAAGCCTAAGCGTAACAAAACACTGACGTCGCGTTCCGACTACCCTTAACAGTGGCAAGGGGGGTGGAGTTGCCAGGTAATCAGATCACACAAAAATAATCCAATTAGCCGAAATAAATATATTAGATAAAATAAATCAGCAAGCTGAACGGAGCCTGACTGATTCGAAGGTACTATGTGAAGGGTATCGCCGAAGGGTACCTTCGGCGTCTGATGCGAAGGGTCTCGCCGAAGGTAGTCTTCGGCGTTCGGACTGATCTGGCCGAAGGCAGGCTCCGAGCAGATCTCGCCGCGACAATCACCTCTGAACAGCGGGGTTCGGCGCGAAGTCTCTGACACGATAAAATAAATCGAACGCAACGCACTGGCGTGACTTCGTCTGGCGTGGGATGCAAACGTGGCGAAGCCTAACGTGACGAAGCCTGGTGCGGAGCGTGCTGGCGCGCGGGACTCGGTCAAACCGACAACAGCGTGACAGTCTGGCACGGATGGTCGAAGCTAGGATTCCGTCGAGGGGTGTTCTGGCAGCCTTCGAAACCAGTCTCCTGGCTCCGGACACCTCCGGCGAAGTGGCTTTGAGCGTGAAAACCTGCAACAGAACAGAGATCAAGTGCCAACTCGGCCTAGGGACCGAATTTGCTAAGTGTTGTAATAGGGAAACGAAGGTAGCAATCTGTTACGTAGATTTACGGGTACTTCACATGCGAAGTAACAAGGCTTACCACTGTTCCGAAGTGGCCGGCGGAGGGCTTCAAGCAAACCCACGAAGGTTGCAGAAAAGTAAAGATAAAAGTAAAGGTACGATTCAAAGCTAGGGCTTTGTGTTTGATTTGTGTTGCGGGGCTTTTATGAACCGGCCTCACCTCTATATTTATAGGGGCTAGTCTTCTAATCTCTAAGATTAATCTGTTAAGATTCGGCCTAATCATGCGTAGGGATAAAATTAGCCAGAATCAGACTCAAACTCTATCTCTAGAATTCAGCCCGAAGTGGGCCTTCGGCCAGGCCCGCCGAAGGCTGCTCCTCGTGCCGAAGCTTTGGCAAGGCAGGCCTTCGAAGGCCTTCGGGCCAAAGCTAGCAGGCCTGCTGGAAGCTTCCGAAGCCCATAGCTTCAATGGGCCTTTGGCCCTGTAGGGCTTCGGCCCGATCCAGGACATGTGTATTTTTGGCCCAAATTACCAAAATTGATATTTTGACAATCTTAACGTTTTAATGCCATTTTTTGTTATCAACACATTGCTTGTGAAGACTGGGTCCCTGTCGCTGACGATGGAGGGAAACCCGTGGAGTTGGACGACCCCATCAAAAAATGCTCTGGCGAAGGATGTGGCAGAGTAGGGGTGGCTGAGGGCAATGAAGTGCACATACTTGGAGAAGCGCTCGAAGATGGTGAGGATGACATACTTCCCATGTACCTTGGGGAGGCCCTCAATAAAGTCCATCGATATGTTGGCCCATACCTAGGATGGGACTTTCAAGGGTTGTAGTAGGACGACCAGCTGTAAGGTCTCCGTCTTGTAGTGCTGGCACGTATTGCATGCGCACACCAAGTCGCGCACCATGGCACGATCGCCCAGAATGAAGAAGTCACGATGGAGCCGCTGCAGGGTCTTCTGGATGCCCTCGTGTCCAGTTGTGTGTGCGATGGAGAGGACATGGTGGCGCAAGTCTTGTTGCGCTTGAACGAAGATGCGTGTGTCGTGTAGGAGTCCATCAGAAAGGCGCCATGGCTCGCCTAACTTGCCCTCCCGGAGTTGTCGAAGGAGGTCACGAGTGGTCTCGTCTGATGATGAAGCTGCCCAAATTTCATCTAGGAGGTGGAATGATGGTCCCGAGATGGCGAGCAACTCAGCGGCGTTGGTGTCGCAGCAAGATAGGGTGTCCGCCACTGTGTTCAAACGTCTAGGACGATATTCCACCGTAAAGTCAAAACTGAACAACTTGCTGATCCATTGATGTTGCGGTACTGTCGACAAGAGATGGTTGAGGAGGAACTCCAGGCTGTAGTGGTCGGTGTGGATGAGGAAGCAGCGACCCCACAGGTATGGTTGCTAGTGCCGCATAACCTACACGCGCCCGATCAGCTTGCGCTTGTAGGCTGCTAATTTCGGGTGTCGAGCAGCAAATGGCCGATTGAAGAAAGCAATCGGCCTGGCGTCTTGATGAAGGACGACGCCGAATCTGGTACCCGAGGCATCGCAGTCAACGACAAAGAGCTTGTCGAAGATCGGCATTTGGAGGACAGGTCACCTGGGGAGGGCACGCTGTAGTGCCTGGAATGCGGAAGTTGCCTTGTCGGACCATGTGAAGGATTCCTTTTAGAGGAGCCGTGTGAGGGAAGCTGCGATGGTGCCGAAGTCGCGGATGAACTTTTGATATTAGCCCGCGAGACCCAAGAACCCGTGTAGGCCTCGGGCTGAGCCGGGTATCGGCCAGGCGGTGACGGCGTCCACTTTGTTGCTGTCCATAGCAACACCGTTGGCGGAGATAACGTGGCCCAGGTAGGAGACCGACAGTACTCCGAAGGAGCACTTCGACCGCTTGAGGTGGAGGTGATTTTCTCGGAGTGTGTTGAGGACAAGGCGGACATGCTACAGATGTTCGGCCCACGACGAACTATAAATCAAAATATCGTCGAAAAACACTAGGACGAACCTGCGGAGGAACCGCTGCAGCACATCGTTCATTAGGGCCTAGAAGGTGGCCGGCGTGTTGGAGAGGACGAATCGCATGACGAGGAACTTGAAGTGGCCATAGTGAGTTCGAAATGACGTCTTCTCAATGTCCTCGGAGTGCATCCGCACTTGGTGGTAACCGGAGCGGATGTCGAGTTTGGTGAAGAACCGCGTGCCGTGGAGCTCGTCGAGGAGCTCATCAACCACTAGGATCAGAAATTTGTCCTTGGACGTCTTGTCGTTGAGCGCGCGGTAGTCGATGCAGAAGCGCTAGGATTTGTCCGCCTTCTGCACCAGGAGGACTGGTGTGGAAAACGGTGACATGCTTGGCCGAATGATCCCTTGGGCGAGCATGGTGGTGCAGTGTCACTCGAGCTCGTCCTTCTGGAGTTGTGGGTAGCGGTATGGCCGGATGGCCACCAGTGCTGTTCCAGGCAGAAGGTGTATGTGGTGGTCGTAGGGCCGTGTTGGAGGTAGACCATGAAGCTTCGTGAACACCGACTCATATTGGTGGAGCAGGCGGTCCAATAGAGGGTGGTCGGGTATGGCAGCAACCGTGCGGGCCGCTGGCCTCTGGCTATCGACGAGAGGGGAATCGAGTCCCTTCCATTGGATGCACTTGGGACCCCTGCCAGAATGCCATGGACAAGTTCTCGAAGTCGCACAAGATAGGCCCAAGCGTGCGTAGGAATTCAATGTCGAGAACCACATCGAATCCCCCAAGGTCAATGTTGCGGCAGCTGATGACAAAATCATCATTGTTGATGTGGAGGGCGACGTCGCGTGCTATCCCTTTGCAAGAGACGCGGTCTCCATTTGCCACAACAATGCGCATCGTGGGGTGCACAGATGTGGTCAGCGACAGTTGGTACAAAACTCCTGCATTGATAAAATTGCGGGTGAAGCTGGAGTCGAGGAGGGCAAGTAGTCGATGGTCGTGGATGTGAACGTGGAGATGCATCATGTCCTCCGTTCGTATGCCTGCGATGGCATGCAGTGACACCACTGGTTGATCGGTGTTGTCCTCGATTGCCCTATCGTTAGTCCTCTCCATGGTGGCTTCGTCGTCGAAGTCGGAGACCTCCAGATAAAAGAGTCGTTGACACTTGTGGCTGTGGACGTAGGGCTCATCGCAATTGCAGTAGAGCCCTTGACGGCGCCGTTTCGCCAGCTCTGTTGGGGACAAGCGACGGAAGGCATGGGTTGGGGCTTGTAGAGCCAGGACTGGAGGGGCGGTTGGCAGGGCCGCCACTAGACCCTACGCATTCAGAGCGGGTGCGACCGATTGAGGTGGCATCGGGGTAGTCGGGGGGCCGCTGTGGAGCCCGAGTCCCGCGCTGCCCTAGTGGCGGTAGTGTAGTCTCCGCACGATGTTCATACGGCCATGCCAAGTGCATGGCCGTCTTGAAGTCATGCGACTCCCGTAGTTCGACGTCGATGCGGATGTGGTCGGGAAGCCAACCCACGAATAGCTTCGCCTCCTGTATCGGGGAGAGATTGTGGGCATGGCAGAGGAGCGCGTTGAAGCGTTCCGAATACTCCTGCACCGTCGATAGAAACGGAAGGCAGGCGAGTTCTGCCAACCTGTTGATGCGAACGGCCGAGCCGAAGCGCAAGTGACACAATTCCTTGAAGCGTTCCTAGCTCGGCATGCCCTCGTCCTGCTCCAATGCGCAGTACCATGACTGGGCAGCACCGACCAGATGGTATGACGCGAGCCAGACACGGTCGGAGGCAAGGGTGCGTTGTCCTCAAAAGAACTGCTCACACCTATTCAGCCAATTGAGGGGGTCGTCGGAGTCGTCGTAGGTGGCGAAGTCGAGCTTGTAGAAGCGCAGAGCACCGATGGTTGGCTCGGTGTCCCGTGTGGGGTGCGACCCCAGGAATGGGGGCGGAGCGCCAATGCCCTACATGAGCGGGATGCTAGTGGTAGGTGTTGGCAGGGGCATGCCACCGACCATGGTGAAGCCTGTCGAAGGCTGACCCATGGATGGGATCGGGGAAGGTGAGTGGGGAAAATGAATCTGGTGGATTGGCACGAATGGGAGGGTGGAGGTGGAAGTATTGCCCGACAGGAACGGCGCTGTCGTGCCGCCCCTCGGCAAGCCATAGGGGGAACAGGCCTCCATGGCCGCTAGGCGCGCTGAGAGGCTGGCGACAGATTGCACCAATTCAGTCATGACCTTGACCACATGATCAGTTGCCGAGGTTGACGGGGCTGTCATCACTGGTTGGTGAGGATCGCCGTCGTCGGAACCTGACATCTCTGATACCAAATTGGTAAGGCTTATCTTGTGAGGGCATAGATGGTAGGAATGAGTAGCGTGCTGCCAGCAGCGGGTGCGCTGACGGCGTGTGGGCGCCGTGGTGGTGCGTGTGCACAGAAGGAGGCAGCTGCTGGGGGAAACCCTGGCAACAAAGTTGTTGCTAGGCTTGCTTTATTCCATCACCCTTAAGGGGTATTTATAATCCTAACACAATCAAATCAGATCTCTATCTTTGGAAACAATCTAGTCAAATCTCTATCCTGAGAACAGAATAATCTATCTTTAGAAACTGATTGAAAGGAGATAAATCTGGCCCCTGATTGGGCCCTCTAATTAGGCCTGCGCCTTCCATAATGGAGGCCGTTTCTAACATGATCCATTGCAAAAAGGCAGCTCTTTTATACTGTACCGGGGTTGTCTTGTGTTTGTGCTGCAAATTTATTGTTTTTGCTCTGGTTTCAGACAGACAAGGCATCCATGCTTGACGAGGCCATTGAGTACCTGAAGCAACTGCAACTCCAAGTGCAGGTGAGCAGATAGATGTTAGTATGATCTGGACTGCGACAGATGTCATCGTAGAGTTGCAGTGAGCACATCTGCTCTTACTAATGAATGCTTCATCCAATCTTTGCCAATTAGGCGATTAAGATGTATTACGGGTGCTCTGTCAAGTGGAGCAGAATCCCTTATGGTTGCTTGTTCATTCTTGATTTAAGTTGAAAGTGTGATCTATTCATGCATGCTTTTAGGTGAAAGTTTGATTTTTAGGACTCGCCATCTCCATAGACAACAGTAGGGATCAACACTCGTTTTGTCACCTAAAGTAAAAAAAAACTTATCCCGTTATTACATTAGGTACCTAATGTGAATTTTGGTGAAGCGTTTTCACACCCTGTAGGATGCTGCGTGGATTGCATTGATAAACTGGAACCAATCGCCGGAGGGAAGGATACAAAATCAGTTTCCTAACATGATACTCAGGAAAATATATACAGCGATCTTATCTCTTGATCGAGGATTTACTGCAAGAAATCAGGGAGAGATATATTCCTAATAACAAACGTATTCTATATTTTAACACCCTCCCTCAATCAGAACTTGGCAAGTTTGAGATTGTGCTTGAACTGTGCTAATCCTTGAACTGTCAGTGCCTTAGTGAAGCCATCGGTGACTTGGTTTTGGAAGAAACAAAGCAGATTTCCAAAAGTTTCTGGGCTACTTTTTCTCTCACAAAATGAAAATCAGTTTCTATATGTTTTTCCCTTGCATGAAACACCGGATTAGCTGATAAATATGTACCTCCCAAATTATCACACCATAAACAAGAAGTATCATGTCTTGTTTTACCAAGTTCTGTTAGGAGAGACTAAATCCAAATGATCTCAGCTGCAGCACTTGCTAAAGCTTTATATTCAGCTTCCGTGCTTGACCGAGATACTGTTGCCTGTTTTCTAGCACTCCAAGAAATAAGATTAGGCCCCAAGAATATTGCAAAACCTCCTTTTGATCGCTTATCATCTATGCAGCCAGCCCAATCGGCATCACTGTATGCACTAATTTGAAAATAGGATGACCTCTAAAAATTAAGACCTGTACCAAATACCAATTGAACCTTTGACATACCTCAGAATTCTTTTAACCGCTGACCAATGTACTGTAGTTGGCGCATGCAGAAATTAACAAACTTTATTCACTAAAAAAGCAAGATCTGGACGAGTAATAGTCAAGTATTGCAATGGACCCACAATGCTTCTGTATTTTGTGGTGTCTTGAGGACCTAATGTCTCTCCTTGTGTTGAAATTTTATCTCACACATCAAGAGGCATTGAAGCTGGTTTGCAATTCATCATGTTGACACGAGCCAAAAGATCAGATGCATATTTATTTTGTGATAAAACAAGACTATTTTGATTTTTTATAACTTCAATTCCTAAGAAGAAATGAAGATTATCAAGATCCTTAAGGGAAAAATCAGAACTCAAATCTTGCAGTAAAGCTGTGACAACGCTAGATGAACATATATAAGAACGAATATAGTTATGCTCACTCTATTATAGATAAATAAAGATGTATCTGATTTTGAAGGAATCAACCCAAGTCTTTGAAGTTTAGTACTTAGCTGGGCATACCACGCTCTAGGCGCCTCTTTCAAACCATATAAGGCTTTATCTAGCTTGCAAATATGCATGGTTGCATTAGGATCTTCATGACCAGGCTGTTGTTTCCTGTATACGTCCTTTTTTAGAACACCATGTAAAAATGCATTCTGAACATCTAGTTGACGTAGACACCACCCTGCCTTCTTTTTTATTCTATATACCCATTTGCAGTCTATTATATTTTATCATCTTGTGATGGCACCAAGTGCCAAGTTTTGTTTCTCATTAATGCTGCATACTCCTCATCCATTGCTTGTTTCCATCTTGTGTCATCTAGTGCTTCTTGTAGATTGTTTGGTTCTCGTGTAATACTTAACAATCCATAGCCATAAGGTATTGTACCATCGGTGTAACTTGTTGGTTTCCTGATACCTGCCTGTAATCTGGTTCTTGGTCGAGTAGATGGATTAGAGGAAACTTGCATATTGTCTACAGATGTGCTTACCACAAAATTGTTAAGGTCATTTTCATTTGATCCAGAAGTCATAGTGTTAGGACCGGCCTACACTATGAGAGGCACATGCCCAACTGGAGGCCCAATTAGGGGCTAGATTTACTCCTTTAAATTAGTTATTATGTTTTAGAGATAGAGATAGGATTAGATTGTATTAGGCCTATAAATACCCTAGATGGGTCATGAAATAAAGTAAGCCTAGTGTCACCGGTCGGGATAACATGCCGGTTGGTAGGGACTAATCGTCTCAAACTATATTTAAAAGAGGTAGTTGGTTGAGGGCCTGGACCTCTCCGTCGCGGTGGCGCCGTTGCGGTGATGCGGCGAAGAGGCAGGGATACAAGAAGGCAATAGCCAAACTAAACTACTCGACAAGAACTCTAGTGCATCAGCCCTATTTATATAGGCACATGGCTGATCTAATCTACAACTTAATCCTAACCGAAATAAACTCTTATCTAATCTGGACTCTTAACTAATTAATCCGCTACAGTACCACGATACTATTCACAGGCGGGCCACGCCCTCCAGCCCATGATCTGAGGCCATGACATCTCTTTTCTCCTTGAAAACCAGCTTGTCCTCGAGCTGGGCTGTCGGTGAGATCCACAAGTCGTCACTGGCTGCGCCCAATTGCTCGTTGATCTGCGTGGTCAGGGAAGTAGCGCTAGCCTCTGCAACATTATTGACGTCGTTGATCAAGCCATCGCCGCCTGACCTGGCCCTGCTGAGGCCGCCTGTGCCACCGTCAGGGCGGTCCGGGCCGCCTCCACTGAGGGCGGACGCGTCGCAGCTGAGGTCTTCTCTCCTGGTGGCGATGAGGTGGGTCCGAGTCATCCTCGTCTGAACGACGACGTTGGGGTCGGCCGCCGGTTTGCGCCCGCGGGGGAGATCCCCCTGTCTGCCGTCGTGCACATGCGGGGGTTGATCTCCCTGATTAGTGGCGGCTAGAAGTGGGAGTCAGTCGGTGTTGAGGGCTTCCAGAGCCGTGAACCGATCTTCGAGCGTCCGGATCGGCTGCAACTTCTCTTCAATGGCATCTAGGTGCTCCATGATGGTTGTCAGGGTGTCTGCAAAGCTGATTCCCGACTCAGTGATTGGATGGAGAGCTCATGGCAGTGGATGGCGAACCTGGATCGTTTGATACCAAGTTGTCACCGGTCGAGATAACACACCGGTTGGTAGGGACTAATCATCTCAAACTGTATTTAAAAGAGGTAGCTGGTTGAGGGCTTGGACCTCTCTGTCGCGGTGGTGCCGTTGCGGCGACGTAGCGAAGAGGCAGGGATATAAGAAGGCAATAGCCAAACTGAACTACTCGATAAGAACTCTAATGCATCAACCCTGTTTATATAGGCTCAGGGTTGATCTAATCTACAACTTAATCCTAACCGAAATAGATTCTTATCTAATCTGGACTCTTAACTAATTAATCTTGTGGGATCGGAATGGCGACTAGAGGGGGGTGAATAGGCGCCTCGACAAATTCTTGCGAATGTGGTGGCCTATCCAGATCACCCAACGCACCTCTAAAAGATTGCAGAATCAAACTTGATGATCACTTGAAAAGAATTCAGACCAAAATAGTTCAAATAAAATATTTCTTTCAAATCGGAGTATCAATTGTCAAAATGTTCTAGTTGGAGAATGGTTTGTCGAAATACAGTTCTAAGTCGATAATTGAAACTCCGATAGAAGGTGGTCGACTATTGAAACTCCGACAATGTTCAGAGATAGCTAAAACTGACAGAATCTAGACTTTAGCAATTTGACTTTGATTAATCACTGAAACACTGTAGCTTTTCTGAAATGGCAATCAACCACACTAAATCCAATTGGGAAAACAGATTTTAAAATCACACAAGATCCCAGATCAAATTTCAGTGGATGAATCAGATGATCACTAATGTATTTTAGTTGAAATCACAGAATTTCTGAAAACTCCTTGAAGATGAATAGTAACACTTGTTTCAAAACTGATCACAGATTCATGTTTTCACTTTAACTTCAATTCTGATTACTTCACAAAAATTTCAGTATCAAAACAATGCATTAAACCAGAGCTAGAATTGAAACAACATTTGAACAAACATTGAAATTGTTTTAGAAATCAACTCAAATTGTCTCTCAAACTGGAACACTTACAGCAACCATTGAATCAGTCCAGAACTAGACAAATTTTTTCAGATAGCTAGATATGAAGAGTTCTGAAGCAGTCAATTCTGAATCAGTGTACAAAGACATGTAAACATATTCTAGACAGAATTATTTTGCTGAAAAACACTGTGGATACAGAGAATTGATGAAGAGATCTGAGTTTAACTCAAGCTAGTGAAACTACTCAAAATACTGTTTCAGATCATCAAACAGGATTGCAGGGAAATTCAGAGCTAAACAAAAGTACTCATCTGTTCTTTACAGCAACAGCTAATAAAACAGACTGCAATCCTTTAAATACATCAGTCCTCAAAACAAACCTTAACCTGTTTTCCAGTTAACTCTTCAACAATCTACTTCAATACAGATCATGTGCAGCTGTTCTGATTCAGAAAATACTGTATATAAACAGAAAACTCAATTCTGAAACTCACACAAACAGTCACAGAAAAGATACTTAACTATTTCAGATTGACAAATGTGACAAACAGTTCAGTTTTCAATTTCAGAATATGAGTGACACATTACACCTGAAATGAGAAGAAAACAGACTTGGTACAGTGCAACTTCAGTTAAGTCTGAATCCAAAATTACTGAGTTCTATTTCAGTTAAAAAGCTGTCCAACAGATTACAAATCTCAGCAAAAACCAGAGAAACAGAGATACTAGCTCAGATCAATCATTTGAATTCAGAGAAGCTCTATATCAGATTTGTACAAAACTTGGAGATGACTTTTTCAGAAAGTAGTCTGATCTAGTTATCAATCTGAAGAAACAAGAAAGCCTTGACCATTTGAGAAAATAGTCTATCAGAAAGCTAAAGAAATCACATATAAACTCAAACACTCAATCCTTCACAAGAACTGACACAAGCAGTACTTAGCCACAGCACTGAAAATACTCAGCCAAACCTATGAAGTAGATAGACTAGAACATATAGAATCAATTGCAAGAACTCCAAGATATCAGAATCATTGCATGAAAAGTATGGCAAGGCAAACACTCTGAAAAAACATGATCAGAAGTAATTGAACATGTTAGAGGAACATGATTGCTTAAACTCAGTTTGACACAATCCAGAAAAAACACTTACTGCTGCAGAACTGGCAATACACCAATCTCACACACCAGAAACGAATATGGATCAATCAAATGATTTTGGACAAGCAGTTTATCATCACACAAAAACAACTAGATCAGAAATAATCACTACTACAAACCTTGTAATCAGAACTTTTCAATACAACAGTAATTAGCTACTTTAGCTAGGAAAACAGAATATAGATGCATAGAAACTTACCTGTTTAAAGTTGTTCATCCTCGGATTGAACCCCAAAAATAGATGATCAGAAGCTTCAGGAATTTCCAATGAAATCAGAGAAGAAATCACAACAATCAGCGCTGACAACATATCGCTTCTTACGCGCTACAGGGTCGCCGGCAATACTGTTGCGGGTAAGGGTGTTTCATCTGAAAGCAATTTTTGTGTATTCTGTGAATCAAAATCCTCCGCCCATGTCCAGCCAAACTTTAGGGATAAGAACCCTTAAGTAGGCACATTCTAGAAGACATTTTTACAAAAGACCCCTTAGGCAATTTCAGAATTGAGTATCCTGAAAATTACCCCTATTTGACTAAAAAAATATAACTTGACTCACCATTTCAATATATTTTCAGAATATGACAATTCTAAAAATATACCAAAAGTTTACACTATTAAACTGAAATACTCAAACTAAAACTAAACTCCTATTTATTGTATTTAAAACTTTTAGTGAATTGACGGTTTTCAGCAAAAACTGACAAAGCCTCCCCTGATCGTCGACGACCGTCGTCAGTCCGTGAACTCGACTGCCAGCAAGTATCTCCCGCTCTCGATCCCTCGAGCCGCCTTGTCACTTGAACTGGCTTCCCTTTCGCTGACTCGATCGACACTTTGTCTTGATCAAACTTCATCTCACGTCCTGCTCGATCTCCATGCGTACCTCTGAGTCCACTCTAGACTTCGACTGACACCCTTGACCATCTGGCATTAGACTCCCCGTCTAACCCTGATCTCTTGCCATCGACAGTTGACGAGTAACTCAAACCTGCACACACGAGACAAACACAGACACAAACTCATGACAAATACCCTGTCAATCACTCATCATAACCATGAACCATAGTGACAATCCTCAATATGTTCCTCAAATCTGCTACAGTACCATGGTACTATTCACGTGAACAGGACTGCACGGTATGGTTCACAGGCAGGCCAGGCCCTTCGGCCCATGATCTGAGGCCATGACACCTAGTAACAAATTTGTTGCCCAGGATTTCCTCCTAGCCGCCGCCTCTCACCCACGCACACCACGCCATCACTGCACCCACACGCCGCCGATGCCCTAGCAGCCGACAGCAATACCTTCATCCCTACCACCTACGCTCATGGAAGACAAGCTCTACCAATACGGTATCAAAGATGACAGGTTCTAACGACGACGATCCACATCAACCGATGACGACTGCCCTCAGCCGCCCTACGACCTACCCGGGTTCAGCATAACAATGTCATTCCTGTCGGGTGTCATCCCCACCACCGTTCCCCCACCCATACCCATCCACCAGATCTAATTCCCTCACTCCCCATCACCGATTCCATCGATGGGTTTACCTTGACGAGATTCTTGTTCTCCATGGGCGGTGGCGTGAACACCCCCGCACCTGGCACCAGCACTTCCTAGCACAACATCTATAACAACACCGCCGTCTTTAGTAGTGCGGCAGGACCACTCATGCACGGCGCATCCGACGCTTGACGTTGGTTTGACCATGGGTGTTACCCGCTTCTACAAGCTCGACTTCGTCACCTACGACGATTTTTAGGACCCCCTCAATTGGCTGAATAGGCACGAGCAGTTATTTCGAGGACAATGCACCCTTGCCTCGGATCGTGTGCGGCTAGCATCGTACTATCTGGTCAGAGCTGCTCGGACCTAGTACTACGCATTGGAGTAGGATGAGGGCATGCCCAGCTAGGAGCGATTCAAAGAGTTGTGTCACATGTGTTTTGGGCCGGCCATTTGCATCAACAGGTTGGTGGAGCTCGCTCGCCTCCTGTTCCGTCTACTGTGCAAGAGTACTTGGAGAGCTTCAACGTGCTCCTCTGCCATGCCCACAACTTTTCCGTGGTGCAGAAGGCGGACCTATTCGTAGGCGAGTTTCCCAACCATATCCGTGTCGACATTGAACTTCAGGAACCACATGATCTTTAGACGGCAATGCACTTGGCACACACGTACGCACGTCGTGCCGAGGCCACACTACCGCTACCAAGGTAGCATGTCTTCGTGCACCATAGCGACCAACATCGACCACTACGATGCCTCGTCGGTCGGCTGCACCTGCCCAGCCAACACACGGACTAGTGGCCACGTTGCCATCGATTCCCTCGTCCTTGCTCTGCCGGCCCCACCAGTGCTTTTCGCTATCTATCTAAAATGGCGCGGATGGAGCGTCGTCGCCAAGGAGCTACAACTGCAACGGGCCCTCATCCGTGGCCACAAGTGCCAGTGGCTATTCTACCTGGAGGTCTCCGACTTTGATGACGAGGGCGCCATGGAGGGGCTTCAGCATGGCAGCCGAGGACATCACCGATCAGCCGGTGGTGTCACTACATGCCATCACAGGCATCCGTGCGGAGGACACGATGCATCTCCATGTTGACATCCACGGCTATCGCCTCCTTGCCCTCCTCGACTCCGACTCTACCCATAATTTCATCAATGTAGGGGTTCTACACTAGCTACGACTGCCCACATCCGGGCATCCCACTATGCGCGTTGCTGTGGCAAATGGAGATCGCCTCTCATGCAAATGGGTAGCACGTGACATTGCCGTCAACATCGACCGCGACGATTTTGTCATTAGTTGCCTCCTATCCCGGATACGTGGATACGGATACGGATACGGATACGGATACGCGATACTTCGATACGACATTTTCCAAAAAACATGGATACAACGATACGCATATATATAATAATAAATATACAAATAACAAATTAATAACCATAGAAACATAATAACATAATCCTTAGTTCGATACTTCAACAGTTCAACATGAAAATAAACACACATAACTAGATAATTGTTTTTAGATAATAACATCCTCACAACAAACTGACATAATTAAATAGCAAATGTGACAATCCAACATAATTAAATAGCAAATCAAAACAAGTTTAAATATTCAACAATCAAACTAGCACCGAAAACTAGAGAAGAACAATTCATGCATTCAAGCATTCATGACCTTGCACAATCCAACAGCAAAACAGAAATAAAAAACAACAGTACAACAGTACATCAGTACATCACGTATTGCATAGTGCATAACAGTAAAATAAAAATAAAAAACAGGTGAAGGAACACCGGAACAAAACATAATCTGTTCAGTGCCTGCTCACTGCTCACTTGCTCAGAGCTCGGGCCGCTCGCGCTTGGCTCTTGTTGTTGCTGCCTTCTACGGCCAGTGGATGGAGGAAGAAGTGCAGCAATGTAGCTGCAGCGGTGGCTGGACTCCCAAGCCCCTCCAGCGGTCGGATCTACAACGGTGGCCAAACTCCAAAGCCCCTCCGGCGGCCGGATCTGCAGCGGTGGCCGTCTGGTCGGATCTGCTCTCCAGCGGCGGCAGCCCTAGCCCCCAAGCCGCAGCAGCACGGGGAGCGCCCAAGCGAGCGAGAGACCGAGCATAGCGATGGCCGGTGGCGACTGGCAGCGCGGTGGCGAGATGGCGACCGATGGCGCTCCGGAGTTTGGACTGACGGTGCGCGAGTTAGGGCACAACCGCAGAGGTAAGTCACGGCTTCACGGGTGTAAGCTGTCGGGTTGTTGGGCGGAAGTACTCCTGCGTTTCGCGTATCTGGACGAGTCCGATACGTATCTGATTTTTTTAATTATTTGGAAAATAAAAAATACCGGATACGAATCCGATACGGGTACGCGAGTTTTTTGGAGTATCTGAGCTTCCTAGGTTGCCTCAACATTGATCTTGGGGGATTTGATGTCATCCTTAGCATTGACTTCCTATGCACTCTTGGGCTCATTCTGTGGGACTTCGAGAACCTGTCCATGGCGTTCTGGCACAACTCTAGGCACGTCTAATGGAAGGGCCTCATCTCCTCCCGCATCGACAACTAGAAGCTGGTAATCTACATGATTGTCGTAGCACCTGACCACCCTCTACCGGACCGCCTGCTGCACCTGTACGAGTCGATGTTTGAGGAGCCCCGTGGTCTTCCTCCAGCACAGCCCTATGATCACCGCATCCACCTCCTATCGGGGACTGCACTAGTGGTTGTCCGTCCATACCGCCACACGTAGCTCCAAAAGGACAAGGTCGAACGACATTCGCCCAAGGGATCATTCGGCCCAGTATGTCGTTGTTTTCTGTGTCGGTGCTCCTGGTGCGGAAGGCCGATAATTCTTGGCACTAAGTACTTGTTAACTTGATCTTGATAATTGTGGTGCAAGGGGGATAAAGTCCTCCTTCACATATGTTGTGAAGAATTGTTTTCCTCATCGCCTAGTCCTTTACACAAAAGAAATTTGGATTAATTTCAAGAAATGCTCTATTGTAGAAACAAGGAACATGAAGAATATTGTTGAGATGTAAATTTCTAGAGGGGGCATGAACAACAGTACTACCAATATGTTTAATTTCCATACCTTTATCATTTGTGACATTAACATGCTCTTGTCCATGATATCTGTCACAAACTATTAGCTTCTCAAGCTCTCCGGTGATATGGTCTGTAGCCCCCAAATCAATATACCAATTTGTATCCATGCCATATGCAGCATTAGCTGTCTTCGTCTTCACTTCAGTCTGATATTCTTCCTTAAATCGCAACCAATAGTTAAGAGCAACGTGTCCCTATTTAAAACAAATCTAGCAAGTTGGACAAGTGTTACCCTTGTTGTCATTACTATTTATGAAGCCACGACCGTTGCCATTGTTTGTACTGACGGTGCGATCTCTTTGAGTGGTGCTACGATCGTCGTCACGCCCACAAGATTACCTGTGCCCTCGTGGAACACATCGACCGTGGCCTCGCTGTTGGGACATGGGGAAGCTACGCTAGCGGCTAGCCAACAATTTTAAAAATTTCGCCCCTAAACCCTGGAACCATGTGTATGAGGGATCATGAATTGTTACCTTCTAACGCGAGACACGTTAGTGCAGCGGTAGAAGATGTTGGGGAAGTGCTCCTCGCTTATCCTCGCCTCGCTATGCCCGTTCTCCGATGATCCAATCGGCGAAGACGGGCGATGTCCACGTGAAGAAGCCCATGAGCGCCGCTATTCGAGCAACGCCTCTACAGAGTCCACACGTACAGGGATGAGATTGATCTCACGCCGTCGTGCTAGCACCGCTCGTGAAATCTTGGGAGAAATCTCAATCTCAACTATTGAGATCAAGAAGGGAGATGGGAGGTTCTTTGAGGCTAGGGTTTAGATCTAATCTAAACTGCAATTAATCTGATGTCCATGATCTTTTCCTCCCTTTATATAGAGCTAGGACCCTTGGCCCAAATCCACATTAAGGCCCAACAAATATAATTTGTTTTGATCGGAACTTTCGATCTAGACTCTCTATTTTCGTTCTAAAATTATCGGAACTTCCGATCCTGGATCAGAACTTTTGATTTGGACTCTCTGTTTCTGTTTCGAAAATTATCAGAACTTCCGATACACCATCGGAACTTCTGACGATTCCAGAACATCGGAACTTCCGATCCACAATCGGAACATCTGACTTGTTCAGAAAACAGAAAACCGTCTCAAGTTAAGTCGTGTTGGAACTTTCGATACTTTATCGGAACTCCCGACGTGTGCAATATTACCAGAACTTCCGATTCCAAATCGGAACTTCTGATCCGCCCCAAATTGTCTTGGCCATAATTCCATCAATCTCCCACTTGCACAGAAACCAATTCTTAGCAGGTATCTCAATCCACCCCCTTAAGTATGTGACCCGATAGGTTCGTACACTTAGGGTTGTTCACTGGAAACATTTTGACTCACTAATCAATAGCGGTACCTAGTAGCACATATTGACCCCCGAAAGCGTACAAAATCAATTTATCACTGAACCTTGATATACACATGCATTAGTCCCTTCACCACACGACATCAGTCAAGCTCAAGGCGAGATTCGTGCCACCCTTATTGGACAACTCGACATTTCACTCGATCAAGTAACGGATCCAAATCATGACTAACTCTTTAGGAATATTCATAACCGCTCACCTCCCACGACATGTTTCACAACACACCTGAAACAACAATTATGGCTAACTAGTTACGAAATAGTGTTAGGAAGCATTTAAGTGTGCCGGTACGCATTCTAGAATCAAATGATAATCTCAGGTCTGAGGACTTTATAGGTACAACATTTGAGATGACAACACATGGCACATAAAAATAACAATCCCAATAGTATCTCAAGTGGGTCTATCCAACATCATGTTTTCTAACATGCGTCCCCATCTCTGATTTGACATCCCCATGTCTATGATCCGTGAAACATGATCACCAGTCAGCCAGATATGCTAATTTATGTATCATCACTATCCCACATAATGATAAGATCAAGAATATCTTTTGAACAACATCATTATAAAACAAAGAGTCTCATAGATAAGTCATCAACTCATCAATCAATGTAAACGACGTTTATTCAAGGAACAAGATAACAATTATCATCATACATAAGCATAGACACTACTAACATCTTCCACATACACATTACTCACCCATGCTAGTATCTAATACCCATGGTGCTCAGGTGCGCCTAATTCTTGGGCTGTTGTTGGTGTATTTTTTGGTCACACGCGTGGCCTGGAAAATCTTCTTAACTCCAGTGTAGGTCCTATAATCTTAAAAAAAAGTTCAGGGTGCGCCAATTAGTTTGACCCTGCAACTGATTAGGAGTCTAGGAAAAGAAATAACATTAGTAGCAGAGCCGATACGAGAATAAAATAACTGTGAATGAATACGTCGATCAGCCATAGAGCTGATGACTATTGCAAAGCGATTGGTGTAGATATGCCATCGACCGATAGAATAAGGCAATTGCAGGTAAGGGCTGATGGGCATCTCCCGAACGCGCACAGGCGTTTTGAGAACTGCACTCATGATCACCTTTGGTCGAACGTTTGAGGTGATCCCACCAAACCCGTCTGGATCGGCTTGACCCAATTTATCGAGGAGTCATCGTTTTACAAGTGCCCCGATCACTCCGCCTTTTTTCTTCACGCTTTCTGTTCACCGTTTATTCTCACCCCTCGAGCTCCTCGCCATCTGTTTCCAGTAACGTTTGCGGCTGCCGCCGTTCATCACCTTTCTCTTTGTCGATCACGTGCGCCGGCAACGTCAACAATGGCCACCATCAATGTGATTCCCATGTAAGCTTTCGATGTTCTCGTTATTCTTTGGTCTTCCTTGATTCATCCGCCGTTTTTACTCACTACTCCTCTTTTCTTTTATTATTCCTCTTGTTTTTCTTTTCTATAGAACCTGTAGAACCAACTTTTGATCCCCATAGCCACCCATCCTTCTTACTATCTGGGCCCTTTGGGTAATCCTGATCCCACATACTTTATTAATGCCGAAACTTGCCGAATCCCTTTTAAATATTCTCCCATGCATTCTTCTGATTGGGACTGTGGTTTTTATTCCTTTCATTCTTCCATCTTTGGCTGGCACGACTGGTATCTTAGGGTATCAACTACCTACCATACCTTTTTGGATGAGATTGACATCGGTCATTGCATCAGCCTTTCTCTTGCTGAACCATACTAGAATGAGCCAATGGTAGCCACCTCCTGTTATTTTTGGTCTGATGCTCTGAATGCCTTCATTTTTGGCCATGGGCTGATGAGCCCCACTCTGCTTGATGTTTTCTTTCTAACTTGTCTCGACATTATCTCACCGATCAATTCCTTTTCTTTTTGCTTCAAACCAACTCATTGTCTTAGCACTAACTCCTCTGATAGCTGGGGTCGATATATTGTGAGGAACAATAAGAAAAATGACCTTGTAGATACTGTGAACACATTTCTTTCCTCAATCTCTGGTTGAAGGAGTTTGTCTTTTGCATATCGGCTCTGACCCCAACCTTTCAACTTCGGTTTCTAGCCGAACAGCTTGCTGCCCACGTACGGGTTCTTCTTGGTCGTTACCTCCTAGGGGCCACCTACCGCCTCCTTCATCTCGTGTCAGCCAACCTATCAGCTGGCAACCTCATCGGCCACCCTAGCGTCCCTTGGTGGTTCCTCCAGATTTGACTCAATGTTTATACAGTTGATGTCATCGGAGGACCCTCTCTTGCTCAAATGCACTTTCCTACCGATTTTCCATAATCGGCTATTCCCACCTATCGTCGTTGCTTTTATTTGGGCGAGGCGGCGACATGCTTTTGCGCCTTTCCTTTGTCTCTTGCGGCTTTGTCCGCTTTCTTCAAGAATTTCTACCTTGGATTTTCCGATCGGACTGTCTGGTTTCCCTTTGGGTATCACTTGGAGTACGAATGTCTCAATCGACTAGTCTTGCTTGACATATTAGTAATTCAAGCAAATTGTCCTCAGAATTCAGATTTCCTGAGTTATGAAATGGATGGTTTGGTAAATAAATAGTTAGTACTTTTGAAGAACTCGGCAAAAACACTTGAGAAATTATAAGACCGATATGGATTGTATCGCCCTTAGCCTGTTGTGCTTTTAGCTCACTAAGTTTGCTAAAAGGCAGGGGGCATGTGTTGATAGAACAAATGGCATTAATGGTCGAAATTGTCAAAATATCAATTTTTGGTAATTTGAGCTGAAAATATGCCCAACCTGGCACAGGCCGGTCCAACCAGCCATAATAGGCTAGTCCAACCGGCTATGTAGGCCCGGTCAGACCGACCCAAGTCTAAAAACTAGAGATAGAGTTGGTTTCAAGCTGTTTTGATCTCTAATTAAATCTTAACCACTTTTTGGCTGAATCCTACTCAGATTAGGTGTCAGTGAATCCTACTTAGATTAGGTGTCAGGAAACTTGAGACCAGCCCCTATAAATATATGGGTGAGGCCGATTCAAAAGGTATCTCTCCACAGATCAATACTTCAAAACCCCAGTTTTGAATTGCACTTTTATTTCTATCTACCTTCCTTGCCCTAGGATTAGACGTAACGTCCATCTTCGTGGGTTTGCGCTAAAATCCCTCCGTTCGCCGCGTCATAATCACGGTAAGTCCTTTTTGGTTCGCATGTGAATCGTCCGTTTCATCCACGTAACGGATTTATATCGTTTTCATCGATTTTCTCCGCTACCATTGGAAATTCGGCCTTTGGCCGAGTTGCACCTGATCACTTCCTATTTTGTAGAGATATTACTCCCAAATACCTCGCCAAGGAGTTTGGGGGCGATCGAAGATCATTTACAAGGCCGTCGGAGAAACCGGCCAGATTGGATCTGCGTCGTCGGTCCGATCGATGGCAACCTCTTGGTCTGACCGGTGGGTGCCGTGCTAGGTCGTCATCTTATTGCCGGCAACACGCGGCATCCCTCTCCTACCACGTCGGTCCGATCGGCGGGTGTTGCTCGGTCCGACTAGCCCGTGCCAGGTCTGTCACCTTGCCACCGGCATGTGGTGGTCCAACCGGCGGGTTGTGTGCGGTCCGACCGACCGTGCGCAATTATTCTCCGGCGCGCACTCATTTGCTGGAGCGGTCCAACCGTCAGATCAAACTCGGTAAGACCGGCCCCTTTAGGCTAGTCTGACCGCCTTCTGTACTATGGTCAAACCAGCCTTGACTTGGCCGGTTTAACTACTTTTCCTTCAAATCGGTTAATTGAACATTATTTCTGATAATTGTTTAATTGTCTGGCGACTCCGTTTTCCCTTACCATTGTTTAAGGGTCGTCAGAACGCGACGTCTGCATCTCGCGACATTTTTGTTGAAACGGCCGCATGCTTTTGGATCGTCGAACTGACGCCAGTGTGTGGGCGCGTTTTCGTGTCAACAGCTTCTTGACCCTCTTCGCTTGGAATCGGCTCTCATGGGCCGATACCCAATGTACCAGGTGTGATAGGCTTTCAAAGTTCTATGATGAAAACCTATCTTTGTCATGGGCAGGAAGTGGGCGTGCCCTCCAGCCATGAACAGTACCGCGGTACTATAGTTGGTCCTCTAGGTAGTTAGCATGCTAACCAAATCAGTTGGATAAGATAAGATAAGCAGGATTAGTTGAGGTGGTTCAGATAAGATAAGATAATGAGAGTTAGTTTCGATATTTTGGGTTGTTTGTTAGCCCTGAGCACTATATAAGCACAAGGGGCAGTTTAGGAGTGGTATGTTTGTTTTGAGTTAGGAATAGCCACTTGGTTCGGCCAAGGGTCCTCGGGTCCTGTACTGCTGCCGTGCTATCACAACGTCACCGCATCGCCGAGGTCTAGGACCTCAGCCGGTTCCTTCTTTTCAATACAATCTACGTTCGGGAGTGCGTCCAATCTTGTCTTCCCCCTGTGACCGGTGAACTCTTGGTATCAGAGCTCTCGGGTTCTTCCACTGCGATGAATTCCCAATCTAGCACTGGCTCGAGGAGCATCGTCGATGACAGGCTGAAGGCTATTATGCAACGCCTAGATGCCATCGAAGAGATGTTGCGACCGCTGCAACCAATCCAATCCTTGGAGGAGAGGGTCACCATGCTAGAGGAGGTCCTTGAGGTGGAAGCTGACGCGAAGCAACTCGTAGGCGGGCTTGAGGCGCGGCTTTCCCTTGTAGCAAAAGTGGTTCCCATGGATCTACAAGGGGGAGGAGGGAAGGGAGACGCCGCCACTGGCCAAGCCCTAGCCGAGCTCCCTCTGCTGCGGGCCGCCTCTGCCTTCGCCTCTGAGACGCACCTCGCGATGTCGGAGTTAAAGCAGTTGAAGCCGATGCCGGAGATCCAGCACCTCGGCGTGTAGAAGCGGCTGTCAGGGTGCTAGCCGCCAAGATTCGAGACACAGCGAAGACGACCCCGATCTGGTTAGCACCTTCGACTCCACCAAGGTGGTGGCTCGCGTCTACAACGTCGCCGTCCAATCCCTCCGCGGGCCCACCGTAGACCCCTGCATGGCGCACCACCGCCGTCGGTCGCCGCTGCTCTGCACGGCGTGACACTGTCGCTGGCCGCTGCGTGGGCTGCTGCTTTCCTAGATGGAGTGGTGTTGCCGATCACCATGGCCGCCGCCATCGCCTGCATCTCCTCCGCACCATTTCTGCCTCCAACCAGATCTGTGTTCCCGTCGGATGTCGCGTCTCTCCAACCAGAACAATGTCCTCACTGGTTGCCATGTCTTTGTCAGGCACCGCCAGTCTCTCTTGTGCCGACGACTCAGCAGCTCAAGGACGAGCTGTGTTTTTAGGGGGGGTGAAGTGTCATTGGCAGGAAGTGGGCCTGCCCTCCAGCCCATGAACAGTACCATGGGTACTGTTCACGTGAACAGTACCGCGGTACTGTAGTGGGTCCTCCAGGTAGTTAGCATGCAGGAAGTTGGATAAGATAAGCAAGATTAGATGAGGTGGTTCAGATAAGATAAGATAAGGAGAGTTAGTTCCAATATTTTGGGTTGTTTGTTAGCCCCGCGCACTATATAAGCACAGGGGGCAGTTTAGGAGTGGTATGTGTGTTTTGAGTTAGGAATAGCCACCTGGTTCGGCCAGGGTCCCCGGGTCCTATACAGTTGCCACGCCACCATGGCGCCGCCGCATCGCCTAGGTCTAGGACCTCGGTCGGTTCCTTCTTTTCAATACAATCTACGTTCGGGAGTGTGTCCAATCTTGTCTTCCCCTTGTGACCAGTGACAATCTTTTATTGGGTTCAGAAGCCCTTAGAATGCCGGCTCAGCCAACTACGCATTGCTGAGATTCAGGCTATAACACCTGCTTCTCACGTCGCGGACCCTTTGCGCATAGTCTTGGACCGACTCGTCCATCCTTTGCTTGACCGCCGTCAGATCGGTGAGTTTCATCTCATGTATACCGGCGAAGAAATACTTGTGGAACTTTTTCTCTAGATCTGGCATCCTCTGATGGAATTCTCTGGTAGCGACGAGAACCATGCGAAGGCCGATCTTGATAATGACAGTGGGAAAAATCTGACCTTCAGTGCTTCTTCGACCGATGCCTCACCACATTGGGCGAGAAAACAACTAATATGCTCGATCGTGGAGACCGAGTCTTGCCCTGAGAACTTTGTGAAGTCGGGAACCTTGTACCGACTTAGCAATGGCACCCGATCGAAACATTCTGGGTATGGTCGTCGTGGGTATGGTCGCCGATACACGTAGTTTGATCTTTCGGCTTAAGTCCGAATTGGTCCTGAATCACTTCCGTGATCCGGTTTTCCCAGTCTTCTTGCTAGTTTGGCGCAGGATATCGGGCCATCGTCGGAGGTTGCTGATATCCAGCCGACTGGCGTTGTATCTTTGCCCTTCATTGGAGTAGGGTGGTACCCCATAGTATGCAGTCTGGTGGTACCCTTGCGCAATTCTATCAGGTCCTCCCTTGATGGCACGAGATCTAACAACATGTTCCTAAAGATTCCGTACACGGGTTGGGGTATCTCTTGCCTGATCGACCCTGGCAGGGCGGCCGAAGGCTGGAGTTGTGGCGTACCCCTACCGAAAGGTTGTGTGTTTTGGGGCAGATCTTGTCTACCCGCCCCTTGGAGAGTGGGTGTGGTCGACGGAGCCGTCACATCAGCTTCCCGACCGAATGAGGTGTTCGACGGCCCCTATCTCATTGGCCCTTGTGGTGTTAGCACTGGTCGACTATGCTAAGGGTTTTGCAACAGGCGCAGATGGTTGGTCAAAAAGTATGTCGGACCTTGCGCTGGCTCTTGAGCAATTGCCCTATCAACGATCTTCTTAATTAGCCCGTGCAAGGTATTAACCAGTACCTCAGACTGGTTGATGAGGGCATGGTGAAGGGCGTTGTCGACTGCGTCCTGAAAAGTGACTCGCGGGCTTTTGGCCCGCAAAAGGATCTCGCTGGCTATAGAATAAAATTAATAACATACCAATAAAAATGAGATGGAATGGTAGATGGAAATATGCAATCAAATGTTTACCTTGAAGGCTTGAACAAGTTGGTGCATGTCTGATAGCCTGAACAATAGCTACAACACAAAACAAAGAACAAATGAAGTTGAACAATTGGAGTATCAAAATTAAACATTTAGGAAACAAGTTCAAAATCCAAACTCCAAAGTCCAAGCATAATTGTTTCAAGGAAATAACAAAATAGGTCTAAATGTCCAATAGGCAATAGCTAGTACAATAAGTCCACACTCTAATTCCACATCCAGTCATCCACAAGACTCAATTGTCATTTATCAATCCTCATCCTCTTGATCATAGTTCTTTGATGGAAGGACTTCATCTTTGTCAGATTCAAAATCAATCTCCTCTTCATCCTCATTGGCCTCCTCTTCATCATCTCCAGAATTAAAGTCATCATCATGAAGATCTCTCATCCTAGTACTTCTACGAGGTCTAGTTGCTTCAGTGGTTCCACTTGCTTCATCAATAAGTCTAAAAGAAAGTCCTAAGATAGGATCAATATCCTCATCATCGGCTCCATCAATGATCCAACCTTGGGCATGATATGCATCTGTAGCTAGGAGCACATCTTTATTATTGTTATTACGCTTCTCTGTCTTCTTCAACAACCTTGCATTGAATTGAACATATGCTAGGTTGTTTAGGCGGTCAACTCCAAGTCTATTTCTCTTCTTTGTATGAACCTAACAATCATATTATATAAATGTTAAAATAATAATAGCTAACAATCCTAACATAAATGGAAAAGTACAAAACTTAAGTACTTGAGGTTTGTAAATACCATATCAAATGTGCTCCAGTTCCTTTCACAGCCAGATGCACTAGAGGTCAAAGAGGATTCGTATAGCCATTTTTTGTAAAAGAGGAACATGACATCCATATGTTGCCCACCAATCAGTTATGTTTATTCAAATGATTAAAGTGCATTCTTATAGTGTTAGGTTAAAAAAATGAAGGCTCACAAGTTAAAAGTAAGAAACTTTTCCATTACCACTTACCAGGAACAAATGTGATCTTCTGGCATCCAAGTTTTGCAATTGCTTTGCCAAATAGACCTTGTTGATTCTTAAACTTAAGAAATTCTCCATTAAAAATTTGAGATTGAATCTCATAATCTCCATGATAGAATATTTCGGCACACTCAATCAACCCATCCATAATAGCAGAATCCAAAAAGATGGATGGATCACTATAAGAATAATATGGATTCAATGCATATGCCGTCAAATGTAATGGACAATCAAGTCTACCTTGCATCTTTTTCTCAATGTGATCAAATATAGGCTTGTAGTTGGCCTCCAAGTTGTTTGATGCCACCATGATTTCCTTCTTTGCTTGTAGAATTTCTCCATAAACAAAGGCCATGGAGGGGCCATCTCCATCAACCAAGCGAAGAACTTTAACCAATGGCTCAAAAATCTACATAAAGAATGAGAAACACCATTCCTAAATTTCTCCAAATTTGAATTAGTGCAAAAAATAAAAAATCTACATAAAGAATGAGAAACACCATACCTTCAAACAATGAGAAACACCATTCCAAAAGGCTCTACTTATTAATGTAGTTGTAGCTATCTTTCCTTTTGGTTTCTTGGTGTGAATACATTGCTCCCACTCCGCACTTAGGGCCATACCTCTTAGCTTAGTCTTCTTTTCCATCAAACTTTGCAAAGTTAGAAAGGCTGAAGCAAATCTTGTCACACCTAGCCTTATAATATCTCTCTTTTTTGTATTCTTCCTCATCAATGCTAATGTCTTGTGGTGAGAGTAGACAAAAACCGTGAAGGTCTTAGCTTGATCAAGTGTCTTCTTGAATCTTGGCATCCCACCAATTGCAGCTAGCATTAGGTTGATTGTGTGAGTTGCACATGAACTCCAAAAGATATTTGGTCGTTTGTCTTTCAATAAATCTTTTGCTTCCATGTTGTTTGAGGCATTGTCTGTAACCACTTGTACAACATTTTCAGCCCCTACTTGAACAATGGCAGCATCAACATACTCAAAAATATACTCACTTGTGTGTGCCTCTTCTGATGACTCCTTTGATCCTATGAAGCATGTTCCCAACTTGCAATGCACACACAAGTTCATTATACTTCTCCTCTTAACGTCTGTCCAAGCATCAGTCATAATTGAGCATCTAGTCCTCTTTCTCTCCTCTTCATGTGGTTTCAATAATCCCTTGGTCCTCTCTACTTCCTCCTTCAATAGCTTCTCTCGACATTCATATTGAGTCGGACCTTCAAAACCTAGGCCAAAACGACCAATGGCCTCACACATTTGCCTAAACTCATCATTATCTATTGCATTGAAAGGAACAGCTATAGACAAAAAACATAAGTTATAAGAATGAGTGACTAACTGAATAAGACATAGCAAAAAATAACAAAGTGAACAAACAAGATAAACATGATTTATAGTGTTGTACCATTAGCATATAGCCATCTTGCAACATATTGCTTGACCTTATGGATTTTCTCCTTCCAAATTGCTTGATCCATTCTTTGTTGCTTAAATTGTTTTGATGTCAAAGGAATAGAAGGGTCGATAGGAGTTGAATACCTATCCATAGGCCCTATCTTCTTTCTTCTAGTTGTTGCATCCCCCTCACATTCATCCTCTTCATCACTTTCAATTGTCACACTATCTCTAACCTCCTGTTGACGTTCTATCTTGGCCTTTTTCTTCACTTTCGCACTATCAATGTTATTCTTGCATTTCTCTTGTTCTTCTTTTGTTGATTTAGGGCAAGCCCTCACATTGCCCCTTATGTGAGCAATATGCTCTTTAGTCCTACGTACCCCTCCGGACATTCTATGACCACATAGCAAACATTCAACCTTGTCTTTATTGTTTGAGTCATATGTCTTGCCAAAATCACATCCCAAATCATTGGAATTTCTCTTATGGAGAAGCACATCACTTGTTTCGACAGTAGCACTAGCGGTTGATGAAATCCTACATGTGCGTAACAAATTAGGCATTGACAATTTGTATTAACTCTTAATAACATAATTGATATTTCACATTTAAATATTTCACAATTCACAAAAGCAACAATTTTGCACTTACAAGTATATAACATGATAAGTTGACAACATCCACTCCCAATCAACCATCCAATAACCAATTAACCATTGACCAAAGTATGAAATAACCACCACACCACATACAACATCATTCCAACAACCATCCACTAACACCAAAGTATCAAACCACCACCACATACAAGATGAAAAAATATAGGACAAACAAAATGATTAGTATAATGTACATTAATTTCAACTTGAAATATGAAACTTTAATGATTTAGTCACTTGCTCGATGTTCCCAGGTTGGATGACATGGTTAAAATTGCAAGAGCCTAGAAGTTGAAAACTGAAAATGTAGGCAAATTACAATTAATAATTAACTTAGAATATGAATGTATGAAACAGTGAATTACATTCTACAATTCTACATTCTACAAATTTACATTAGTACATTGACTACAATCACTACATTTATTTATTTACAAATCAAAATCAAAACAAACAAGGAAGAAACTGTGCAAAGTGCAAACCAGTATGCGGCTATGTAGTGGACTGCTGGAGCCTAGAAGTAGTGTTGTGGCCTATGGCGCAGCCGCGCAGGCCCTCGAGTGCCTGACACTGGAGTCTAGACTGCTGGATACTTTGGCGGATTGGCGAAGGCTGAGCCGCGTCGGAGATCAGAGCACGCGCCGCGTGGCCGGAGACCAGAGCCGGGAGCCGCAGAGCGTGCCGCCGGAGTCGTCGCGCGCGAGGGCAGATTGCCGGACGGAGGCACGCGAGAGGCCGGAGTACAGACCGGAGCGCGGCGAAGTGGCGACGAGCCGGCGAGGCGGCAACGCGTGCGGCGTGACGGCGCGAGGAGTGCGGCGGCGGCCACGGGTGAGTACCAGCCACCAGGAAAATAGAAACCCTAAGTTTTTTTTGCGTTTTACCCCCTAAAATCCACTTTTTTACTACATTCGCCGTCGCCGCCCAGGGCGCCTAGGCGCCGCGGTCAACACCCAGGGCACGGTTGACCCGCCTAGGCGCCCTGGCCGCCGAAGGCCTCCGCGTGGCGTAGGGGCGGCGCCCAGTGTCTAGCGCCGCCTAGGCGCCCGCCTAAGCCCGCATTTTAGAACACTGCTTAGTACAAGTTCTCAAGGGGGGATGTGTTTTGGAATCCCATATCCATCGAGATATAGTATGCTAGATTATTCTGATGGTTGGTGTTAATAATTAATCCTCAAATTACAGTTATTTGTTTTTGCTCTGAGATTTGTTTCAGATGCTGTCTATGAGAAATGGTGTTTTCCTGAATCCATCATATTTATCTGGATCGCTTGAACCTGTGGAAGCATCACAAATGTTTGCGGCATTTGGTGGCAACATCGTCACGGTGGCACACCATGGGACAGTGATACCATCTGTAAACCAAAGTTCTGGAGCTCATCATTTGTTTGATCCATTGAACTCTCCTCCACAAAATCAACCAGCATCTCTAGTCTTACCAAGTCTCCCTAACACAGCCATTCCAGAGCTTCCATTTCACTTGGAGTCATCACAATCCCACCTTCAACCTTTTCAGTTGCCTGGATCCAATGAGGTACTATTAGAGAAGATATTTCTGAAGTTCTGAACTTTATGGTGTAAATATGGTATTTCAGTTTCACAAGAGTTTGTTTTTAACATGCATTTTTTATCTGCAAAAGATGGTGTTCCAAGGGGAGATAATGCCAAAACATCACCTAGCATCACCTCAAGAAAGAGTTGGTCTGCCAGGTGTGACAGTTTCTTTAACCATCTTTTGTCAGCATTTCTATTCATTTCACTGACGCCGCACCTCTTTTAAATTTTATGTTGACATTTTTCTTCATCCTCTCAAAGGAAATGAGATGAACTCCATCAGGAAAGAATCATCCATGTTGAACACTGATCATTTTGATGGTTGTTCACATAGAAAAGAGATAAGACATGCATAGGTAAGTTTCTATAGGGAGAATTTTATGCTGCCCTCAAATTTTGTGGGTCCTACAATCTATGTGATTCAACGGCTTAAATTTGATATTGGTGATCTATTACCCTTTAGAGGTAATAGATCATATAATTTTTTCTTAATATGTGTCGGCTTATATACATATAATAATTATTTTTTTTCTTTGCATGTTAACATATTGATTATCGTATTCACTATGAAAAGGAAATAATAAACAAATTTTCAATGTGGATGACATGCATGCATATTGCCTTCTATAATCAAGCCGGTTAACTCATTTTCTTTTTTAATTAATTATTTTAAACATACTTGATTAATGGTTCAGATTAGTTTTAATTATTATCTCTCTAGGAGGTAACACATGCGAATACTGTTTTCTTTAAATACCAGGTTAGGTATGGAAAGAAAGACATGTTTTCTCTAACAATCTGAACTTTTTACTAAAAGATGGATTGTGATTCAACTTCGTGCTGGAGAATAATTCGCTAATTTGAAATAACTTCCCTCATTTGTTGGCATGTTATCTATCATGTGTTTAATTTTTGAAAATTCTCAGTACTCAAGAATGAAATCAGATGGTGCTTAGAAATGGGGTTGATTGAGAGAAGTTTGTTGGCCTTATTTATTTCACTCCATGATTTCCATTGTACCATGAAAGAGCATATTCTTTGAGATAGGTGAACTAATCAGTCTTGCTTAATAAAGTATGAGAATTTTTTCTTTTTCCACTCATAGTGATCATCAACCAGCTGCATACAATTGACAAGTTCGGAAGAACAAAAACAATTCTTTAACTCGCTTCCTGACCTAATTTATTTATTTTCCCAGTATGTTTGCTATGCCTAATGAAACCTTGATGAAGTAAATTAGCTAACATTCTGTTTACCCTGAAAACTTGACAGCTTAGGACGTTGTTCGTGGCACTGGAAGCCAGATGCGAAGGCAGGATGACGTCATCTAGTTCAGTAATCTAACAGACAGGCAGACTCGCTGAATTGTTTACCTCCATTTCTGCTATATTACTATTATTCTTGAAGCGGCTTGAATGCTTCACATAGTATGCAGGTAGAGATCATGAGACTAATATTCTACTAGATGTTCACCAATGAACAGCACAAGCCATTACCTTCCCCTCCTTGTAAGAGTCCAGCAACTAGCACTCCTGTGAAGGATCAAAGGTTCAGAATATAGGCTACTGAAACTTTTAAGACCGAACCAACCTTCATGATTCCTTTTGTCAAAATATTTTTAGCAATCGTTGGTGGTCACCCACTTTCGAACGCATGAATTTCATCATATGGACTGCTTATTTTCCTTTTTTTAAAGCTACAGTTAATTTTAAATTTTAGAATGTAACGTTGAAGATTATACCAATGTTTCATTGATTTTTTGAGAGTTTTGACTTTAGACTTTTAACGATGGAAATATTAAGCTACTCTTCTTGTATAAGCATTTTATATAAGCAAACTGAGAAAACAAGATATGATTTGGTTAGATGTATGATGAGTGATTGATATTTTTGATATGAAAAATTAAATTGAGATATATCGTTAAAAGATGTAAGATGTGCTTTGGTTAGATGTAGCTTACTCATATGTTTTGGTTTAAAGCTTTCTCTAAGAAGATAATAATTCATTTGTGATAAAAGTTTGTGTACTGAAAGTCATGTTAAAAAACATGTTTTCTTGTCTTATGGTGTGTAAGACTTGAATAATACTCGATGGTTGACGGCACGTTATAAGGACTAAGTGGGGGGCTTAAAAGAAGCCACATCCAAGATAAATCATTTTTGTCATAGTAAATGCTAATATCCTTAGTAACATATACCTATAATAAAATAATAACAAAATTATGAACATGACGATTTGACCCTATTACTGAATTGTTTCAGTCAACGTGTCCGTTAATTACTGAATTGTTTCAGTCAACGTATCTAACGGACACGTATGTGTCCGTTAATTACTGAATTGTTTCAGTCAACGTATCTAACGGACACGTATACAATGGCGATGTTGACACATGTATGATTTACTAAATGACATGTGGTGTTCTTGTGTTCATTGACATGGCACCAAGTGCTCAATGACGTGGCGCCACGTGCTTGATGACGTGGCGCCACGTGCTTGATGACGTGGCGCCACATGCTTGATGACGTGGCGCCACGTGCTTGATGACATGGCACCACGTGCTTGATGACGTGGCGCCACGTGCATGATGACATCAATTCCATTTGAACATTCTAAAAAAAACTAATTGTTCATACATACTCTAAACTTAATGTTCATATATCACAAACTTAATATTCATACAACCATCATTTCCAAACACAAGACCCACAACTACACAAACATTAATTATTCACATCATAAGAACCACAAGTTCACATCACAGACCACACATCACATAACTAAAAAGTTCACATCACAGACCACAAGTTCACATCACAGAACCACAAATCACAAAAACATTAATTGACCAACACAAGAACAAACAAACTAAGTTATCTATTACCCGGGGTTTAGGCTCAAGATGCACTGAAGAATAAGATCACTAGCTTTTTGTCTCTCTTAAATTCCTCCATTTGTCGTTGGGTCTTGAGCACATCTTTAATCTTGGCCATTGATTCTTTTATTTCTTCTGCTTTCCTCTTTAAGGTGTCGACTTCTTGTTAAAGTAGATTAGATTTTGCTTCTCAGCCTGAAGTTGATCCCAAAATTTTGCTTTTCTTGCAAAAGATGTAACAGATTTTGTTCCTCGTGTTTGAAGACCAACATTATTGACGAATGTAGAGGTAGCATTAGTTTATGAGAGAACCTTGAAAACAATTTTAGTACTAGATTTTGGTTAAACCATCAACGGATTGAACAACATATTTTCTATGATACTCTACTTAATTATACAAAATCCATGTTTAAAGCAAAGATATGAACATCAACACAAAACATATAGGTGCATGTTTGTGTAAGCACATGAATAGAATTTACATTAAATTGCCATGCCACATTAAAGAGATGAACATCCTATGAAATGCAAACATCAATCAAAATCAAAGTCAAATCTTCATAAGTTCAGGAAGCAATATCTTCAGCATTTGTGAATGTGTGACGCACAAATCTTCAATAAAGCAATATGAAGGAGGGATGCAAGAAAATACCACTATAATTTTCATTTGTAATCAAACTTTCAACAACAGGAACCATATCTTCACTATAATAATTAACAACAGGGTATCCTTGAAATTAACAGTAATGCAAGTCTCAGAATTCCACAGATACCTTGATCATGTATATTCAGGACAAGTATTATCAAAAGTCCAGGTTTGTGCCTTTTTAGAGTAATATTCTGCAGTATGCAGTACCCTTGAGAAAGGGTTGTTCAACATCAGCATTATAGTGCATGGTCTTCAGATCTGCAGTAAGTAACTAAAGTGGTTCTAAGATAACAACCGTGTTTAAATCATGTCTCAAAATTAACAGAGGCCTACCAGTTCTAGGAAGCTTTTCCAGCCCATTAGCTTGTGTTTCTCCCACCTATGCACAAATTCCCTCAGAAAAAAACTCGCAGTGCTTCTCCATCAAAGAGGGAAGCACCTACAATAAAAAGCACAAGGACAACCTCATAATAACACATGCAAAAAAAACATTCTGAATGATGATTCAACCACTAGAACAACAATGGTATTATGAGTTGATTATTAGAGAAGCAATAAACATAAATGGTATAAACACTCTGAATGCAGGAATATGATACTATGATGCTCCCCCATATATATGGCATGCCTTAGGCTTTAGCAAAATAAGGGTGCTACTGCTTAAGGCCCCATTTGGATTAGGGTTGTTTATTTTTAGGGACTAAAGTTTAGTCCCATTTAGTCCCTAAAATCTCAAACAGGATTGCTTATTGGGACTAAACTTTAGTCCATTAGTCCCTTGGATGTTACTTATTTAGTCCATTAGTCCCTTGGATGTTACTTATTTGGACTAAAAGTGTCATGCACACTCTATCCTCATTTATGAACCCCTCATTAAATGATGTTTAGTCCCTACCTCCAAACAAGAGGACTAAACTTTAGTCCCTACTAAAATAAGCAAATTTTAGTCCCTAAAAATAAGCAAGGTCATCCAAACAGGACCTAACTCTAAACCGTGCATAAGTACTTGCAGCTTACTAACAGAGGAATTGCAGACAGTAACCAAAGTACACATGCTTCCAGACTGCCTAAACCGAGCAGTAGTTCAGTCTTTAAATTGATAGATCTTTTAATACAATATAAAAATCAAAGAGTAATTCAAGCACAGGGAAAGCCTAAATTCACACCATAGCAATTGCCACTAACGACGAGCACATAAGCCAGATCTCCCAATCTAACAAAGGTTTAATGATATAGCCGAGGCACTCACCTCCACTGGCTGAGGATGATAAGCCCAGTCCAGTCCCTCCACTGTCGTGGCCGCTGCTGACAGGGGAACCTACTCTGATGTTCGGGTCGTCGTCGTCGTCGTCATCGTCGCTGTCCACGTGGGAGCGCTTCGCCACTGGTGGGGAGGTGGCCGGTGGGCCAGAGGAGAAGCCCGTGCGCCCTGGCGACAACGAGGGGGTCTTTGTACTTGTGCTTGGAGGAGTAGTGGTTTTCGGCCATGGTGGAAGGTGCGGCTAAGGTTTGGGGATGCGGCGGCGGTGGCGACCACTTTGAGGGAAGCGAATGGATAAGATGGCGGAAAACCCTAGGGCACAGCCAGGGTCAGTATTTATAGAGCTGCCCTCTTCAAAGGTTTTTTATATTTTTTCTCCCACTATGCTCCGTTTTAATCCTATTATTTTTGTGCAACTAGAATTCTGGCCTTATACTCTCTGTTCGGCCATCTGTGCTTTCTATGCTACAAACTCAAAAGATTTGTAATTTGGTTTGAACTTGAAAATTTTATATATTAAAAATTAGTAAATTTTGAACTGCTTGAAATAATAAAATAAAATTTATAGAAAAAACATATTTATATTTTTGAGTCGATTTTTAGTTCTTATACACTAAATTGAAATAATTTTAAAAATATATATATGTTATGACACTCAATGGACAATGTGATAAAAAATAAAAGTGTTTTGAGAAAGTTGTCACGTACAATATTGATAAAACTCGAGATTCTCCATGTATGAATTAGGATTTAAAGTAAATTAATAGTTAAATCTTCGTTTGAACTTGAAATATTTTCTGTGGTCAAAATAAAACATATCTTATTTAGTATAAAAAATTGGTATTTTTTTGGTCAGTTACTATTTTTAATTTATTCAGTATGTTTCTAAGAATTAAATTAAAATAGGTAAAATTTGAACTGTAAGTGCCTAAAATGATGAACCAAAATTTATAGAAAACCGCATTCATGTTTTTGGGTCCTGTTGACACGAAAACGTGCCCCCGCACTTGGGTCAGTTCGACGATCCCAAAGTGTGTGGATACTTAGGGACAAGCCTAAGTGTAACATAATACTGACGTCGTGTTCTGACTACCCTTAACAGTGGCAAGGGGGTGGAATCGCCAGGTAATCAGATCACACAGAAATAATCCAATTAGCCGAAAAAATATATTAAATAAAACAAACTAGCTAGCTAAATCAGAGCCTAACTGATTCGAAGCGTACTATGCGAAGGGTTCACCGAAAGAAGCCTTCTGTTGATAGCAAAAAATGGCATTAATGGTTGAGATTGTCAAAATATCAATTTTGGTAATTTGGGCCAAAAATACACATGTTCGGGGTCAGACCGAAGCTCTATAGGGCCGAAGGTCCATTGGGTTGTGGGCTCCGAAAGCCTCTGGTCAGCCCACGGCCTTCGGCCAGGAAGCCTTCGGAGACCCATGCTACCGAAGCTTCGGCCCGAAGAGCAGGCCTCGACGGGCTTGGCCGAAGCCCACTTCGGTAGAGATAGAGTTGTATACAATTCCGGCTAAGTTTTTATCTCCATCCGGCCAAATTAATAGCAGATTAGATCAGAGATTAAACCCCTATAAATAGAGAGGCGAGGCCATCGTAGAGGCCCCCCAACACAAATCAAACCCAAAGCCCTAGCTTTGATCGCATTTACTTTACCTTTATTTTTCCTGTACCTCTCCGTGGGTTTGCCTGGAAGCCCTCTGCCGACCACTTCAGAACAGTGGTAACCCTTGTTACTTCGCTTGTGAAGTATCCGTTAATCTACGTAATAGATTGCTATCGCCTTGTTACTTCGCCTGTGAAGTATCCGCTAATCTGCGTAACGGATTGCTACCTTCGCTACTAGTGCATCACTTAGCAGAATTCAGTCCTCAGGCCGAATTGGTACTTCGAACCCTCTTTGTTGCAGGTCCCCACTTTCGGAGCTACTTTGTCGGAGGTGTCCGGAGCTGAGAGATCGGTTTCGGAGGTCGTCAGGACACCCTTCGGCGAGACTACAGGCTTCGACGACAGGCTTCACCAGCATACTTCATCACAACAGGCTTCGCAACAATCGTACTCCGCTCTGGATGAAGTTGCGCCCGCACGCGGCCCTCGCATCATTATTCTGTAATTTGTCGTATCGGAGACCTCACACCGAACCCCGCTGTTCGGAGGTGACCGTCGCGTCTAGATCCGTTCGGGGTTCATCTTCGGCCGGATCAGCCCGAATGCTGAAGGCACCCTTCGGTGGGATACTTCGCACCAGACGCCGAAGGTATACTTCGACGACCCGTTCGCACCAGACTTCGAAGCAGACAGGCTCCGACCGGTTTGCTGACTTTATTCCGTTTAATATATTTCTTTCGGCTAATTGGATTATTTTGCGTGATCTGATTGCCTGGCGACTCCACCCCCCTTATCATGATTAAGGGTAGTCGGAACACGATGTCAGTGCTGCGTCATGCTTAGGCCTGTCCCTAAGTATCCGCACACTTTTGGATCGTTTAACTAACCCAAGTGCGGGGGCACGTTTTCGTGTCAACACACTTTTTGGCAACTCTGCTGGGGACAGCTACGCCAATATGACAAGTACGTCTACATCGGCCACCGGTACATCTACATCGACTACTATGTCTACACCACCGATGGACACAATAGGAGGCGCGGATATCGACAACCGCAACATCTTAACACCTACGCTTGAAGATATCCCCGCAGAAGACCGAGCAGAGATCGAGGAAAAGTTAAAGGCACTCCAAGACATGATGCTTGGAGGCTACGTTAAGACACGCGCAAGCTTCATCAAGCGTGACATCATCACCCCCGACCTCGTGAGAAACCATGTTGAAGAACATGGGTTTGATACTCCAGATGTGATGAGTGATTGTCAACGAAAGTCAAAGGAAGAGACATGAAGATTTGTCGTGTCTAAGGCGCGTGTGACTCAGGTACACGGGCAGCGAGTGACAGCCGGGTAGAGGAGCCGCGGAGTCGGGTTGGCCCAATCCAGTTACATCGGCTAGGAGTGGCAGAGGATCCACTGATCTGTTGACTGGGTTTGACTCAGGTACACGGGCGGTGAGCGATTCCCGGGCTGAGGAAGCTGCGGGGTCGGCTCAGCCCAATCCGGGTACCCGGTGCGAAGACGGTGGACGCTTTGTCAGTTTCGACGCAAAACTGACAACCTATGATTATTTTGTTTTTAGGATATTAATATTTAGTTTTTAAGTCCAGAATATTTTTATTTGTGTCAGTTGATTTTTCCAAGGGTATTTTAGGATTTTCAAAATTTATTTTAGAGTCAGTGTTAATTCACCCTAGGGGTAAATTAGTCTTTTCATGTATTAGGAGTCGCCTATAAATAGGCCCCTACCCCCTGAGGATAGGATGACTGTTTTTCAATAATTAATCCACAGTCCAAAAATTGCTGTGGGATCATCTGTTTCTCTCCGGATTTTTCTCATCTGCGTTTCCTCGTGGTTTTTATCCGGAGCAATCGTTTTCGCCGCCGGCCAGGTGTCAGGGCGTCAGGTGTCAGCAACGTCTAGGGCACGGCTCATCACGCAGACGACGCAATTTTCTTTTCCGCCAGCAGCCTCCTGCGAGTCGTCAACGCGCGCACGAAAGCACAGAAACCAGGCCGGTCACAGCGATCGACGTGACACCGGCAGCTTTTTTTTCATCATGCGGGACCCACGTGGCCTAGCTGCTGTAGGCGGCGGGTTTTTTTGCCGTGCTCACGCGGCAAGGCTGCGAAACGTCAGCACCCGTGGAAGCGTGGGACCCGCCACCGCAGAGCACAGGCACAAGCACCCAGGACTGCAGCGCAAGGCTTGGGCTTCACCAACATTTTCTTCTTCCACGACAGCGAGGCTTGCAGCGCTCTGCTGCGTCAGGCGGCGGAAATCACCGTGCGGCAGGAAGCAGGCCGGCGCAGCGGAGAAGATAAATCAGGTTTGTTTTTATCTCCAAATTTTCAGTTAGATTAAACCTGTTAGGTATTTCGTAGGTAATTTTATCTCCTAAATTTGATTAGTATTAGCATATTATTTATTTAAGTTTTATTCTGTTCGTATAAAAAGAAAAATTTATTATTAGTCAGTAATATTTTTATTCTAGATTTACGTGCAATATTTTAAGTTTTATTTCTCAGTTAAATTTTTGGATGATCCATGTTCTATTCGTTTGATTAGTATTTTATGTTTAGACTGCAATCCGGATTATCATTGATTTATTTAGGCAGTTTTCTTAGGCTATTAAATATTTCTAGTACCCATTTTTATTCACTGCAGTTATTTTTATTTGAGTTTAGTTTATTTTTAAATGTCGTTTTAATTAGGACTCTGGTCATTTTTAGGATAGACAACTTTAAATTCCTGTGATCTGTCTTGCTATTGTTATTTGGTTGTCGAGGTACTTTGGGTGTTAAGATTAGGTCATAGGTTAGCAAGAAATTTTTAAGCGCCCATTCAACCCCCCCATCTGGTCGCTATTTTCGGTCCTACACCTCGCTCAGGTCCAGGTAACACCTGTATCACCTCGTTTATCTTCCTTAGAGATTGAACAAAAAATAGCTGCATCAGTAGATCAGGCCGTTAGCGCTTCGCTAGCCAACCGTTTAGATTCGGCGGTCAGCTCCCAAGTAGAGGCAACCCTTAGAAGGTTCGACTTTACTGAGGCCGTAACCCTAGTACCTATTGCTAGTGCACCTCCGGTATACCATGTGTACGGTAGAACCGACGGTGGCACTGGCACGACCGTGGTGTCTCCGGCTTCCACACTTATGGCCGAGACTAGTCATTATACTCACGGCCAAACTAACACTGTACACCAGGCACCACCACCTGCACTGATACCCGCGCTGCCCGCACCGCATGCGTAGGCACCCGGACATGAGCACGTCATACAGATAGCGCACAGGGAAGAGGCCCATGGCCGACACGCCGATATCCCACCGCGTGTCGTGCCCCCGCATGAGAGGCGCGCGCAGGCGACGTGCCAAGATGACATAGAGGAGCGGGTCCGCGCACTATTTAGAGAGTGTTCCGTCTTCGTGCCCAGGGGACGGGTTAGGTTAGTTAGTGTCCAATGTACCGACACAACTGCTATAGGATAAAAAGAATGAGTCGTAGATGCATGGATTCTACTATATGTATTTCCCCGTTATTATCATCTCTGGACTCTGTTGGAGTTGGCTATGTTATAAGTATGGTGGATTCCGGGTGCAAGCTAGGGCATTGGTTGGTCGCACCCAGGGCACTATAAGGACCGATTTGCGGGATCTGTTGCAAAGCACTTCTGTACTAACCACAAGTCTAATGGGTAAGTCCTAACTGGAAGTATGGAACAAACTGACTCGATGCACCATAGTGGAGGGGGCAAGGGAAAACCTGCGGGTGACTTGTACCGACGTGGCTCAAGCGGGGGTATGGTGTTGGCTCGACGCGTCGGGGCACCATATGAAACCCATAAGAGGGTGTTGTCGGGTCGAGGCGTCCCATATGGAAGGTTTTGGCATGAGTTCCCGTGGTATGGGTCATCTCATTACACTGTGGTGTAAGGGATGAGTACGTGTCTTGTGGGTACAGTGGTACACCTCTGATCAGAGTTTTAAATCTTTTCGAAAAGTCGAGCCCACGATCAAGGGCGGGTTGTGTGACTTCTCGCAGTTAGTTTACTATTGCTTGAATGGTTTGAGTTATTCATGGCATGTAAGGACTGTTGAGCGAGGGTGGGCTGACTATACCCCTCGAGTTAGAAGATGATGCATACCCATATTTACATTTCTGCATAAATAACTTGATCACATTTAATTGCTTTACAAATTATGATTTTCCGCAAAATTAGCCACTATCTTCCTCGTTATTACTCTGCATTATATTTGCATTCGGTGGCTTATTGAGTACGATTGTACACACCCCCGTTGACTTACACGACCAGAGCTCGTCTACTACGAGGAGGATGAAGGTATGGAGTAGCGACCCAGTCAAGGTGAGACTGGAAGGAGATGTTCATCTAGGACCCTTGTTTTATTAGTTTCTCTTCACTTTATTCACTTTTGTACTAATATGGTCTACGAACCATGAATGCTTGTCGTATTTTGCACGGTCGTGTGATGAACGTCTTGATTTATTGATTTTCTATGGAATTTCAATAAAGGTCTGGATTTATTAAATCTGGGCGTTACAAGATGGTATCAGAGCCGACTTGACTATAGGAAGCCAAATAGACCTGACCCTAGGACTTATATTAACCATATTTTCTTACAAAACTACTTACCCTCTCATCTTCTGGAGTTTCACAAAAACAATTCTCTCTTTTGTAGATGTCGGTCCATACCATGAATGGGACTCTCCGCGATGAGGTTGGATTCGTCCGTGAGCTTCGCATGCTCGTCGACTTCCTCGGGTTCATGCATGAGCAAGCGTTTCACGGGATCTTTCCCGATGTGGATGAGAGCTGCTGTGAGGTCACGGTCATCATCCGCCCCTCCCCCTCACAGCCTGCCTTCTACACCCATGGAGTCGGATGACCTTCTTTCGCGGTGGCCGGCCAGCGCGCTGCTCTCCAGGCCCTCGTCGAGCTCCGGTTGGTCTATGACGGCCAGCTCTGCGACACCGTCTACCACTTCATACCCATGCGTACCCCTGGGAGTCACTGCAGCATGTACATCAGCTCCCTCACTCAGCGCAACTCCGCCATCGCCCGCACCATGAGATTATTGGAGGCCATGGACAATCTTCACACTGAGGCCATCCTCGATGCAGATAGCCAGCACGACACCATCGACTTCTACCGCCATTCGTCAGAGAATCTGAACCACGAGAATGCCGATCTTCATCGCCAGGTTCAGCAGAACCATCACTTGACCGCCGAGGTGGAGGAGTTGAGGCGCCAGAATGAGCTCCTATGCCAGAGTGTCGCCGACACCACGCAGCTACGCCACCAGATTCGAGAGCTACAGAAGGACCTAGAGGAGGTCGCTCCCCTTCCGCCCCGCAAGCGGAAGTCACTCCGGATCCCCACAGGTAGGCCCAAGAGGATCTCCCGCGGTGCCCCTCCCGCCGGGCCCTCCAGCTCCTCCATCCCTGCACCGACCCTCTCCGCCAAGCCCGTGATCGAGTCGTCCCCACTAGACCACAGCATAGAATTCCCTACAGATAAGTTGGTAGGGAAAACCACTTTTAGCGACCGAATGTTGGTCGGGAAAGAGTTTTCCCGACCAACCTTGTCAGTCACTGAAAGTTCGGTAGGCAAAGCTCTTTCCCGACCAACATTTTTTTCCCAACCAACTGTTGGTCGGGGATAAAAAACTTTTACCGACCAACAAATTCTTTCCCGACCAACGTTTCTTTCCCAACCGACGGTTGGACACTATAAGCTTAGAACTTTTACCGACCAACAGTCAGACGATGGACTATTACCGACCAACTTTCTATGGCTAAATAATAAATCTTTCCCGACCAACAGTCTGACAATGTGAAATTTTACCGACCAACACTTAACTATACTCTCATAGCCTATTGCCAACCAATCATCTCTCAAAACACAAGTGATAGTCAACCATACACGATCTTTTCATTGTATTGATTACTAAAAAATACAAGTTCATCCACCACTTAGTGTGAAAGTCATAATCATCCATAACAAGTTCACAAAATAAAATAATCGGCCTTAATGATCCCAAACAATGGCTAGAAGGTCGTCTACCACGACATACATTAATCCAAAAAGCTACTAATCCATTCGCCCCCAAAATGGTAGCTTGCCTTTTTCCTTCCTACAAAACATGTCAATAAGATAAACCATGTCAGCATTCAGGTTTTGAACCAATTTATATACTTCAAGTTCAGAACAAGTTTGATTTCAGCACACAATTTTCAGTACTTGTACTAGATAGGTTTACTTGAATTTCAATAGTTGAATACAGAACTCCTAACTTGTAATAGTGTGTGCTAAAAAACTGTAGCAAATATGAAACCCAATTGCAGCACACTGTATCACTTCAAGAGTCTCTTCACACAGCAAATTCCTTTGGTGTTTTGATTGGAAAAATTTGAGTAGCAAAATTTTTGATCTCCTCTCAAGTTATGGAAAAGTTCAGTACTAATCTGATTCAGATTTCACTAGCACAGAATTCAATCAAACAGCCAAAACTGAAACAGCTGAAACCAAAACCTAACCAGTTTCAACACAAATTCAGTTTTTTCTAAGCCAGGGTTCATTTTCTGAGACATATTCAGATGAACAAAGGAGGATTTAAAACAGACCTTAAATCTGTTTATTTATTCAAAATAAGACAAGATATATGGGTTATTATGTACTGTCTGCTCATTACCTCCTCGTCTGAAAGATACATCAGCAACCAGTTTGAAAATATCAGATCTATGGAATTATCCTCAATCAGCACACTTGTGTTGAACCATAATAGAAAAACAATGCGCAAAATGCCGACCAGTTTGCCTCGGTTCCCCCAAAATAACATTATTATTCTAAAAGTTTCCCTAAAATTTTACCACGCGTCTCTTGCTTCCACGTATAATTGGAAAAAGGGCCAAAAGGCTAAAGTTACATGCATATGCTTATGCATGCTCTCCAGATCTAAGCAGATTACAAGTTAGAGACCCGAAATGATCAGTGCATTTCACAGAAATTACTGGTAAGCGCAACTAATCAATATACAGCGGAGAGGATATTATCATATTAGCACAATGTTATCACCTCGAGTCGCTCCTCCTTGTCGAGATCGGCAGCGCGGGAGTCAAGCATCATGGCCTCGACGATGAGGTCCCTGGAGTGCTCCTCCCAGTATCTCTTTTGCATCTTCCTCTCCTCCCAGTATCATGGCCTCGACGATGAGGTCCCTGAAGTTCTAAAGGATAATCAAGAATTTCAGCACAAGATAACAGACTTGTTGGTTTTCAGACTTCAAAATTGTTTCAAATATCACAAATAGCACAAGAGATGATACACAAGTTCACCAACCCAAATCCATTCAGATTAAGAACCAGAAAATTCAGCAAAAACTTAACAAGAGATGACAAGAAAAAAACCAACACCAATGCAACAATAGACCCTAGCAGATAACTGATCCAACTCAGCAACATATCAAACATTTTTGCTCAGGTATAATTCACACACATACAGTTAATCAAATTTTATAAAACAGACCTGTATACCCAGAAAATAGATGAACTGGGTTCAAACAAAAACAGTGCCTAACTCATGAAATTCCCGTGAAAACTAAATTTATTCACGGATTAATCATATTCAGAACAGACCATACTCATTTCAGGATGATATCTTCTCAAGAAAATACTTCAGATCATCAAAAATTCCAGAGAAAACAAAAGATCAACTTACTGATCAGACGCTGGATACAAGAAAAAATACATCGTCATCATAAACATAAAAAAGTTTTGGGTTCCCATTTAAGTATTTTTGTCAAGGTGAGTTCTCAAATTTTTTTCATGCCAAATGTCAAGGAATGATCAACAAGAATAATGGGAAAACAACACAGATTCCCTTTGTACAAAAAAATAGAAGCATTCTAACAACCTAGGACATGCTACTAATTCAGCCTCACTATGCGCTGAAATTATGGCCTACTCCCTCTCCTGTCTCCACAATAAAAAGGTCCTACTGTTGCAAGCTCATCTGAAACCCAGGGAACTACTGGAACAAACCTCTCAATGTTCAGGTAGCAATCATCACTAAGAATCATCTTTAACCAGATGCAAGACATCCTGGTATACCTTATGTCTTCGTAACCAACAGCTCAAAAATGCCAGACCAAGCATAGGTCGCATTGTGCACCCAAAGACGCGAATCATGGACAGCAGCTCAAACACTAAAACCTCAATGCTATAATCGCATCCGCTAACTGAGCATACGTATACTATCGTTATCGTAAATAGGAGTTAGGCGATAGAAGCATACAGGTCGGGGTTCTCGGAGGTTTTCTCCGTGAAGGTGCCGCGGAAGGGGAAGACCAACTCCCAGATCCTCTCCACCACGTCGGAGGTGTCGACGTCGAAGTAGGGCTTGTACACCGCGACGGAGAACATCCGGAACCACCCGCCCTGCCCGGCATCGTCTGACCCAGTGCCGCCGCCCCTGCCACCGAGACCGCCCCCGGACTTGGACGAGAACATGTTTGCGCATCCAGTAAGCACCACAAGCAAGTCAGATCGGGACGAGGACCCAATGGGAGGAATGGGGACAAGGAAGGGGATCTGATCTGACCGTCCGCGTCGGTGGGCGGGTGGTAGGCGCCGGAGATCTTGCCCTTGGCCTCGTACGGCAGGAAGGTCTGTAGGTTTGAGTCGGTGAACTTGATGGCCGGCGGATCTGGCCCCGTCGCCGCCTGCGAGGCGCGAGGTGATGAGACGAGAGTGAGTATAGATAGAAGCGGCGAGGCGGTGGTCACGGGGCTGATGGACGGGCGGGTGGACTCACCGGGACGGATCCGGGTGCCTTGGGTAGAGAGGAGTAGCCACTGCCAGACATCATCTTCGCCGACGACGGAGGAGGGAGGGGACGATGCTTGGAGGCGGAGCAAAGCGGTAGTGCGGCGCGGGCTTAGGAGTTAGGAGTTAGGCAGGGCAGCCGCATGAAGGGACGGCGGCGCGGGCGCGGAAGCTAACGGCGGCGTGGGCGCGGAAGCGGGACGGCGGCGCGGGCGCGGAAGGGGATGGCGGCGCGGAAGCAGGACGACGGAGAGGAAGTGGACGGAAGCGGGATTGCAGCCGAGGCTAGGGGTGCACGCGCGCGGGGAGAAATAATTTTGGGCCGCGCTAATTAAGCCCATTACCGACGGACGACATTTACCGACCGATGGTTCATCAGTAAAAACACTATTGCCGACCAACTGTTAGACAATAAAAATATTAGCTTTACCGACCAACAGTCTGATATGATATGTAATTATTACCGACCAACAATTTGTCGCTAGTTTTACTGACTAACTGTCGGTCGGTATACGTTAACTTTTCCCAACAGACGTTGGTAGGGAATTATGTGCTGTGGTGTAGTGCCCCCGAGCTGCCTTAGACGTAGTTTTACGGTTGTTTGTTTCATTTTCTTTGTTTTGATTGTACTGCCACTCATGTCATATATAAGGTATGGGTGAAGATTAAATAAAGGATCTATATGTAATAGTCTAAGTATAACACTTTTTGGAAATAAAACTTAGCCACATTTCCCCCTAAATTATATGTCTGTTTTGGAAAACTCCAGGATGACCAACACTCAGGGATCCGATGCTCCCCAAAACGGAGGGGACAATGGAAATCTGCCCCAATGGGGAGCAACGAGGCAGAGGCAAGCCCCAGTCACCAATCACCCTACCCTGGCCGAAATGATGGCCAATCAGAACCAGTTGATAGCCACGCTGTTGAATCATATGCAACAACAGCAAAATCAGATGCAGGAGCAACATGCTCAACTTTTCCGTCTGCACCAACAGCAGCCCGAGCTCCCACGTCCCGCCACTCCTGCTCCGGCACCTACTTCACGGCTGTCAGAATTCCTCCGCGTCCGCCCTCCCACATTCTCTAGCACCACCAACCCATGGAGGCTGGTGACTGGCTAAGAACGATTGGGAAAAAGTTGGATCTCCTGACCTGCACTGAACAGGAGAGGGTAGCCTTCGCTGCCCACCAACTCCAGGGACCCGCCGCTGAATGGTGGGATAACCTGCGTGAGACTCTGCCGGAGGGACACGTCCATACTTGGGCGGAGTTCTCCGCCGCTTTCCACGCTGCCCACGTCCCCGACGGCATTATTGCCCAAAAACAGCAGGAATTTAGGGACCTGCAACAAGGAAGCAGGTCCGTGACGGAATATCCGCACGAGTTCAACCAGCTAGCCCAGTATGCGCCGGAAGAAGTCCATACTGATACGGCCCGGCAGTCCAAGTTTCTCTGGGGGCTGAAGGAAGAGCTTTCCCTTCAGCTGATCTCCGGAGACTACGCCAACTTTGAGAAGTTGGTCAACAAGGCAATCATTCAAGAGACGGAGCATAACAAGGTCGATCTGAAGAAGAAGAGGATGATCGCCTTCCGCTAGAACCAAGGAATGGTGCAGAGGCCGCGTTTTGCACCTCCCCCACCGGCGCCCCAATATCACCCGCGCCCGGTGTACCGTCCCGCTCCACCCGCCAACAACCCGGGAGCAGGACATCCTCGCCCCACTCCCACCGCACCAGCTGCTCCATCCGCCCCTGCCAAGAAAGAAGAGGTCCTACGCGACAAGCACGGCAAGCCCGTGATCTGTTTCAACTACCGCCAGGAAGGGCATTACTCCCACCAGTGCCCCCACCCCAAGCGTCCGCAAGGAGTCGCGGCCAATCCTGCCATCCACGCCTGCGTCAACCATGTCTCCACCGAAGAAGCCCAGGCTACACCAGAGATCGTCATGGGTAAGTTCACCATTCATTCAGCCCCTACAGTGGTCTTATTTGATAATGGAGCTACGCACTCCTTTATGTCAACAACTTTGGTGGAAAAACATAATCTGAACAAATGCGAATTAGCAAGGCCAGTACTGATAGCCACCCCAGGCAAACAAACCCAAGCCCACTCTTATAGTCCAAGAGTATGGGTAGATATCCAAGGTACAATATTCTGGGCCGACCCCATTCTAATAGAATGCCAAGGTTTGGATCTGATTCTAGGAATGGACTGGCTCAACAAACATCAAGGAGTGATAAGATGTGCCCGAAGGCAAGTGACTGTGACCAGTGAAGAAGGGACTATTGTCACCTTTCAGATGTCGAGTCAGAAGCCCGGTAGACCTCGTCTACACCAGATTACCTTAGAAGAAATACCAGTAGTCTACAAGTACTCGAATGTTTTCCCGGAAGATTTACCAGGGATGCCACCTAAGAGGGACATCGAGTTCAGGATTGATCTAGTACTCGGAACCACTCCCATCTACAAGCGACCATATCGGATGGCCACCAATGAGCTAGCAGAAATGAAGCAGCAACTCGAAGATCTTGATAAGAAGGGATATATCAGACACAACACATCCCCATGGGGAGCCCCCGTCATCTTCGTTGAGAAGAATGAGGACAAGGCTAAGCGTATGTGCGTAGATTATCGAGCTCTGAATGAGGTAACCATCAAGAACAAGTACCCATTACCCAGGATCGATGATCTATTTGATCAGCTGAAAGGAGCCACTGTGTTCTCCAAGATCGACCTACGGTCTGGTTATCATCAGCTGAGGATTCGAGAGGAGGACATACCCAAGATGGCGTTCACCTCTCGCTATGGACTTTATGAGTGCATCGTCATGTCCTTTGGTTTGACCAACACCCCAGCTTTCTTCATGAATATGATGAATAAGGTGTTTATGGAATACTTGGACAAGTTTATCGTGGTGTTTATAGATGACATTCTCATCTATTCCAAGGACAAAGAAGAGCACGAGACCCACATCCAATTGACCCTAGGAAAACTAAGGGAACATCAGTTGTACGCCAAGTACAGCAAGTGTAAATTTTGGACGGCAGAAGTGAAGTTCCTAGGGCACATCATCTCCGCACAAGGTATCGCAGTAGACCCTGCCACCGTGGAAGCAGTTACTGATTGGCTGCCACCCACCAACGTATCAGAGATACGGAGCTTTCTTGGTTTGGTAGGATACTACTGACGATTTATTGAGAATTTCTCCAAGATAGCCAAGCCTATGACCAAGTTGTTGCAGAAGGGAGAAAAGTTTGAATGGACTCCCAAATGTGAGGAAAGTTTTCGGACCCTCAAGACACGGCTGGTGTCAGCACCCATACTGACCCTACCAGATATAAGGAAGGACTTCCATGTCTATTGTGACGCATCTCGCCAGGGATTGGGATGTGTTCTTATGCATCTCGGCAGTTGAGACCCCGTGAGCTAAACTACCCTACACACAACCTAGAATTGGCCGCTGTAGTGCATGCCCTGAAGATATGAAGGCACTATTTGGTTGGAAACCGGTGCGAAGTTTTCACATAACATAAGAGTTTGAAGTATATCTTCACGCAGCCGGATCTCAACCTTAGGCAAAGGCGATGGTTAGAATTGATAAAGGACTACGACCTAGGCATTCACTACCATCCCGGCAAAGCAAACGTGGTAGTTGATGCATTAAGTCGTAAAGGATATTGCACCGCCATCGTGATTCAGGATCACATGCCTTTGTTGTATAAGGAGATGGAAAAGTTAAACCTCGGGATAACCACGGGAGCCTACCTAGCCACCCTTGAGACCCGTCCAGTCCTGTTCGAGTAGATCCGAGAAGCTCAGTCAGAAGACCCAGACATAGCAGCAATTAAGAAGAACATGAGGCAGGGCAAGGCCCCAGGATTTTCAGAGGATGAGAATGGCACCGTATGGTTCGGAACCAGGATCTGTGTACCCGATAAACCGGAGATAAAGACCCTTATTCTAAGGGAAGCTCATGACACTCTATACTCCATCCACCTCGGGAGTACCAAGATGTACCAGGACTTGAAAGAACAGTATTGTTGGGTTAGCATGAAGAAGGAAATTGCTCAGTTTATCGCAGAATGTGACACCTACCGACGAGTGAAGGCAGAGCACCAGAGACCCACGGGACTGTTACAGCCACTTAAAGTGCCTGAATGGAAATGGGAAGAGATCGGTATGGACTTCATCACCAGACTCCCAAAGACCCAACTTGGTTATGATTCTATATGGGTAATCATCGATCGGCTAATGAAGGTAGCTCACTTCATAGTCGTCAAGACGACCTTCAGTGGCCCTAAACTAGCAGAGTTGTATATGGCCCGCATAGTATGTCTTCATGGAGTACCTAAGAAAATAGTCTCTGATAGAGGGAGTCAGTTTACGTCTCGGTTCTGGAAAAACCTTCAAAAGGAAATGGGAACGATACTAAACTTCAGCATAGCGTACCACCCTCAAACGGATGGACAAACTGAAAGGGTGTATCAGATATTAGAGGATATGCTCCGGGCATGTGCCTTGGACTTTGGAGGAACTTGGGAAAAGAGTTTGACTTACACCGAATTTTCATACAATAACAGTTATCAAGCCAGCCTTCAGATGTCCCCGTTCGAAGCTTTATATGGACGCAAGTGCAGAACGCCTTTACTTTGGGATCAGACCGGTGAATCCCAAGTGTTTGGAACAGACATCCTTCGAGAAGCTGAAGAGAAAGTACGGATCATCAGAGACTGACTCAAGACAGCCCAATCTCGACAGAAGAGCTATGCAAACAATCGTCGTCGAGATTTAGCCTTTGAAGAGGGAGACCATGTTTACCTCTGAGTTACTCCCCTCTGTGGCACTCAATGGTTTAACATGAGATGGAAGTTGGCACCTCGGTATGTTGGACCATTCCCCATTGTTCGACGACAAGGTGAGGTCGCTTATTAGTTAGAGCTACCACCCTCATTGGCTGGGGTACATGACGTGTTTCACGTGTCACAGCTAAAGAAGTGTCTTTGAGTCCCAACAGAGCAAGTTGACCTTCAGCAGTTGAATATACAAGAGGATGTGACCTATGTTGAGAAGCCCGTAAAAATCTTGGAAGTCAAGGAAAGGACCACCAGGAGTCAAGTCATCCGCTGCTGCAAGGTTCAGTGAAGCAATCATCCCGTAGAGGAAGCTACATTGGAAAAAGAGGAAGAACTGAAAGCGCAACATCCAGAGCTATTCGAGGATTGATCTGAATCTCGAGGACGAGATTCTCTGTAAGGGGGATAGGATTGTAACATCCCAAGAATTAAAAATAAATAAAATAAAGAAAATGGATTTTTTCTGGAATATAAATGATTTATGAAACTAAAGAAAACACTAAAAGAACCCTATTAAAGCCAAACAGGAAGGAATACTCCCAATTTTAACTTGGAAAATTTATGATGGGATCTAGAGGCCAAGATATAATTTTGGGAATTTTTACAAATTTTTATCAATAGTGATTCAACCTTTAATCAAATAAATGAATTTCTAGAATTATCTAAATAGAAAAATACATTTTAAATAAACTAGGGCCGCAAACCACCAATCTACCTCGGCCCAGCCCAGTCCAAGCCTTGTGACACTAACATGTGGGGTCCCCCTATCAGCGCCGCTCCCCTCCTCTCTCTCTCGCCCGCGCCCCGACTCGGCCTCACGCATCAGCCTCCCCCTCCCCTCGTCCGGTCGTTGACACCCGGGCCCGGCTGTCGGCACCCTTCTCCCCGCCCTCACACACCGACAGGTGGGGGCCACCTGTCGTATTTGTCTTCCTCGTTGGAAGGGGATCCCCCCTTCTGTTTTTCGGCGACCCCTTTCCCTGTTTCGCCGTCGGCCGCCCCTATCTGACTGGATTCGCCTCGGACTCCCTTCCTTAGACCACCGCGACCCCTCCTATTTAATCCCCTCCGATCACCGCCCTCCTCCCACACTGCCGTAGCCGTGACAAAGCGAAATCAGAGCACCCCGCCCGGTTTTTGGCTTTCTCTCCTGCTCCACCTCCGGCCGCCGCTCGCCGATGACACAAGCCACCACCGTCCACGCCACCGCCACCGTCGAGACCGTCACCACCCACCCGACGTCGGCCTCAACTCCGTTGGACCCAAGCGCCACCGGATCGTCGTTGCCGCCAACCACCCGAAACACCTTCGCCGTCTACCCTCACCGCCGGCCGCCGTCAGACGGCCATCTCCGCCGTCACAGGTACGGTCATGACCGTCGTCCCCTCCTCTTTCCATTTCAGCCGAAAGCTAGGGCCTAGCCCCCTCGCCATCGCCGTCGCCGCCGCACTTGAGCCCGCCGGAGTCGGGGACGAAGGGGGGTACAGGTCCCTTAGCGCGTGCCGTGCCGGATTTAATCCTGCCCGCACGATCGCGATCGAAGCGCCCAGATTTAATCCCTTGATTCGGTCAAAGGGGTAAGCTGTGATCTGGGCCGTCCAGATCCACTTAACCCTCCTGCCTCACGCCTGACCGCTTGATCTAGATCGGACGGTCTAGATCGATCCAGTCCGTGCGCACAGTACAACAGTTCACCGTGGGCATGGCTCACCGTGGACCAAAACCCATTTTCTGTTTAAATAAAATTCCAGAAAATTGTTTAAACTTTGAAAATTCATAACTTGCTCATTTTAACTCCAAATTTCACCATTCAAATTTTGTTAAATTCCTATTTTTATTCTCTACATACTTATGCCATAAAAATAGTATGTTACTTTAGCACAAAATATTCTTATTGAATAAGTAAATAAAAACCCCTTAGGGATAAATTGATAATTCATGAAATAAATTAGGAAAAACCTTAAAATTTAATCTTTAATATTTTTCAACATAACTTCAGAATAATAAAGCTTAATTCCACATATTTAAAATCATAAACTTGTATGCTTATATATTTTGTGATATTGTGATTGTTTATTGAATGTGGTATATAGTTTTTCCGTATCGAGAAGACTACGAGACCGTCGAGGAGCCGGAGTATTACCCCGAGCTTCCTCCATCACCATTTGCTGAGCAAGGCAAGTCACAACCCCCATTTTGATCATCATTGAGCCCATGTTTTATTTAAATATCGCTATAACTCATAGGATAATATTGCATTAGTCTAATCTCGAAGCCCTACACGTTATATTTATTAGATCCCCGTCCTTGTGTGTAAACCCAAGCCATGCTTATTGAGCCTACACTCCTTGTCACTCTACAATATTATATTAGTTAGTGTCCAATGTATCGACACAACTACTATAGGATAAAAAGAATGAGTCGTAGATGCATGGATTCAACTATATGTATTTCCCTGTTATTCTCATCTCTGGACTCTGTTGGAGTTGGCTATGTTATAAGTATGGTGGGTTCCGGGTGCAAGCTAGGGCATTGGTTGGTCGCACCCGGGGCACTATAAGGACTGGTATGCGGGATCTGTTGCAAAGCACTTTCGTACTAACCACAAGTCTAATGGGTAAGTCCTAACTGGAAGTATGGAACAAACTGACTCGATGCACCATAGTGGAGGGGGCAAGGGGCAACCTGCGGGTGACTTGTACCGACGTGGCTCAAGGGGGGTATGGTGTTGGCTCGATGCGTCGGGGCACCATATGAAACCCATAAGAGGGTGTTGTCGGGTCGAGGCATCCCATATGGCAGGTTTTCGCACGAGTTCCCGTGGTATGGGTCATCTCGTTACACTGTGGTGTAAGGGATGAGTGCGTGCCTTGTGGGTACAGTGGTACACCTCTGATCAGAGTTTTAAATCTTTCGAAAAGCCAAGCCCACGGTCAAGGGTGGGTTGTGTGACTTCTCGTAGTTAGTTTACTATTGCTTGAATGGTTTGAGTTATTCATGGCATGTAAGGACTGTTGAGCGAGGGTGGGCTAACTGTACCCCTCAAGTTAGAAGATGATGCATACCCATGTTTACATTTCTGTATAAATAACTTGATCACATTTAATTGCTTTACAAATTATGTTTACATTTCTGTATAAATAACTCTGCATTATATTTGCATTCGGTGGCTTGCTGAGTATGATTGTACTCACCCCCATTGACTTACACCACCAGAGCCCGTCTACTACGAGGAGGATGAAGGTCTGGAGTAGCGACCTAGTCAAGGCGAGACTAGAAGGAGGCATTCATCTAGGACCCTTGTTTTATTAATTTCTCTTCACTTCATTCACTTTTGTAATAATATGGTCTACGAACCATGAATGCTTGTCGTATTTTGCGTGGTCGTGTGATGAATGTCTTGATTTATTGATTTTCTATGGAATTTCAATAAAGGTCCGGATTTATTAAATCTAGGCATTACATCATCTTCGACATCGTCGACGCTCCGTACGCCTACAACGCCATCTTCGGGAGGGGGATGCTCAACCGCTTTGGGGCCATCGCCCACCACAACTATTTGTGCCTCAAGATGCCAACCCCTGGAGGGGTGCTCTCGGTCCTAGGCGATCAGGCAGTGGCTCGACGAGTGGAGTACGGTCACTCGGCGCCTCTGGAGTCGAGGCAAGTCCACAGCGTTCGCGGGATCTCGAAGGAGGTCGGACTTCCGGGTGTCGACGATGCCCCCCTGCTCCGCGACGCCCCCCCCATTGGCTCGCTGCCAAGCCTCTTCTAGAGGAGGAGGTCGTCATGAGGATCCTAATCCAGGATGGGAGAGAGTGCCCTATATTGTTTGGAGGAGGCCTGGAACCGGAGGTGTTAAGACATCTCGAAGAAATCATCCAGAGCAACCTGGACATCTTTGCGTGGTTCGAAGAAGATATACCAGGCGTCGACCGCTCCATCATCGAGCACTCCCTGGCGGTCAACTCGAAGGCTCGCCCAGTGCGCTAGGGGCTCCACAAGTTGTCCTCCGAACGAGCTGATCTCGCCAAGACCGAGGTGGAGAAGCTGCTCCGAGCTGGGGTCATTCGGGAAGTCGGTCATACAGAGTTGTTGTCGAACCCCGTGTTCGTCCAGAAGAAAACATCTGGCAAATGGCGTATGTGTATCGATTTTACATCTTTGAATAAAGCTTGCCCCCATGACCCCTACCCCATGCCTCGCATAGACCAATTGGTTGATTCTACTGTGGGCTCTGAGCTCCTCAGCTTCCTTGATGCATATTCTGGGTACCATCAGATTTGGCTGAAGCAAGAAGATCAAGTCAAGACGAGCTTCGTTACACCCTCAGGAGTATTCTGCTATGTTCGGATGCCTTTCGGCCTCCGTAACATTTGGGCTACCTTCTCCAGGTTGATATCCAATGCCTTGGGTCACCAGATCGGTCGCAATATCGAGGCTTACATGGACGATATCGTCATTAAAAGCGCGGATAAAAACTGCCATAGCTCGGATATAGCTAAAACATTCGACAGTCTCTGGAGATGCGGAATTCGTCTTAACCCGGAGAAATGCGTCTTCGGAGCTTGGGCTGGGAAGTTGCTCGGTTATCTGGTCTCCAGTAGGGGTGAAAGTGGTTCGGATAGTTTCCGACCGTATCCGGAAAAACGGATTCGGATTCGGATTTTTTTGATTCGGATACGGATTTTTCGGATACGGATTCGGATTCGGATATTTTTTTCGGATACGGAAACGGATATGATATGCCTGATATCCGTCGGATTCGGATACGGATTCGGATAATCCGGATAGTTCTTATTCGGATATCCGGCCCATTAAAAATACAGGCCCACTGGCCCATTACATAATAGGCCTTTATATGGCACTATGTCATATTGGGCTGGCAGGCCCACTGCCATGGCGCCATGGCCATGGCCCAACCGCACAAGGAGTTTGAAATAAAAAATCTTCTTTTTTTTAAAAAAATATTTTTTAAAAAAATAAAGAATATTTTTAAAAATATATATATATATTTAAAAATGGGATAAATTTCTATAAATTTAAACAGACAAAATTTTTAATAAATAAAAAATATTTTTTTAGTTCTTTCAATTTAAATTTTAGAAACACAATGAATTAATGAAAAATAGCAAACTTTGTCAAAATAATTTTAAATTTTTATCACAGCATCTATGTATCGTATGATGATACCATGAGACGTATCGTATTTTTCAGACTTAATTTGAATTTTTTAGAATTAAAATTTCATTAAGCTCTACGTTGTCCATCTAGTGTCGTAACATTTTTTAAAAAAAAAATATCTTTCAATTTAGTGGATACTGACTTAAAATAGACTCACATGCATGAATATGATTTTTCTAGAATTTTTAGTTCATTATTTCATGCACTTGTAGTTTAAATTTGATAAATTTCAATATAAATCAAAGAAACATACATAATGAATTAAAAATAGCAAACTTATGTATAAAAATGTGAATTTTTTTATAAGATTAGATATGTTGTATTTTAATCATAGAAAAAAAATCAAGTTTAAACAAAGATATAACTATTGATTTGCTTTTAAACCTATCACATTCTTCTTAACATTCTAACTCATTACTCTCAAATCTCCATCTTTCTTAACATCGTAGATGCAAACTTTGTCAAAATAATTTTAAATTTTTATCACAGCATCTTTGTATCGTATGATGATACCATGAGACGTATCGTATTTTTCAGACTTAATTTGAATTTTTTAGAATTAAAATTTCATTAAGCTCTACGTTGTCCATCTAGTGTCGTAACATTTTTTTAAAACAATATCTTTCAATTTAGTGGATACTGACTTAAAATAGACTCACATGCATGAATATGATTTTTCTAGAATTTTTAGTTCATTATTTCATGCACTTGTAGTTCAAATTTGATAAATTTCAATATAAATCAAAGAAACATACATAATGAATTAAAAATAGCAAACTTATGTATAAAAATGTGAATTTTTTTTATAAGATTAGATATGTTGTATTTTAATCATAGAAAAAAATCAAGTTTAAAGAAAGATATAACTATTGATTTGCTTTTAAACTTATCATATTCTTCTTAACATTCTAACTCATTACTCTCAAATCTCCATCTTTCTTAACATCGTAGATGCAAACTTTTTCAAAATAATTTTAAATTTTTATCACAGCATCTTTGTATCGTATGATGATACCATGAGACGTATCGTATTTTTCAGACTTAATTTTAATTTTTTAGAATTAAAATTTCATTAAGCTCCACGTTGTCCATCTAGTGTCGTAACATTTTTTTAAAACAATATCTTTCAATTTAGTGGATACTGACTTAAAATAGACTCACATGCATGAATATGATTTTTCTAGAATTTTTAGTTCATTATTTCATGCACTTGTAGTTCAAATTTGACAAATTTCAATATAAATCAAAGAAACATACATAATGAATTAAAAATAGCAAACTTATGTATAAAAATGTGAAATTTTTTTATAAGATTAGATATGATATATTTTAATCATAGAAAAAAATTAAGTATAAACGAAGATTTAACTATTGATTTGCTTTTAAACCTAACACATTTCTTCTTAACATTCTAATTCATTACTCTCAAATCTCCATCTTTCTTAACATCGTACATGAAAACTTTGTCAAAATAATTTTAATTTTTTATCACAGAATCTATGTATCGTATGATGATACCATGAGACGTCTCGTATTTTTCAGAATTTATTTGAATTTTTTAAAATTAAAATTTCATTAAGCTCTATGTTGTCCATCGAGTGTCGTAATAATTTTTTAAAAAAATATCTTTCAATTTAGTGGATACTGACTTAAAATAGACTCAAATTCATGAATATAATTTTTTTATAATTTTTGGTTCATTATTTCATGCACTTGTAGTTCAAATTTGACAAATTTCAATATAAATCAAAGAAACATACATAATGAATTAAAAATAGCAAACTTATGCATAAAAATGTGAAATTTTTTTATGATATTATATATGTTGTATTTTGATATTAGAAAAAAAATTCAACTTTAAACGATCATTTATATTTCAAATTTACAATTTTAATCTTTATCTCTCTCACTCCAAAAATAAGTAAATAGTCAACTTTGACTAAAACTCTATCAACCCTAATTTTTCTTTCTCTCTCTCTCGATCTCTCCTACTCCTGTCACCTCTCTCTCCCCGTTCGTGATGATTTATATGATGATAACTATTATTTGTTATTTGTCTATTGTGATCGTGAATAAATAAATACATTATTGATATTCGGTAAGTATTCGTAACCGTATTCGTATTCGATTCGTATCCGCTCCGTATTCATATTCGATGATATCCGACTCCGTATCCGTATCCGGATTATCCGAATCCGAATTCGAATCCGAAAAAATATATGAAAAAGGATATGATATTAGTGATATCCGTCCGTATCCGATCCGTTTTCATCCCTAGTCTCCAGTCGGGGCATCGAAGCCAGTCCAACCCAAGTCAGCGCGCTGTAGAACATGTCCCCTCCCTAGAACTTGAAGCAGGCCTAGAAGTTGGTTGGACGCCTCGCGGCTCTCAGCCGCTTCTTGGCAAGATCAGCTGAGCGAAGTCTGCCTATTTTCAAGGCACTGCGGGGATCCAAGGAATTCAAATGGACTCCCGAATGTCATGATTGTTTCGACAGGATAAAGGAATACCTCGTCAACCTTATTACCCTCGCTACACCTCGGAGTGGCGATCCCCTTCTCGTCTATCTCGCTGCCACGAGTTGTGCAGCGAGTGCGGCATTGATTCAAGAAGAAGAAACTGGTGGGAAGCTGATACAGTGCCCGGTGTACTTTGTGTCTAAAGCCCTCTCCGGAGCAAAGACCCGGAATACCGAGCTGGAGAAAGTAGCATATGCTCTCGTCATGGCCTCTTGGAAACTTTGGCACTACTTTCTGGCCCACGACATAGTCATCCCAACCGCTTACCCTCTGGGTGACATGTTCTGGAATAAGGATGCCACTGGGTGAATTGGAAAGTGGGCAGTGGAACTTGCTCCGTTCGGCATCACTTTCGTGGCCCGGACTGCCATTAAGTCTATATTCCTTGCAGATTTTGTCGCCGAATGGAAACCGGCGGCCGACCATGCCCCTAATGAAGCTGGCGAAGGAGTGTGGACTATTTATTTAGACGGTGCTTACCAAGCCTCCGGAGCAGGCGTAGGGGTAGTGATTGTTTCTCCCTCAGGTCAGCAAGCATTATACTCTGTTCGGTTGAATTTTAAAGCTACAAACAACGCCGCTGAGTATGAAGGAGTGTTGTTGGGCCTCTGCAAGGCGCACGTGCTCGATGCTTCTCGAGTGATCATCAAGACCAACTCTCAATTCATGGCCGGGCACGTGGACAAGAGTTTTCAAGCTCGGCATCCTGATCTTGTCGCATACCTCGAAGCCGTTCAGAAGCTTGAGGCAGCTTTTAAGGGAATATCCGTCCAAAGCATCCCAAGGAGCGAAAATTGCTAGGCTGATATCCTCGCTAACGCCAGTGCAGGCGGTCAGGCCCTTCCACCCACTGCTTTCTTTAAAGAGCTCGCCAAGTCATCTGCATCTCTCCGAGGAGGCACACCGACCCAAGTATCGGCAGATTCTCCGGCGTCCTCGAAACCAGTCGAGATCCTTTATACGATCAATGGTGATTGGCGAGAGCCTATCCTGCGGCTACTTAAAGGCGAAGTGGAAATCAAGCCCGGTACGGAGCTTGCACGGCTTCAGTTCCGTGCAAGATCTTATCAGGTCATTAATGGAGTACTCTACAAGTCGGGTGTCTATTCCCCGCTGCTTTGGTGCATCTCTCGTACCGACTGGCAGCAGATGCTCTGAGAGATACACGAAGGCTTGTGTGGTAGCCATTTGGCCCCTCGAGCCCTCACCGGGAAAACTCTCCGTCAAGGCGTGTATTGGCCCACTGTTGTCATTGATTGTGAAGATCTGGTCCACACCTGTCAAGGGTGCCAATGGATGGGGCGGCGGAGCCATCGGCCTCCCACCAACCTGCAAATCATCGCGCTTGTTTGGCCTCTAGCCCGATGGGGCATGGACCTCGTTGGCCCGTTTCCTAGGGCTAAGGGCAATCTGCGCTTTGTCGTTGTCGTTGTTGAGTACTTCTCCAAGTGGGTCGAAGCCAAGCCACTGACCGCCATCACCTCCCGAAGCATCTAGAAGTTCTTTTGGCAAAACATCATCTACCGTTTCGGAGTGCCCAAGCAGCTCACGTTGGATAATGGTACTCAGTTCGATGCAAGTACTTTCAAGGCATTCTGCGAGGAGCTTGGGGAACAGCTATGCTTCGTGGCCATCCGACATCCGTGGTCTAACGGAGCCATCGAACGGGCCAACGGGCATATACTGTCCAGCCTCAACAAGCGCATCGTGGGTCTGGCCAAGGGCCTATGGCCCGAGGAGTTGCCCAAGATTTTGTGGTCTATTCGGACCACCCCTTCCCACGCAACCGATTTCACCCCATTCCGGCTATTGTTCAGAGACGAAGCAATGACACCGACGGAGCTCCAGGCCGGCTCCCTGTGGGTCACAACTCCGGAAGTTGATCGAGAGCGTGTCATCTCCCTCGACCTCATGGAAGAATCGAGGCTTCGAGCCGTCGCCAATCTTTCTAAATATCAAAAGTAGATGAAAGCATGGTATGACCCCAAAGTTAAGCGAAACGAGTTCCAGTCAGGGCATCTTGTCCTTCGGGCGGTTGTCGCCCCCACAAAGCTGGGCAATAAGTGGGAAGGTCCATACATCGTAGTCGGCTCTGGGCGTTTAGGGTCCTATTGTTTAGCTACTCTGGAAGGTGAAGATCTGAAGCACACTTGGCATGCGGAGCATCTAGTACATCTGTACCTTTTGAACTTGTTCATTGCGATGTTTGGACCTCTCCTATTTCAAGCATCCCTGGTTATAAATACTACCTTGTGTTGGTTGATGATCATACTCATTTTTGTTGGACGTTTCCTCTTCGACATAAATCTGGGGTACATGAGCTTCTTGTTCAGTTTGTCGCCTATGCTCACACAAAGTTCAATCTCCCTATGCGATGCTTTCAAGCAGACAACGGTCGTGAGTTCATCAACACTGCCACCACCACTTTTCTTGCCGGCCGAGGCATCTTTCTTCGGTTCTCATGCCCGCACACATCTGCCTAGAATGGCAAGGCTGAGCGGATGCTTCGCACACTGAACAAAACCATCCGCACGCTTCTGATTCATGCTGTCATGCCCCCGCCCTATTGGGTCGAAGCTCTCTCCACTGCCGTGTTTTTGCTCAACCGGCGGCCCTCAACGTCCATACGTAATGGTATTCCCTATCATCTCCTACACCGCAAAATGTCAGACTATTCAAACCTTTGGGTTTTGGCTGTCTTTGCTATCCCAACCTTAGTGCCACGACGACCCACAAATTGTCCCCTCGCTCCACAGCATGTGTCTTTCTGGGTTACCCTCCTTCCTAGAAGGGCTATCGATGCCTTGATCTCTCGACCCACAAGATCATCATCTCTCATCACGTTGTTTTTGATGAGACTCACTTTTCGTTTGTGGCCTCCAAGCCTCGCTCGGATTCTCTAGATTTTCTGCTGCGGGACATTCTACCGGCACCTCCATCGTCTTCATCAGACATCAAGCACGCAGCCGCACCTACCCCGGCTACATCCGACGATGCCAGTGACCCTGTCGAGTTGTATCCGTCCATTCTATGGCATGGTGCCGCCTTCTGGGTGCCCCAAGAGCCATGGCTGGTCACCCCAACTCCATTGACCCCGGCATCTTCGCTGCTTGTAGATGAACAGCGCTGCTATGGAATCCATTACAGTCGTCGACTGCAGCCTGTGGCACCGCCGGCCCCTGAGCCGATGGTACAGGTGGCCCCGGCTCCTGAGCCTCCTGCACGGGAGACTCGCTCTCAGACAGGCTCACTGCCACCACCGATGCAGCGGTATGGGTTCACTGCGGAGGTCTCCAGCTTAGCCTCGCCGCTACCGGGCAACACTCGAGCCGTGCTCACTGATGCAAATTGGCGCGCGGCGATGACAAACAAATACAAGGCACTCATGGACCATGACACGTGGCGCCTCATTCTTCGACCACCACATGCCAACGTTATCACTGGCAAGTGGGTCTTCAAGCACATGTATCATGCCGATGGCTCTTTGACTCGTCATAAAGCTAGATGGGACATTCATGGTTTTTCACAGCGGTACGACATCGACTACGACGAGACTTTCAGTCCGGTCGTCAAACCGGCCACCATTCGAGTCATCCTCAGTATTTCCATCTCTCACTCCTGTCTGATTCATCAGCTGGACGTGAAGAACGCCTTCCTTCACGACCATCTGATCGAGACGGTCTATTGTCAGCAGCCACCAGATTTCGTTGACCCGGCTGCCCCTGATCACGTCTGTTTCCTACAGAAGTTCCTATACGGGCTCAAGCAGGCGCCTAGGGCATGGCACCAATGGTTTTCTGGTTTTGTACAGCGGTCCGGCTTCATTGCCTCGACCTATGACACGTCTCTCTTTGTCTACAAAGTGGGCACCGACATCGCCTACCTGCTGCTCTATGTCGACGACATCATACTGACGGCTTCATCGACCTCGCTCCTTCATCGCCTCAATGATCTTCTTCACTCAGAGTTCGCCATGATAGATCTCGGGGACCTTCATCACTTCCTCGGGATTTCTGCCACACGTTCCGGTGATGGCCTCCTCCTCTCACAGCGTCAGTATGTTGTGGACCTCCTCCAGCGCGCTGGCATGGCTGAGTGCCACTCTACATCGACACCTGTGGATACTCAAGCCAAGCTATCTACTACAAACAGTGCTCTAGTGGCTGATGCCACTCAGTACCGCAGTCTTGCCAGCGGTCTACAATACCTCACGCTGACTCGTCCGGATCTTGCCTATGCGGTTCAGCAAGTGTGCCTCTTCATGCACGATCCACGAGAGCTCATCTCGTGATGCTCAAGTGTATTTTACAATATGTCAAGGGCACTCTCTCCTTCGGTCTACATATTGGTACAGGCAGCATTGCTAGTCTGACCGCCTACTCTGATGCTGATTGGGCTGGTTGCCCAGACTCTCGGCGCTCCACTTCAGGCTACTGCGTCTTCCTCGACGACTCCTTGGTCTCTTGGTCCTCCAAATGACAGACTACGATCACTCGTTCGAGCACGGAGGCTGAGTATCGTGTTGTTGTGCATGCAATGGCTGAGACCTGCTGGCTTCGTCAGTTTCTTCAGGAGCTTCACGCACCCATCTCTTTGGCGACGATCATTTACTGCGACAACGTCAGCTCTGTCTACATGACCGCCAATCTAGTCCATCATCGCCGCACAAAGCATATTGAGATTGATATTCACTTTGTGCGTGAGAAGGTTGCTTTGGGCCAGGTCCGGGTGCTTCATGTTCCATCAGCTTATCAGTTCACGGACATCATGAAAAAGGGTTGCCTATACAGTTGTGCACTAATTTTAGGTCCAGTCTTTGTGTTCGTGACACTCCCGCTTAGACTGAGGGAGGGTGTTAGATATAACAGATTATATCCCATATCCAGTTTGTATCTCTATATGTATGTCACAGATTATATCTGTTGTACCTAGCCTATTGGCCTATATAAATAAATCTCCCCCCAGCTGTTGAAGTGTACGGGTTTCTACAATAACAAAAAGCATACCATGCCCGGTTGAGCAATTGGTTGAGCCCCATCATTGGCGAAATATGTCTGCAGATTTTTCTTCCAAACGCCCTCAACCTCTGGCTCCTTTTCTTTGATAGATGTGGTATGTTAAACCCGATATTCAAGGGACACTTCCCGTATCACTATAAAATCATTTATGGAAAATTGACGATTGGCAATAGCTCGGCTATTGCTGCCATGATTATTTTCCCTATTTTTCAGAGATACCCGACCAAAAAGGCCGCCATGACGGAGGTCACCCTTGATTTTAAAGAATGGTTTTGAAAAGGTTCTCCACCAATTAGCCCAAGCTACGGAAGACTTGCCAGAATATGAATTATCTAGGAGTCGACATGGAACATCCTACCAAGCCCTTAATAGGTGTGTCCAAAATGCATATGACATTCCAATATCAACATTAGTAAGAAGGCTTGCTAAGGGAGCATAGGGTACAACCTGATCAAGCCTAAATTAGCGAGAAATGCGGCCAGGATGATATGGTTCCGCTATACAAGAATCTGGTATATTTGTGGCTCTTCTCCAAGGAAGCATACCACATCGGACAGATACAGAAAATACCCTAATCATATAAGCAATCGAGACTTTGGCGGGTCAGGGTGCATTAGAGGGTCCTGTTAAACCATAGGGCTTCCATGCGACATTAGAATCATCACATAGAAAATCATGTGCACCTTCAGGACTAAAGAAGTTCGCGGTCCGAAATACGGTGTTCAACATGAGCGGTTTCTCGAGATTGGAAAATTTATCCTTAGGGAGAGGTGGATGGTCAATCTTGTTTCCATATAGCTTCTTAAAATAAAGTCCCGTCCAGCCAATAAGAAAATGTACAGGCCATGGCCTGCATGTTGCACCCTATGGGATTAGAGCACATTAGCCTCAAAGAATAATACAAAGAACACAAGGCCAGTGGGGCTAACGAGTATCTTCTCCCTAGAGTCATCCAAGAAGTCATGACCAATACACCAGGTTGAGTAGTTGGCCCTCCTCCAACGACGACAAAACAACAGAGTCATAAGGACAAAAAAGCTACAGTGTATAGGCGCCTAGATTCCATGTCAGCAGAGCTTGAAAGACATCTTGACCTATTATGAAAATGATCACACTAATCTTGGTATGATACTAGGCCATTGATTGAAAGATTTTTTCCGTGTGTCCATAAGTATCGATAGGGTCTTTGGATACAATAAAAGAGAAGGTTCTAACTCGTGAGAATATGGAACATATTCTTCATAAAAGTCACCATCCAAGGGTAATCCTGAGAGTTTGTACATGTCTAGCAGTGTTACCGTACGCTCCCCGTGAGTAAAAATGAAAGTATTTCTGTTGGGGTTCCATCTCTCTAGTAAAGATTTTAACATCGAGGGAGATGCCAAATATTGTCCTAAGGAACAATGAATAGCTCCATAAATATAGTCTGTGCCTTCTTCACTGCCACGCAAAAGGAAAGAATGGTGACAAAGAATGGAGGTACCCCACTCCACATAGCTAGAGGGGATCGGGAATGCACGATAGAAAAATTCTCCCAACCTAGGCCTTTGGAAACCATCATATTACCTAAAGTGGAAATCTCATCATCCCGAGGCAAGGGTGTAGGAGGATAAAAATAATGGGCACTAAAAGTAGGACCCGAGTTCCAACCACAATGACTAAGATTGACTTCCCCTATAGGTAACTCTTGTTCTCTTATAAGAGGGTTATCTAGCTCGATGGTTTCTGGCTCATAAAATTGTGTATGTGCCACACGAGAGAGAGGTAATTTATTGGTCATGATTAAAGAATGAACCTCTTCCATCTACAAAAAAAATATAATATATAGGTGGGTACTCATATATGGATAGCTTTTATTTAACGAACATAATGAAAGAAGTAACAACATATGGTAGCAACCTTAAAATTGCTATGTAAAAAAACGCCTATGTAAGTCAATAAAATTATTGTCTATACTCAAATAAACATGTGAATGAGATTTAAATGATGAAATTGGTTGGCAACTACTGATGAAACAAACACATATTGATACTACCGGAAGAAAGCTAAAAAAAGTGTAGCACCTGCGACACTTCGGCTGAGTTAGGATGGGTGGCAAAATAAAATAAAAGGAGATGAAAGCCTTTTCACTTAAATAATAATAATAAATACGCAGCAGGACTGCATTATCAGCGGTTAAAAAAAATAGATAAAGGTACAATGCATAGATGAAAAAATATATATATTAAGATTTTGGGCTGTTCATTGACAATTCATACAGGCAAATATAATCAGGCAAGCATCTTGCGTGTTGAAAGTTTCAAACTAGAAGTGGCAAAAGACGCTAAAAATTTTCACACGTATAATGAATGAACTAGTGGCCGCTGATCAGAAAGAAAATACGAAGATGCAGTGCACAATACCGTGTTAGCGATGTCTTGACTGCCGATCTCCTGAGGACGGATAAAACAAACGCTGGTTCGTTCGCGTAGAGAAGCCGAAAATGAGAGCGGAAAGGAGATTGACGGTGTCTCTCTGCTTGGCTTCACAGATAACTGAGGCTAACAACCCTCCGGAGAAAAGCTAACAACCTGCCAGAGAAAAGGGTGTTGTTTAGTAAAAAAACGAGCAACACATATTTATCTATTTTTGCTAACATATTTTCAAAAGCTATATGAATATTGTATACGTACAAAATTGCTTATATACAAATAATATTGAGCAATATATTTCGAGCCATATATTTTGAGTGATAAAATTGTTGAGGCTGCAAAAAGGCATATGAATGTTATATACGCACGTTATATATTTCAAGCTTCAGATGCCGAAAATAAAACAATAATAATAGACATAATTTTCCGCACCGGTAACTCGAGGGGGCATTTGTTGATAATAAGTTTAGCTTCTTAAAAAATATATACTTATATAGTAATGAAAAAACTCATAGTAAATATATCTCAAATATGTACGACTATCTACTGGTGCAAAATATTCTGGTACCTAGCACGTATCACAGAAACATATAAAAATTGTTTGTAAGAACAACACCCTCGATATACATAAAACAATTTATTTATATAAATGAAAATTTGACCACAACACCTACATTAAAAAATATCATATTGTTGTGATATCGAAATACATATTGTTGGGGGAAAATATTCCATCCTCAGGGTTATTGCAGTAACGACACAAAGACAGATAATGGATTCGAAGGTTTCCAACATGCATCTTCGGAGATGCATTGAGTCCAGCTCGAAGTATGAAGATGGACCTTAGTTCGGAGTATATCCTCGAACATGGACTCTTTTGAGATCTTTTCTGCCAGCTAAGATGGAAGACTTATCTTCTTTCTCATTAGATTAGTCTTTACCATTTTATCCCTATTAAGGGTACCGAATAGTTTCCACTATGTCGGTTGTAATAGAGGGGTAAATATGTCTTTTCCTTAATGTTTGAGCCTATAAATACACCCCGTTTTACCCTGTAATAGGGACCGAATACAAGTTATTCAATACACACTTTCGAACTATTCTAAGTTATTATCCTTTCGGAGGCTTAGAACAGTTCACTTCGCAAACACTTCGTTTGTTAGTTTCTAATCTTCAGAAACCTGTTAGCGTAATCTTTTACGCCAACAGTTGGCGCCGTCCGTGGGGAACCTAGTCCAAGAAACTTCGTTCTCTACCAACTTCTTACATCATGCTCCTAAGCGGAGTGCAACTCGTAACCCTGTTCGGAGGTCCCCTCGGACCTCCGGAGAGACACCTTCCGACACTGTTGAAGCCAGAGAACCTTCGACGTTTCCTCCACCTCAAACTCCAGAAGGAGTTCCCATTCCTCGAGCACACGGAGTTCCTCCGCCAACTCCATCCATACTTCGACCACCCGGAGTTCCCCTTCCACCTCAGGTTCCAATCCGAACTGATCTTTCAGTTCTCAAGACCCGGAAGATCCTTCCGGAGGAGATGAAGACAATCTTGGTGATATGGCTGCTCAAATGGCCAATCTCCAAGCTGAAGTAGCAAGATGGCGACAAGAAGCTGCAAATAGACTTCGGTCTCAAGCCATCCCAGTTATTCCAGAAGTGCCTGAAGAAGACGAACCTATTTATCCTGAAGCCCCGGAGAATGCCTCCTTTGATACTGAATCTCCGTTGCATCCCGAACTGCAAAAAGTTCGCTTTGACCCGAAGTTTAAGACTTTGAAGCTTTGCAAGTATGCCGGAGATGAAGATCCTGGAGAATTTGTCTGTTCTTATGCTCTAGAAATTGAAGCTAGTGGAGGAGTGCGGGACACCATGGCGAAATGCTTTCCTTTAGCTCTTCAAGGAGTGGCATTGCGGTGGTTCTGGTCCTTGAAGCCAGGATCAATTAATTCATGGGGGCAGCTGAAAAAAGTTCGTAAGTAATTTCCAAGGCACCTTCGTGCCTCCAATGTCAACGGGAAGTCTTTTCCAGGTGAAGCAGCTCCCTGGAGAGACATTGAGACAATACTTCAAGCGCTTCGCTCATACGAAGTCGCAGATCCGAGGGTTGACTACATCTTCAGTAGATGACGCAGCTTGAGAGGGAGTCAGTCATCCAGGCCTTCTTGACAAACTTCACTGGAAAAGCATATCTTCTGTTTCTCAGTTGATGTCATATTTCGAAGAGTATGCGAGGTCGGAAGAAGGATGGCTTCGAAGAACTGTAGCTTCTTCGTCAATACTACAGGAAGTAAAGTTGGAAGTGAAAACTTCGGCACAGCCGCGGGAACCTGTCTTCGAAGTTCAACATGATAGGAGAAGGGGGCAAAAGCATCCTCGTTCGGAAGTTCTAAACATTGCACCTCCGCAAAAGTTTTCCCAAAGAACTCCGCGACCATCAGGAACCAAGACCAGCGGCTGGAGGCCGCTAGGGAAACCCGCTGGCAAAGGCCAGAGCTTTTCTGCTGTATTCATGGTGAAAATCGAAGCCATGCAACTGACACTTGTAAGGCTATACTTTCTCTGAGAGGAGAGTATCTGGAAAGAACTTCAGGTCGAGGTACTACCGACCGAGTTCCAGCTGAAGTACGCCCGGAGCCGGTCCAGGATGTGGCGCAGATAGAAAATTTCGAAGCTGCAAGACGTCCTCCGGTGGTCAATATTATGCCACCTCTGAAGCAAGAAGAAGGGCAAGACCGAGGAAAAAGAGTAGTCCTTCCTATCTCCGGAGGAGGTATTCTTGGAAGCATGTCAAAAAGGCAGAGGAGAGAATATGTCCGAGAAGTGGGGCACATTGGAACTTCGTCATCTGCAGCTGCTATGCATGAATGGTTTCATGTACCAATATCTTTTTCTGTAGAGGATGCAGCAGGCATTAAATTTCCACATGCAGACCCACTTGTCATCACTACTGACATTGCAGGAACTGAGGTTCGAAGAGTGTTAATTGACGGAGGGAGTTCAGCGGACATTATTTTTGTTCAAGCCTTCGATCAATTGTGCATCTCCAGAAAGCACCTTCTTCCAGCGGCTCGTCCTTTGCAAGGCTTCGCAGGACCTCTGCTTGATGCACTTGGCCAAATTGGCCTAGAAGTTACATTCGGAGAAGGATTGTTAGCCAGGACAGAGGAAGTAATCTTCGACGTCGTAGATGCTCCATATGCCTACAATGTCATCTTCGGAAGAGGCATGTTAAACCAATTCGGAGCTGTGGCACACCACAATTACTTGTGCATGAAGATGCCCACGCAAGCAGGAGTGCTTACTGTCTTCGGAGATCAAGCTACCGCCCGAAGAGCGGAATATGGTCATGGCCCCCCTCTTGATCCAAGACAAGTGAATAATGTACAAGATAATCAAGAAATTTTTTCAGCTCCTTCCGAATCTTCGAAGAAATCCTTCCCAAGACCAAGTCCTGAAGGAGAGATTGCAACGAAGATTATTGTTAAAGATGATAAAGAATATGCATTTCAATTTGGTAAAGATTTACCTCCAGAAGTTGCGACCTCATTGGAAAAAGTAGTTGAAGAGAACTTAGATGTCTTTGCTTGGTCTGACGAAGACATCATCGGAGTCAATCGGGATATTATTGAACATAGTTTGCTTGTAAACCCGAGGGCCCGGCCTGTTAGGCAAGGACTCCGAAAAATGTCTGCAGAAAGAGTTGTTCTTGCAAAAGACGAAGTTGAAAAATTGCTGAAGGCTGGGATTATCAGAGAAGTGGCTCACACAGAATGGTTAGCCAACCCAGTCTTCGTCAAGAAGAAATCTTCCGGGAAGTGGCGCATGTGCATTGATTTCATATCCTTGAATAAAGCATGCCCTCGTGACCCCTACCCCATGCCCCGAATTGATCAACTGGTTGACTCCATTGCAGGCTCGGAGTTATTAAGCTTCCTTGACGCGTATTCCGGTTATCATCAAATATGGTTGAAACGCGAAGATGAGATCAAGACAAGCTTCGTAACTCCCTCGGGAGTCTTTTGTTATGTAAGAATGCCTTTTGGCTTAAGAAATGTCGGAGCTACTTTTTCGAGGCTATTTGCTAAGGCTTTAGGTCATCAATTAGGTCGCAATGTGGAGGCCTATATGGATGATATTGTAATAAAGAGTGCTTTAAAGCACCAGCATAGCCTAGACTTAGCTGAAACATTTAATAGCTTTCGGGCATGTGGGATCCGTCTTAACCCCGAGAAATGTATCTTCGGAGCTAAGGCTGGAAAGTTGTTAGGGTATTTAGTTTCAAGTCGAGGGATTGAAGCTAGCCCTACTCAGATAACTGCACTACAGAAGATGGCTCCTCTAGGAAATTTAAAGCAAGTGCAAAAGCTGACAGGTCGTCTAGCAGCACTTAGCAGATTTTTGGCAAGGTCTGCGGAGAGAAGCTTGCCCATATTTAAAGCATTGAAAGGGTCCGAAGATTTTGCATGGACACCGGAGTGTCAGAAAAGCTTCGAAGATATTAAAGAGTATCTCAGTAATCTTGCTACACTCACGGTGCCTACTGTGGACGAAACCCTACTCCTTTACCTTGCAGCTACAGGCTCTGCTGTCAGTGCAGTCCTTGTCAGAGAAATAGATTTCAATGGGAAGCTGGTACAAAATCCTGTTTATTTGGTGTCCGAAGCATTATCAGGAGCGAAGACAAGGTATTCCGAACTCGAAAAGTTCGTTTATGCTCTGATAATGGCTTCGAGGAAATTAAGACATTATTTTTTGGCTCATAATGTAATTGTACCAACTTCGTATCCTTTGGGAGATATGCTCCGAAGTAAAGATTCCACTGGAAGAATTGGAAAGTGGGCAGTTGAACTAGCACCCTTCGGCATATCCTTTCTGGCAAGGACAGCAATCAAATCGCAAGTCTTAGCAGATTTTGTAGCAGAATGGACTCCCCCTGCAACGATGATTCCTGACAAGTCAAGTGAAGGAATTTGGACTGTTTCTTCTGATGGAGCTTTCCAAGCATCCGGAGCAGGTGTTGGAGCAGTTTTAATCTCGCCTTCAGGGCAAAGAGCAATGTACTCCGCAAGACTCAACTTTAAGTCTACCAATAATATAGCGGAGTATGAAGGGATTTTTTTGGGACTTCGAAAAGCACGTGCTCTAGGGGCTACAAGAATTCTTATAAAGACAGATTCTCAAATAGTAGCAGGGCACGTAGATAAAAGTTTTCAAGTTCGTCATCCACAGCTTGCAAAGTACTTAGAAGAAATACGTAAAATCGAAGCACAATTCAAGGGTATTTCAATTCGGAGTATACCAAGAACAGAAAATGTGCAAGCGGACATCTTAGCAAAAGCTGCAGCCAGAGCTATGGACATACCAGAAGAAGCTTTTTATGAGGAGCTCAGTACACCTTCGGTGCCACAAATTCCCTCCGCAGAGATTCTTTGCATTCCAAGTACAGATTGGAGAAATTCAATCATGGAACTTTTGCAAGGAGGAGTAAATTCATTTGAAGAGCCACAGTTTTCAAGATTAAAACTCAGAGCTAGGAATTATCAAATAATCAACGGTATTTTATACAAGGCCAGAGTATGTTCCCCTCTACTCCGATGTATATCTCAAGCCGAAGGTCAAAAAATTCTTCGAGAAATCCATGAAGGACTTTGCGGTAGCCATTTGGCCCCTCGAGCTTTGGCAGGAAAAACACTTCGCCAGAGGCTTTATTGGCCTACAATAACAGCTGATGCGGAGAGCTTGGTCCGCACTTGTCAAGGATGTCAGTGGATGGGTCGACGAAGTCATCGCCCACCAACAGCTCTTCAAGTTATTGCTCCGGTATGGCCTATGGCCAGATGGGGTATGGATTTAATTGGTCCCTTTCCAGTAGATAAGGGAAATTTAAAGTTCGCAGTGGTAGCTATTGAATATTTTTCTAAGTGGGTAGAAGCAGAGCCCTTAACAGTTATCACTTCGAACAATGTACAAAAGTTCTTTTGGAAAAATATCATTTGCCGGTTCAGAGTGCCTAGACAACTCACAGTTGATAATGGAACACAGTTCGATGCAGAACCTTTCAGAAAGTTTTGTGAAGATCTAGGCATTCAGTTATGTTTTGCTACAGTGAGGCATCCTCAGTCTAATGGATCTATAGAAAGAGCCAATGGAAATATTTTGTCAGGGCTAAATCGAAGGATAGTAGGATTAGCAAAAGGACTGTGGACTGAGGAACTTCCGAAGATTTTGTGGTCCATTTGGACTACGCAAACAAGGTCCACAGGTTTTACTCCATTCAGATTGCTATTCGGAGATGAAGCTATGACTCCAACGGAGCTCAAAGGAGGATCACTTCGTAGCACCGAACCAGAGACTGAAGGAGAAAGTCAAGCTTCGCTAGATTTAACGGAGGAGACAAGACTTCGAGCTGTGGCTAATTTATCAAAATATCACCAGCAGATGAAGGCTTGGTTTGACCCGAAGGTTAAGATCAATGAGCTTAGACCGGGTCATCTCGTTTTGCGAAGCATCATAGTGCCAGGAAAATTAGGAAATAAATGGGAAGGTCCGTACCTAATTGTTCGTTCAGGACGTCCTGGCTCTTTTAAACTAGCTAATTTAGAAGGTGAAGAGTTAGCGCATACTTGGCATGCGGAGCACCTAAAGCGATACTTCGCATAAGGGATCCTTGTAAATCACTTGTAATCATCTTCTGAATTAATAAAGCATATGGTTCAGATAGTGCCTTCCCCTCATAAACTTCCAGCTTCCGAGTGGACGCACTGGAACCGCGGGGTTGACTGAGAGGGAAGTGTCATAAAGCTGAATCATATTTTCGGACTTTGAACCATTGGTTCGAAGTTTCCGACGTGGGGGCTGACATAATCCGGAGTCCAAGCCACCGGCTTGTAGGCATCCGTAAAAGAGCCCAAAACCACATCATACGGAGTCCAAGCCATCGGCTGGTAGACATCCGTAAAAAGAGTCGAAGGTGACCAAAATATGCGGAGCCCAAGCCACTGGCTTGTAGGTATCCGTAAAAAGAGTCGAAGGTGACCAAACTATGCGGAGTCCAAGCCACCGGCTTGTAGACATACGTAAAAAGAGTCCAAAGAGACTACTGCGAACTCCGAACCACTGGTTTGACAGAATTCGCAAAAAAGAGCCGAAGGTGGCCAAAACAAAACAGAGTTTGAGCCATGAGCTTCGAATGCCTGTTAGGATAGTCCAAAGTGACAAATTATCTAAGACACTAAAGTGTCCGGAAAGTTATCTCAAGTGATTTCTTTCAAGAACAAAGGGTACTAAGTTGCCATTCTTCAGACTATAAATAGTCAAAGACATTTTATAAGATTTTAAAAGATCTTTAAATTACAGAGGGGCTTCGAACTCCCAAAATTGTACTCCGAAGTTTTTCTTTGTGCCTAACCATCTTTGAATACAATTCGAAGTTGCTTACGCCCAAAGAGGGGCTAATAAATAGGGAGATAATTTTAATCGATATTTATTATTCAAACGAATATGTTTACAGTTTACATCATGAAAAGTTGGTATCTATACCAAGAAGGAATCGAAGACCTCTTCGATTTCTAGAGCTAGGGTTGGAACGACTAGTTCCAGTGCCGGGAGTTCTAACAACTTTACGTTTAACTCTTTTGCCTCCTTTCAAAGCTCTAAAGTCTTTTTGTTCTTGTTGAAGCTCGGCCCAAGTTCGAAGCCGTTCGGGGCTCCTTTCCCAGCTTCCAAGTTCTTCAGGCTTTTTACTTCGAGCTTCATCTTCGTCTTCGGACCATATATCATCTTCAAAAGACGAAGTTTCCAAGTTAACCTCTTTTTCTTCCTCTTTAATATAAGATAGTATATCTTTGCTTACTTCGGGCGTAATTGCACCGGAGCTATCTCGAGGAATTAAAAATCGAGGGCGCTTGTAAACTTTTAAAAGATCAAAGGTAGCCCATAATGAGTGAAGTTTGTCGTTAATGTCTAACACTTCGACATCTTCCATATGAGGCAAAGCCTAAAAACATGATAAACAAATTTTCATTCATAAATGTACATAAGTGTAAAGCTTTACATAGTCAAAGATCCTAAGACATATCTAAACCTGCGGGTTCGGAGGAGGCTGACTGCTCGAAGCTTGGGTTCGAGCCTGCTTCTGGCGTTGTCCTTCGTCAATTCAGGCCTTGATCGCAGAACGACCTTCGGCTCTCCATGAAGTTTGGAAGGCTTGCCAAGCAGCGGCCACACCTTTGGAAGGAGTGAGAAGCTGATCGTCGTTGAAGGTAATTGGGCCCTCTCCTGCGCTCGGAGCTATCGATCGACCTAGATCCTCGTAGTAACGAAGTAGTCCAACGGCAGCCACTTGTCCGAAGAGTTCTCCGTAACGAATGCCTGCTGTCTTCATCTGCTTCGCTACTCCTTGAATCCTTTTCAGCCGGCGCAGCAAGGAAATGTTGTCATCTGAAGGAAGCGTTCCAGTAGTACCGAAGTACTCCAAAATGCCTAGCAGTTGATCCATAACCTCCGCAGCTACCTTCTCGGACTTCAACTTATCTTCGATTAGCGCATCCTTCGCCGAAGTTAGCTCTTCCAGAACTTCGGAGAGTCTAGCAGCCTCTGTAGTCAAGGAATTCTTTTGATTCAAAAGTTGGCCAGCTTCCTCTCGGAGCCTGACAAGCTCGGTCTCCGCATTAGCGTGCTCCGCCCGCATCTTTTCAACTTCTGCTCGAAGCACTATTCTTTCTGCTTCGAGCTCCTTGTTCGCAGCCTCCAAGCCTTGTCTGGCCCTGCGTTCTGTTGACACCATGCTGTCCATATGAGTCACTCGGCCTTCGGAGATAGTGAGATTCCGTTGAAGAGTTGCGTTTTCCTCTCGAAGGCGAGCGATTTCTCGTTCGTTTGATATATTCGCAGCTCGGGCCAAGACTGTTTGCTGCGAAAAGAAAAAACCAAGGTAAGAAATTATTTGTATGTAAATTTGATGTTATTTCACAGATGCTTCGTACCTGGTAGGCTGCGCGTTCCATAGCAGCGTTAAGCTACGAACTCTCCGCTTCGCTCAAAATAGCCACCAAGTCCGTTTCCCCGACTTCGCGACTAGCTCGATCCAAAGGCTCGAGCAAAGTCCGAAGCCCAGTTCTTCGCTCCAAAAAAGGAGCTAGAAGAGGGAGCATGCTCAGGGCTTGATGGTCATCTTCATTCGGCAAAGGTCCGGAGTGTTGAGCTGTAGTCTTCGGACCCCCCGGAGATTGGCCCCCCTCGGTAGATTGGCTCTCGTCTGTTGACTCAGACGGAGTTGATCCTGATCTCGGAGCAGGGAGGGGGTCCATCTTTCCTTTGCCTTTTCCAGGCCCCATCTGAGTAGCTCCGGGGATTGGCTCCGAAGTTGTCAAAGTTCCAGGAACCGTATCTTCGGGACGGACCTCTTCCACAGAAGTGGACTCTGTAAAAGCAAAGGTATTATACATTGTATAATTTTGCATTAAAGAAAAAAGACATAAAAGAATTATTCGAAGTTTACCTTCGACATTTTGGCGGCGAGTAAGCATTGGACTGTATGGGGGATCGAAGGCGAGATCTTCGTCCGAATCAAGCGTCAAATCTTCGACTGCCGGAACATTTTTCTGGACAGTCGTTGTTGTTTCATCCGGAATCGAAGCCACAGTGACTTCGACTCCACTCTCATCCACAGGAACTTCGTCCTGAGGTAAATCCTCTTGAACTGCTGGAGTCCTTGTTTTCTCAATATTCTCTTGAGACTCCGGCACGTTCACAGGTTCTTCAATTTGTGCAGTTCCTTGAACTGCATCTTCGTCAATCAGCCTCACAAGTAACCTGCCTTCGTCCTCCTGAGAATCGGAGACTGAAGCTCTTGGGCTCGAAGGTACAAGGTTTTTTGGCTTTCGAGCCACCTTCTTGACCGGAGTCTTGGCGGAGCTCGAAGTCCCAGCTTCAGTTTTCCTCTTCTTGGGCCCTTTCTCCGAAGGCACCCAATCTACCAAAGGAGGCGGAACCACTTCGATCAGCCCCCATACTCGGTTGGATCGCTCCCAACTACCAACCAACTTGATTCTCCATTCCTTTTCGGTCAGAGTTGGGACGCCCAGAATCTTTTCCGAAGCTCTTACAATCTGCTCCGGAGTTATAGGGGCTGAAGAGGCTGAAAAACAAGTTAAGTTAGTTGCTCCTTCGAATGAATATGCATAATATATGTTGTTTTCGAAGTTACCTGCAGGGCTTGAAGTCGAAGTAATCTTGCGAAGACCGTCTTCCGAGTCCTCTTCGAAAGTGATTGGCCAGTTGGCCATCAACGGAGGGATTTGGAGCCCGAGGAACTCTTCGGCTAAGTCTCGCATGCTTAACCTTCGACTGATCTTTTGAAGCAAGCTGAGGCGAGCTTCGAGCTGGCCTGGATCCGGGTGTACAAGGGCTTCCTTTCGGAAGTTGATGTCTTGCAGAGGTCCAGCCAGACGGTTGCTCACCCCAACTTCGGCGTAAAACCATTTCAGGATCCAGCCTGTATATCATCTGGCGTTGATAGCTTTGGCAGGAAATTGGAGGGCATACTCATCCCGAAGCCTGAAGTTAATGCTTCCGAAGGCTACTACCATTTTTTCACCTCCGGGGCCAACAAAGGTCTTCGGCTGGCACGAAGCTCTGTGCAGTGCTGCAAAGATTTCTGCCCTCCCTTCACAACCCTCTGCTCGCAATGCCCATTTGAAGATGGCCAGGCGTGCTACTGCATTCGGAGAAAGTTGGGGGAGAGAGACGGAACAGATCCAATACTTCAGCCAAGAAATCCACTGCCGGAAGATCTAAGGCAGCTTCAAAGAAGGCTTCGAAGACGACCACTTCTCTGGGTCTTGGTGACGGGATAACTTCCTTTCCAGGTTTGCGGATCATAACTCCTAAACTAATTTTGCCCTCTACTGCGGCCGCCAGTGATTCTCTTTTGCAGGTTGAAGGCCCCAGTTGGAAGGATTGATCCATGTATTTTGTTGATGCCGGGAAGAGGCCTTGATCGCCAACATTTTGGGGATTTCCTCCTCCCGCCGTCATGGTTGTCGCTGCGGGTGTTGGAGCTGTCGTCGCCAATGACGCAGCAGCCTGCTGTCGAGCCAGGGCTGAAGGTGCTCCAGAACCTTTGGTTTTCGCCATTGAAACTAATGAGTTGCTTTGGAAGAAGAATGGAGGCTAGGGCTCAAAGAATGGCTTGTTTGCAAGAAAGCGGTGGAAAGGTACTCAGGAAAGGTCTAGGCTCTTTATTTATAGTCCAGACTTTACATTTTTTACCGTTTGTCCATGCCGTTTCGCATTCTTGCCTGTTACTTTTTTCCGAAATTAACGCATTGCGTAACTTCCGTTAGAAGAAAGAAGCCAACGGCTATTTCGTCTAAGTCTAAAAAAGCTTTCGAGCTTCCTGAGTTAGTTCTAAGATGGTTTGAAAGTAATTGTCTTAAAACTGATTTGAAGTTTTATATCTTCATACATTTCGGAGATAAATTAAAATCTAATAACCTCTACGCATGGTTATTTTTCTTCCGTATACTGTTCTCCTAACATTACAGGTTTAACGGAGAAGCGTATTCGAGGGGCTACTGTTGGGGGGAAATATTCCATCCTCGGGGTTATTGCAATAACGACACAAAGACAGATAATGGATTCGAAGGTTTCCAACATGCATCTTCGGAGATGCATTGAGTCTAGCTCGAAGTATGAAGATGGACCTTAGTTCGGAGTATATCCTCGAACATGGACTCTTTTGAGATCTTTTCTGCCAGCTAAGATGGAAGACTTATCTTCTTTCTCATTAGATTAGTCTTTACCATTTTAGCCCTATTAAGGGTACCAAATAGTTTTCACTATGTCGGTTGTAATAGAGGGGTAAATAGGTCTTTTCCTTAATGTTTGAGCCTATAAACACCCCCCGTTTTACCCTGTAATAGGGACCGAGTACAAATTATTCAATACACACTTTTGAACTATTCTAAGTTATTATCCTTTCGGAGGCTTAGAACAGTTCACTTCGCAAACACTTCGTTTGTTAGTTTCTAATCTTCAGAAACCTGTTAGCGTAATCTTTTACGCCAACACATATATATAAACATATAATAAATATCTCATGGTGTGAGATATCACGTTTATTATCATGACTGCATGCGTGTGTGATATAAATAATTAAATAGATACACACATATTTAAAGTAAATAATATATGTAATGATAAAATAAATATGATGGGTATGACACCATACACACATGTCAAATATATATATGTGTGCAATGATAATAAAATAAATAGTCATCGTGAAATATTGTGTTTTATATAGATGTAGGACCGAAAGTAATGACCGGAGGGGGTGAATGGGTGCCTAAAAATTTCTTGCTAAACTATGTCTTAATCCCAACACCCATGTGAACTTAGCCAGACAAATAATATTAGCAAAGCATATTACAGGAACTCAAGTTGTCTAGCCTAAAAATGACCGGTGTCCTAATTAAAATGATATTAAAGATAACCAAAATAGAAATACTGCAGTAAATAAAAACACCTAGATATATCACGAAATATTTATATTGAAGTCTAGAAATAAAATACTAATCAAATGAATAAAACTTGGATCATTCAAAAATTAATTCAGAAATAAACCTAAAATATTGCATGTAAAAACTAGAATAAAAATATTACTGCGACTAATAAAATTTTCTTTTTATATAAGCAGATAAAAAACACTTAAATAAATAATACGAGATAAGTAATAAAGATTTAACAGATTAAAAATTAACTACGAGATTAATTTTTTTATGCTAATTAAAACTTGATAACTATTGATTTAATTAAACTGCTAAAAATAGGAGATTTAGAAACTTACCTGCATGACGTCACCGTCGCCGCTCGCGCCGTCTACCGTGCCGGCGCTGCCGAAGTCCAGCGCTGCCGATTGAACAGGCGGCTGCTGCTCCTCGAAACAAAACCAACCGTTCACGCCGCTGAGGATCCCGCCAAGCACACTGCTACACGCCTGTGATCTTGGCTGTCGTGCTCCTGGCCAAAGAATTTTTTGCCGTGAAAAATCAATCCTGTCGTGCCGCTTACTTTCCTGTAGCCTGTGCTGCCGCTGGCTGGCTCCACGCGAAGGAAGACAAAAGCAAACCGGCTTTTCTCTGTCGTGTGCTGCAGCGCAATCGCCTGGAAAAAGAAATAGCAGAAACGTCGTGGGACCCGCGCCTTGTGAATTGTCGTGCAATGTTTGTCGTAGCGCCTGCTGCTACCGAGACATGCGTCGTCCGAGATCGCGCACACGCAGCTGCGGCACTGTTGACAGAAAGCAATCCCGCCGATGCATACGAAATCCAGTGCCGTGGAGAAAAGATCCTCCCGTGGGGCCCACACGCGGCGGGGGCTAGGATCTGCAGCTAGCCCTGCGTGCTGCGCACTGCCCGGCCGTCCGTGCTGCTGCCGTGACTTCTCTGTGAGAAATAGCGACGACGGTGATCAAGAAAGAAACTATGGTTGCGGCGATAAATTTGTAGATGAAAAACTTAGGATGGACTGTAGATTGATCTCGGGAAATAAAAAATAACAGTCACCCTATCCCTAGGGGGGTAGGGGCCTATTTATAGGCGACCCATAATACATGAAAAATACTAATTTACCCCTAGGGTAAATTACACTGACTCTAAAATAAAATTCGAAATTACTAAGATACCCTTAGAAAAATCAACTGACTCAAATAAAAAATATTCTGAATTTAAAAACTAAATATTAATATCCTAAAAACAAAATAATCATCGGTTGTCAGTTTTACGCCGAAACTGACAAAGTGTCCACCGTCTTCGTACCGAGTACCTGGATTGGATCGACCCGACCCCACAGCTTCCTCAACCCGGCAATCGCTCGCCGCCCGTGTACCTGAGTCAAACCCGGTCAACAGACCAGTGGATCCTCTGCCGCTCCTAGCCCATGTACTCGGATTGGGCCAGCCCGACTCCGCGGCTCCTCTGCCCAGCTGTCGCTCACTGCCCGTGCACCTAAGTCACACGTGCCTCAGACACAGCAGGTCTTCATGTCTCTTATTTGACTTCCGTTGACAATCACTCATCACATCTGGAGCATAAGAACCATGTTCTTTAACATGGTTTCTCAATAGACCAATGTAATATTCAAAAAAAATATATTAAAAATTATACAGTCAGTTACAACATGCATCTTTAAAATAAAAAGAAGAAATATATATAAACAACGATGAATAATTTATACAACTTACAAACGAAGTTGATCACATATTTTTCTAGTTCCGAATGTCAACCATATACATATTTATACACTAAATATAATTAAACAATAATAAATTAATAGAGATGATTTTGATCAAATCATAAAAAGGGAATATATATTCTTTGCATGCATAAAAAAATAAGAACAGAACTAGCCCCTCTTGCATGCAATGTGTGCAGCTTTTTCACTTGTGTACAGAGTTTGCATGGTAGCAAAAAAATGCTAACAGGAACCAGGGCAGATTTTTGCTGGTAATAAAAAAATATAATAACAAAAAGAAAGTGAGCCACCACAGCAACCCATGCATGATGCCCACGTTCTGCCTATAGCACGACGCCACTGCCCACGTTCTGCCTGTAGCACTGCGCCCACGTCCCTGTGCCCCGTCTTGTTTCACCTCCTGCGCACGCACAGTAGCCCTGCATCTTCCTCTATAAATAGCACTTGTATTCCCAGCGGAGGGAACGTTTTCATGGAGAGAACACACGCTGCTAGTCTTTGGAGAACACACGCGCAAGAAATAAATGAGGTGCTGCTAAGGTAAAAAAATCATGTTCTTCATATACATCTTTTTCATTTCTTTTGAATTAAATATATCATATCATAGTTCTAGATTCGACCTTTTGGTACAAGCCTAGAGATACATGTCATAAAAATGCATTTCATAGTCCTAGACTCAGGCTTTTTGGTACAAGCCTAGGAATGTATATCATATTCTTAAACTCAGCTTTTTGGTACCAGGTTAGGAATGCACATACATATCATGGTCCTAAGCTCGGTCTTTTGGTATTAAGCCTAGAAATGCACATTATAAAATATCACATCATAAAAAATATATGTCATAAACCTAGGCTTTGACCTTTTGATATAAGCCTAAGAATACATGTCATAAAAATGCATATCATAGTTTTAGGCTCGGCCTTTTGGTACAAGCCTAAAAATACATAACATAAATTATAATCCTAAACTTGGTCTTTTGGTACAAGCATAAAGATGCATGTCATTAAAATGCATTTCATAGTCCTAGGCACGACCTTTTGGTACAATCCTAAGAATGTATATCATAATCCTAAACTCGACCTTTTGGTACAAATTTAGGAATGCACATACATATCATGTTCCTAGACTTGCCTTTTGGTACAAGCCTAGGAATGTACATTATAAAATATACACATCATAAAAAATACATGTCATAATCTTAGGCTAAGCCTTTTGGTACAAACCCAGGAATGCATGTCATAAAAATGCATATCATAATCCTAGACTCGGTCTTTTGTTACAAGCCTAGGAATGCATAATATAAATCATAATCCTAGGCTCGGTCTTTCGGTACAAGCCTAGGAATGCATATCATAATCTTAAACTCGGCCATTTGGTACAACTTTAGGAATGCACATACATATCATGGTCCTATGCTCGGTCTTTTGGTACAAGCCTAGGATTGCACATTATAAAAAATATACACATCATAAAAAATACATATCATAATTCTAGGTTTGGCCTTTTGGTACAAACCTAGAGATGCATACCATAAATCATAATTCTAGGCTCAACCTTTTAGTACAAGTCTAGGAATTCATGTCATAATCTTATACTCGACTTTTTAGTATGAGTCTAAAAAATATCATATAAAAAAGACAATATTATTCAATTGGTATTTACCATGTAAAATTTGAAAAGTGACAAAATTATGACCTACGCATGGAACATACTGATGAGGCAAATAAAAAATTTATGCAAAAATTTCAATTGCATTTATGATCTCATTCTAATAATAAAACTAAATGACAAAATAAGCTTAGTCATGGCAAATGACGTGCGGCAATGCCTGTTTGGCATTAATGTTTATGCTTTGAGGCTCCAAATAATTCATGTTGAAAGGAAGGGCATCTTTTTGCACATGGAAGAGCATGGTTTTATTATTAAAATTGCATGTGGCTCTGACCATCAGTAGCGTGAAACTCCACTTAATGTAAAATCTAACAAGCACATTTTTCTTTTTTGGCGAGCATAGATGCCACGAAAACATATACCATTGCATTTTTAGATTAATGCATTTTATTTTATTTACCATTGTTCACTCTATTTTGGTCCTTTAATTTATACAAATATAGACATGGTTTTATCCATATTCTTTTGCGTAGTCATCTACAAGGGATATAAATCATGGGTATACACACATATTAGACGCATGATTAGTATCATAAAAAAATGATCATAAACCAAACAAACACTCGCACTAAAATACGCACAATAGTGAGTAAAATTAAAACATGAATATATACACTCAACACTTATATACAACACTTATATAGGTCATGTGGCATCATATAAAAGAGCATCAAACATGTTATTTATATATAGGCTCCATGGTATGAATATAATGTCAAAATACATACAAATGACTCATAAGCATGTTGAGAAACCAAGTGTTGGTTTCGGTGTTTGTGATGAGTGATTGACAGGCTGTTAACCTCTGTTCGAAGGGGTACCTCCGGAAGGGGTTCGGAGGTTGGACCTCCGAAGTATGTTCGGAGGTGGTTTCACCGAAGGGTGTTCGGTGGTTTGGTTGCTGCAGCTGTTGCAGCGGAGTGTGCTTGTCGGAGGGGGTCCGACAATACACGATGACTGGGTTTGTACCGAAGGCTTCGGTACTTTGGGCGGTACACCGGAGTGTGTGCCGGAGGTTGCTAACCCGGAGAGGTCTCCGGAGTACTGGAAACACTTGTCTGCTTGTCTGTGGTGCGCAGGGACTTCGGAGGCGACGGACAGGTTCGTAGCAGGTGAACCTGGGTCAAGCGGGAGGCTTGATGCCAGGGGAGTGGGGAGCTCCGTCACGGTGGCTGCGAAGGGGTCTGGGTCGGTCCTCGGGTCGAGGTGCGCCAGGTGAAGGCAGAGAGTGCGGAGCGTGGCTCCGGGTGAAGGTACTCTGAGACAAAGTCCTCGGAGGTGAGGCACTTCGAAGGTACTCCGAATGGAGTGACTTCGGAGTTGGGTGGATCAAGTCCTCTGCTGAGGCAAGGAGTTCGAAGTGTGCTCTGGAGGGAGACATTCGAAGGTACCCGAGGAAGGTCTCAGAAGTCGAGGCGCATCGAAGGCATGGTCCGGGTGAGGCTCGTCGAGGAGTGTGCTCGGGGAGAGACACTGTGACGAAGGGCTCATGGAATGCTTCGTGCGGAGGCCTTGGACGAAGGAGGGACTTCGAAGGGTGGTACTCCGAAGGTGGGTCTTTGGAGTGAGGAAGGCTTCGGAGCGAGGCTAGCTCCGGAGTGTGGTTGTCTTGTGGTACTTCGGCCTGCATGGCTTCGGTACACGGACTGACGGAGTTCGAGCTGGGCGAAGCTGCGAAGTCGTGGTGGTCCACTCCGGAGGTGTTGGTGCGAAGGCTCAAGGGCTTTGACGGCTTCGGCTCAAAACTGTCACTGTATCGAAGGCTGACTTCGGTGAAGCGAAGGCCATCTGGCTCAAGGCTTCTCACCGAAGCTACCGCACCCCTCGCGTGCGAAGGGGGGCTTCGGAAAGGTCAAAGGCTGCAAGTCTGACAATGTCTGCTCTGCAAAAAGCTGGCATTGTCCCCTCTGCAAAGGCTGACAGAGAAGCCTCCAATAAAGTTGACTACCTTTTGTACCCCTCAGTTCTGTAGAGACAAAACCAATGTAAACCCTAAGGGTAAAGTAGTCATTTCCTTTGGGTGAACTGTGGGCTATAAATATGGGGGCTCGGTAGGTAACATTGAACACTTTGAGCATTTACTGTTGAGCTCCTGTAGCCACACACTTCGTTGTATTCATCCAGAGTTCAATTTTATCGTGTTCCTTGTTCAAGCGGCGAAGCCCTGCTTTTGTGTGCTTTTTGCTTGAGCTCGTTTTACATACCTCGCTAGTTGTAGTGCACCGAAGCCTGTCTAGGCGAAGGGTGTTTTGTGCGAAGTGTGTTTTTCAGTGTGCTGTCGCTCTGTGTAACAGGAGGCGAGACCTCACTGCTTACTAGCGAAGCCCTGATCGAAGCCCGTACGTTTATCGTGTCTGTGACTCTAGCGAAGTCTGTCAGTGTGCATTTAGACCTTCGTGTACGAAGCCCAGCACCAGTTGCTGCTGCCAAGTACTTGGTCGAAGTCCTCAGTGGGGTGTCCACTCTTGCGAAGGGTGAAGTGTGATGCTTGCTCGAAGCACCCTGTGTGCGGAGCCTGCACTGACTTAGCAGAGTAGATTTTCGAGGGTTGTAAGTGGAGCGAAGTCTTCTTGGCTTCGAACTTTTGGCCCTGCGAAGCCTGTGTTCGGAGCTGTCAAAACACCTCCGAACCAGACCTTCGAAGGTAGTGTTCGAAGCCTGTTCCGTAGAAGACAGAACTAAAACCGAAGGCTAGTTTTTAGCCCGAAATTTTAAAAGCTCCCATTCACCCCCCTCTGGTCGCCGTTTCCGGTCCAACAATTGGTATCAGAGCAGGTTAAGATCACCAGTTGACCTTAACCGGTTTTGTGATCTGTTGGCGATATGGATAGAGGCAGTAAAATTCCTCTGTTCGATGGGACAGACTTTGCATACTGGAAGGTGCGCATGGAGGCTTACTTGTTAAGCCAAGGAAATGTAATTTGGGAGATTGTGGACTCACAATACTCCATCCCTGATACTCGCACCACTCAAACAAAAAAAGATCAGTATAATGCCAACTCCAAGGCAAGAAATATACTGTTCATTGGTTTGAGCCGGAGTGAGTTTGATAGGGTGCAGCACCTTAGGACTGCTAGGGAGATTTGGACAACACTCACTATTTTTCATGAGGGCTCTACACAGATTAAGGCCAGGGGCCAAAGCACATACAACCAACAGTATCAGCTGTTTGTGCAGGCACCTGGTGAATCTATAGATGTCATGTTTTCTCGCTTTGATGCAATAGTGAGTAACTTGCGGTCCAGCGGGACGCTTGCTTACAATGATCATGATAGGGCTATCAAGCTTCTCTATGCTCTTGACCGTAGCATATGGGAAGTGAAGATATCCAGCATTGAGGAGTCCGCAGGTTATGACACATTGACCTGTGATGAGCTCTTTAGCAAGCTGAAGCCCACCGAGATTGCCAAGGCATCTCTTGCTGTGCACAGAAGCTCTTTGCCACAGCCATTGGCATTGGTTTCTAGCACTAGTCGTGGCACCACTGCAGAACCAAGCACATCTGGCACTTGTGTTCTTGCAAATGGTTTTTCTTTGTCCTCCCTAGTCTCCGTCACAAAGGAGCAGGTGGACACTCTAGATGATGATGAGCTTGCTCTCATTGCCCGGAGGTTCACCCGTTTTTATCATGAGAGACGGGATCAGAGGAGAAATGGTTTTAGTGGTTGCTTTGAGTGTGGCGACACTTCTCACATCAAGGCCAATTGCCCTAAGCTCAAAAAGAGAGATGAGAGTGAGCGCCCTAAATACCACAAGAAGGAGAGGAAACCCTTTGTGAAGGGCAAGCGCATCAAGATGGCTAAGAAAGTGGCCAAGGCCGCTTCCAGAGCATTTGTTGCTGCTCTCAGCGACATCGACACTTCCTCAACTGAGGAGTCGAGCTCTGAGGAGGAGGAGTCCCTAAGGAAGGAGGACAAGAAGGACAAGAAGGGACGAGACTTCACCGGTCTTTGCTTCATGGCCGACAGCGATCACAGCGGCGATGAGCTTGACTCATCTGAGGTATCTCTATCATCTGACCAGCTATTAATTAAATTAGATGAGCTGAATGAAGTAGTTCTTGGTCAGGATAGGTTACTTGTGCAAGCCGCTAGAGAAAGAAAAGACCTTAGACTTAGGCTAGAATCTGTTTCTACTGAATATGTCATGCTTAAGTCTAAAGTTAATGATGCTGAATGTGAATCTTGTACTGTAGTCATGAGTGAGCTTGCTCAGTTGCGTTCTGTACATGCTCAAACTCTTTCTGAGCTTGAGACTGCACTGAAGCAGCTTTTGGTGGTGGATTCTAGACCTCATGATAATGTTGAATGCATGAACTGTTCTTTATTGCACGAGAGCATTAATTTACGTGATAAACATGTTCATGATTTAGAGGCTAGATTGGAGAGGGCCGGTAGTTCTAAGGATGTGCAGCCTGTATGTGACACTTGCATCACCCTTAAGGACCAGCTAGGCACTGTTAGAGAGCAAGCTGAAAACCTCATGTCTGAAAATGAATACCTTCTTTCCGTGGTTAATAAATGCACTGAGGGAAAGGGTAGGATGGATTTGCTCTTGGCCAAGACCAAGTTGTGTGCTGACAGAGCAGGGGTAGCTCTAGGTTTGGGTTTTGAGAAGATTCCTTCAGACAGTAAGACCAAAACTGTTTTTACCTCTCCCACTACCTTAGAGAAAGAGAGAGCTCTGTTAGACACTCCATCAGCCAAGAAGCCTACCCGACCACCAAAGAAAACCACACCTCCTGCCAAGAAAAATCCTCCCAAGAAAACCACTCAGCAGAAGCCCAAGGAGCTTGTGAGAGTTGCTCCTGTGACCCATAAGAGTGCCCCCAGGAGAGTTTTTCACTATTCCTACTGTCAGCGGGCGGGTCATTTGGTTGGGTTCTGTTTTCGTCGCATCAAGGATGAGCGACGCTCTCAGGCGATGAGTTACCAGGACATGCATTACCCATCTTTAGGTATGCATGAGTCTGAGTTGTACTATCGTCCTGCTTTTGAGGCTCCTCGTGCTTCTCGGAGAGGTTTTGCTCCTCGAGGTGTTCACCATGTTCCATATGGTGGTAGACCTCGGGCGAGTAGCTTTGTACCTCATCAGAGTAAGAGACCTCGTCATGCTTTTCGATCACTTCATGTAGGTAGACCTCGCACTTTGCATCATTCTGATTATCATGTGCGTAGACCGTCTACTTTTACTGCGCCTACTACTCGTGTCACTCAGTGCTGGATGCCTCGTCATTTTTTCACTCACTCCAGCACTGAGCGATCGAGATATTCTTATCATGTGTAGGCGACAGATCGAGGCTTGGAGGGCACGTGGATCATGGACTCCGGTTGTTCGCGCCATATGACCGGAAATGCGGCATGGTTCTCCAGCCTCACCACAACCAAGCAAAGGGAACATATCACCTTCGGAAACAATCGAAGGAGTAGAGTGAAAGGTAAAGGTGTGGTGAGAATTAATTCGAACTTCACTCTCAAAGATGTTGCTTTGGTTGAAAACCTGGGATACAATTTGTTGTCTGTATCTCAGTTGCTTGATGAGGGCTTCGAAGTGCGATTCCATCGCGATACTTCACAAGTGCTCAATTCTGATGGCGTTGTGGTCTGTAAGATCTTTAGAGTTGGGAGAGTTTTTGGAGCTGACTTTTCTGAGTCGTCTGGATCTTCTCATTGTCTTGTTGCACATTCGACTTCTGAGCTTTGGAAGTGGCATAGGAGACTAGGGCATATGAGCTTTGAGTTGCTCGCTCGTCTGAGCGCCCTAGGTTTGATCCGAGGATTGCCCAAGCTCAAGTTTGAGAAGAATTTAGTTTGCGCTCCTTGTCGACATGGAAAAATGATTGCCGCTTCGCACTCGCCAGTCACCACAGTGATGACTGAACAGCCCGGAGAACTTCTCCACATGGACACTGTAGGTCCTTCCCGGGTTAGTTCTTTAGGCGGCAAGTGGTATGTTTTAGTGATTGTCGATGATTTCTCTCGCTACTCTTGGGTCTTCTTTCTTGCCAGCAAGGATGAAGTGTTTTCACACTTTCGGAGCTTGGCTTTGAGACTTTTTACTGAACTCCCTGGTGCATTGAAATTCATTCGAAGTGATAATGGCACTGAGTTCAAAAATAGTCTCTTTGTTGACTTTTGCATGGAGCATGGCATAGAACATCAATTCTCTGCTCCGCGGGTTCCTCAACAGAACGGTGTTGTTGAGAGGAAAAACCGCACTTTGGTTGAGATGGCTAGGACGATGCTTGATGAGCATAGGACTCCTAGAAAATTCTAGGCTGAGGCCCTGAACACTGCTTGTTACATCTCAAACCGAATCTTCTTGCGCTCAATTTTAAACTTGACATCTTATGAGCTACGTTTTGGGAGACAGCCCAAGGTTACTCATCTTCGAATTTTTGGCTGTCGCTGCTTTATCCTAAAACGTGGTAACTTGGATAAATTTGAGTCGCGATCTTCTGACGGGATCTTTTTGGGTTACACTACACATGGTCATTCTTATCGTGTTTATAACTTGGAGACTAACACTGTCATCGAGTCATGTGATGTGACTTTTGATGAATCAACCCCCTCTGTTAGTTCTGCACTTGAACAGGCAAATGAACACGACATGGAACAGACCTTATTCGAAGAAGAAGATCCCGGAGAATTCGAGGATGAACCCCTACTTCCCTCGACATCAACCCCCAAAGCTGACCCCGCTTCAACTACTTCGGCACGAGGTCCCGAAGTGACTACCTCAACATTGGTGATCTTGGACCACTCCAACGCACAAGTTGAGGGGGAGACTGCATCCCGCCGCGAGGCTCCACATCATGTTCAAAGGATGCACCCTCCCGAGCAGATCATTGGTGAGCTTTATCAAAGGGTAACACGTTCTCATGCTCATTTCATTGATTCAGCTTTTGTTGCTTCTTTCGAGCCCTTAGATGTTAGTCATGCACTTTTTGATTCTAGTTGGATCAATGCCATGCATGAGGAACTTGAAAATTTCGAGAGAAACCAAGTCTGGTCATTAGTTGATCCTCCACCAAATGTTCATTTCATTGGAACAAAATGGATTTTCAAAAATAAACAAGGAGAGGATGGGACTATAGTTAGAAACAAGGCTAGACTTGTAGCTCAGGGCTTTTCTCAACTAGAAGGGATTGATTTTACTGAAACTTTTGCACCTGTTGCTCGCCTTGAGGCCATTAGGATTTTGCTTGCCTTTGCAACATCCCGGGGATTCAAACTCTATCAAATGGATGTCAAAAGTGCTTTTCTTAATGGCTTCATAGGTGAAGATGTTTATGTAAAACAACCCCCTGGTTTTGAAAATCCCAAGTACCCACATAAAGTCCTTAAACTGCATAAGGCTCTTTATGGACTCAAGCAGGCCCCTCGGGCATGGTATGATAGACTTAAGTCTTTTCTGCTTGAGCGAGGGTATTTGATGGGCTCTGTTGATAAAACAATGTTTACTCTCAAGCATGGCAAAGATTTCCTCCTAGTTCAGATTTATGTGGATGATATCATCTTTGGTGGCTCTTCTCATGCTTTGGTTGCCGAGTTTGCAGATACCATGAGCAGGGAATATGAAATGTCAATGATGGGTGAACTCACCTTTTTCCTTGGTTTGCAAATCAAGCAAAGCAAACAAGGTACCTTCGTCCACCAGACGAAGTACACCAAGGACCTGCTCAAGAAATTTGACATGACAGATGCGAAGCCCCTCGCCACTCCAATGGCTACATCTGTAGCATTGGACCCTGACGAAGATGGAGAAGCCGTAGATCAGAAGGAGTTCCGAAGCATGATCGGCTCCCTCCTCTACTTGACTGCTACGAGGCCGGACATACACTTCGCAGTGTGTCTGTGCGCTCGTTTTCAGGCTTCACCACGAGCTTCGCACCGCCAAGCGGTAAAGCGCATCTTAAGGTATCTCAAACACACCCTTGAATTTGGCATATGGTATTCAACATCTTCATCTATATGTCTTCGAGGTTATTCCGATGCGGACTTTGCTGGGTGTAGGATTGATAGGAAGAGTACCTCTGGTACTTGTCATTTTCTGGGTACTTCTCTGGTTTGCTGGTCTTCCCGCAAACAGTCTAGTGTTGCACAATCGACGGCTGAGGCCGAATATGTTGCTGCAGCTAGTTGTTGCTCTCATATTTTGTGGATGGTTTCCACTTTGCGGGATTTCGGGTTAGAGTATAAGAGTGTTCCACTTTTCTGTGATAACACTAGCGCTATTTGTATTGCAAACAACCCGGTTCAGTACTCCAGAACCAAACACATTGATGTGAGATATCATTTTCTCAGAGATCACAATGAGAAGGGTGATATTGAACTTCAATATGTTGATACCCAACACCAGCTTGCCGACATTTTCACAAAACCCCTCGATGCCTCTCGATTTGCATACTTGCGTGGGGAACTTGGCATTTGTCACCCTTACGGCATTTTGTGAGGGGGAGCAGATTTAGATGGATGTGCATTTGCTAATTGTGTTGAAATTGCATTTACATCTTTTGCACTTATATGCCTGATTATAATCCATGACATCATGACAGCTCAGCTCTTTTTAATTTATCTGAAACATTCATGTGCATGATGTTTTATTTTCAAAATCAAATCGTGCTCACTGCTTAGTCTTGAATATAGCATGTTTAGGCAGGACTGCTTTAGCTATCTTTTATCTGCTTGATAGCAAGACACTGTTCATTGGATGCTAAAATTGCAACTTGAAAAATTGTTCTACATTTTCATGGATATTCATAAAGTGCCAAACAATTGGTTCACTTAATTAAAATCAAAAACTCCATGATTTGCACAAGTGAAAAGATCCAGGTGGGTTTGTTTGTCACACTACTCTATTCTAGACTGCTTTCCATTGCACATTGGTCTGAACTGGAATAGTGTAGTGTATGCCAAAATCATTGCCTTAAGCTTCTTATGGTTTTCATGCCTAGGCTTGGCCTGATTGGAAAGTATAAGGTGGACAAACAAATAACCCCTGGCACTAAGAAAAGAACAACAAAATTCTTTGATCATCAAGTTTGCTTTCATGCTCTATTTGAACTGGACTTGTTTGTCTAGAGTAGAATTTGACTAGCTTTGCGCAGTCCCTGCTTTTACTTGTCTAGTTTCCTTGACTAAGTGGTGATGCTTTTATTTCAAAAATGATCAAATCACATGCCTCATCATGTTTTTCGAGAATATTAATTGAAGCTGAGCCCATGATCATTGGTGTTATTGTTGGCATATTTTTGCTTTATATGTCTTTGCAATTCTGCTCATTTCCACGCTATGCATCTTTTTCATGCTCCTTGATGCTTGCATTGCCAAAGGGGGAGAGACTTGCTACGTTCTCTGCCGCAAGGGGGTATAATTTCCAAAAGGGGGAGAAAATTTGACATAAAGGGGGAGAAGGTTCTTTGTTGCAAAAAAGGGGGAAAATTAACTCAGGGGGAGTTTTTATCTTGAGATTTGCCGAAGGGGCTTTTACTCTTTTGAGAAAGGGGGAGGAAAATTCTTTTGTCAAGTGACATGATTTGGCTCTTTTCTGAGTTTTTATGGTCACTTGTGTGCTGAAAGTTTTCATATTTTCTTGAACTTGAATTTGGTTGTCAATGCACTCATCAAGGGGGAGATTGAGAAACCAAGTGTTGGTTTCGGTGTTTGTGATGAGTGATTGACGGGCTGTTAACCTCTGTTCGAAGGGGTACCTACGGAAGGGGTTCGGAGGTTGGACCTCCGAAGTATGTTCGGAGGTGGTTTCACCGAAGGGTGTTCGGTGGTTTGGTTGCTGCAGCGGAGTGTGCTTGTCGGAGGGGGTCTGACAATACACGATGACTGGGTTTGTACCGAAGGCTTTGGTACTTTGGGCGGTACACCGGAGTGTGTGCCGGAGGTTGCTAACCCGGAGAGGTCTCCGGAGTACTGGAAACACTTGTCTGCTTGTCTGTGGTGCGCAGGGACTTCGGAGGCGATGGACAGGTTTGTAGCAGGTGAACCTGGGTCAAGCGGGAGGCTTGATGCCAGGGGAGTGGGGAGCTCCGTCACGGTGGCTGCGAAGGGGTCTGGGTCGGTCCTCGGGTCGAGGTGCGCCAGGTGAAGGCAGAGAGTGCGGAGCGTGGCTCCAGGGGAAGGTACTCCGAGACAAAGTCCTCGGAGGTGAGGCACTTCGAAGGTACTCCGAATGGAGTGACTTCGGAGTTGGGTGGATCAAGTCCTCTGCTGAGGCAAGGAGTTCGAAGTGTGCTCCGGAGGGAGATATTCGAAGGTACCCGACGAAGGTCTCAGAAGTCGAGGCGCATCGAAGGCATGGTCCGGGTGAGGCTCGTCGAGGAGTGTGCTCGGGGAGAGACACTGCGACGAAGGGCTCATGGAATGCTTCGTGCGGAGGCCTTGGACGAAGGAGGGACTTCGAAGGGTGGTACTCCGAAGGTGGGGCTTCGGAGTGAGGAAAGCTTCGGAGCGAGGCTAGCTCCGGAGTGTGGTTGTCTTGTGGTACTTCGGCCTGCATGGCTTCGGTACACGGACTGACGGAGTTCGAGCTGGGCGAAGCTGCGAAGCCGTGGTGGTCCACTCCGGAGGTGTTGGTGCGAAGGCCCAAGGGCTTTGACGGCTTCGGCTCAAAACCGTCACTGTATCGAAGGCTGACTTCGGTGAAGCGAAGGCCATCTGGATCAAGGCTTCTCACCGAAGCTACCGCACCCCTCGCGTGCGAAGGGGGGCTTCGGAAAGGTCAAAGGCTGCAAGTCTGACAGTGTCTGCTCTGCAAAAAGCTGGCACTGTCCCCTCTGCAAAGGCTGACAGAGAAGCCTCCAATAAAGTTGACTACCTTTTGTAGTCCTCAGTTCTGTAGAGACAAAACCAATGTAAACCCTAGGGGTAAAGTAGTCAATTCCTTTGGGTGAACTGTGGGCTATAAATATGGGGGCTCGGTAGGTAACATTGAATACTTTGAGTATTTACTGTTGAGCTCCTGTAGCCACACACTTCGTTGTATTCATCCAGAGTTCAATTTTATCGTGTTCCTTGTTCAAGCGGCGAAGCCCTACTTTTGTGTGCTTTTTGCTTGAGCTCGTTTTACATACCTCGCTAGTTGTAGTGCACCGAAGCCTGTCTAGGCGAAGGGTGTTTTGTGCGAAGTGTGTTTTTCAGTGTGTTGTCGCTCTGTGTAACAGGAGGCGAGACCTCGCTGCTTACTAATGAAGCCCTGATCGAAGCCCGTACGTTTATCGTGTCTGTGACTCTAGCGAAGTCTGTAAGTGTGCGTTTAGACCTTCGTGTACGAAGCCCAGCACCAGTTGCTGCTGCCAAGTACTTGGTCGAAGTCCTCAGTGGGGTGTCCACTCTTGCGAAGGGTGAAGTGCGAAGCCTGCTCGAAGCACCCTGTGTGCGGAGCCTGCACTGACTTAGCAGAGTAGATTTTCGAGGGTTGTAAGTGGAGTGAAGTCTTCTTGGCTTCGAACTTTTGGCCCTGCGAAGCCTGTGTTCGGAGCTGTCAAAACACCTCCGAACCAGACCTTCGAAGGTAGTGTTCGAAGCCTGTTCCGCAGAAGACAGAACTAAAACCGAAGGCTAGTTTTTAGCCCGAAATTTTAAAAGCTCCCATTCACCCCCCGTCTGGTCGCCGTTTCCGGTCCATCACATGTTATGATAAATACATGCACTTCTCGCGTACATATATAGATAGTGCGAATCTCATATATATGCATAGGCAACTCATGCAATGGTAGCATAAATATAAACTTCAATAGCAAATGACTTGGCTCAACAAGCATCTGGTTACCAAATTAAAAAAGGTAGATTTTTCGCACAAAAAAAACTAATGCTTGACTTTAATTTACCACGCGAGTCAGAGCATTTCGGTCTGACCGACCTGATATGGCCAGTCCGATCGCAGGTGCCCAGTCGGTCTAACTGGCCCTACCAGGTTGGTCTGACCACCCCGTGCTGGCTGACTGAAAATAATCGGTCTAACTGGTCCCCTATGGTCGGTCTGACCGACCTACATCAGGAAAGTTTAGGACACGGGAGGCAAGCCAAGGTTTGTAATTTAAAAGTCAATTCAAATGAAGATTTGGCGAGTACTCCAAAAAGTCATGGGGATGATTGGAGGACTCCAATTATTCAATATTTGAGATATCCTAGCAAGTGGGTCGATCGGAAAGTTCGGCGGCAAACGTTTAAATTTGTGCTACTCGACGACGAGTTGTATCGCTGAACTGTTGACGGAGTACTTTTGAGATGTTTGAATACCGATCAATCTAGACTTCTGTGGATGAAGTACATGAAGGTCTTTGTGGTACTCATCAGTCGGCCTAGAAAATGAGTTGAATGCTCAAAAAGCGGGTTTTTATTGGCCGACCATGAGGATTGTTTTAAGTATTATAGGGGATGTGAAGCTTGTCAAAGATTTGGTAATATTCCTCAAACTCTTACTACAGATTAGGGTGCTTCATTTATTTCTAAGGAAGTATGTGATTTTGCTGAATCTTATGGTATAAAGTTGGTAAACTCTTCACCATACTATGCTCAGGCCAACGGTCAGATCGAGTCTAGTAATAAAACTGTGATTAAGATCATTAAGAAAAAGATTGAAGAGTTTCCTAAAAGGTGGCACAAAGTGCTTTCTAAAGCGTTATGGGCTTGTAGAGTTGCAAAGCATGGTGCCACCAAGGTAAGTCCATATGAGTTGGTGTATGGACAAGAAGTCATTTTATCCGTAGAGGTGAATCTTGGATCTTTAAGATTACTTAAGCAAGATGGCTTATCGGTCGATGAGTATGAAACTCTTTTGAAGGATAATTTAGAAGAGGTGACCGATAAGAAGTTAAAAGCTCTAGAAGCAATAGAAAGAGACAAAAGAAGAGTGGCTAGAGCTTATAACAAGAAGGTAAGCGCGAAATCGTTTCAAGTTGGTGACTTGGTTTGGAAGAAGATTTTTCCTTTAGGCACTAAGAGCCCAAAATTTGGCAAATGGTCGCCTAGTTGGGAAGGTCCTTTAAGAGTTGTTGAAATCGCTACAGGTAATGCGTATTTGCTAGTCACTTCAAGGAAAGTGATTTCGTAGGGCTTTGAATGGCAGGCGTTCGAAAGAGTACTTTGCAAGTGTGTGGCAAAATATTTGAAGTATCGAAAGGTCGATATAAAGTATATCGCCCTTAGCTCGTTTTGCTTTTGGTCCACTAAAGTTGGCCAAAACGCAGGGGGGCATGTGTTGATGGCAAAAAATGACATTAATGGTCAAAATTATCAAAATATCATTTTTGGTAATTTTACCGAAAATATGCCGAGTCCTGGCACAGACCGGTCCAAATGGCCATGTAGGCCCGGTCAGACCGGCCATATGGGCTCGGTTAGACCGGCCCAACCCGAGTCCAACTACAAATGACTGATTTCGGGGTATTTTATCCCTAATTAATTTTGGACGACTTGGAACCCGTGTCTAACTCAGATTAGACCCTAGGAACTCATGACCCACCTCTATAAATAGAAGCAAGGCTGATTCAAGGGGACCCCCAAAAAACCCTAATAGATCCAATCTATTATCTATCTTGAATCACATTTACTTTCTTTTCCCTAGTTTTAGCTTAGCACGCACATCTTTGCTGGTTTGTGCTGTAAACCATCCGTCCGTCATGTCGTAATCACGGTAAGTCCTTGTCGGTTCGCTCGTGAATCGTATGTTTCATCCATGTAACGCATTTCTATCGATTTTATTGGTTTCTATTGGTAATTCGGTCTCTTGGCCGAATTACTTTGATCTCGTAATATTTTTTGCAGTGTTTCATCACTCCTACCTTCTCCAAGAATTTTGGTTGTGATCCATCCACGGAAAGACGGTCGATGGAGCCTGAAGACCATCTTCCAAGGATTGGCGGTCCTACCGGCCATGTTGCCCCGGTCCAATCGGCCCGTGCCGCGCTGTTACCCGACGTGCCGACACGCCGCGGTTCGACCGGCAACCTAAGGCCGGTCTGACCGGACCTCGCAGGAGACCCCAAACACCCCTCACGTCGAAGGTATTTTTTCACTCAACATTGTGTAGAGAGAAAAACACAAGACTTCACGAGCGAAATAGAACAAAACCGTTAAGTGCTCCGAAAAATACCGGTGATCATAATAAGTTGCTGAATGAATCACATGTAATAGACTTCGTATTTCGTTACACGTAATAATGCAACATGCGTTGCGCGTAATGGGTTGGAACTTTATAAAATACTAGTAGTGTGCCCGTGCTACGCAACGGAAGAAATGAAAAACAAATATTTATTTGACAATTAAATTATGGGCTGGCGTCAGAAAGGAATGCAAATTGAAGATCAAATTTTCTTAGTGCAGAACCATATAGGAATAAACCATCATCTCATCTATTCCCATGTAAAAAAAGAAAAGAATTATATTATCATTATTCACTTAAAGACGAAACAAATATGTAAATCCCTTTAAAAGCACTCAAGTGCTATTCAAATTGATATATTTCAACACGCTTTATAATTTCTTGAATTACTTCAGGAATATTCTCTTTGCATTCATTCTCAACGTACTTCAGTATTTCTAAAAGAAACTTTGTTCTCAAGACATTTTTATCCTGTAAATGCATTTGACATATAATTATTAGAAAAACGGGAATATAGAATATCATGAGGCAAATATAAAGATGTGGGCACTCACTGTGCTAATTAATGGTAATCTTATACCATTCCATGAGCGCATATAATTGATAACCAGATATCCTGTTAAATTACTGCAAAAGACATATCAATGTTACATGTTATTGAACGTAGATAATAATTAAATTAATTAGATATTTATAATTTAGAGGCAATTACCTATCAAATGTTTTCGGGACCCATGTTGGTAATACGCGATGCCATTTATATACATCGTCGTTCCATTCAGGATTGGCTAAATTCATGGCAAGTTTCATATTATTAGCAATATTAAGCAATGTGTAGGTATAATGCACGGTTGGATGAAAACCTTAACCCTCGTAGGTACAGGCAATGGATCCATTATAATGACCTTTCTAGCATTTATTTTAAAGATGAATAGTTTGTGACGTTCCATGAAAGAGTAAGGTATTAGAATCTGCAAAAAAATAATCATTGATATATAGTTACAAATATGTGTTTGTAGAAAATAAAAGGAGAAACAAGAGGATGTACAATTTATACACACTATTTTATACATTCTGCCTTTCATATAAGGGTAATAAATACAAATACAATATGAAGATTATAATGGATGTAACAAAGGACAATAACTTACATCGCTGCAATCCGAAATATCGTACTCCATATCAGGCCAACATTCAAACAATTTTGCCAACCGAGTAACATCTAGTTTGGGTTTACGGAGAGGGTCTCGAGGAAAATCAGATATGGTCTATTTTTGATAAACAATATTGTTATTACGAACATGAACACAATAATTGTGATATTATATCACATATAAAATAATTATATGACTTACAATAAATTGTAGATCCATGTAGTGGTATTTCTCTTCACACCACAACAAGGCCTCATCACATGCAAACATCCGAACAGCCAGATTAAAACAATCAATATCCATCGGCTTATTTGTGTCTAATATGTCCATGATTTTCTTGATACTTATAGAAATTGGATAAGGCTTATTTCTTCGAATCCATTCTTTCCTATTAAATGATTAACATATCTTTCGTTAAAGAAAACTCATATGTGATAAAGTTAAACTAATATATCATTATACTAAATAAAAAGTACTTACTGTAAGTATTTGTTGTCTATCGACATGATGTACGTGCGTAATGCACGCACCAATTCTTCGGTGGCTGACGAAATTATTCTTCTTTTCTTGGAAAAAACACATGGAGATTCATCCAATTTAAACTCATTTGATGCGTATGATAGTTTAGGTACCTTAAACAGAGTTTCAATAATATCAACTTTAGGATCAACTTTAGCTGGACTCTCTGTATCTTCATTCTTCTGTTCATGATCTTGTTGCTCTTTCTTTGTATTTGATGCATATGACAGTTTAGCTGACTTAAACGGAGTTTCAATAATCTCAACATCACTTGGATCCTCTATATCTTCAATTTTAGATTCTGTTTGTTGTTGTCCTTTATTTGTATTTAATTTGGACTCCCATAGGATAGAGGGCAGCTTAAATCTGAAATTTATTATATCATCCTGCAAAATAGTGTAATATATAAATAAACATTCAGACTGCAAGTTTATAAATATACATACCATGAAATATGATATTTCTTAATTTACCTGGGTTATATTATCGGATAAGCAAGATCCAGTCCAATATTCCATTTAGTTTATCATCCACAAACCACATGATACTCTATATATACCAATTAAAATAAAAATGCTTAGTTAGATACAACATATGTAGAAATAAACTAAAACAATTTTGTAAGTTATAAGCCACGTAAAATGTACCCATTTTGCAAGCTCATCATCATCTAGAGTATCCACCTGCTCCTTTGTGACGGAGACCAGGGAGGACAAAGCAAAACTGTTGGACCGGAAACGGCGACCAGAGGGGGGTGAATGGGAGCTTTTTAAAATTTCGGGCTAAAAACTTAGCCTTCGGTTTTAATCCTGTCTTCTGCGGAACAGGCTTCGAACACAACCTTCGAAGGTCCGGTTCGGAGGTGCTTTGACAGCTCCGAACACAGTCTTCGCAGGAGCAAAAGTTCGAAGCCAAGAAGACTTCGCTCCACTAACAACCCTCGAAAATCTACTCTGCTAAGTCAGTGCAGGCTCCGCACACAGGGTGCTTCGAGCAGGCTTCGCACTTCACCCTTCGCAAGAGTGGACAGCCCTCTGAGGACTTCGACCAGGTACTTGGCGGCAGCAACTGGTGCTGGGCTTCGTACACGAAGGTCTACACGCACACAAACAGACTACGCTAAGGGCTTCGACACAAGAAGCAAAACGAGCCTCGATAAGGGCTTCGCTAGTAAGCTGTGAGGTCTGGCCTCAAGTTACACCGAGCGACAGCACACTGAAAAACACACTTCGCACAAAACACCCTTCGCCTAGACAGGCTTCGGTGCACTATACTAGTGAGGTATGTAACGCGAGCTCAAGCAAAAAGCACAAAGAAGCAGGGCTTCGCCACTTGAACAAGGAACACAATAAATTGAACTCTGGATGAATACAGCGAGGTATGTGGCTACAGGAGCTCAAACAGTAAATGTTCAAAGTGTTCAATGTTACCTACCGAGCCCCCATATTTATAGCCCACAGTTCACCCAAAGGAAATGACTACACTACCCCTAGGGTTTACATTGATTTTGACTCTACAGAACTAAGGGGTACAAAAGGTAGTCCACCTTTATTCTGGAGGCTTCTCTGTCAGCTTTGCAGAGGGGACAGTGTCAGCCTTTTACAGAACAGACAGTGTCAGCCTTTGCAGTTTTTGACCTTCTGGAATCCTCCCTTCGCACGCGAGGGTGCGGTAGCTTTGGTGAGAAGCCTGAAGCCAGATGGCCTTCGCTTCGTCGAAGATAGTCTCCGATACAGTGACGGTTTTGAGCCGAAGCCGTCAAAGCCCTTGGGCCTTCGCACCAACACCTCCGGAGTGGACCACCACGGCTTCGCAGCTACTCCCAGCTCGAACTCCATCAGTCCGTGTACCGAAGCCATGCAGGCCGAAGCACCTCAAGTTAACCTTGCTCCAGAGCTAGCCTTGCTCCGAAGCCTTCCACCCTCCGAAGCCCCACCTTCGGAGTACCATCCTTCGAAGTCCCTCCTTCGTCCAAGGCCTCCGCATGAAGCATTCCATGAGCCCTTCGTCGCAGTGCCTCTCCCCGAGCACACTCCTCGACGAGCCTCACCCGGACCATGCCTTCGATGCGCCTCGACTTCTGAGACCTTCGTCGGGTACCTTCGAATGTCTCCCTCCGGAGCACACTTCGAATTCCTTGCCTCCGCAGAGGACTTGATCCAACCAACTCCGAAGTCACTCCATTCGGAGTACCTTCGAAGTGCCTCACCTCCGAGGACTTTGTCTCGGAGTACCTTCACCCGGAGCCACGCTCCGCACTCTCTGCCTTCACCTGGCACGACTCGACCCGAGGACCGACCCGGACCCCCTTCGTAGCCACCGTGACGGAGCTTCCCGCTCCCCTGGCATCACGCCTCCCGCTTGACCCAGGTTCACCTGCTACGAACCTTGTCCGTCGCCTCCGAAGTCCCTACGCACCACAGACACGCAGACAAGTGTATCCAGTACTCCGGAGACCTCTCCGGGTTAGCAACCTCCGGCACACACTCCGGTGTACCGCCCAAAGTACCGAAGCCTTAGGTATGAACCCAGTCATCGTGTACTGTCGGACCCCTCCGACGAGCACACTCCGCTGCAACAGCTGCAGCAAGCAAACACCGAACATCCTTCGGTAACACCACCTCCGAACACCCTTCGGAGGTCCAACCTCCGAAACCCCTCCGGAGGTACCCTTCGAACAGAGGGTAAAAAGCCTGTCAATCACTCATCACAAAACACCGAAACCAACCCTTGGTTTCTCAGTTCTGCTACAAGCTTGATCTGTCTCTCTAGCCCTTTCAACTATTTTGATAAATATATAGCATTGCAATATTATTAATTATTAACAATAATGTAATAACAAAAAAACCATCGTAATAAAAAATAAATAACAAATAATAATTACGTACTGTAGTTTCGAGGTCTCTACGGTCTCTTATTTCTAGTCCCATTGAATCAAGAACATGTACCTCATTTTTATTTGCATTAATCACTGCCAGGTACCAGTGAAAATTTTGTATGTTAATCGAAATGAAGACCTTAATAAACATTAACATTTATACATTAACATTATACAATGATAGATTTTATTTCGGTATAGATGAACCGAGATATTAGTTTACCATATCAGCTTGCAAATATGTCTCCACTCTTTTACCGAGATCATCATCATCCTTATAATTTAAGACCACGTCAAGGTTGCCATCACGCTTAAGCAGGCTCGAAATATACGTGTTCTCCAAAAAAACCTTGCCATCTTCTCTGTGAAGTAAATGCTCCTCATCCCTTATACAATGAATATAAGCACTGAGGACCTATTTGTAAGAAAAGAATACAATTAGTAGACAAACAACATCCTAAATTATATATATACTTCATACATATACTTACTTCTCCATTCATCTGCATGTCATCACGAAAAACACACTCCATATCATTTCTATTTAACCACGCGCTGTTGATATCTGCCAAAACTTTTTTCCCGACAATGATTTCAAATATTCATTAATCTTTTCATCTTCTTTGGTACACATATAGTCTACAACAAATATGTTTTAAATAAATAAATTATATCAAAGCAAAACACAAGAAGATACAATAAAATAAATATTAAAACACTTACCTCTAGGCACAACTTGACTTGTGTTTGATTTCTTTGGTTTATTGTGTTGTGATATCACATTCATAGCGAGCATGTCATTTTGTTCCATCATCTATACATTACAAAATGCACCAAAGAATACCGTTACTTAAAATATGTTTAAAAATAATAGTGATATATACTAAATTAATGGGTGCATTTGACATTATTACTAAATACTAAATAATGTGTTCACCTTGAGAATTTATAGTTTTACCCTGATTTGTCTTGCTGCTATACCTACAGGCAAAGAACAAACACATTAATCTATACTAATTAGCCTGATTTGTGTTGCTACTATACCTACAGGCAAAGAATAAACACATTAATTTATACTAATATACAATACTTTGCAATACCTCAAAAACGTAGGGTCGAAATTGCTAAATTTGCACCAAATCTTATCCACTCCGCAGCATCCGCAGCCCTCCACAGCCCTCAGCTCTAAAATTTCCCCTCCACACTCCACAGTCCGCACCTAACATCGGCACCGTCGGCGGGAGAGGCTCACCGGCGGTCACCTCCACACACGCTCGCCGAGAGAGGGAGCACGCAGACATTGCCGGCGGGAGAGGGAGCGCGCAAACCTAGCTGGCGGGAGAGGGAGTGCGCAGACCTCGCCGACGGGAGAGGGAGCGCAGACCTCACCGACGGGAGAGGGAGACAGACCTAGCCGGCGGGAGAGGGAGACACAGGCCTCGCCGGCGAGAGAGGAAGACACAGACCTCGCCGGCGGTCACCTCCACGTGCGCCCGCGTCCTCGCCCTTCGTCCACTCTGGCTACAAGAAGATAAGTATTTCTCCTGTTGCTCCTTCACGATTGTTAGTTGTTGTTGTAATGGAGGATATACATCCGAGTCTGTTGCTACTATCCTTAAAATTCAGTTAGAAGTGTATATTTGAAGAAAATATGTGTGATCTGTTTCTATATTTTCTATTGGAATGATGATTTTGTTTTTCGGATTTTGGTAGGGCTCCCGTATCAGAATCAATATATAATAATCTTCCTTTTATTTTTATTTGAGATGGGTTGTTGTACTTCTTTTTATTTTTCAAGATAAATGTCAATGATAATCTTTATATTCAGAGAACCAATGTATCTGAGAGGATTTCAGAGGTTTACTTTGAAAGTGAGTTTGTACTAACCTCATGAGTTTGAGATCCATTGTTGCTCAATGTTATCCCTCCAATTGAAAGTATACATAAAACCCTATAAACACTTTTGTTAACATCTTGAATTTTGCACTCATTTTGTTCTATATCAGTGGAAATGATACTGATTCAGTATGTGTGGATGTTGTGCATTGATTTTGTGCTACCTAGAACAATTGAATGGAATGCAACTTTTTTTCTTAACACACAGAAGAGGAGAAATTATGTAGCTAAAAGTGTATTGTGATGGTTTTGATGTTGCTTATCAATGCAGTAATTTGTAGATAAAAGTGTGGCATATATAATTGTTGATACAATATTTGAAATGGAAATGGAAATAGAAAACAACCAACAAGCGTGTTTCAAATAATCTACACATGAAAGTTTCTGAGTAATTTCTTGTTTGTACATGAAGGAAGGTTGAGGCTAGACTCAAGAAATACAAGCCGGAAGAAGTTGCCAAGAGAGCAGTGTTGGCCGAGCAATTCTTGTTAAGGTATGCACTCCTAATTTAACTTCATGATTGTTATTCCTATGCCCAGCTTATTTTTAATTTTACGATTGATAATTCATAAGGTAGTTATTCTGTAGTTGTATTTAATTTGATCTTTCAGATGCTCTTAGTCTTACCATGGAATTGTGCTTTGATAAAAACTAAGTATGGTATACCCAAAAGCACTGTTTTAGGGAGTGCATGAAATACATATGAATATCAGAAGCCCTTCTAATTATCTTTGTTCAGTATATTGCCAACATTAGTATCACTTGTTTGAGAGCAAAAAGTATAATATGGACACTATCATTGGTGTTCTCACATGGTATTCCACAGAGGATTAAACATCATGATATTAGATCATTTAAGGTTATTTAGTAACTTGTATGTCCACCAGAATATTTCTCTGGCATTACCTATGTATCACTATATGCAATATGAATTAGCTCCTTAGTGGCATCTTCTCCTTAGCCACTTTTATCTGTGTATTTGGAGTTCATCGACTTAAATATTTTGGACAAGACATGATCCATGACAGCATTCCTTCAGCAACATGTACAACCACTCAGGGAACCACCCCTATTAACCTACAGAAACAAACTGCAAATTATTAATTCACCTCACTAATGCTAGCACATAGAAATCACATTATGTACAAAGGAAAAACAATAAAACTATCCAACCAAAATGAATAGGGAAAAAATGAAAGATGTAGGTAGCAAACAGGACCATGTAAAAAGAATTGTAAAGTGCTAATTCACTAAGAACGTAAAAAATGAACCTGTATCTCATACCAATGGTGACATCAGGGCATTTACATGGTATCATCAGGAAATCATTATGGAATCCCCTTATATGCCATAAAGACTGCATGTATGCATAGAAAATCAAAGAGAAGTAAACCAACAGATTCATACCAACAATTAAAGGAGTCAATCACAAGTTACACTGAGAATCACATCCAAAGGAACTTGTATCACATGAATATTTTATAAGAAAAAGTTATAGAAAACATGCTTTAGGAGTCCGATGGGTGATAAAATAACTATACTGACTTCTTAAAAAAAGATAAAATAACTATATTGGTGTTACCATGTAAATGCCCTGATGTAAGTTCTGATTCACTGTAAAAAATGAAAGATGCAGGTAGTAAACCAATAGCTTCATACCAACAAATAAAGGAGCCAAGCACAAGTTATACTGAGAATCACATCCGAAGGAACCTGTATATCATGAATATTTCATAAGAAAAAGTTATAGAAAACATGCTTTAGGAGTTCAGTGGGTGATAAAATAACTATACTGGCTTCTTAAAAAAAGATAAATGCACATTGATAACATGCCATAAAAATATACATTGCAGTAGTTGAGCAGAGAAACATGGTCCTAGGTAGATTGGTTTCAAAAGCTGCATCCACTAACAAAAAAGGCAAATATAGGATAAAACCTCTTGTTCTAGTTTAGAAACCCCTTTCCCCTTACAGTTTTTTACATGTTGATGCCACAGAATACACATTGCTAACTCAATTATTAATTTGTGAATGGGTTCAATCTGCAGAAACAACAAACCTGAAATAAGAGAACATATAATGATTTTCTAATTATATGTGTCTAGCTATAAAATTGACTAAAGAAGAAAAAGAAACATTGCACATTGCAGTAGTTGACCTCTTTGGTGTCTTTTTATTATCTATGTTCAGTTTTACTATAATATGATGCTTGCTTAGTTGTGTATATTAAATTTGGCCTACTTGAGCACATAATTGGTACAGTGCAACTTTAGGGGTTATAAGGCACAATGCAACTATTTTTTCCCATCATCGTCTGTCTCCAGCACCTCTTGTGTTGTTAACACTATGTATTTCGTTTTTGTGTCTGAAAAGTTATTTGGGCCAATGATTACAAAGAAACATGACAAGCATATACCTAAATTTTCCATGTGGATTAAGCCTGATCTTCTCTTGAGTTATCATATATATATATGAATGTTTACTCAGATGTGATACCATTCCCTGTTAATTCCATCAAAAGCTATCTCATTTTGAAAAATGGTCTTAGCTAGATTGGTTTCAAAAGCTGCATCCACTAAAAAAAGGCAAAGATAGGATAAAACCTCTTGTTCTAGTTTAGAAACCCCTTTCCCCTTGCAGTTGTGTACATGTTGATGCCACATAATACACATTGCTAACTCCATTATTAATTTGTGAATGGGTTCAATCTGCAGAAACAACAAACCTGAAATAAGAAAACATATAATGATTTACTAATTACATGTGTCTAACTATAAATTTGACTAAAGAGAAAAAGAAACATAAATATGAGTTGCCAATCAAATTGTTACAGAACTGACAAACTTCAGAAAAAATGCAATGACAACTTATATTTGTAATAGGTAAAATGATTGCAAGGTAATCTAGTTTACAATTTTCAAAAGCCTTTTCTTCAAGTAATCCATCTCAACATCATCAATTAAATAACAATTTCAACTTGTAGAGAATCAATCTAAAAATACAACAAATGGTATTTACTCATTGATCAAAGAGTTTAAAATTCTGTTTAGGAGGGAGAGTGGCAGATGCTTAAGGTTTCTTAACCACATTTACAACCACACCCCATCCCAAAGTCTGTTGAACCATAGAATAGCACTACTGAAATCCAGACTGGTGTACTGTAATGCCAAGAATCTATGTTATCCTTTTCTTCTTCAGTGTTGAATTCAAGTTTGACATTGACATGGCATGGTATCTCTGCATACAAGAGTCTATACTTACAAGAAGTGTTATTTAAAAAACAAAAAGTAGTTTAAAAAACAAAATATCATAAAGTACAGGTATCAATGTAACCTAATTTTTGTAACCAAAGAAAAGAACAATTGGTTAGATATATGGTGAGCTAATGCCCCCCAATGAAAAGACACAATTAGGCCAACCTCAGCCTTATTATCTGCTAATCTCTAAATAAAGATCATAATTGAACCTTACCAAAACTCCATCATTCCGTTGCTTTTTTCGTTTGTAAGCAGCTAGTACTTGCACTTGATACTCCCTAGCAGCATTAAGAATTTCTGAAAAAAAATCCTCTTCCTAATCTCTGCCTGATTCTTTTCCTGCTCTTCAAGTCTTGAGATCCTCTGAAGTTCTCAAATACAAGAAAAGGAGCACTTATAATTCAGTGCATATAGATCACCAAAATCATATAATAATCAAAAGATACATGATACAACACCTCTGTGAATCTTTTCTTGCGATGGATTTCATCAGCGTCCATTGAAAAACTATCCCCAATCCCATACATAGTAAAAGGGTATTGTACCCGCATCATCCCTCAGTCAAACAATTGCCTATCAGGGTATGCACATTTTTTGTGTAGCCAGTATTCTGCACTGATATCAGACCTTACTTTCTTCTGCAAGTCTAATAACTGCACAATGATATGAATAATCAGCAAGCTTGATAGGATAACTCACTGCTAATATCATACTTCTTGATACATACATATGAAAGTCAAACCCTTATTATACTGCACATTGTTACTCTCTGATAGTTTCAACTTTCAAATAGGCATACATCTCATCGAAATAGAATGCCCACCTAGATAAAGGAAACCTCACAGATCATACTACTATTGTATTACTTACTATCTAAAGATGTCCACCAAATCGACTATTCAATTGATATATTGTTTCAATGCCTTGAATAAGTGCAAACAAGAGTTGGATCTAGCTAGGTGCATGGGGTGCAGTTGATTCCCATTTATTGTGGAAAAGCAACATACAAAATGATGTATAAACCACAGAAATTATTTGTTAAGTGTCAGTGCATTTTCAACCTATATTGATACTTCTTTAAATGTAACAGTGCATATTAAATAAAATTTAGTGTCATATGAATTATTTGCAAGTACATTCAAGAACCAAAATTCAGGAACAAAATTCTCCCCAATCAGAAATATGTGACATTTTGGAAAGCATGCAGTCAAACATATTTACAAATGGAATAAATCCTCAATTGAAGGGATAATGCAGATGACTTCATCAACACTTTATTTCACATGCCTTGGTCACACAACAAGCATGATTGATTAGAAGAGTAGACAAATATTTCTCAAATTAGGAGGGAAAAATCGTTAACACAGCAGCTGCAATGCTTGCGAGTGCGACAACAGTTCGTTCTCTTAGGAAAAACCCAAGAACTAACTTCAGTGAAACATCATTTGTGTCAGTTGTCACCAATAAAGAAAACGATAACATATATGCTAAAATCAAGTAGACTTTACAACATCTAGTGGCCAAAAGTAACAAAGATTAAAAACCAAAGTACCTGAATAGGAAGAGTAAATAGACAACCACAACAAACTCTAGTAAAATAACAGTCTTCTGGTATGCCCTGTTTGTAATCGTCAATGAAAATATCAGTAATAACTAATAAGGAACTGAAATCATTTCTAATAGTGTCACTGTGAGTAAAGCCTCGAAAATTGACTGACCAATGCACCAACTAAAAATCCTGTAGGATTCTGAATACCAATTGAAAATCTCACAACTACAGTAAACAACACATATTATATTAATGACTTTTGAAAGTGATTAATAAAACATAACCAACACTTGAGAAAATATTATTTCAGATATATATACCAAAGCCAATTAGGTTGCCATACAGAAACATAAGCATCAAGCCAAGTAAACCACCAACAACTTCAACTACATAACAAAACCTCCACATTCAGTTTCAGAAGTCACAAGAAAGAAAATGGTACAGTAATACAAAATATTAAGGCAAATGGGAAATGGTCAAAGGTCACCTTAAATAATGGAAATAGGATATTGTAAGGTCCACTCTTCACCAATCCAATACATCTCTATACACGATGTTTTAGTGGTCTTCCCCGTGGGATCTAATCCATCCTTCGGCTTAGCTAAAATCCTTGTTGTTTGCATTGACACACCCCTAGACAACGCGACATAAAGTTGTCCATGTGAGAACACAGGCTCTGGAAGGTAGATGCCAACATTTGGGATAGTTTGCCCTTGTGCTTTATTTATGATCATTGCAAAACTCAAGCGAATCGGGAATTATTTCCTCTTGAACTTAAAAGGAAGTGCAATATCATCCGACGGAGACAAAGGTATCCTAGGTATGAACACTCTTTTGCCGACATACTGGCCACCAACAACTTCAGCATCAATCGCATTATCTTGAAATGATCTAACTATCAGTCTGGTTCCATTGCACAAGCCATTATTAGGATCAAGATTGCGGAGAAGGATTACAAGACAATTGACTTTTACTTTGAGAACATGTGGGGGGAGACCATTTGGAGTGAGTGAGTTCAGAAACTCAATGGGATAGTTGTTGCTTGAATCATCATCGGTAGCGTCAAAACTATAATAAACCTTTTCCTCACCCGGGAAATTGCCAATCATCTTTTCATTTATCTGATCTACATATTCATTTTTTGTGGAAAGGATGGCACGTGTACTCATGTAAGTTGATGATCTTACATTATCCTCCAGTGATGGGAAGATATTTTGGACAAGTTTGTTTATGGATTCTTCAGTTTCTGTATAAGCAATCACAATATCTTCTAGCAAATTGACATAATCACCCTCTACTATTTGTTCAATTCCATTCCCAATTCTCAGGAGGTAATCCGAAAACCACGGGTCATATTGAGCCCTCATGTTACGTGGCAATCGTATCTTCCTGATGCTTTCCCATAAATAAGATCTCAACAATGTAGCGTCTGTTATCTGTGCTCTTGTCCCTCGAGTTATGACCGGAAGCACCTGTCTGAAATCACCACCAAATGTCATAACCTTTCCACCAAATGGCAAAGAACAATTCATAATATCTTGTAGGGACCTATCGAGGCACTCAACCGCACGACGATTTATCATGGCAACTTCATCCCAAATAATCAAGGATACCCTACGAAGCAACACCGTTGTGCCACTCTGCTTCGTGAAATTGCACATGCTATTGTCTCCAAGCTTAATTGGAATCTTGAACCTTGAGTGTGTTGTGCGTCCTCCAGGCAATATCGACGCTGCTATACCAGAAGTCGCAGTTGCAATAGCTATTAATCCCTCTGATCGCACCTTAGCAAGAAGTGCCTTGTATAGGAATGTTTTCCCCGTTCCTCCTGGGCCATCAACAAAAAACACATGACTCTTTGATTCAAAGACGTGATGTATCATTTCATCAAATCTACCACGCTGCTCCTCATTAAGAGATGTATATAAATCAGGATGTTCCTGGTCTGCGCCCAAAGTTAGTTCCTCTCTAACCTCCCTCATTACATCATCGGAATATTCACCTGATTCACGCGAAGGATAAAAGTGTTAACGAATTATTTCATCAATCCATAAAAACAATTTAGATTTATGCAAACAAGTTCTCTAATTACCTGTATCAATAAACTCTGGAATATCAAAACTTCTGATATCCTTTCCCATCAATTGGACTAAATCTCGAATGCATCTAATCACCATTTTTTCTACTAAATCTCATCCTATATACGAAATTAAGTGAAACGTACAAGGAAATAATTTGTGTAAGAAATACCTGAAAGAGTCAACTCATTAGTTTGTAGCACCATCGATGCTCGTAGATCCGTGGAATACCCTTGCCCATATGGTGATTGTTGATCTATACTTGAAGTACATGGAGATGATTCTAACTTAATCATTCCATCTCTCTGGATACTAGTTTCCTGAGCCTTCTTTCTTGCACGGTATTCTCGTTGTTTTCTATTCCTCTCTTCCCTCTTACGCGCCTCATTATCGCAAGGTGCTTGTTGTGTTCCTACAAGTTCGGTACAGTTACATAAAAACGATTGACTATATGTAGCAAGGTATCAAAGGTGATTGAGATGTTCCTATAAGTTACATAAACGGTACCAAACGAAACCGAATCATTTTAAGCAAACATGAGTATATGAGTAGGCAATATCAATGGTACATTTTTTGACATGGTTTGTAATACCTGTCAATGCAGTCCGACCAACTTTTTTCGTTCCCATCGTGAGAAGTGGTAGATCGAACCTTACATGTGTTTAATTATTTAAGGCAACTGTAATTGAACATTACACATATTAGTACATAAATTAGTACATATTACAATGATTAGTACATACATATTAGCATGCATGTTCAAATAAGTATTCTGCTGTAGATGTTCTCTTGATGTCATTTGTTGATATTGTAAGTAATGTGCTTCCATAAATTAGCATATAACCATTTTCTAAACTTTTGGATTCTTTGAGTTTTGATCTAAAGAAGATGGATCATTGAAATGTTCTTCAACAAGAATACTTGCTTTCTTTTGTACTCTACTACATTTAATGACTGTACAGATTTTGCTACTGTTTTGTTCAGAATATTATTAGGAAAGCTGAGCTTATCATCAGCCCAAAAGAAAACACAGCTGACCTTAACTTCTTTTCCTCTTTTCAACTAAAGATTCGTTGATGGATTTAAGTTTTCATGTACCAACTTCAAACACTCAATTTCCTGGAGATGAGAATTGCCCTTCAGCTCAGGTGAGTTTGCTTGACAAGTATGTAATGGCACATAAAAAATATGCTTGCATGGTGCAAACACTGAAACTCTCTTTTTTAGATTTTATGGCAGGCTATCTTGAATAAGGCTGATGTGGGCTCATCAGAGGAAGCTGTTGTTACATTTGATGGAATTGCTATTCTTACTCCGAGGTAGGAATCTTACAACCATAGACTATAGATTTTCTATAAATAAGGATATGCTATTCAATGTTGTTATTTTCTTTTTTTCTTCTCTAAAATGGCTAATTGCTCCTTTTTAATTCATAGGTCCATACAGTGTTGAGCTTCATCTGTCATTCTTGACAGTTCAGCCAGACCTAAGTACTATTTGAGTCAAAATCCATCTCCAGACCCATGTTCTGTATATCTGTAGAACAATGTGGCCATCTAGTGCTCATGTGGTATTGTGGTGTGAGATGGAAAATGACATGGTGGGTAAGGAATTGGTCACTGGCCAGAGATGCCATGTGAGTCCCACATCTCACTTCAGTTAGAAGTAACGGTGATCTCCAAAATCTGTAGTTTACTGATAGAACTACCCCTAAAATCTATCACTCTAAAATTGATCATTTGAACATAAAACATATAGTTATGTCACAATTTGTATATAAAACCTATGACTCTGTGATATTTATTCGCAATTTGAATGAAAACAAAGGCAACAATGAGTTAAACTGGTCAAATTCCTTAGAGCATGAACATTCACATAAGTTTTCAATGCCCACTGAAATGCTGGCAGCCTGGCACATTACCTGCAGTGTTTTGACCAACTTTCCCTGAGAAGTTTCCCACACTTTGATTAAACAATCTTCAGAACTGCAGTATGCAGACACCAGTTTTAGAAAATTATCTAACATTATTTCAATAAGTGTATCTAGAAAATGCAGCCTTTTGTACAGATAAACATAAAGCTTAGCATCAGATATCATTCGTGGCAACAATACAAAAACTCACAGGAAATGAGAAAAATGATTATGCATATGCTTTCAGCTAGTTAACTTTAGCCATCTAGGGTGCAGAATTAAACGGCTTTTGCCTAAAGTAATAGCTGTCTATTAGGAATGAATAAATAGCAAAGGAAATATGAGGAAAAATAATTGGAAACCGTAGATTAAGGCCTGTGTACACCTACCAGAAAAAGTGTATTTATTCAGGTTAAGAAACTTCAGTTGAGTAAGAATCTGAAAGAAAGTGTTGTTTGTTTGTTAAGGAAAAACACAAGGTAGAAGCTAGAAGGTAGAAGGAGGCGTATGTACCTGATTTCGGCAACGTGTCAGCGGCACAACGGGGGCAAGCGTGCAGCGGCTGTGTTCGGTGACCAGCGGCAGCGGTATTCGACGATCAGCGTCAGCAGCTATGGGCAATGTGCGGTAAGCCTTTACAAGCGTTTCCAGTGGTTCATTCATCTTGTATCTTATATAGAAGCTAGAAGGTAGAAGGAGACGTATGTACCTGATTTCGGCGTGTAGCAGCTGTGTTCGTCGATCAGCGGCGGCGGTGTTCGGTGTCAGCGGTGTTCGGCGGCAGCGGTGTTCGGCAGCGGTGTTCGGCGGCAGCGGTGCTGTTCGGCGACCAACGACGATAGTGGTTGGCAATCAGCGAGCTGAAAATCTGGGTGGTTGCTAGGATTTGGGGGTAATTTGCATGGATAGTCCGGTTGGTTGCTAGGATTTGGGTGAAATTTGCATGGATAGTGCGGTTGTTTGATAGGATTTAAGGATAATTTGCATGGATAATCCGGTTTCTATTGCATGCGTGCTATTTGCCATAGATCTGGTCGGCAATTATGGAACACAACAGAACCTGCGTGACTACTTGTTCGGTGGGAGAATGAAGGGTGGAGATCACTCCAATGAGTATGAGTAAAAAAATCAATGGATCAGATTACTTGAATGAGTAAAAACAATTCGTCTATTATTATATAGGTCATAAAACTCGGGCAATATACCGCAGATTTTCTGATAATTTAATTAGAAACACGGAGAAAAACGGGCGCGGGGCGGCCGTGGTGGGACTCGAGCCGCTCGACCCGTTGTGCGAGCGCTTCCACTCCCATCCCTCCCGCTACATCGCCGCGCCGCCATCCCGCTCCCCCGAATCGCGCGGCTTATCGAGTCACCGCAGCCGGCGGCGGCCTCCATGCTGACCGGGCGGGAGAGCCTGGTCCTCCTTATCGGCCGGCGCCGCCGCGCCCCTCTCCCCGCCTCGCTCGCTCTCGCCATCTCCATCCCCTCCCCCTCCCGCGTCCCTCAGGTTAAACCCGTAACGAACTGACCGGGCGCATCGCCGGTTTCACCGATCCCATATCTCCGAAGCTTAGCATCTATTCAGGTTCTCCAGGCCAACGCGGAGAGGGAAACTGCGGCTGGTTCTTCGTCGGGAGGGAGTGACGGTGTCGGCGCGGAGTGGGTGGCCTGCCCCGTCTGCGGCAAATCCATCCGCGGCACGGACTACTGCGTCAACACACACCTCGGTCCGTAAGCGCATCCACGAATTCCATCTCTCTCCTAAACCCGCGGGATGGTGGGTGTTCCCCTGTGTTGTGTTGCTACGACGGGGAGTGTGTAGATTACTAGCCGGCGGGGGGCGTGTTTATTCGGAAATGCTGGCACTACCATCCTAAGATGACTAAATGTCGCTCTGAGTTGTTGCACCCAAGGCCTAGTTAGCCACAATGCCCGTTGCTGCTTGCTCCAGTTAGCTTTACTGCCAGCCACAAATTGGCATCGCTATATGTTTGTCTCTGCTCGTGCAGTTGTAGTTGATCACTCTCATGCTGCATTGCCATTGTCTTGATTGATACGTTAGCTCAAATATAGGTGCCAATGTGTGGAATTTACTGGTACACATCTTCAAGCAAATTTTGGTGTTGGCGACATGGTAGTGTTCTGAAGCTTTGTTATCTCGGTTTAACTATGCAGATGTATGCCTTACAAGAGGAACAAAACGGAAGTTAACACAGAGCACCCTTCTTGATTTCAGATTCAGTAAAAAATCCACAGTCGATTCTGCTTGGAACAGTTTGAACAATAACAATGATAAACAAAATATGGAACCGACTAATGTAAATGTATTAAGTGGTGGAGTTTTCTTCTCATTGAATAGTGACACTGTGAATTCAAATGATAGTGCTGATGCTTCATCACCTGGCTGCTTGCATGGTTCTCTCGACATTTTAGAGACATGTGATACCTGTCTACCACCAAGTATGGTCTTACCATATAAGAAAACTACCTCGAAAGATGGTGTAATAGAGATGTGCTTATCCCATATGCTTCCATCTGAGACAACTCCTGGCACAACTGATGCATATGCAGTGGCAGATTCTAGGACCACAGTACATGTTGATACTGTTATAGTGGGCCGGAGGTTCCATGAGAACATAGAATTGCAAGAAGGTGTGAGCATCAGCCTTCTCAGAGATCCTCAGAATGCAAAGGACCCTGATGCCATCAAGGTTTCCTTTTTTGCGTAAATTAATTCATGTTAATATGCCTCTCCGTGGACATTTTTTCTTAATACCATGTATAGGTGCTTTATGTAGGCTCTGAATGCGAACAGATGCTTGGATATTTACCTCGAGAAGTGGCTAAAGTTTTGGCTCCTCTACTGGACAGACACTACATTGAATGCGAGGTGAATTTCTCTTCTTATATCGCAGAAGAAATGTAATATGCCCTGCGCTCACTATGTTGTCTAGGTGTACTCTATTACCATGTTGCCCTATATGCTCTACTTTAACTACCCTATATATGGTTCAACTAACTTTGACTTGTGCAGTAGATTATGTCAAGGGCTTCGGTACCTAGGGTAGGAGACCTCAACTGCGTAGGTCGTAATGGTATGATTAGGGATGAAAACGGAGCGGAAAGTTTCCGTCCGTTCCGGGAAAAAACGGAAACGGAGAGGGTTATGCGGAAACGGATACGGAAAATTGCGGAGCGGAAACGGAAACGGAATTTTTAAGCGGAAACGGAAACGGAAACGGAACAGCGGTTTCCGACAGAAACGGATACGGAAACGGAATATTCCGCATAACAAAAACGGAAAGTTTCCGTTTTCACAGTTTTTACTGCATTATATAGAATATTAGCTTTTACTTTTTTACATTATATAAAATTTAAACTATATTCTATTCATAAAATATTAAACAATTTAATTTAAATTAATATATAATTATTTTCTAAAAATAAATAATATATATATTCATTACAAATAAAATAAAACTTGTTTTTACTTTATTGTATGTATTTATCATTTATTAATATGTGTGTAAATTGAACCTATTTATTTGTTTATCGTACTTTTTTCATATATTAAGGGGTTTTTATAATTCCGATAGATATTCCGTTCCGTATTCGTATCCGCTCCTTATTCGGTCCGTATTCGTTTCCGATGATATCCGTTTTCGTATCCGTTTCCGGTATATTCGTATTCGTTTTCGTTTCCGTAAAAAAATACGGAAACGGATATGATAGCACTCATTTCCGTCTGTTTCCGCTCCGTTTTCATCCCTAGGTATGATAGGTTAGCGTAGGGCTGATCCCCTTGCCGAGCTATGTTGGAGAATGGAGGAGACTTTAGAGAACGGGGGAGACTTAGAGAATTAGGGTAGGGATTGTAGACTGATCTTTGTTTCTTCCTTTTTTAATTACATGCTATGGACCCCTTTATATAGAGTAGGGATCCCTTTATTTCTATTTGACTATATCTTAATTAATCTAGATAACTATATAGGGAAGCAAATCCCCTAATCTAGGGAACAACCCGGCCTGTCGTGCGAGTACTGTTCACGTGAATAGTACCGCGCACTACTGTTCACTTTTGGGTCAGGCGGCCTTGGCCCATAGCACATGACATCTCCCCCCTTGAAGATCAGCTTGTCCTCGAGCTGGCAGAGTGGGCGAGGAACTGTCGACGTCTTCCTATGCGGTAGACCAGCGAAGTCGCGCCAGGAAACCCTGTAATCCCTGCACCAAAAAGACATGGAGAGTGTAATAAAATCCCAGGTGATCGGTCCCAACAATGTTAGCCACTACGTTCCGAGCACCATGACATAGCCGACCAAAGGGAGGGTGCATAAGTCAGCCTTGAACTCTTCCTGGCTGATATGGAATGAGGCGTCGCGTTACATGCCCGGGCAGGAGAGACGCTCGCCATTGGCCACCGGGACTAGCATCTTCCCGTGCGGACGTAGGCATAGAGTGCTCCGGCCCTCCGCCTCCTTGAAGGTGAAGTTATGGGTGGAGTCAGAGTCGAGGAGGGATAGCTAGGAGACGCTACCTAGCTGAAGGGAAACTTGCATCGCCTTGCTTGTATCGGCACCTGCGATGGCGTGCAAGGAAATCAGTGGGTCGGCCTCTTGTTGCTCAATTGTCTCGGTGACGTCATCGTCGTCGAAGGCGAGGTCGAGGAGGAAGAGATGTTGGCGACCTGATTATGGCTAGGGCCAAATTTCTCATCGCAGTTTCAGCATAGTCTAAGGCGATGGCGTTCCTTCGCCTCTGACTGGGACCACATTTTGATCGGTCGACTCTCCAGTGTGATCGGTGTTGTTGTAGAGGTTGGTGGCAGGGCGCTTGTACTGTCAGTCGGGCTGGTGGCGTTGTTCCCTTCCACGATGATCTTGAGGGCCCAAATTGACTCGGCTAGGCTCTGCATGAGAGCCATGATATCAGCTCGAGCAGAAGTCAACATGGCGGATGCCAGACGGCTCTGAAATCGTTGGCGATGTTGATGAAGATGGCGCGGTGGAAGAAGCCGACGATCTTATGGAATATGATACCAAGTTGTTAAGGGCGTTAGTACCTAGGGTAGGAGGCCCTCGTCTACGTAGATCGTAACGGTAGGATAGGTTGGCGTAGGGTTGATCCCCTTGTCGAGCTATGTTGGAGAATGGGTCAGACTTTAGAGAATGTGGGAGACTTAGAGAATTGGGATAGGGTTTGGTAAATGTAAGAGCTGCTCGTCAACCCACTGCTGAACCCAAGCTGGATCATCCGACAATACTTGACCATTAAAAGGATGAGGGTTGCCCCCTTCCGCTGGGAGGTCCTCTTCATCGGTCGGAAAAATATCTACTAGACCATTGCTGAGAATATACACTGGGAATCTTCCTTCACCATCCATGGAGTGGCAAGGTTTAATTGTTATACTCCTAGGGATGTCTAAAGTGCTATCAAACAGTACGTTCAAGAGAACCTTGGACTGATTAGTATCTTCGGCAAACCAGTAAAGAAGCTTCCCAAAAGAGGCTACCACTTGTTCCAGGAAACTAAAATCCTTGAAATCCAACGGGAAGGCCAAAAACATAACCCAGCTGATCCTAGCAGCGGGGGAGTTGCGATGGTTGATAGCCTCATTGTGCTTGACAAATCGAATGAGGTGATCACCCACCCAAAAGGGGCTAGAAGCAACCAACCAATCTCCTTCAAAATACCCCCCAGCTTAAAAATACCAAGTCCAATCGGGTAGATACTGTACCGAACCACATGTTGACGCAGGACCTGGGTGATGTGGATGTGGATATGATGAAGCAGTTCTTGGCGTTCCATGAAGTCGTGCAGGTCCTCGCATTTGGCTATAGCCAGGTCTTCGTTTTGCTTGACGTGCTGTCTAGTGAGGGTGACCACCGAGCGGAACTTGCGAAGGGCACCCCCCATCAGTGATGGCGCCACCGCGAGGGAGGAAGGGGAGGGGATCAGTAGCGAAATTCGCCATTGTGAAGCGGAGCAATCTTGGGGAGGGTTGGCTGGGGTTGGTGGAGAGGGCGAGAGTAAGGGAGGGGCAAGGGCTAGTACTAGTGATAGGAGTTGAGTGGGAAGTCTTAAAGCGCGGTGGAGAGATACACATAGGGGTCCAGCAAAGAGAAGAATTAGTTGACCGTTTACGGCATTGAGAGAAAAAATGGTTGTAGGAATGGCAAAACAAACATCTAGGGTGTAGTTTGTAAATGGGCTTACGACATGGATTCTGTGAGCATTTAATGTTTGTTGTCTGGGCTGGATAACCTTCGTGCCTCAAAGGCAGAACCCGCGGGGACCCAGGGAGCTAGAGGCAGGCAGGGCACTCAGGATCTTGTGGAACACTCTTTTCACCGGAATGGGGTGGGCAGAGGCCTGACCAGCAGCAGGGCGAGAAAGTTTGGCCAGAGAACGGGTGGTGTCGGGGGGGGGGGGGCAAAGCCGAGGGATGGTAAGACCAAGCGACCAAGGAGGGAAGGGAGAAGCCGGCGGCTAAGCAGAAGGGCTAACCGGGATGCAGGTTTGGCAGTAACCGGAACCAGGATGTTGCCAACCAAAAAGGAATCCGCGGTGAATGGAGAGGGGGAAGGGGCCTGGATGGGGCTAGGAGTAGGACTTCTCACGCTAGGGGTAGGGTGGGCGGGATCATCAGGATTGAATTTGAACACCGAAGAGATGTTGGAGAAGGAGACTGTCTTCCTTGCCTAGGAACCAGGAGGGAGACGACGACGACGCGAAGGTGGCGTGGAAGGGACCAACTTTCTAGTTCCTCCCTGTCCCAACGTGATTTGTCTGCAATCCAATTGGCTCCACCATCACGCCAAAGATGAAAGGAAACATCAAAGCAGGCAGAAATAATCCGACGAAGTTTGCAAATGAGAAAACCAACATGCTTGAAGGCCACCGAGAAACGGAAATGGCAGTCCCTAAGGTAGCGCACATGGAAGCCAGCCGGCGTTCCCCCTAGACAGGAGTGGAGAGCAAGGCTAACCGAAGATTCCGATAACCTGAAGGTGAAATGCTTGAAAACATCCACCAGGAAAAAGGAACCTGAGGGGGAGGATGAGGGGTGATGGACAGGAGAACCGAACCGAGCCAGAACCAGACGTTGAAAATCACGGCTAGGAGAGAAGTCCCAAGACGCAACGAGGCGGGCAAGAGCAGGGTCGTGCTCAAGTTCAACCAGGGGAAGGAAGGGCCTGGCCATGGGGAGCCGCAAGAACAGTGGAAAGAGAGGGGAAAGGGGGAGAACCAGAGGGGGAGAGACGTTAGGCAGAGGAGGGAACCTGGGCGGCGGAGCTCCAACGAGATCCGGGGCGAGCCTGGTGGCGGCGAGAGCGAGTTCCCATCACTATTTCCTTGCAGAAAGCTGGAGCAGAGGATTCCATCATGCTTTTTGACCAGCAGCACCGGCGCGGAGAACGCCGACAAGCTCGGTTGGATCACTCCTTGACGAAGCATGTCGGAGCACTGGGATTCCAGCTCTTCTTTTTGTAAGTGCGCATAGCGATAGGGTCGCACTGCCAAATTCAGGGATTTCAGCTCTCTTTTGGAAAAAGTTGAAAGGTGTTTGGCTGCAACCTCTCTTTGGCTCTGTACTATAGGCAAGCTTCAAACTGTGAATTCAGTTATCTCCGCTTTGCCTACCTATGCCATGTGCACTTTCAAACTTCTTGTCAAACTCATCAATCACATTGACCATGCCCGCAAGCACTGCCTCTGGTGCGGCAAATCGATCAATTCTAGTTCTGCTGCTCTGGTTGCCTGGATCAATGTCTGCAGACCCAAAATATTGCCCTTCTTCTCAAAGAGCTTGACAAATTCCTCTTTTCCCAGAACATTCCTTGGGTTCAACTTGTCAAGTAATCCTACAATTGCTGCCCCTTTGCCCCCCTTCTTGCCCTAGCTAAGGGCTCTAGGTGGTGGAGGGACATCATCCAACTTGCCACCTTCTTTAGAGGTATCAATTGTCCCACCTTGGGTAAGGGGCTCCTGCCTCCTTCTGGTTTGATGGCTGGCACAGTCCTATGCTGGCTTCGTTCTCCCCAAGGTTGCTCTCCTTCTCCAAAAGGTGCAATGTCTCCGTCCAAGCCTTCACCTCACACACAAACCTCAGCCAGAACTTCCATCTTCCTCTCTCTCAAGAAGCCATTCAGGAATTCGACCAGATGTGCAATATTGTCAATCAGCTATCGCTTAATGCAGACTCCCTGGACAGTTGGACCTTCATTTGGGGTTCAAGCACTTATTCATCCCAGAAGTACTATCAACACCAATTCAAACATCTCCAACCCAATGCAGCTTTCAAGTGGATCTGGGAAGCAAGGTGCTCTAACAAACTCAGTTTTCTTTTGGTTGCTCCTCGTGGACAGGCTTAACACAAAGCATATTCTTTGCCGGAAACACATTCTGCTCTCCCCCCAAGATTGGTCTTGCTGCCTTTGCGGCTCTGGTCTGGAAGAATCTTCTCGCCACCTTTTTTTCGACTGCAACTTCAGACAGCTCTGCTGGAATGCCCTCGGCCTTCGATGGCTGGACCGCCCCAATGTGCAGGACACACTTGTGGCTATCAGAGCCGTCTTCAATCAGCCTTTCTTCATGGAAGTGGTTCTTCTAGGCTCTTGGTCCATATGGCTCCATAGAAACAAATGCGTCTTCGACGGAGAACATGCCTCCTTCCATTCCTGGAGAACTCTTTCCCTTGTAAATTTTTCTAATCAATCCCACTGATTCCCCCACCCTCTAAAGCTCTCCCTTAGAAACTGGTTGAGCTCGCTGTAAACTGCCTCCCTATATCTCTGGACTTTTGTCATCTTTTAATTTATCAAAATCTTAGTAGGAGCCTCTCCTGCTGATTTTCTTCAAAAAAAGTACATAATAATAAGATTGTTTCGCATATAATTGTTCATTCATTCTAGGTAGTCCTATATTTATTTAGTTATGAACCTTTGCATTTTTCACACACAACAGGCAACATCTATAAAAATAATAAACCTAAGACAGTGCTGTGTCAGTGCAAATGCCACCAGCAAATAATGTTCTGTAAGGATGGAATGGTGCCTATTTTAGCAGTAAGCTTTACGTGTTTCTTGGAAGATCTCTATGTTAACGCTATTAGGCCCATATATCATCTAGGCCCATCTCATGGCTATATATGTACATCCACGTGATTATGCTTCCTCAAATCCAAATCTTGTCACACTCTACATACATACAGCTTATGTGGGTACATGGTCTGCTTAGCAGTCTGAGAGTTCCACCATTCAAGCCAAAGGTTACACCGCTCTTGTTGTAATTAGAAAACCAATAATACTTCACATGCTCATATATTCTCTCCCAACTTAAAAATTGTCATTGAATTCCTCTCTAATCCAAATTGATGGCTACACTATGCGTAAAGGAGCAATTAGGAGACAACATCAAGTCCTTAACCCAACACCGTTATCTGTTGAAATTATTTGGGGGTGAATTCACCATCAGTGCTATTAAATATTAATAATTATTTGTACCACCACGTTAATAACCATTCAACTTCTAATGTTCTTTTTCTTGATAGGGATGTGTGGTTGGTGTGCCTGAACAACAACTTGATAATGTTCCCATACAACTTATGTGTCAGAGAAGTACATATAACGATGGGACATATGATGGTCTGAAGCATCTGCAGTCCTTATGGGAAAATTTCATTGGTGCTGTTGGAAATGGAAATTTGCAGAGACCTAGCAGCATGAGATATCAGACAAATTTTAATTTGATGATAACCGATGTGATGACAAACCATGCACACCTTTTTAGTTGTAAAGAAAAGTCCTTTTTAGGTTATTTTTTATTTCCTCCCCACTTTATATCTTATGTTTGTGGATAAAGAAGTATTTATTTACTATATATTTTTTTAATCTTGAACAGATTCTTTTAAGTTGTTATCGGATGATGGACAAAGGCTCTTTGTTAGGATCTACACTCGAAAAGGTTACTCTATTGGAATTCAGTAATAGCTAAGATGTTCATGTGGCTTTATTTCTGCTTACATATATATTCTGAGACTTGTAGTGGCAACAGTTAAGCACAGTTGCCCATGCATCTGGCAAACTACAGTGGATGTACCACTTACATTAAGGAGCACTACTTCAAGAAGGGACACCCTGTGCAATATCTACTGTACAGCTTTCTTAGTTCATTGAAGTGAATAAGACCGAGAGATTTAATGTTGTGTATTACCATAGTTGTTACGGCGGTGTGGCGAGGCGAGGTGCTAAACTATCTTCACAACTTTTAGGCGAGTATGGCGTGCGGCGAGGCGACGCCATACTCACTTAACGTAAATGTACATGTCACAATAATTTTGGAATAATAGGAAATTAAAATTAGAACCATATGAAATATAAATAGTCAAATAAATCCATATTCCATTCAGTATATACAAACATACATAAGCCAAAGAGGCAATCAACCAGTTATGTATGGAAAGCTTATAAATGGTAGGATTTTTATATAGAAATCATCAATATATGGAAAGCTAATAAATTATATATGGAAAATATCAATATATGAAAGGTTGATCAATTATATACATAAATAATTAATATATGGGAAGCTGATTAGTTATATATGTATATAGAAAGCTTTTCATATGGAAATTATCAACACATGGTAAGCCTATTCATGGTATGAGCATATTTATTTCCAAAGAATAGAGCAGATTTGTTTCCAACAATGTTTACAAATCGCCTAGTCGAACCTAGTCGCCATGGTACCGACCAGAAAACTAATCGCGATTAATCGCGATTAGTCGATTTTGGTCGTTCTATTTAATTATTCCATATATTTTAGGAAATTTATATAATATATATACACTATATAGTATATGACAATAAATATCTAGGTATGGGCCAAATTTCCAGCCATTACTTATTAGCCCAAAAATAAAATTGAAAAGCCCAGGCCCATTAACTAAACCCTAGCTTTACTCCTCACATCTTCCCTCTCCCTCACAGCCACCACAGCCCTTTCTCCCCTCACATCTTCCCTCTCCCTCACAGCCGCCACAGCCCTTTCTCCCCTCTCCCAAACAGCTGCCACAGATCTCCTCAGCTCCCGCCGGCGGCACCTTCTCTTGCTCCCGCCGGCGCCGCCCTCTCCTCTTGCTCCCACCGGCGCCGCCTTCTCCTCTTGCTCCCGCTCCCGCCGGCGCCGCCTTCTCCTCTTGCTCCCGCTCCCGCTGGCGCCGCCTTCTCTTCTTCCTCCCGCCGGCGCCGCCGGTGGCTCCTTCAACTCCAAGGCACGCCGCCGCCGGCCCACTCCTCCTGCCGTGGCTCATGCGCCGTCGTCAGCGCCCTCCTCCGGCTGACATCTGCCTTTCCCGTCGGTTGCCTTCTCTCCTGGTCGCCAAAATGTCACTAATCGGCCGATTAGTCGCGACTAGTCGACGACTAGTCGGACGACCAGATTTCTGGTCGCTCTAGTCGGGTCGGAGCACCTAGTCGTGGCCAGGAAAACGACCAGGCCGATTAATCGCGATTAATCGCGATTAATCGGACGATTTGTAAACACTGGTTTCCAACAAAACATAATAGATTTATTTCCAAAACAGCAAAACAGAACAGAGAACACAAAAAGTATTATTTTCTAGCACAACAAAACCCTAAACCAGGGAGTTACAGAGCGGGGAAAGGGACAAACAGAGCAGGCCCCAAAACAGAGCAGAGCGGGAAGGCAAGGCTGACCCCCACGCATGGCGTGTGGTCCCGACGGTGGCGGCTGGTATTGACGCGGCGGCGGCGCGGATCCACCGGTGGGGGCGCAGATCCGGTGGCCAGGGCGCAGATCCAAGCGGCGGGGAACGGATCCAGCGGAGGGAGCGGCAGGCGTAGGCAGAGGGAGCGGCGCACAACAACATGGGAGAAAAAGGTGCAGAACTAGGGTTTTCTTCACCTTTTTCTGGAGGTGCGGCTCATCACAGAAGCCTCGCCGCTGCGCCTGGCGTTGCCATGAAGGATTATGGCGTCCATTCGACGCCATATGCGCTTAGGCGGACGCCATATGCATTGTGGCGGACGCCACATTCGACTGTGGCGAGTCGTCCGCCGTGGCGTCCGCCGGAGTCCGCCTCGACGCCTAATCGTCGCTTAGGCGACGCCTAAGCGACACCATGACAACTATGTGTATTACTGTACCACATCAATAACCTTTGGTTTTGCTAAAATTCTGTATTAATTGATTATTGATGCATATGTTCATCTTCTCATTTAACTCATAATGATCCACAATCGCTTATAGATTTTTAGTGCATGCATTACTTAAGTACTTGATAAAACAGGGCCACATACTTAGAAATATAAGTGTGCATTTGGCTACCTTAATTTTCTTGTAGGGACATGGTTTCGAATGAGCAGTATCTCATATCATGAGATATCAGATGTGGGGCATGCAGCCATGGAGCTAAAGTGTAATACTAATAACCTGGACCTGCTCACTTTTTGTAATTGGTATGTAGCCACCCTTTAGTTGCTTGAATTATGAGCTGTTAATTATCTAGTGGCAGGTTATATCGACATGATTTCTTGCGTGGATGATCCATCTGAATATGACATGAAGGAGATTATTGATCTACTAACTGTTCCTGAAATGAAAGAAATTCTAAAAGAGCTCCAAAAGGTTTTCAATATTGTTTTCAATATTTTTTATCCAATGCATAGCATTGCTGTTTGCATGTGAGTAGATATTCATATCCAAGATTGGTGAAATGAGATTTGTATTTGGCACACTATCCTTTTTGGCTAGTTGATTGCTTGATATAATATTTGGCCAAATTTAACCACTGTCCAAACATTTGCATTTTAGATTATTGATCTGCTAAGTGTTCCTGAAATGAAAGAAATTCTAAAAGATCTCCAAAAGGTTTTCTGGTAGAGCTTATCTTGCAAGGGTGTAAATGGTAGGGATGAGGGGCGTGCTGTTGGCCACTGGTGCGCCAGTGGCGTGTGGGCGCCGTGGTGGCTGCATGTGCAATAGAGGGAAGGCGGCTGCTAGGGGAAACCCTGGCAACAAAGTTTTTTTTGAGGAAAATCAGTAGGAGAGGTTCCTACTAGGATTTATATATATATTAAAAAAGTATAGGGAAAGTCAATACAAGAATTTTGGTGGATTACAGGGAGCCCAGCCAGAGTTTAATTGGCAGTTTAATAGAGGCCCAGAGTTTAATTGGCAGTTTAATAGAGGCCGGGAACCTATGAGACTGATTAGAGACTGTTACAAGAAAGGTGCTTTTCCAGGCAGCAAAAGAAGGGGTGCCATTATTAAAGATGCATATGTTTCGGTGAAGCCATATGGACTAAGTGGCCATAATGATGATTTCCATGAAGAAGTGGCGTCCGAAACTTATTTTTGCCGCTGAGAGGTTGTCCAGCACAAGCAGGTTGCTTGACCATTGGAGTCCAAGATAGTTCCAGCATTGGCGGCTGAACGTGCAATCAAAGAAAAGGTGAGCAGAGAATTCCTCTGGGTTGTGAAGCATAGGCAACATTTAAGATCTTGTGGTGAAGTTAAGATCCATTTTCGGTGGACTTTTTTGGTGTTGAGCTTGTCTTGAAGGAGTAGCCAGAAGAAGACCTTCAACTTGTTGGAGCACTTTGCCTTCCACCACCATTTGGTATTGCTTTAGGGAGAAGTTAGTGGAATTCCAGATGAAGTACCATATGTCGTGAGAGTCATCCCGAAGAGTGATATTGTTAGTAATAGCACATATTTGGTCGAACTCCTGAAGGGCTTCTTGAGAGAGGGGTAATTGGAAGTTGTCTGCCGGGTTTGCTTGTTCTAGGAAAGCCTTCACTGAGCAGTTGCGACGCTTGGCGAAACAGTACAGCGGGAGGAAGGTGGTCCGTAGGAGGTAATTATGCCAGCAGTCATCCCAGAATGCAACCGTGGATACATCTTGGATGATTGGACGAGCAATACCCTGAAATTGTGTTGGGAGGTTGAGGATGTCACGCCAGCAGCGAGAGCCTTTGGCTGGTGCAAGATGCGGTGGAGCAGCTGAGGAATCATAATGTATATGGACTAGCTCCACCCAAGGAATCCCTTGTGAAGAAATAAACTTGTTGAAGTGTTTGAGCAATAGTGCAGTGTTCTGTGTGCGAAGATCTTAAATGTTTGAGTTTGCAGACCTTATGCCAAGCAACACGGGAGGTGGCACCAGCATTGACATTGTGACCACGCTAGAGGCAATGTCGACGAGCTCTGTCAATGTGAGAGATAACCTTGATAGGGAGCTTGTATGTGCACATGGCATAGTTTGGTAGGGAAGATAAAACACCATTTACGATCTGTAATCTGCCGGCCATAGATAACCACAAGGTTGTTGATGAGAGGCGCTTCTCAATTTTCTCCATAAGGGTGCCGAAGACTCTGAAGGTTGGCTTGAGGGTCCCCATTGGTAGCCCAAGATATGTAAAGGGGAGGGAGCCAGTAGGGCAACCAAATGTGTGGGCGAAAAGGTTGATCTTTGCATCTTGTATGTTAATAGGGATAATGCGGGATTTATTGAAATTAACCTTGAGGCCATTAGACTAGGAGAAGGTGTTGATGAGGCCTTTTAATAGGAACATGATTTTCTGATTCGCCTGGAGAAATATGATAGTGTCATCCGCATACTGGATGATGGGGAAATCCTTGTCTGCCTGATGACAGTTAGGGGCCTGGATGATGCCCAACTGAGTTGCTCTGTTGATGATGTGTTGTAGTAGATCGGCTGCGAGAACAAATAGTAGTGGTGAAAGAGGGGTCACCTTGTCGCACTCCTCGTTTGCACTGAAAGAATTTCCCTGGCGATCCATTGAGCAGGATAGAGTAACCCGAGGAGAGGATAGCGTGCACCCACTGGATCCATTTTTGGGGGAAACCTAGGTTTATCATCATTAAAAGGATGGTCGAATGCTCCACTGTATCAAATGCTTTTTCAAAGTCTAGCTTTAGGATCACTGTTTCTTGTCTAGAGTGTTTACACATATGCGTGAATTCTAGAGCCCAAGCAATGCAGTCTTGAATAGTACGTCCTTTGATGAACCCATATTGATTCTTGTGAATTACTGAAGTAATAACCGACTGTAATCATTTTTGTGATAATTTTAACGCTGCTGTTCATGAGGGAAATGGGTCGGAAATTCTTCACTGAAGTGGGGTTCTTAGTTTTGGGGATGAGAGAGATGTAGGAGCCGTTGATGGGCTGGAGTTGCGTTGCTTGGTGTGAGAATTGGGTACTCAATCTGATAAAATCCGATCGAATAATGGGCCAGTAGGTTTGATAGAAGCGGTCGTTAAAACCGTCAGGGCCCGGGGCCTTGTCTGGGGGAGCCCAAGAGCAGCAGAGTCAATTTTTGCTTCCAATATGTCTTCAGCAAGATGATCCAGGCTGTGGCCTGTAGGGATGAGTTGGGCTAGGTCGAATGCCATTATGGGATTGGATGAAAAGCCCATTTTACTGAGATAAAAGTCCAGAAAGGCGTTCGCTTTGTCCTCAGCAGAGGAGGCCTATTGCCCATCTTCCAGTTGAATCGCTGAGATAACATTTTGGCGCTTTCTTGTATTGGCAGCTGAATGGAAGAACCTAGTGTTCTCGTCCCCTAGCTTTGTCCAACGGACGGTGTATCTCTGTTTCCAATAAGCATTCCTAAGCTCCATGAGGTAGGTGATGTGATTTCGAAGCACACCTCGGAAGTAGGTTTCTGGGTGGGAGAGGTGTCTGACTTCTTCAACACGATCCAAGATGTCCAGAATGATTGAGGAGTTTTTAATCCAGAGCTCAAAGGTGCCATGTTTGTTGTTCCACCGTTTGAGCATTCTGGAGCACACGAAGTTTGTGGGCAATCCTTTGGGCAGGATCCAAAGGGAAGGAGCCGGCGTTCCAACTAGATTGTACCGTGCCAAGGAACCCAGGAAGTTTGACCCAGAACTTCTCGAATCTGAATGATTTGGAGCGAGCAATGGTGGTACCAATTTGGACTAAGCACGGACAGTGGTCTGAGCTTGAATTGGGGAGGGCAGAGAACATAGTGTTCGGGAATGATGCGACCCAGTGGGGAGAGGTGAGGCACCAGTCCAGCTGCACCAGGAGGGGTGAGCATTGCATGTTGCTCTAGGTGAAGCTGCGATTCATGAGATTGACTTCGAGAAGTCCCAGGGTACTGATAATGTTGTTGAAGCAATTCATGGTGCTGACATGAGACCTTTGCCATCGCCGAACACGATCTAATCAGATATCTATCTTTAGAAACAATCTAATCAGATCTCTATCTTTAGAACAGAATAATCTATCTTTAGAAACAGAATAACTGATTTAAAGGGATAAATCTAGCCCCTGATTGGGCCTGCCCCTCCCATAATGGAGGCCGTTCCTAGCATCTCTCCCTGCCTGGGCAAACAACTCGTCCTCAAGCTGAACGTTGGGGTAGGAGTCCTGGAATCCTTGAAGCTGTCATCCCTTGCCACTGCACCAGCACATACCAGATGTACTAGCGGAGCTAAGCTTGTAGGACACGGTTTGGCACGGGTAGGAGGCGGCCATCCAACATGGGAGGAAGAGTGGGTCGTGCAGCTGGAGGGTTGCTACAGTGGGATTTGATGAGGCCCACGTGGAAGACGTTGTGGAGGCGAGCGCCCGTCGGCAACTAGAGCCGATACGTAACTTGGCCGACGCGTTCCAAGACCTGGAAGGGTCCCATGTAGCGGGGCCAAGTTTCCCCTTTTTTTTGAGGGAAACCGGTAGGAGAGGCTCCTACCTGGGTTATCGGGCCAAGTTTCCCTTTCGTCCAAGGCTCGAGCGATTGGGTTGTGCGATGGAGGAGATGTAGCCAAACCTAGTCGCCTACCACGAATTCTAGGTCGCGATGGTGATTGTCGTAGTAGCACTTGGAGAGTTGCGACGTTCTCGCACCGCAGCTAGAATGTCATCTTGTGTGCGTAGGAGCTTGTCCACTATCTTCGTCCGTGCGATGCCCTCTCTGTATGATAGCAATGGAGAGGGCAACTAACCGTAGACCACCTGAAATATTGTGGCACATAGGATGGTGTGGAATGACGTGTTGTAGCAGTACTCCGCCTATGGTAGACAATCCACCCATGCTCGGGGTCGATCACCTGTGATGCAATGCAAGTACATGGCGATCACTTTGTTGACGACTTCGGATTGGCCATCTGTCTGTGGGTGAAGCGCCGTGCTCATGCGAAGGGAGACACCATCCATTTTAAACAAGTCACGCCACACATTGCTTGTGAAGACCGAGTCCCTGTTGCTGACGATGGAGGAAAGGAACTCGTGGAGCCGGACGACCCCATCAAAAAATGCTATGGCGACGGATGTGGCGTTGTAGGGGTGGCTAAGGGCGATGAATTATGCATACTTGGAGAAGCGGTCGACGATGTTGAGGATGACAGACTTCCCATTTACCTTGGGGAGGCCGTCAATGAAGTCCATCGATATGTCAGCCTACACCTCGGATGGGACTTCCAAGGGTTGTAGTAGGCTGGTTAGCTGTAAGGTCTCCGCCTTGTTGTGCTAGCACGAATTGCATGCGCGCACCATGGCACGATTGCCCAGGATGAAGAAGTCACGACGAAGCTACTGCAGGGTCTTCTAGATGCCCTCTTGTCTCGTTGTGTGTGCTACGCAGAGGACACGGTGGCGCAAGTCCTTTGGAAAGGCATATGGCTGTCCTAACTTGCCCTCCCATAGTTGTCGAAGGAGGTCACAGGTTGCATCGTCCGATGATGAAGCTGCTTGAATCTCGTCTAGGAGGTGGAATGACGGGCTTGAGATGGTGAGCAACTCGACTGTGGTGGGGTCATGGCAGGATAGGGCGTCCGCCACTATGTTCAAACGACCAGGATGGTATTCCATTGTGAAGTTGAAACCGAATAGCTTGATAATCTATTGATGTCGCGGTACTGTCCACAAGCGTTGGTCAAGGAGGAACTTCAAGCTGTAGTGGTCGGTGAGGACGAGGAAGCGACGACCCCATAAGTACAGCTGCCAATGCCGAACAGCCTGCATGAGCCCGATCAGTTCACGCTTGTAGGTTGCTAATTTCAAGTGTCGAGCAGCAAATGGCCGACTGAAGAAGGTGATCGGCCCCGCGTCTTGATGAAGGATTCCTTTTGCAGGAGTCGTGTGAGGGGAGCTGCGATGGTGTCGAAGTCGCGGATGAACTTCCGGTAGTAACTCGTGAGGCCCAAGAAGCTGCGTAGGTTTCGGGCCGAGCTAGGCATCGACCATGCAGTGACGACGTCCACCTTGTAGCTGTCCATAGCGACGTCATCGGCGGAGATAACGTGGCCTAGGTAGGTGACCGAAAGTACCTCGAAGGAGCACTTCAACCTCTTGAGCTAGAGGTGATTTTCCTGGAGTGCGTTGAGGACGAGGCTTACGTGCTCGAGATGTTCGGCCCACGATAAGATATAAATCAAAATATCGTCGAAAAACACCAGGAAGAACGGAGGAACATCTAAAGCACATCTTTCATCATGGCCTAGAATTTGGCTGGTGTGTTGGAGAGGCCGAACGGTAAGACGAGGAACTCAAAGTGGCTGTGGTGAGTTCGAAATGTCGTCTTCTCGATGTCTTCTGAGTACATCCGCACCTGGTGGTAACCGGAGCGGAGGTCGAGCTTGGTGAAAAACCGCACGCCATGGAGCTTATCGAGGAGCTCATCGACCACTAGGATCGGAAATTTGTCCTTGGACGTCTTATCGTTGAGGGCATGGTAGTCGATGCAGAATCGTTAAGATTTGTCTGCCTTCCACACTAGGAGGACCGGCGTGGAAAATGGTGACGTGCTTGGCCGAATGATCCCTTGGGCGAGCATGGTGGTGCACTGTCACTTGAGCTCGTTTTTCTAGAGCTGTGGGTAACAGTATGGTCGGACGACCACTGACACTGTTCTTGGTAGAAGGTGTATGCGGTTTTCGTAGGGCCGTGTTGAGGGTAGACCACGAGGCTCCGTGAACACCAACTCATACTGGTGGAGTAGGCGGTCCAATAGAGGTGGTCGGGAACTGCAACAACTGTGTGGGTCGTTGACTCCTAGCAGTCGACGAGGGAGGAATCGAGTCCGTTCCATTGGATGTGCCTGGGTCATCACTAGAATGCCATGGACAAGTTCTCAAAGTCCCACAAGATGGGCCCGAGCATGCGTAGGAATTCAATGCCGAGAACGACATCGAATCCCCCAAGGTCAATGCTGAGGCAACTGATGACAAAATCTTCGTTGTCGATGTTGAGGGCGACGTCGCGTGCTATCCCTTTGCAAGAGACGTGGTCTCCATTTGCCATGACAACACGCATAGCGGGGTGCGTGGATGTGGTCAGCCGCAGCTGGTGCAGAACTCTTGCATTAATAAAATTGTGGGTCGAGCCGGAGTTGAGGAGGGCAAGGAGTCGATGGCCATTGATGTGAATGTGGGGATGCATCGTGTCCTCCGTGTGTATGCCTGCGATGGCATGCAATGACACCACCGGCTGATCGGTGTTGTCCTTGGCTGCCCTGTCGGCAGTCCCCTCCATGGTGGCCTCATCGTCGAAGTGGGAGACATCTAGATAAAAGAGCCGTTGACACTTGTGGCCGCAGACGTAGGGCTCATCACAATTGTAGAAGAGCCTCTGGCGGCGCCATTCCGCTAGCTCTATTGGGGACAAGCGATGAAAGGCACGGGCCGGGGTTGGTAGAGCCGAAACTGGAGGGGCGGTCGGTAGGGCCACCATCAGACTTGTGCACTCGGGGTGGGTGCGGCTAGTCGGGGTGGCATCGGGGCAGTCGGGGTAGGCCGCTGTGGAGCCCGAGTATCGCGTTGCCCTGGTGATGGTAGTGTAGCCTCTACACGGCGTTCGTACGCTCGTGCCAAGTGTGTTGGGAGGAAATACTTCATCCGCAGGATCTTCAAGATTATAAGACAGACAAATCATAAGCTCCGAATCCAAGACTTGTCTCCGAACTAGAAGGGTTAAAGCCGGAGGGTCCGTCCAGGCTTCGGTCCGAAGATACCCTCTTAAGGCTTCCCCTCTGCAGTGGAAAACAGCTAGAAGGATGGGACGTCTGCCATGTCTACCACCTTCGAACATATTTTACCATATTAGCCCTATTCGGGGTACCGAATAGTTTCCACTATATCGGTTGTAATAAAGGGGTAAAAATGTCTTTTCCTTAGAGTTTTTACCTATAAATACCCCCCTTCTCATCTTGTAATAGGCATCGAATATTCAGATATTCAATACACAACTTCGAACTACTTCGAGCAATTATCCAATTCGGAGGCTTGAGATAGTCCGCTTTCACAAATACTTCGTTTGTTAGTGGTTGGCCCGGCATCCCGTGTGCGGTGTGGACCCAGGAATGGGAGCGGCGCGCTGGTGCCTTGCATGAGTGGTCCGATCAGCCTGTTGAAGGTGGGGCCGATGCTAGTGGTAGGTGCAGGTGGGGGCATGCCCCCGACCATGGCGAAGCCTGCCGAAGGGAGACCCATGGATGAGATCGGGGAGGGGAGTGGGGAAAATGAATCTGGTGGATTGGCACAGATGGGGGAGCGGAGGTGGAAATAATGCCTGGCAGGAATGTCATTGTCGTGCCAGCCTTCGGCAAGTCGTAGGGGGAGCGAGCCTACATGGCCATGGTTGCCAGGCGTGCCGAGAGGTTGGCAACAGACTGCACCAATTCTGCCATGACCTTGACCACAAGATAAGTTGCCGAGGTCGATGGGGGCAGTCGTCACCGGTTGGTGATGATCACCGTCGTCGGAACTTGACATCTCTGATATCAAATTGGTAGAGCTTATTTTGCGAGGGTGTACATGGTAGGGATGAGGGGCGTGCTATCGGCAGTTGGTGCGCCAGCGGCGTGTGAGCGCCGTGGTGGCTGGGTGTGCAACAGAGGGAAGGCGTCTGCTAGGGGAAATCCTGGCAACAAAGTTGTTGCTAAGCTTACTTTATTCCATTACCCTTAAGGGGTATTTATAATCCTAACACAATCTAATCTGATCTCTATCTTTATAAACAATCTAGTCTGATCTCTATCTTTAGAACAGAATAATCTATCTTTAGAAACAGAATAACTGATTTAAAGGGATAAATCTGGCCCCTGATTGGGCCCTCTAATTAGGCCTGCGCCTCCCATAATGGAGGCTGGTCCTAACATATTCAATATTGTTTTTAATATTTTTTATCCAATGCATAACTTTGCTGTTTGCATGTGAGTAGATATTCATGTCCAAGATTGATGAAATGAGATTCATATTTGTTGCACTATCCTTTTTGGCCAGTTGATTGCTTGATATAATATTTGGCAAAACTTAACCACTGTCTAAACATTTGCATTTTAGCTTGAGAATCACCATTTGACCATCATTGGCCACTTCAGAATGCACTATTTTCAGTATTTTGAGATTTCTCATTGGTTGAGCTGATTAATTAACAATTAGTATTGCATGTTAGTAACAGATCAATTCCAATTTGGCGTTGATGCTATGGTTCTATCTTTGCATCAATTAAACTTATCTGACAAAACATGGTCGCATTTATTGAATAAATAACATAGCACAAACACGATAAATTGATAATGATATTATGATAACCTGCAAAATGATGTACCCATTAAGGAGGGTTACATAGTATGTGAGAATAGAATACGATCAACAATTCAAATCTGAACCTGAAATGAAATGTGAACATGGAGCAAAATAGCTGCAGTAATTAATAGCATGAAATGCACTTAAACAGATATGTAGAAACTAGAAATATGCTCCCTTGATCTAATTGATGGAGATGAAGAAGTTGTAAAATTTGATCATTGGAGATGTGCAAACATACTATGGTCTGGTTGTATGGACACTAGTATGCATCACACTCTGCTTCACCATTGGATGATAACATTATTGAAGAATGTTATTTCCTGTGTACCATTTGCTTTCAGCTTGTATCTGTCCACCAGCTGGTTTACTCAATGGATCTTTCCTTTGTTTTTATTTCAGAATAATGCAAGCTGCACACGACGGCTTGAGCTTCTTAGCACCCTGCTGTCTTTATATGATAGTAGAATCTGGTAAAGGCTCTATGCTTGTTGCATTTGTGGGTAACTGGGTATCATGGCCTTGTATGAAAATTCACCCCTGGAACATGCAGCACAATTCTACCAAAGCAGATTCTGAAATGGACAGGACCGTGCATAATAATTTCTAATATAGCTGATGAACTTCTCTGGCGTGTGCAGGTGGATGTTAACCAATTAATTATAATGCTTAAATATTGGTTATAATGTTTATCATGTCAACATCATTATTTCATCCAAAGCTACTTTTGCCATTTAATGATGATCATGGTCAATTATTCAATTATGCAGAGGCTCTTTTTTCTAAATGGTGATCAAGATCTTTCATCCTTTCTGTTAGATGACCTTGGTCTGGTGAGATTTCCAGTCTATGCCTGCACCATTTCTCACCATATTTTTCAGGAAAGAAGAGATCTACTTCAATATGAAGAGGTTGATTTTACATCTTCATTTTTCCTCCCTAAACAGTTTAACTTGCTGCTTCTCAGTTGTGTTCACTATCTTATACTGCATTCAGGCTATTCAAGTGGCACAGGTGATGGATGAATCACTTGATAATAATAACATGGAAATGGTGACAAGATGCATTGAACTGTCTGAGAATCGACTAAACCCTGCACTAAAAGAAGAAATTGCAACTATAGCTGAACCTCGCCCATCGTTCTTTTCACGTTTTTCAGCTTCCTGGGTCTATTCGAAGATACTTACGTTAGGTGTCTCTGTTTACGAACGTGGCCGTAGGTAAGGAAAAACTTTTGAGAAAATTATAGGTAAACTCAAAGTAGTCTCTTCAGATGTATGATTTTTAAATTCATATAATTTTGATTTGCCTGAAGCCTTGGCATAATGAGTTTCTTCCTGACATGAAATTTTAAATATATTGGTCCATTAGTTTGTTTCCATGGAATCCTGTGTTCCTGTATTTCCATTTTTTTTAATTTGGCGAACCACATTTCATTTTGAATATATTTTACAGGTATACTGATGCAATAAGAATTCTAAAGAGTCTACTTACTACAGTTGCCACTGATAGACGGCGAGGATATTGGACTCTGAGGCTATCTGTTGATTTGGCGCACATGGATCGTCCAAATGAGAGCCTTTCAATAGCTGAAGCAGGGGTAATTGATCCATGGGTCCGTGCTGGTTCAAAGATTGCACTGCAAAGGAGAGTACTGCGTTTAAGCAAACCTCCACGGCGCTGGAAAGTTCCTAGTTATGCTAATATTATCAAGAGAAATATAAAAGAGGTATATATCATCTGATTCTCCTCAGTGTGGACATTAGAACTTTCCTTCTAATCTGTTGCATCAAGGCTGTATTTTTTTAAAAAGAGAGAGAGAAAGAAATATTGTATCAAGGCTGTATAGGCCTGCTAAATATACTTGTGACCCTTCATTGATTATCAGGTGAACATAGAAGGAAGACCATTAAATTGTGAAATTGGAGCAAAGAATGTGTTTTATGGATATGATGGTGAACTTTGTGGGGTAGAGCAGTTAGCTCTTCAATATTATGCTGACGAAGGAGGGGGTTGGCAAGGTACCCATTCAGAAGGTGGCATTTGGATGACTATCTTTGGCCTTCTAATGTGGGATGTAATATTTTCAGACATACATGATGTTTTCCATACTAAATTTCAGGTACATGAACTATGGGTCAACTTTTTGGACATATGGCTAGCAAACATTCTTTTTTTTTACTTGCATTTTTAAGTCTATGCTGGATGTTGTATTTTCCATAAAATTGCTGCTATATTCTTTTTCAAACAGATCCATGCTGTGAACTCTCTCCTATTAATTGTTAAGATTGATATATATGTGTTCATGTATGTAGTAGTATGTGTTACTTTTAGTCACTTCTATTTTGTGTTGTGTAGATGATCAGACCAATCCAATCGTCCTGTTATGTCTTTTAGCTGATTGGATTGGTCTGATCAGTTCTCCCTGATGTATATGTGTGTTGAACCTTCTATGTGAAGAGTGATTCTTGATTCTAAGCTATCCAGAAAGTAACATGGTATTAAAGCAAACCTAGGGTTTGTCATTGTCACTGGTCCGACCACCGTCGTAGTCATTCTCTTGCTGCCAGCCACCATCGTGGCTGTTCCCCACTATCGCCGTTTGCCGCCACGATAGATCCGGGTCCCCCGTGCTCTACCCTTACTCCTGCAGGCATGAAGCCATTTGTGGCTCTTTGGGTGCCGTTCGCGCCGTTGATGCCACCTGAGTCCGAGCGTCGTTCATGCCGTCCGCCCCATCTACGCTCGGTCCCTCTGCTCAGAGCTTCTGTGCGTGTGATCCCTTGCGCGCGGCCTCTTTGCTGTTGCTTGAGCTGCGCACAATTGGTGTTTGCTGCGGAGGCCTCTTTCCTCTGTTTCTCTATCAAGTTGGTGTTCCGCTGGAAGTGAAGTTTCAAAGAATAGCAAAGTCCCCTAGAAGTGAAGTTTCAAGTTGGTGTTCTGCTTAGCCTATCCATTGGAAGTTGACAGATTAAAGCATCTTTAGTTTGGTGGTAATTTCTTTTGATATCTCAAATATGTCGTAGCCCAATACAATTACTATCAGTATTACTCTTGATGGTCAAAATTATCGGGAATGAGCGTTTTCTGTGGAAATCGCTTTAAGAGGTCATGGACTTGATTTTCACTTAACTGATGATCCACCTTCAAATAATACTAGCATGACTGAAGTTAGAAAATTAAAAATTAATAATGGTAAAGTGATGACAGCCATTGTTAATAGCGTAAAACAATCTATGATCATGAGCTTAGCCAAGTTTAAGACATCAAAAAGGTGTGGTTTTTTCTAAAGCAATACTATGTTGAAGATAGTGGTGCTATCTTACACATTCTTATGCAACAAATTCAAGATAGTGGTTTATTATGCACGTACCAAACTTCGCCACTATCTTCTATTTGGCACATGTATTGTTACTTGTCAAACTGATGTTATAAAGTACATGTTGCAAAAGCTGATTCTAAGTGGGAGAATCGAAAAATGGGCTTATGTTTTAATTGAGTATGATTTGGCTTATGAACCCTTAAAAGCTATGAAAGGCTAGATCGTCGCAAACTTTATAGTTGATCACCATGTAGATGTCAATTAGAGTAGTGATACTGCCTTGATTGAAGTAGTACCATATAAACTTTATTTTGATGGTTCGGCTTGCAAGAATGGCTAAAGTGTCGAAGTTGTGCTCATATCCCCTAGTGGTATGAGTTTCGAGACCTCGACCCATTTAGAATTTTCCTGTACTAATAATCAAGCCGAATATGAAGCTTTATTGCTAGAACTTAAAATTTTAGATTTCAGGTTAGAAGCTATAGGGATGGCTCCTCTGGCATCGCTGGTGGAGAAGGCAACTCCCCGCTGCCGTCCAACCTCGCCTCGCAGACCATGATTCCTTCGTCCGGGTCAGTCTCCTTCGTGCTCCTCTTGTCTCCCTGTTGGCGTTCGCTTTCGTTTTCGCTTTTCTTCCCCCTCCCTTCTCCCCGTCTTCCATGGGTCCTCTCTTCCCTCTAGTGGAGCTCGATGTGGATCCTGCCCTCCGGGATTTAGTCTCCTCCTGGGATTTCTCGAGGGGCAGTGATTTTCAACGTTCCATTCTGTCGCAGTTCTCTCTTCCAGTTCATCATCCCTCGTCCTCCCCAGTCGAATCTTTTCTTCTCTTGGCGGTTTTTCGGCGTTATACTTTTCGGTCACGGAGGATTCTGTTAGCCTTGCTCTCCACGCTTGCCTCGGAGGGTCTCCTGCTGGTTTTCACGTTGGTTTGGTGCAAGATAGGCACTTCCGCTTCTCAGTCAGTTCTAAGGCCATAGGCCTCTCTGTCGCTCGTCTCCAGAGGATCACGACTGATCATTTTGATGTGTTCTTCCACCTTTGGTGGGATGGCGGCCCGAATTGGGCCTTGGAAGTCCCGCGTTGGCTTTCGAAAGAAGACAGACGATGGACCCCTGCTCGTCGTCGTCACTTTGCTCATCTTCCTCCGCCCGGTCGCCAACGTCGTTCGCCGCCCCGGCGACTGCTTAGTTCAAAGCCCGTCAAAAAAGTCTCTTTCTCGGACATAATCACAGTCTTCCCGGTCGATCGTCCCCAGCTGCCGTCAGATTCAACTTCATTTGTCATCCTGGGTTCTATTCGGTGCCCCCTTGATCCGTCCTCCTGTCTGCTCCCTCCCCGTCATGGCCCCTCTGGCCTCCGCCGTCCTGGTTCTCTTTCTGCCAGAGTTATTTTCAAACTTAATGGTTCCAAGCCTTCTATCCTTGGGTGTTTTTCCCGCCCCTCCCCTTGCCTCGACCTTGTCTCCCTTGCCCCCCGGCAGCCTCCGCCCATAGGCCTCTCGATCACCCCTACCCCCCGACAGGACTCCATCTCCCTAGACTGTATCTTCACCTATCTGAAAGGTGATTTGGTCATTGGCCATCCAAGGTTTGCCGCTTCGGACACAGTGCACTCGATTGACGCCGATGGCACCCCTCGTCTCCTTGCATTAATTGCCCACGTAAGTGGAATTTTCGAAACAACACCCCATTGTTTGCGTTGCCTTCTTCCTCTGTCTCTCCTCCTTCCCTTCTCTCTTCTCTTGTTCCGGATGTTATTCCTTTTTCTCCAAGGGCCTTTTTTGTAGTCGGCCCTCCGGAGGTTTGCCTCGGAAGTTGGAAGGGTGCTCGCCCCGCCTTGCCCCCCTCGTCTCCTTCGTCTTTGGCCATTGTTTCTCATCATCATCCCCCTTGCTCCACCTCCCCTCCTCCGGCGACAATGGCAAACTTCCCCGCGAACCCTCTCCCTTTCGTGCCTTATGGAGGGATCCTTCACGACGGAGGTTGTCCGCTCCGCCGCCAGCGGAACCATATCAACCTCTCCGGCGAGATCGTCCCCCGCCACGAGTGCTTCGCCATTGCAGAGTCCGATGGCCACCTCCCGCCAGAAGAGCGGATGGACTTCCTCATTGCCATTCGCCATCAAGTGGTCCATCAGCTCATGCTTCAAGTTGAGCGTTATAGCCTTCACCCCGTAGGGGTCGACATCTTCAAGCTTAGCAACCTGGTGGAGCGGGACTTCCTCGTCAACTCCCCGCCTATTTTCGTCCTGGGTTGCTTAGTGCGCTTCGTCAAGCACAATAATTTTCTCCCTGACACGGAGAGACCAGAGGATCGCGCGGCGAAGATGATCTCCGGTGACTCGCCGGTGGCGTTCTCTGGAACTCTCTGGTATCCTCTAACAACCTTTAGGTCTCCTCCGATTGTTCTCTGTCTTCGTCTCTTCCCCCCATGTGGGGCCCTCGCTCGCTTTGCTCGAGCTCACGCGTGACTCTCGTCTGGCCGATCTGGTGTCGGGCTGGAACTTCTCTCCTTGTCTTGAGTTTCAACGACGCTCTCTAGCGTTATTTGGGTCTCCTGTTCATCACCCTTCTTCTTCCACAAGCGTCTCGTTTCTCCTTCTTGCGGTTTTCAGGCGCTTTACGTTCAGATTAACCGAATCTTCTGTTAGCTTAGCGCTGCACGCTAGTTTGGGTGGTAGTCCAGCTGGTTTTCATGTCAGGTCCATTAGAGACAGACAATTTAGAATTTCTGTCTCCACCAAGGATGTTGGACTCCTCATCACTCGGCAGAAGCGCTTCATTTCAAAGCATTATGAAATTTCCTTCCATCTTTGGCGTGACGGGGGTGCTAACTGGCGCCTCGAACGAGCCAAATGGGAGCTGGAAGAATCGGCAAGTTGGTCTGCACCGGTTTCCTACAAACGCTTGCGTTTGCATGGCGCTAGTTTTCGCCCCATGAACCATACTTTACGTTCTTCGCTTCGACAAGGCTTGGGGAGCTCGCTACGTCCAAAGAAATCAGTTTCTTTCTCAAACAAATCAACTGTGTTTAGCTTCTCTTCGAAAGAGCCGGTGCTTCTCAAACAGTACGCTCTTCGGGGGCAAAAGATTATTTTATGGTCGGCTCTTTGCTGGTGCCCTTATCCTCTTCGGCGTTGGATGCGCATTGTCACGTCGGAGCTCAGCATTACTCTCCTGCCTGCACTACTATCACTTCAACTTATGACTTGCACCGCATTTGCCCACCTACAGCAGCTAGTTCAATAGGCTCTTCTGGTAACAAGTTTTCGGGAGGTGGCAGGAGAGCTAGCTTGGTATGTGCGGCAGGCGCGTTCTCTAGGCTACAGAGAGACCTGTCAATACCTATAGTTGATAGGTTCTCAAGTGCAAGGCGCTCGTCCGTTTTGGCATCTGCAGCTACGGCTAGTGCCCATAGCCCTAGGCATACTAATTTCTTGGCAAACAATCTTTCCAAATCGCTGCCCTCCTGTCCTTTCTTTCGTGACTCTGGGCACGCTTGCTCGCGCTGTAGACTTTGGAAGCTACCCTATGAAAGGTGGGTGCCAAGGCAGGGTTTACCAGTTGTTCCAAAGCAAATCACCTCTTCTTTAGCCATTGTGCCCTCGGAGGCCCATCCCACTGCTTCTGTTACACAATCTACTTGCTTTGGCATAGCAAACTTCCCAGTAGATCCCATCCTCTTCCTTCCAAGAGGAGCGATGTTGTTCGACGGAGGTGGGGAGCTGCGGAAACGCCGCAACGTCGTCTCACTCTCGGGGCAGCAAGTCAAGAAAAATGAAGACCTGGCGATCGCGCTTTGTGATGATCACATGGATGCTATGGAGCGTCAAGAGTTTCTTCAACTCATCCAACATCATATTACTCAGGTGCTGCGCCTACATGTTATTCGTCACTTTGTTTATCCCATCGGAGTAGGCATTTTCAAGTTGGGGAGCATTTTTACTTGTGTATGTCTAGTGTCCTCGGGTGCCCACTGGATAGGTGATAGACTGGTGTCCTTTGTTAAACATGACGAAGCTGTGAACCACCGTAACTCCCCAGCAACCAGAGTAGTTTGGATCATGTTCTTAGCTTTTCCTTTGGACTTCAAGGAATTTTCCTTCCTAGAGCAGGTGGTATCATCTTTTGGCAAACTTTTATACTGGTTCTCAGAAGATAACTGTTTAGCTAGAGTTTTACTTAAAGTCCTGGTGGACAGCACCATAGATATCCCGAGAAGTATCTCTGTCAAATCGTGCCACTCAATGGACGGGGAGGGTAGATCCTGGACCTTTCCGGTTTATATTGTGCACAACGAGCTTGCAGATGGTTTTCCGGCAGACGAAGATGACCTTCCACCTCATGGAGGGAATCCGCATCCTTTCAACGGTCAGGTTTACCTAGGTGAGCCAGCTTGGGTTCAACAATGGGTAGATGACCAAATGCTTAATGGGGGATTACAAGGAATGGCTGATGTCAACATCCATCCAAACCAAAATGAAGAAGATCCAATGTTAGGAGACGAGCAATGGGACCCGTGGCCTGCGCCAAATATTAATGGTCCTCAGATAGTTCAATTGCCGGATGAAGTTAGTATCCACACGTCCGGTTTGTCTACGACACTAAACAGCGGTTCAACTCAACTTTCAGCTACAAATACCAACATGTTGGCAGTACCTCAGAGTAGTCAAGGAACTTCGCATGGTTTTATCATCATGCCTAACTCTGCAGCCATTTTACCTAGGCCAGAGGTTAAGTTTGTTTACACACGTAGGAACCGTATGTCGACAACTATCTCGCATGGAGGTTCGGGTGGATTTGCCCCGGTAAGCAACATAGATAACATCTCCGAGTTTGGTTTACGACACAGTGCACGTATTAGAGCAAAATTGGCATGCTTTAGAAACTCAAGCTTCTCCTGTCGTGCGTCTAACATTTGCATGCAGGGTCCTTCTAGAGCAAGGGCAAAAGGGAAAGGGATTATGTTGCCTGGTCAGCCTTCACTGGAAGATTTTGTGCAGGCATCTACTGCTAGTATGCTGCATGAACCACTAACTATAGGTCAAATTCAACACTCGGCTATACATTTGTGTGGCTTTCATGCAGATCAGGTGACCGTGGCCAAACTAACAGCGGACGTCATGGATGGCAATCTGCTGGTACCCGTGCCGGATGACGTCAATCATGCAAATGACAACAATTAGACTGCGCCTTGGTGGAGGGGTCGATGTTGGGCCGAAGGGCCGTTACTTGTTATGTAGTTCCGTTAGACTAAGACTTGCTCTACGGTTGGCCATCTCAGTTCTAGCGGCAGTGTTATGGGCCGTTCTTTTGTGGGCATTTGTCTCGTTTATGCCCAAAGTAGGACTATGTGGCAATCACCTAGCTTGTGAAACATTTCGGCCTGGATATTTTAGCTTTAACTCCTACAACTTGGCTGTGGGAGGTTACTCGATATTCCATTCTGGTTATGAATTGTAATATCACTTGGACTATTTTGAACTGGAATGTACGAGGCCTTAAATCAGTCGAAAAACAATTAGCAGTCAAATCATAACTCCTTGATAAAGCATATTCAATCTACTGTCTTCAGGAGACAAAATTGCAGCATATCGATCACTCAATGCTACGGAAATTTGTGCCAAAAAGATTCGATAAATTTGCCTTTTCTCCATCGGTAGGAGCATCAGGAGGTATCATTGTTGGTTGGATGAGCTCTCAATTCAAGGGAGAGATTATTGAGTCCAACAAATTTCAAATTACGATAGTTGAAAAGAGACGGGCAATCGTGGACTCTTACCACAGTATATGGACCCTGTCGGGAACTAGACAGAACATTATTCATTGACTGGTTGGCACAAGCAGAGTTCAACAAGAACAGCTGTTGGATGTTCCTTGGAGATTTTAACCTATATAGGTTTCAACATAATAGAAATAAAATAGGCTCGTATAGGGGAAATTCACATAAATTCAATAACTGGATCAGTCAGCTAGGTCTACTAGATATTCCCCTAACAGGTAGACGGTTTACTTGGAGCAACATGCAACCGGACCCTCTTCTAATACAACTGGACTGGTGCTTCACATCCCTGCATTGGATCAGCCACTACCCTGGGACATTCTTTAACGGACTAGATCGTTTTATTTCTAATCATATTCCTTGCGCAGTACAGATCACAACTACCATTAATAGGCCGTACATGTTTCGGTTTGAGAACTTCTGGATGTCCTTGCCAGGGTTCAAAGAAACAGTATCGCAGTCATGGGCTGCCAACAATTTTGGCGGGGATGAGGCAAAAACAATTCAGGCTAAAACTAGCGCCCTCCAATTCAAACTAAAGAAATGGGGCAGGAAAATTGGTGCACTGGAAAAAGCAATCAAGGCCTGTCACATTGTTCTGACAGCTATTGAAAGTTTTGAGGAGTTTAGAAGACTTTCAATCTTAGAGACCAACTTCACAATTATAATGCGACAACAGATTTAACAGCTTATTGCTTTCAAACAAAGCTATTGGAAACAACGATATACTGTAAGATGAACTTGTCTTGGAGATAAGAACACAAAATTTTTCCATGCAGCCACAACAAATCGATTTATTCATAACAATATTACATCGATCACGGATGACAACGGCGTCAAGTGCACAACACATCAAGAAAAAGAGGCAGCTATTCTTGATTCATTCCTTCATAGGTTGGGTTTCTCAAAGCAACTTAACGAGAATCTACCGTGTCCAATTATTTTAAACAGATTATAAACCGTGATAGCCTGACCTCCCCGATCACACGAAGTGAGATTGACAATACTGTTCAAAATATGCCTTCTCTAAAGGCCCCGAGTCCAGATGGTTTTAATGCACTATTCTATAAGGGATGCTGGGACACAATCAAGATGGAGTTCTACAACCTTTGTGCAGCCTTTTTCAGTGAGGAACTGGACTTGCGACTATTAATAACTCATTTATTGTGCTAATTCCAAAGAAAGATACACTATTGCTGATCTCAGATTACAGGCCAATCTCATTGGTGAATTTTGCTATCAAAATCATAACAAAAATTCTAGCGAACCGACTACAACCGATTATGCAGCAATGTATACACTCCAACCAGTATGGCTTTATTCGAGGAAGGTCAATTCAAGACTGTCTAGCTTGGAATTTTGAATATACACACCAATGTCATCAATCAGGGAGCCCGGTATCCCTTTTTAAACTAGACTTCGAGAAAGCATTCGATATGGTGGAGCACTCAGCGATTAGGTTCATGTTGGAAAACATGGGTTTCCCAAACAAATGGATTAATTGGATCAGATTGATTCTCGCGTCAGCACACTCAGCGGTGATCTTAAACGGTTCAGTAGGAAAATATTTTGACTGCAAGCGGGGGGTTAGACAAGGTGATCCGCTATCACCACTATTATTTGTTCTAGTTGTAGAATTGCTTCAATACTTCATGAATACGGCAAGGCTCAGAGGGGTTTTGAGAGCGCCAGACTGCCACCATCAACAAGTTTTCCCAGTTGTTCAGTATGCGGATGACACAATAATTTTCGTCCAAGGTTCGCAACAAAACATCTTTAGGTTAAAAGGATTGATAAATTCATACTACCATTTCACTGGTCTGAAAATCAATGAAGCGAAATCCTGCATGATCCCGATCAACATAGATGGTGAACAGGCGACAATCTTGGCGGCAACATTCGGTTGCCCTTTAGGCTCATTACCAATCACCTACTTAGGACTGCCTCTCGGACGGAACACACCAAAAATTGTGGAATATGGTTCTTTACTATCAAGAATGGAAAAAAGGTTGAATGCTACATCTTTCTGGCTATCGGTGGCTGGTAAACTACAAATTGTAAACTCAGTCCTCTCAGCTCTGCCCTGTTACATAATGGGTATGTTTAACATACCATCGAAAGTCATAGGACATGTAGATAGGGCTAGGCGTCATTGTTTATGGCGAGGCTATGGTTAGTCTGTCGGTTCACAATCTCTAGTAAAATGGGAGACAGTGTGTAAACCGAAATACAAAGGGGGGCTAGGGGTCATCAATATCCGTGCTGAAAACAATGCCCTTATGATGAAGCACCTGCATAACCTTTTCAATAGGAAAGATTTGCCTTGGGGCAACCTAATTTGGAATAAATACTACAGGCAGGGGACATTGCCTCATCTGGGGGCACGGAGAGGATCGACATGGTGGAAAGGAGTGATTAAGTTATGCCCGTTGTTCCTAGGAATTGCTAAACCGATTGCAAGAGACGGAGCTTCAATCTCGTTCTGGTTCGATCAATGGGCCTTACAACCATTATGCCAAACCTTTTCAAGGCTATTCACATTCGCAAAAAAATGGAAAGGGAACGCTTAGAGAATTCCTTCAACAACTATTATTATCGAGACTATTCTTTCTGCCACTTTCACCAGAAGCAATTCTAGAGTTTCAGGAGCTGCTATTGCTTATCACGACACACCATTGGGAGATGGACAGACCAAATTGCTAGGGTTACATCTGGGGGTCTTGTCTATTCGCACGAAAGAAGTTTTACTCTCATACATTTGCACAGTTCACAGTATCCCTGGTCTTCAAATGGATATGGAAAAGTAGGTGCTCTAATAAATTGAAATTCTTCTTTTGGCTCCTTACACGGGACAGATTAAACACGAAGGACATCTTGAGGAGAAAGCACTGCCTTAACGAGGAAGTTAACAGCTGCTGTGTTTTGTGCGAGGAGCTAGAGGTTGAGACATCAAATCACCTATTGTTTGAGTGCTGCTTCAGCAGGACATGCTGGGCCCTTCTTGACGTGCACTGGCGGCCAGCGACAAACAACCTTGACAGGATCCTTCATATCAAGGAAGACCTCAACTTACCCTTCACTATGGAAGTTATTATTACAATTGCTTGGACACTGTGGATTCACCGAAACAACTGCATATTCCGTAGTAATTCCCCCTCTGCCAGGGTGTGGCTAACCTCTTTCAAATCACAAATCCTTCTTCAGAGTCATAGATGTAAAAATGTGTGGAAGGATACGCTACTCTATTGGATAGCGCGGTTGTAATATTCTGGTAGGATGTACTATCACTGTTTTCTCCTTTATTAATTAATATATAACCTCGGTAGGAGCCTCTCCTACTGGTTATCACTCAAAAAAACTGCAGGATGGCCCCTTTCGTCCGTGTTGGTTGGCTTATGTTTCTAGGGTTTCCGTTGGACCTAAAAACCCTAGATTTCATTCAACAAATCTACGCCTCCTTTGGCCAGCTTGTCTTTTGGCACAGTCAGGATCCTAGCCTTGCCTGGGTCCTGATCAAAGTTCTGTACGATGACGATCTTGACATCCCCAGGAGTGTCACGGTGAAGCATGGAAGGGAGATGGATGGTGCCGGGCGTTCTTGGATGTTCCCGGTTTATCTCCTCCAGTCAGATCTTGCGGACAGATGGCCTGGGGATGAAGCTCCCCCTCCTCCTGACAACGGTAACCCTCACTCCTTTTTGGGCCCTGTCCAGCCAGGAGAACCTGAATGGGTTCAGCAATGGGTGGACCAAGAGTTGTTTGGTCCCCTAGCCAATCATTGGCAGTAGCCGCACTTCCACAACGACAACTTTCCCAATGACATTGCGGCTGATCAAGATGATCTTCTGGACCTCTTGCACCTCGCTGCTGCCGACCCCCCAGAGGATGAGGTCTTTGTCGAGGCTGCACCGCAAAACATCGCAATATGGCTGCCTCAACGCCTCTCTCGGACAGAGTGCTCCGGCGCAGTCTCAGGCTCCAGCTCAAGTCCAGAGGTTTCAAGTCGTCCCGCACGGGTCAACTCCTCTCCGACCACCCGACCATGAAAGAGTTCATTGACATTTCAAGGTCTGATTCTCCTTGTCCTCCCCTTTCCATCACTCAAATTTAGTTTACTGCTATAAACCTCTGTGGCATTGATGGGTCCAAAGTCACTAACTCCCTCCTTCTGTCCAGTGACTATGACGACCAAGCCATGGAGGACTGCCCCGGTGCTGCTTCGCTGCCCAGGGACGCTTAGCTCTTCTCCCAGTTGTCTTCCTATGGGATCGCATGAATGCACCACTTTTGTTTTCGCTTGTCTCTCCCTCGCCCGGCTGCGACGCTCTTTTGTGTTGTCTCTCCAAGTACTTTGGTCCTCTGTATTTGCTACCTTAATCTCGGTTAATCACCTGCTGGTGGCAGGCTTCGCCTTGCCTTTTGTTTTAGTTTATGTGTTGTATGTCTGGGGCTCTCTTTTCCCCGGCCCGCGGGAGTCTGTTTTGCTCCCTCCATTAGTTCGGCTTTGGTCCAGCCGAGCTCCCTTGTGCCCTTCTTTTTCTTCCATCAATGACTAGAACTCGTGATTGGCGCATTGTTAGTTGGAACGTCCGTGGGATCAACACCACCAACAAACGACTGGTTATTAGAAACCTCGTCAACTCGAGCCTTGCTGACATTGTCTGTCTCCAAGAGACCAAATCTGAGACTTTCGATCATTCTTCTGTTCGCAAGTTCCTCCCCAAGAGATTCGATCGCTTCCTCTTCTGCCCTTCGCTTGGCGCGTTTGGAGGTATTCTTACGGCCTGGAACAGCTCTCATTTCGTCGGCTCTTTACACTCTTGCTCCTCCTTCCACCTAACGGTCTCTCTCCAGTGTGCTTTTGACAACCGTGCTTGGACCCTCTCCAATATCTATGGTCCTTGCCATAGCCGCGATAGGGCGCCTTTCATTGAGTGGCTTCATTCTCTGGTCATCGATCCCCCGGATGATTGCCTGTTTGTCGGTGATTTCAATATGTATCGCTATCCAACTAACCGTAATAGGAACAGGGCTAACTTTGCCACCATGCAGACGTTCAACAGCACCATCAGTCTTCTTGGCCGCCTTGAAATTCTGGTCGTTTTACTTGGAGCAACATGCAGGCTTCCCCTCTCTTAGTTCAGTTGGATTGGTGTCTCTCTTCCCCCCACTGGATCGATTCCTTCCCTAATACCTCCTTCACAGCCCTCCCTAACTCCGCCTCCGATCACTGCCCTTGTCTTGCTCGCATTTCCACCTCCATCCCCCATTCCTCGATTTTTCGTTTTGAAAACTTTTGAAACAAAACTCCCTGATTTCATGTCCATTGTGTCATCTAGCTGGAATTTTAGCTCATTTCACTCTGACCCTGCCTCTAGAATTGCAAACAAGATTCGGGTGCTCCAAAAGCGCCTTTTTGTGTGGAGCAAAAGGATTGGTTCCTTAGACTCCCGCATTAATAACTCAGCTATCATCTTAAACTTCTTGGACCATATGGAAGATCTCCGACCTCTCTCCCTACAGGAGAAGAACTTTAGAATTCTCCTCAAAAATCATATTTCTATCCTTCTTCAGCTTCAAAATTCCTACTGGCGTCAGCGCTACACTGTTAGATGGACCAAATTGGGGGATGAAAACACAAAGTTCTTTCATGCTACTGCTAGCGCGCGAAGGCGCTAATATACCATTCCCGGCATTCAAACCTCTGAGGGGGATTGGGCCTATTCTGCGGAGGATAAGGCTTCTGCCTTCCTGGACTTCTTCCTTGGAAAAATGGGCTTTTTCTCTAACCCAGTGATGGTCTTTGATCTTCAAACTCTCATCCCTTTGCGCTCTGGGCGTTGTTAGGAATAGCACTTGTCTTATTATGAGGACACAAGGTCCAAATATATAGATGTACAAGAGAGGGAAATATGCAAAGAGACCCCTGAAGGAATACAATAATAGAGGGACTAATATCCATCTAACACCCCCCCTCAAACTCATGGTGGATCAACAACACTGAGTTTGGAGAGATAAAACTGATGATGGGCGCGCGTCTGAGCCTTCGTGAAGAAATCTGCCAACTGTAGCTCAGAGGGCACATACTGAAGCGCGACAACACCATCCTGAACCTGTGACCGTGTAAAGTGAGCATCAACACCAATATGCTTAGTAAGCTCATGCTTTACCGGATCACGAGCAATACTGATAGCCCCTGTACTGTCAGACAAAAGAGGAGTCGGCGTAGAAACAGAAACACCAAAATCCTCAAGCAACCATCGTAGCCAAGTAACCTCAGTTGTTACAAGAGCCATAGCCCGCAACTCAGCCTCTGCACTCGAACGAGAAACTGCTATCTGCTTCTTAGTCTTCCAAGCAATGAGGGAACCACCAAGAAAAACACAATAGGCAGAAAGAGAACGACGATCAGAAGGATCACTAGCCCAAGTAGCATCACAATAGGCTTGGAGCTGTAACGAGCTAGAGCGTGGAAAGAACAACCGACGAGAGATAGTCCCACGAAGATAACGCAGGACACGAAGAAGATGACTATAGTGGAGTTGAGTGGGAGTAGAAACAAACTGACTCAGAATATGAACGGAGTATGAAATGTCAGGTCTAGTAACACCAAGGTAAACGAGACTCCCTACAATGTGACGATAACGAGTAGGATCCTCAAGAGGCTCACCATCAGTGTGTGTAAGGTGAACATTAAGTTCCATGGGAGTCTCAGCAGTTCGATGATCAGTAAGAGAGGCTCGATCGAGAAGATCGTGAATATACTTCTCTTGAGACAAAAAGAAACCCTCTGAAGTGGAGGCGATTTCAATCCCAAGGAAATACCTTAGAGGACCAAGATCAGACATAAGAAACTGATCACTAAGACGAGCCTTAACAAAGGCAATGTACTCAGGATCATCACCGGTGATGATCATGTCATCTACATAAAGAAGGAGGAGGGTCCTACCACGAGGTGACACATGAACAAAAAGGGCTGGATCATGAGTGCTGGCTGAAAAACCAGCAGCTATGACCACAGAAGCAAATCGCTGAAACCAAGCTCGAGGAGCTTGCTTAAGACCATAAAGGGAGCGACGAAGGTGGCAAACCATACCCTCAGGGACAGAATACCCAGGTGGTGGGCGCATGTAAACATCCTCGCGCAACTCACCATTAAGAAAAGCATTCTTCACATCAAGTTGGGAGATGGACCACTCCCGAACAGAAGCCACATCAAGAAGAGTGCGGATAGTGGTCATATGAGCAACAGGAGCAAAAGTCTCATCATAATCACGACCTTGCTCCTGCTGAAAACCACGAGCAACAAGACGAGCCTTATAGCGTTCAAGAGAACCATCAGAGCGAGTCTTAACCTTATAGACCCACTTACAAGTGATAGGACGAACACGTGGGGGACATGGTACAAGATCCCACGTGCCAGTCCGCTCAAGAGCAGCGATCTCCTCGGCCATCGCATGCTGCCATTCCGGATGAAGAATAGCATCATGATAAGAAGCTGGCTCAGAAAGAGCAGTAGCAATGAATGCCGAAGGAGAGTAACAATCAGGCGGCCTACGAAGGCGATGACTACGTCTGATAAGTTGCTCCGGAGAGGAATCTGTCGGAGAGGACTCAACAGGAGTAGAAGATGACTCATCCGCAATGAAAGAAGAGGATGACACATCAGAGGAGCGCTCATCTAAGGGAGCTGGAGCGTCTGACAAATGTGCCCTACGACGACTGTAGAATTGTGTCACAGGAGGCTGTACCGTGTAGTCGGGAACCACGGGAGGAGACTCAGAGGAAGGCACAGAGGATGACAAAGTCGAACGAGTAATGGGCAAAGACGCAGGAGGAGCATCAGGAAAAAGAAGAAAAGACAAGGGGTCAACCAAGGAGGCAGGAGAAACATCAGTCGTGGGACGTGGATAGAAAGGACGGGACTCATCAAAGACAACATCCCGCGATGTCCGCATCCGACGAGCGATCGGATCCCAACAACGATAACCCTTGTGCTCTATGCTATAGCCTAAGAAGACACACTCGACAGACTGAGCAGTCAACTTAGTACGCTCACGAGGTGCAAGAAGCACATAACACACACAGCCAAAAAGACGAAGGCTGGAGTAATCGGGGGTCTTACCACAAAGACGCTCAAAAGAAATACCACCCTGAAGAGCCGAAGAAGGCTGGATGTTAATCAAAAAAGTGGCAGTAGAAACCGCCTCAGCCCAAAAGTGAGGTGGAACAGAGGAGGCAATCATAAGAGCACGAGTAGTCTCAAGTAGATGACGATGCTTGCGCTCAGCAACCCCGTTCTGAGCATGAGCACCAGGACAAGAAAACTGAGCTAGTGTACCCTGCTCAGCAAGCACCTGGTGAATAGCATCCGATAAATACTCCCCAGCAGAATCCGCACGAAAAACACGTATAGATGTGTCAAACTGAGTACGAATCATAGCAGAAAAATTCTTATAGATGGATAAAACCTCACTACGATGTTTCATAAAGTAAATCCATGTGTGTCGAGAAAAGTCATCAATAAAAATGATATAAAATTTATGACCACCTTTTGAAACAAAAGGTGCAGGACCCCAAACATCAGAATGAACAAGATCAAAAGGTCGCTGAGACACAGACTCACTAGAAGGATAGGGAAGCTGGACCTGCTTTCCCAACCGACAACCCTGACAATGATCTAAAGACTCTCGACCTGAAACCGACCCCAAAAGACCTCGACGAAGTAATGTAGACAACCGAAAACTACAAAGGTGTCCGAGACGATGATGCCACTGAGTAAACGAAGACGTGGACGAAGCAGCAGAGGCGACACTGACGAGATTGGCAGGCGCAGCGGAAGGAAGACGAAGCCAGTCAAGCTCCCAAAGACGATGTGAATCACGCCGACGGGGGCCAGTACCAATCAGGTGACCAGTGCGACGATCCTGAATATAGCAAGCATCAGAATCAAGGATAATACGACAATCATTGTCAGTGATCTGCCCAGCAGACATAAGCTGCATGGTCAGATCAGGAACAATTGAAACATCAGGTACAAAAAATGTGTCAGAAGAAAGAGTACCATGTCCATTAACAGAGAGAGGGGATCCATTAGCAGTATGAACAATGCAATGACGGTAAGAAGGGTGTAAAGAGGAGAGGTGGGTAGAATGAGGAGTCATATGAAAAGTAGCTCCCGAATCAAGATACCAAGGATAAGTACCTGGAGAAGAAGCAGATGAAGGTCCTAGAGTGGAAGACTGAGAAGCAGTAGCAGAACCCGTAAGTGCAGGGGACTGAGTCACAGAACCAACAGCTCCTGACGATGTAGAGGCTGCAAGGCGCCGAAGTAGCATGAGCATCTCCTATGTCTCTGAACCAGCAGAACTCCTCTCAGATCCTCCAGAACTAGAACCACCAGTACCCTGTGAAGAACGGCGAGCTTGAGCCTTCTGAGCTTTCTTCTTCCTGTAGCAAAAGGCCTCCACGTGTCCATCACGACCACAGTGATCACAATGAAGACCAGTACTCACACCACGAGCAGCAGCCGGAGTAACCGAAGGAGACGCCAGTGGCACCAAAGCAGTAGGACGAGCACTCGAAGAATGAGCAGCCAAAACTGAAGAAACCCGCAAGAGGCCAGCATCCCGAAGACGTGTCTCCTCATTTCGAACCTCAGCAAGAGCATCCATCAATGAAACACAAGGGTGACGAGCAAGCAGCTGGGCACGAAGAGGCTCAAACTCATCACGAAGCCGAGTCAAGAAATCGTACGTGCGACGAAGCTCAAGGGCAACCTTCTGATCCTTGCATGACTGACAGGTGGCTGGAGACAACTGAGGACCAAGAGTGTCAATCTGACGCCAAATAACAGAAAGCTGATCGAAGAAAGCATCAATAGTATCATCACCCTGGCGAAGAAGGTGCTCCTGTCGAATAGCGGCAAGAAAAGCAGACTGTCCTGTGGGCTCATAACGACTGCGAAGAAAAGTCCACATTTGATGAGACCGCTCAAGCTCCACAATGTCCGCGGAAAAACGATCCTCCATACTAGCCACAAGAATCGAACCTGCCCGGGCATCCTCATCAAGCCAAGTTCAGTAAGCACGAAACTGAGACTCATATGAAGCCAGACGATCATCATAATCTGCAAGCAGACTCTCCTTCTCAGTAGCAGTAGTCTTCTCTGAGATCACCGGCTGAGTGGGAGCTAAAGGAGCCAGAGGGCAGGGCAGCTCACCCGTGAGAAACTCCCAAAGACGAAGTCCACGCATGTGTAAACGCATGCGAGGAACCCAGTCACGGTAGTTGGTGCCATTAAAAAGCACTGGACACCGCAACACTGGGACGGGGCCTGAAGGAATAGAGGAGGCCATTTGCGTGAACACGAATAAAGAGCCGACGTTTTCTTTTTTTTTTAGAAATAGAGCAGGGGGCTGCTGTCACGGAAAGCCTTCACCTTCACAAGGAAAGCGAAGGAAAAACAGAAAGCTGTGCAGCGAAAGAAAGCGGAGCGCCCGGCGGAAAATAGAGCCCCCGAAGGAAAGGCAGAGCCGGCGACCCCGACCAGTCCGCCGCAGCCGGCGACCCCGACCAGTCCGCCGCAGCCGGCGGCCGGCCAGCCGGCGACCCCGACCCGCCGCCCCTGCGACCCGCCGCAGCAGGCCAGCCGACGCCCCGTAACACCGGCGAGGTCAGCCGGCGACCCGTAACACCGGCGAGGCCAGCCGGCGACCTGCAGCCCCGCGACTCCGACCCGCCGCAGCAGCCGGCGAGGGTCCTACCACGAGGCGAGCCGGCGACCTGCAGCACCCGCGAGGCGACCCGGCGACCCGCAGCCGCCGACGGGAGCCAGCAGTGTAGCCCTAGACGTCGACGACGACCCGCAGCGCCAGCAGTCCGCCACGGCCGACGACGACAATGACTGGCGACGGCGACACGCAGGGAAGCCGCGAGGGCCGCAGCCACCAAGGAGAACCGACGACGACGACGGTAGATGACGACAGACGACGATGGCAGAGGAGGAAGAAGCCCCAACGATCCGTCACTCAAAAGATGGATCAAGAAGAAGGGCTGTATGTAGATCGATTAGGGGGAGGAGATTAGAAACCTAACCCTAATTTTTCTGGCTGTGATACCATGTTAGGAATAGCACTTGTCTTATTATGAGGACACAAGGTCCAAATATATAGATGTACAAGAGAGGGAAATATGCAAAGAGACCCCTGAAGGAATACAATAATAGAGGCACTAATATCCATCTAACAGGCGTGACCACCTAGCTGCCGACATCTCGGAAGAAGAATTTGACCAGGTTGTCCAAAATCTGCCCTCGGACAAGGCACCCGGGCCTAATGGCCTCAATGGTTTATTCTTCAAGGCCTGTTGGCCCATAATCAAATCTGACTTCTACGATTTGGGCCGCAGCTTTTCCTCTTCCCCTACTCCCTCTTAATGCCCATTAACGGTTCATACTTCGCCCTTATTGCGAAATATCAACATGCTTTCTCTGTTAAGGATTTCAGGCCTATCTCTCTTCTAATCACGAGCATTAAAATTATCACCAAAATTCTTGCAAATCGGTTACAGTTTGTTATTTCTGTTATTCATACAAATCAATATGGCTTTATCAAAGTTCGGTCTATTCAAGATTGTATTGCCTGGTCCCTCGAATACACCCACCTATGCAAATCCTCCAAGGCCGGTACTGTCATCCTCAAATTAGACTTCGAAAAAGCCTTTGACATCATTGAGCATTTAGTCATCCTCCTCATGCTCAGACATCTTGGCTTCCCTCGCAAATGGCTTGATTGGATGCGTGCTATCCTGGCCTCTGGCTACTCTTCGGTTCTTCTTAATGGGATCCCTAGCAAATTTTTCCACTGCAAACGAGGAGTCAGGCAGGGGGACCCCCTCTCACCCCTCCTCTTTGTGATCGCCGTTGATCTCCTTCAACACATCACCAATCACGCCGCTAGTTTGGGCCTCCTCAACGCCTCGGCTTGCCACACTCCTAGAGAAGATTTCCCTATTGTCCAATATGTTGATGATACCATGGTGTTCCTCCGTGCAGATCAGAAGAACATTTTCTGGTTCAAAATTCTCATCAACTCCTTCTCCCTCGCCTCGGGTCTTAAGGTCAACTTTGACAAATCCAGTCTCATTCCCTTAAATGTTTCCGATGATGACGCTCAGATCTTGGCTGGCACTTTCGGTTGCAATCTCGAAACCCTCTTGTTTACGTATCTAGGTCTGCCCCTGGGCACCCTATCTCCCAAGTTCAGAGACTTTGGTGCCCTTATGGATAGAATTGAGCGTTGATTTTCCAGCACCAGTCTCTGCCTCTCCATGGCCGGTAAGCTCCAAATGGTCAACTCTGTTTTTTCGGCGCTTCCCACCTACGCCATGTGCACATTCAAGCTCCCCGCCAGGGTGATTAATCATATTGATCGTGCTCGTCGGCATTGTTTGTGGCGGGGATACAATTCGTCCACCTCCTCGCACCCTCGCGTCGCTTGGAAAATTGTCTACAGGCCCAAGCACAAAGGGGGTCTTGGGGTTGTCAATCTCAGAACCCAAAACACTTCTCTCCTCAAGCACGCTCATAAGTTCTTTACGTCGGCGGACGTCCCTTAGGTCCGCCTGGTCTGGCGCCTCTACCACTCTACTCCTTTGGCACCCCACCTTGCTCTTTCGAAAGGCTCCCGCTGGTGGAAGGAGATCTTTAAACTTTCCACTCTTTTTAGGGGCATTGCTCGCCCGTTACCTGGCGGAGGCGCTTTAGTAGCCTTCTAGGAAGATGTTGGCATCTAAGCCCTCTCAAGCTTGCTTTTCCGAGGCTCTTTTCCTTCTCGAAGATTGGTGGTTGCTCTTTCAGCCACTTCATTAGCCAGGCTTCCTTGGCTGATAACTTTCACCTCCCTCTCTCCCAGGAGGCTCTTCTGGAATTTGAACTCCTTTCGGACTTCTTGGATAACACTAATACTCTCCAACTGGCCACCAACTCTTGGTCCTTCATCTAGGGGTTTCCCAACTATTCCTCTAGGAGATTTTATGGACATCAGTTCAAGAATGTTCAGGCCCACGCGGTCTTCTCTTGGCTTTGGAAAGCCAAGTGCACTAACAAGCTCAAGATTTTCTTCTGGTTACTTCTCAGAAACAGGGTCCACTCTAAGGTAATTTTACGCCAGAAGCATCTTCTCCCAATGGACCATGACATGGGCTACTGCCTCTGCAACTCGGGGTTGGAGGAAACCTCCATGCACCTATTCTTTGAGTGCTCCTTCAGGCGCCAGTGTTGGGGTTTCCTCCATATTGACTGGGATGCTGCGACTTCGATTGAATCCATGCTGCTCCCGGCCAAGCGGGCTTTTGGCAAGGATTTCTTCATGGATATTGTTATAATTGCTACTTGGTCCATTTGGATGCACAGAAACCAATGTATTTTTGAGAATGTAGTGCCAGACTTCTCTGCATGGCAGAATATTTTTCTAGTTACTCTCTCTTCAATCTCTTCGTTTCTCCCCCTCTCTTAGGATTTCTACCCGCTGCTGGCTGGAATCCTTGTAACTTCCCCTGTCCTCTCCCCCTGTATCCCCTTCTTGGGCTTTTTTCCGTTAATATTTGTTAGCATATTCTGTTATTGGCTATAAGGGGGTTCGGCCAGGACCCCTGTCCGGCCTCTATTGTACTCTTTGGCAAGGGGGTTTTCTAGACTAGTAATTCAGTTATAAAGTAGTTATCCCCTTGCCTCTATATATGTACCTATCCATGGCTCATCAATACATCATCCAAATTCCATTCTCCTTCATGGTATCAGGAGTCCGGGTTCCCCTCTTCCTCTCCACCTTCCGCTGCCCTCCCTGATCGGCACAGGGAATCCCTGTTCCTCCTGCTATTCGGCACAAGAACCTCTGTTCTTCCCTGCCTTCTGCTCCAGGAACTCTTCCCTGTTCCTCCTGCTTTCGGCACAAGGACTCCTGTTCTTCCCTGCCCTCTGCTCAAGGAATCCCTCTTCTCCCCTCCCTTCGGCATAGGGAGTTAGGGGGCTCGGTCAGGACAAAGAACCCTGCTCCTCCCTGGTTTCGGCTCAGGGAACCTTTCCTCTCTTCGGCACAGGGAGTTAGGGAGGCAAAGAACCCTGTTCTTCCCTCCCTTCGGCTGCCCTCCCTGCTCAGCATGGCCGGTTCTCCCCCCAACTCCGTCGTTGACCCTGCAGACCTCGTTCATCGCAACGACAACGACGAACCAAGGCGTCTCGCGGACACCCGCATGGCTGCCCGTGAGGCTGCCCTTGCAGAAGCCCAGGCAGCTGAAGAAGAAGCTGCTGCTGCCGCTTCCGATCGCGACGCTGCCACCGAACACATCCGTGCTGCTCTAGCACGAGCAGCCAAAGCTCGGGCCGACGCTGCCGCTGCAGCTGACCCCATCGCGCCTCCTCCAGGGGACGGCCTGGACGTCTCCAACGCCATGGCCCTCCACGAGGCAGCCGCTATCCTCAACCTCCATGCTCAGGCGGTCTCCGTTCAGAACGCACGCAGCCTGGTTCCCATCACTCTTGACACAGCCGGCAACTACTCAAGATGGCGCGAACAATTCCTCCTCGCCGTCACAAAGTATTCGCTGCAAGATCATATCTTTAGCGACCACGCTACCTCGGCCCTGCCTGATTGGACGCGGATGAACGCCGTGGTGAAATCTTGCTCTACAGCACGACTTCTTCCGATCTTGCTGAGGCCGTCATTGACCACCGCGCCACCGCCCGAGAAGCTTGGCTTGCCATCGAGGGCCACTTTCTTGGGAATCAAGAAACCCGCGCCCTACATCTTGACGCCAAGTTTCGTGCCTTCGCGCAAGGGGATCTTTCTATCACCGAGTACTGCAAGCGTTTCAAGAAGATGGCCGATGACCTTGGCGATCTTGGCGAACACGTGACCGACCGCACCCTGGTCCTCAATGTTATTCGCGGCCTCAACGAACGCTACAAGGACATCGGTGTTCACCTTCGGCGTGGGCGCCCCTTTCCCTCCTTTGCTGCTGTTCGAAATGAGCTTCTCCTTGAGGAGATTAATATGGTTCAGCACCCCGCTGCCCCCCCCCCACTGCCTTCGTCGCTGTCCCCTCTGCACCCCAGCAGTCCGCACCAATTGAAGGCAGCACACGCGCCCCAAAACAGAACAAAAAGAAGAAACAGAAGGGACGCAATTCCTCCGGAGGTCCTCCTGCCCCAGCCGGCAGCAGCCCCTCCCCCACAACCGGGCCCAACGGGACGTGGCCCTCCTTCTACAATCCGTGGACAGGGTCCATCCAGATGTGGCCCGGCCCACGGACTCCTCCCCTGGCCCAGCTTCCTCAAGGCCGAATGGGTCCCCAACAGCAGCAAGCAATGCTTGCTTTCCAGGGGCCCCAACAGTTTTCACAGATGGCTCAACAAAATCCTCATCAACCGCATTTTTTTCCTCCCTACGGGACCCCTGCAGGACCTCTGTTGCAGCCACAACAGCAAGCCTTGCCACCCTGGACCCCCCAAGCACCACAACAGCCCATGACAGGAGCTCCGACTTGGGACCAGAGCTCCCTCGCCTCCACTTTCAGCACCATGACTCTCACCCCTCCGGTGAATAACGACTGGTATTTTGATACTGGTGCCTCCTCCCACATGACATCCCATGACGGTACCCTCTCTCACTATTCGGTTCCACGGTATCCCTCCCCCACTTCTATTATTGTCGGTAATGGTTCACTCCTCCCAGTCGCCGCGACCGGGACGACATATCTTGGCCACCTTACCTTAAATAATGTTCTTGTCTCACCACAGCTCATTAAGAATCTTATTTCTGTTCGCCAATTTACTATTGATAATAATTGTTCTGTGGAATTTGACCCTTATGGTTGCTCTGTGAAGGATCTTCTCACGGGGACCGTGACCATCAGGTGCAATAGCTCCGGACCACTTTACCCTCTGCAGGTCCCAGTGGCGCATTCGCTTGTTGCAGGCTCCACACCAGCTTCACTTTGGCACCGACGTCTTGGTCACCCTGGTCGCGAAGCTCTTTCCAAACTTGCTTCGGCCATTCCCGCTTGTAATAAAGACTTGGATTCTATATGTCATGCGTGTCAGCTAGGTCGACATGTTCGTCTTCCTTTTGGTACTTCAGTCTCTAGGGCGTCGAACAACTTTGCTCTTATACATTGTGACTTGTGGACATCTCCTGTTGCTAGTGTCTCTGGTTACAAATATTACTTAGTTGTTCTTGACGACTGCTCACATTACCTGTGGACATTCCCCCTTCGGCTAAAGTCTGACACATTCATGACATTATCTAACTTTTTTGCCTATGTCTCTACCCAGTTCGGTGCTCGCATCCAGGCCGTCCAAACCGACAACGGACGGGAGTTTGATAACTCCACCGCTCGCACTTTCTTTACGACACGTGGCATCCTTTTCCGCATGTCGTGCCCCTACACGTCGCCCCAGAACGGTAAGGCCGAACGGATCATTCGTACTACTAATGACGTTATCCGTTCTCTTTTGTTTCAGGCGAGCATGCCTCCTTCATATTGGGCTGAAGCGTTGCACACTGCGACCCTACTCCTCAACATCTTACCTACCAAGACCCTTGACTTCTCGACCCCGCACTTTGCCCTCCATGGTAGTGCGTCGTCCTACGAACATCTTCGGGTCTTCGGTTGTAAGTGTTACCCCAATCTCTCGGCCACTGCTCCCCATAAACTTTCACCCCGCTCCGCCCTTTGTATTTTTTTGGGATACTCTGCTCACCACAAGGGATATCGCTGTCTTGATCCTACCACCAATAGAATCATTATTTCTCGTCATGTCATCTTCGATGAAACCTCATTTCCCTTTGCTGAGCAACCCTCACCTCCCAATGCTACGGATTTTACCTTTTTAGATGAATTTTCTAACACGGCAGCCGCTCCCATAGGACTGCCAATTTTTTCTTCTACAGGTACATCTCCCATCATACCACTTTCGGCGCCACTGGTTCCACCAGGATATCACTCCTTACCTCGCGCAGGTGTTGTGCCTCGCGCGGCCACGGGTCCCTCAACATCCACTGTACCACGCGCGGCCCCGACTTCATCTTCGACGCCTACACCCGTACCATGCGCAGATGCCACGTCTCCTGCACTCCCACGTGCGGGACCGGCTCTGCGTGTCTACTCCAGGCGTCCCCGACCACCTGAACCTCCTCCTCCAGCGGCATCCACTACTTCCCCAGCACCGGTGCCGCTACCTCCTGGTGCTATTGCTGTTACCCCAACGGTGAACCATCATCGCATGACGACACGGGCCAAGGATGGGTTCCGAGTTCCATCCCTGTTCCATGCCACACCACTATCTCCAGTACCGAAGACTTTTCGTGGTGCCCTTGCCGACCCCAATTGGCGGGCTGCCATGGAAGAAGAACATGCTGCCCTCATCACAAACCAGACTTGGGATCTGGTTCCTCGCCCGCAGCATGCCAACATTGTCACCGGTAAATGGATATTCAAGCACAAGTTCCTCGCCAACGGTTCCTTGGAGCGTTACAAAGCACGTTGGGTCCTCCGCGGCTTCACTCAACGTCCAGGCATTGACTTTACAGAGACATTCAGCCCTGTTGTCAAGCCTGCCACAGTTCGCACCGTCCTCTCGTTGGCTATTTCCCGCAAGTGGCCTGTTCATCAGCTCGATGTCAAGAATGCTTTCCTCCACGGCACTCTGACAGAGACAGTGTTTGCAGCTCAGCCGTCTGGTTTTGAAGACCCCGTTCACCCAGACTTTGTTTGCCGCCTCAACAAATCTCTTTATGGGCTGAAGCAAGCCCCTCGTGCTTGGTACAGTCGCTTTGCCACGCACCTGGTCTCCCTTGGTTTCATAGAAGCCAAGTCAGATACTTCGCTGTTCATCTACCGTCGTGGCACTGATACAGCTTATCTGCTTCTCTACGTGGATGACATTGTTCTCACCGCTTCCTCAGCACATCTCCTTCGGCAAATTATCTCAGCTCTTCAGCAAGAATTTGCCATGAAGGATCTTGGTGAGCTCCACCATTTCCTGGGGATGCAGGTTCAGCGCAGTGATGATGGTATGATTCTCTCTCAGCGACAGTACATGCTTGATATCCTGGACCGAGCAGGCATGACAGAGTGCAAATCTTGCAATACGCCAGTCGACACTAACCCCAAAGTTTCTGCCGATTCTGGGACTCCAGTCGCCGATCCTTCAGATTACCGCAGCCTTGCTGGTGCCCTACAGTATCTGACCTTTACGCGACCAGACATCTCTTATGCCGTACAGCAGGTCTGTCTCCACATGCATGATCCTCGAGAGGCTCACCTTGCTGCTCTCAAGCGCATTCTTCGGTATATTCGGGGTACTCTACATCTGGGTCTTCTTCTTCGGCCATCGACGTTGGATGACTTGGTGGTCTATACTGATGCTGACTGGGCCGGCTGTCCCGACACTCGCAAGTCCACTTCGGGCTACGCTGTGTTCCTTGGCGACAACCTGGTTTCTTGGTCGTCTAAACGGCAGAACACCGTCTCCCGCTCCAGTGCTGAAGCAGAGTATCGCGCCGTGGCTAATGGCGTCGCTGAGGCTTCCTGGCTTCGCCAGCTTCTTCATGAGCTTCATACTCCGCTTCACCGCGCCACTCTTGTCTATTGCGACAACATTAGCGCGGTCTACATGTCTTCTAACCCAGTCCAGCATCAGCGAACGAAGCATATCGAGATCGATCTTCACTTCGTCCGTGAGAAGGTGGCCATGGGTGCCGTTCGGGTCCTTCATGTCCCCACGACATCTCAGTTCGCCGACGTCTTCACCAAAGGGCTGCCCTCTTCGGTGTTCACTGAGTTTCGGTCCAGCCTGAATGTCCGTGGCTAAGCACCGACGTTCAGACTGCGGGGGCGTGTTAGCATATTCTGTTATTGGCTATAAGGGGGTTCGGCCAGGACCCCTGTCCGGCCTCTATTGTACTCTTTGGCAAGGGGGTTTTCTAGACTAGTAATTCAGTTATAAAGTAGTTATCCCCTTGCCTCTATATATGTACCTATCCATGGCTCATCAATACATCATCCAAATTCCATTCTCCTTCAATATTTAATATAATCTTAGTAGGAGTCTCTCCTACTGATTTCTCAAAAAACATGTTCATGCATATGGTGATTCATTGTTGCTAGTTCAACAAGTAGCTAAAGATGTCCAATGCTTCAATGGTTTACTGAATAGTTACTTGGATAAATGTCTAGACATAATTGACACTTTTGATAACTTTGAGATTTCCCATGTGTCTAGAGAAGCCAACTCAGTAGCAAATGATTTGGCTCAACAAGCATTTGGCTATCAAATCAAAAGAGGTATCTTTTTCACATAAGAAAAACCGATGCTTGACATATTTTATTCCCGCGAGTAAGAAAAATTCGGTCTGACCGACAAACATCACTTCGGTTTGACCGGCCATGCTAGGCCGGTCTGACCATCCTGTGCCAGTCGTCCGGCAACGGCCGGTCTGATTGGCCCCTATGGCCGGTCAAACCGTCATATGTCAGGAGGGTTTGGGGTACGGGGCAAATCAAAATTTTTAATTTGAACACCAATTTAAGTGATAATTTGGCGAGTGTTTCAGAAAACAACATGGATGATCGGAGGACTCCGATTATTCAATATTTGAGAGATCCTAGCAAGCGGGTTGATCAAAAAGTTTGGCGGCAAGTGTTTAAATTTGTGTTACTTGATGATGAGTTGTATCGCCGAACAATTGATGGAGTGCTATTGAAAAGTTTGAATGCCGATCAGTCTAAACTTGCTATGAATGAAGTACATGAAGGTCTGTGTGGTACTCATCAGTCGGCCAAAAAATGAGTTAAATGCTCAAAAGAGCGGATTTTTATTGGCCGACTATGACTGAGGACTGTTTTTAGTACTATAGAGGATGTGAAGCATGTCAAAGGTTTGGTAATGTACAGCTTGCTCCTACATCTTTGCTTAATCCTATTATTAAACCATGGCCGTTCCGAGGTTGGGCCTTGGATTTCATCGGTCAAATTTGTCCTTCCTCTTCAAAAGGGCATCGGTTCGTGTTGATGGCTACAAATTACTTCACAAAGTGGACCGAGGCTGTGCCTCTCAAGAACATGATGCATAACGTGTTAATTGATTTCATCTTGAAGCACATCATGCACAGGTTTGGTATTCTCCAAACTCTTACTACAGATCAGGGTGCTTCGTTTGTTTCTAAAGAGGTGCGTGATTTTGTTGAATCTTAAGATATAAAATTGATAAACTCTTCAACATATTATGCTAAGACCAATGGTCAGGCCGAGTCTAGTAATAAAACTGTGATTAAGCTTATTAAGAAAAAGATTGAAGAGTTTTCTAAAAGGTGGCATGAAGTGCTTTTTGAGGCATTATGGAAATGTAGAGTTGTGAATCATGGCGCCACCAAGGTAAGTCCATATGAGAAGAGTGGCTAGAGCTTATAATAAGAAGATGAAAGCAAAATCGTTTCAAGTTGGTAACTTGGTTTGTTAGACGATTTTGCCTTTAGGTATTAAAAGCCCGAAGTTTGGTAGATGGTCGACTAGTTGGGAAGGTCCTTTTAGAGTTGTTGAAATCGCTCTAGGTAATGCATATTTGCTAGAGTCTCTACTAAAAGAGTGATTTCATAGAGTTTTGAATGGTAGATGTGGGAAAATACTTCATCCTCATGATCCTCCAACAGTTGGCGTCGTCCGTGGAGAACCTAGTACTAAAAGCTAGTTCTTTGCCACTACCTGTACTTCGAAGTGCATTTGTGGAGGGAGTTTCGGAGTCCAAGGATTCCGCGCACCCTTCGGCAAGGGGCTTCAAGTACAGTTCGAAGACCTTTTTTCGCCTTCCACCACCGTTCGAAGCTCTCGGTTTACGAACCCTGCTTAGCTTCGTAAGTCATGCCTCCCAAGTGGAGTATAGCCAACGGCCCACTTCGAAGGTATTCTCATACCTCCGGAGCAGGACTTTTAGACATTCCCTAAACTCCTTAAGTAGACAATAAACCCTGAGCAACCGGAGCTCCTCGGACAGCTCCGTCCGTGCTCCGAACTGACTATGTCAGTTCTCAAGACCCGGAGGACCCCTCCGGAGGAAGTGAGGACCTCCTCGAAGACGTGGCCACTCAGATGACCCGACTTCAGGCGGAGGTGGAAAGATGGAGGCATGATGCCGCAGATAGGCTTCGTCCTTAGGCCAACCCTGTTGCTTCGGAGATGCATCAAGACGACAACCTCGATAATTATCCCAAAGCCCCTCAAGTCCAAGAGAGTGCCGATAATGCCTCCTTCAACGATGAATCTCCGCTGCATCCGGACTTGCAGAAGGTGCGCTTCGATCCCGGGTTTCGAGTCTCGAAGCTGCACAAGTACTCCGGAGGGTCTGATCCCGGAGAATTCTCTCGCTCTTACGCTCTTGCAATAGAAGCTAGCGGAGGGGTCCGAAATATGATGGCAAAGTGTTTCCCCCTTGCGTTAGAAGGTGTAGCCCTTCATTGGTTCTGGTCTTTAAAACCAGGATCAATTAAGTTGTGGGGGCAGTTGAAGAAGAAATTTGTGAGCAAATTCTAGGGGACTTTCGTAGCCCCGATGTCTACTGGAAGCCTTTTTCAGGTGAAACAGCAGGCGGGAGAAACTCTTTGAGAATACTTCACGCGCTTCGCCCACACCAAATCCCATATCAAAGGGCTGTCTACATTATCTGTTGTGGATGTGGCGCGCAAAGGTGTAATGAACCCCGATCTCCTCAGCAAACTTCACCGGAAGCTGGTGTCTTCAATAGCACAATTGATGGCATACTTCGAGCAGTATGCCAAAGCAGAAGAGGGATGCCTCTAGAGGACTGTTTTGTCCACACCAACCCTCCCCCAAGAAGTCAAGAAAGAGCCAGGGGCTTCGAGTCCTCCGCAGGCCCTTTTCGATAATTGTTCTCACGATCAGAGAAGAGGAAAGACACACTTTCTCTTCGAAGTGTTGAATATTGCACCATCCGCTCCAAAGATGCCTTCCGACTATCAACAAACTCAAGGCAATAAAGCTAGTGGCTCGAAGCCGCTAGATAAACCAGCTAGCCGAGGCCAGACTCTTTTTTGTTGTGTGCATGGTGAAAACAGAAGCCATGCCACCAAGGATTGCAAGTCCATACTGGCTCTCCGGGGCGAATATCTTGGAAGAAACTCAGGGCGAGGCACTACAGACCGAGCTCCTCCGGTAGTATGGCCGGAGCCCGTACAAGCTGTCGGGCGTGCAGGCAATCCTGAAGCTCCTATCCAGCCTCCAGTGGCCAACATTATGCCACCACCGAAGCAAGAAGACCCTCAAGATCGTGGCAAACGAGTGGTCCTACCCATCTCCGGAGAAGGACCCTCGGTAATATGTCGAAGCGTCAATGAAGCAACTACATTCGGGAAGTAGGGCATATAGGGACTTCAAACTCGGCTGCGGAAATGCCCCTGATGTTGTAGGGGTGAAATTCCCCCATGCTGCCCCCTTGTCATTTCAGTTGACGTTGCAGGAGTGGAAGTTCGAAGGGCACTAGTCGAAGGTAGAAGCTCCGTAGACATACTTTTCGTCCAAGCCTTCGATCAAATGTGCATTCTCCGAAGGCATCTACTTCCAGCAGCTCGCCCACTCCAAGGCTTCGTAGGCCCTCCTCTCGATGCCCTCGGCCAAATAGGCCTCGAGGTTGCTTTCGGCGAGGGACCCCTGGCCAGAGACGAAGAGGTCATCTCTGATGTTGTCAACGCCTCGTATGCCTACAACGCAATCTTTGGAAGAGGGATGCTGAATCAATTTGGAGCTGTGGCGCACCACAATTATTTGTGTCTCAAAATGCCCACGCAAGGTGGAGTCTTTATAATCCCAAGAGACCAAGCTGCAACTCGGAGAGCGGAGTACGGCCACGACCCACCTCTCGATCCTCGACAGGTAAAAAGTGTGCAATAACACTCGGAGGAGGCTTCGGGGTCCCTAGACCCTCCGAAGAACCCTCCCCTCAAGCCAAGCCCAGAAGGTGATGTAGTCACAAGGATCATTGTCAAAGAAGAGAAAAGAATACCCCATTCAGTTTGGCGAGGGGTTGTCTTCGGAGATCGCCACTTCGCTAGAGGAAGTGGTTCGAGAAAATCTAGATATCTTTGCCTGGTCAGACGAAGATATCCCAGGAGTTGACCGGAGCATTATCGAGCATAGCTTGCTCGTTAACCCTAAGGTTCGACCTGTTCGCCAGGGGCTCCGCAAGTTGTCAACTGAAAGAGCAGACCTCGCTAATGTGGAGGTAGAGAAGCTGCTAAGAGCTGGAATCATTAGGGAGGTGGCCCACACGGAGTGGTTGGCTAACCCTGTTTTCGTCAAGAAAAAGGGTACCAAGAAATGACGCATGTGCATTGACTTCACATCTCTAAATAAAGCATGCCCACGAGACCCCTACCCCATGCCCCACATTGATCAACTTGTTGACTCTATGGTTGGTTCCGAGCTCCTAAGTTTCCTTGATGCATACTCCGGTTACCATCAAATTTGTGGTTGAAACGCGAAGACAAAGCCAAGACGAGCTTTATAACCCCTTCCGGAGTATTTTGTTATGTTTGAATACCCTTCGGCTTGAGAAATGCCGAGACAACTTTTTCATGTCTCATTGCTAAAGCTCTAGGTCACCAAATAGGCCGAAATGTCGAAGACTATATGAATGACATTGTAATAAAGAGTGCTTTAAAGCACCAGCATAGTCTAGACTTAGCAGAAACTTTTGATAGCCTTCGAGCATGTGGAGTTCGCTTCAATCTTGAAAAATGTATTTTCGGAGCTCAAGCAAGAAAATTGCTAGGGTATTTAGTTTCGAGCAGAGGATTCGAAGCTAGCCCGACGCAGATAAGTGCACTGCAAAGGATGGCTCCGCCTGAAAATTTGAAGCAAGTCCAGAAGCTAGCCAGACGCCTCGCAACTCTCACTAGATTCCTGGCCAGATCAGTGGAGCGAAGACTTCCAATTTTCAAAGCCTTAAAAGGGTCTGAAAGTTTCAAGTGGACGCCGAAGTGCCTGAAAAGCTTCGACGAAATCAAAGACTATCTTGGAAATCTATCAACACTTATTGTGCCCCTTGCAGAGGAAACTCTCCTTCTTTATCTTGCAGCAATTGGCTCCGCAGTGAGTGCAGTGCTTGTCAGAGATAAAGCTCAATGGAAAACTGGTATAGAACCCAGTATACTTCGTTTTAGATGCCTTGTCCGGAGCAAAGACACGATACTCCGAGCTCGAGAAATTTGCATATGCTTTAGTAATGGCCTCGCGGAAGCTAAGGCATTATTTTTTAGCACATAATATAATTGTCCCTACGTCGTATTCCCTTTGTGATATGCTATTGGAAAATGGGCTATCGAGCTAGCCCCCTTCAACATTTCCTTCACTGCAAGAACAACCATTAAGTCTCAAGTTGTGGCTGACTTTGTTGCAGAGTGGACTCCATCTACAATATGGGCTCCGGAAGAACCATGCGAAGGAGTATGAACAGTATACTCTGACGGAGCATTTCAAGCATCCGGAGCTAGTGCTGGAGCCGTGATAATTTCGCCTTCAGGACAGAAAGCAATGTACTTTGTAAGGCTCAACTTTAAGTCCACTAACAATATTGCAGAGTACGAAGGACTCCTTTTTGGTCTCCGTAAAGCGCGAGTGTTTGGAGCAACTCAAATTATAATAAAAACAGATTTCCAAGTCATTGTAGGGCATGTTGATAAAACCTTCCATGCTCGTCATACACATCTTGCGAAGTACTTAGAAGAGATCTGCAAGACGGAGGCATTGTTCACATGAATTTCCATCCGGAGCATCCCTCGAGCAGATAATCAGCTTGCAGACATCCTGGCGAAGGCTGCAGTCGGAGCATTGGATATCCCGGAAGGGGCTTTTTATGAAGAGTTTGTCAACCCTTCGGTGCATCAGCCATCCTCTGCCAAAGTATTTTGTATACCAATCACTGATTGGTGGAGCCCAATACTAGATTTTTTACAAGACAAATCAACTCCCCTCGAAGGCCCAGAATTGCAAAGGTTACAGTCAAGGGTCATTAATTCTAAGCTTGTCAACGGAGTGCTATATAAAGCCGGAGTCTGTTCTCCTCTACTCGGATGCATCTTGCAACCCGAAAGCCAAGATATACTTCGGGAAATCCATGAAGGCTTATGTGGTAGCCACTTAGCTACTCGGACTTTAGTAGGCAAAACACTTCGCTAGGGGCTTTATTGGCCAACAATTATAGCAGATGCAGAATCATTGGTTCGAACCTGTCAAGGGTTCCAATGGATGGGAAGTTGAAACCATCGTCCTCCAACACCCCTTCAAGTCATTGCTCTGATATGGTTGATGGCACGATGGGGAATGGATCTCATCGGCCCTTTTCCAATGGCGAAGGGCAGCTTGAAGTTCGCAGTGGTAGCAATTGAATACTTTTCCAAATGTGTCGAAGTCGAACCCTTAACTGCTATCACTTCGAAAAATGTGCAGAAATGCTTCTGGCAAAATATTATTTGTAGGTTCGAAGTGCCTAGAGAGTTGACAATCGACAATGGCACCCAATTTGAAGCCGAATCTTTTAAAGAATTCTACAAGGAGCTGGGAATTAAAATGTGCTTTGCAGTCGTCTATCATCCCCAATCCAACGGAGCTGTCAAACAGGCCAATGGAAATATTTTGTCCGGCTTAAATCAAAGGATTGTAGGTTTGACAAAGGGACTGTGGACTGAAGAGCTTCCTAAGATTTTATGGTCCATTCGGACCACTCAAGCTAGGTCTATAGGTTTTATCCATTCAGGTTGTTGTTCGGAGACGAAGCCATGGCTCCAACGGAGCTGAAAGGTGGATTCCTCCGCGCAACGGAGCCAGAAGATAAAGACGAAAGAAGCATTTCGCTTGACTTGACTGAAGAAACAAGGCTTCGAGCTGTCGCCAATTTGACAAATTACCAAGACCAGACGAAGGCATGGTATGACCCGAAAGTAAAAGTTCATGAACTTAGACCAGATCATTTGGTACTGCGAAGTGTAATTTCTCCGAAGAAATTAGGAAACAAATGGGAAGGACAATATATTATCCTACACTCAGGGCGCCCCGGATCTTTTAAATTAGCAAATTTAGAAGGGGAAGAGTTAAAGCATGCATGGCATACGGAGCACCTTAAACGTTATTACGCTTAGGGGCTCCATGTAAAGAATTGTAAAATACCTTTCTAAATCAATTAAACTTGTGGTTCGAATTATGCTTACCCCTCAATATTCCCTACCCCTGGTGGACGCATCAGAGGAACGAAGATGCTTGCGGAGGTAAGCATCTTTCATCAGAACCCAATAAACGGTCTTTGAATCACTGGTTCGAAGATTTCGTAAAAGAGCCGAAAGTGGCCAAATCCTACGGATTCCAAGCCATTGGCTTGATAGCATCTATAGAAGAGTCCAAGGACTATAAAACAATGAAGTTCGAACCTCCGGGCTCGAAGCATTCGTAAAAGAGCCGAAGGTGGCCAAATCCTACGGATTGATAACATCTGTAGAAGAGTCTAAGGACTTTAAAAGAACAGATTCCGATCCTCCGGGATCGAAGTATCTGTAAAAGAGCCGAAGGTGGCCAAATCCTACGGATTCCAAGCCATTGGCTTGATAGCATCCGTAGAAGAGTCTAAAGACTTTAAAAGAACAGATTCCGATCCTCCAGGTTCGAAGCATTTGTAAAAAAGCCGAAGGTGGCCAAATCCTACGAATTCCAAGCCATTGGCTTGATAGCATCCGTAGAAGAGTCTAAGGACTTTAAAAGAACAGATTCCGATACTCCGGGTTCGAAGCATCTGTAAAAGGGTCGAAGGTGACCAAATTATAAGATTTCAAGGCCCCGGCCAAATGAAACCCATTAAGAGTCCTAAGTGACCAATTTCGGAGCTTTAATTTATAAATTCAAAGCTCCTTACTAAGTTTATCGGCATCGAACCATTTGTTCGATGCGTCACCTACTCTACCTTTAATAGGTAAGATATCATGATACGAGCATACAGTTTGAAAAACTCTACGAAAAAGTTGGGTTCGTGGTTATCAAGTGATGTTTGCGAAACCTCGGCTTTAATATGCCGGGTGTTGTGCGCGACCAGCCCTATTGCATTGAAGATGGCCCCCCACCCACAAAGAGGCGTAGGGGAATGAGGCACAATCAAACGATTCTTCTCAAACAAATTATATTGCTTGGTTAAATCACATTACAAACATCATAATCAGGAAAAAATATTATCTAAGCCTAAATAGAAACGGAGACCTCTCCGACCCCTAGAGCTACCTCCGGGACCAGTTCGGTCTTTGGAGCCTAGAGTTCTCAAAACCTTTCTTTTGGTTCGATTACCCTTCTTCTTCGAAGCTCTCTAGGTTTTCTGCTCTTCTTGAAGTTCGGCCCAGGTTAGAAGCCGTTCGGAGCTAGCCTCCATCGAGTCTTCAGCTTGATGCTCCGAATCAGACTAATCCACATACTCCGAAGACGAAGACGTAATTTCTTTATCTTCTTTGATATAAGAAAGGACTTTGTTGCAAACATCGGGTGTTATCTCTCCATGCTCCCCCTGAGGAACAAAAAATCGCGAGCGCCTTTAAGCTTTTGAGAATAACCCATTGTTGGCGAAGCCCTTCGTCAAGCTCTAGTACTTCGAGATCAAAGTCCGAAGCATGTGGTAAAACCTAAAAACAAACATCTAAGCAAAGACTTTTCATTCATAAACTGTTCATTCATTGAAATAAAAGAACATTACAAAGTCTTTTTTACATAATAAAGCGCCCTAGAAGCTTAGACCTTCGGGTCCGGAGGCGGAGCAATTGGCGGAGGTGGAGCCAGAGGCCTCATTTGAGCTTGCCTCTGCCAATGAGCTTTGTCGATCCACGCTTTCGCCGCAGCTTTGTTATCTTCTTTCCAGGTCGCCTACAAGGCTTCCCAAGCCGAAGCCACGTCTAGTGATGGTCGGAACAAGCCTTCATCAGCGAAGCTTGCTGTCGTTGAACCCTTCGCCAGAGAACCGGAGACCCTGATGACTTCGAGATGACGAAGGACTCCGATCTCGGCTATTTTCCCGGAGATTTCTCCATAGCGAGTATCGGAGTCTTCATCATCTTGGCCGCCACCTGGATCATCTTGAGCTTTCGGTCGAGAGGCTCGTTCGCCGTAGCTGAAGAAGATGGGCACACCGTTCCAAAATATTCTAGAACACCTCGGAGGGTGTCCATGGTTTGATCGGCCGCCTCGCCGTGCGTCGTCTCGGCCATTGCCTTCTCGGTAGTGATGGCGGAGAGTTCAGCTGTCTTTGTCATTATGTAATTCTTTTGAGGCAGCGCTTGCTGAAGTGCCTCTCGGAGCCGCACGAGTTCAGCCTCGGAAGACGTCTCCGCTGCTCGAAGCTTATCAACTTCAGCTCTCAGCACCATTTGCTCCGCTTAGAGATCCTTAATTGAAGATGCTTGGCCGGCATGAGCATGCTGCTCCGTTCGGAGTGCTTCCTCTGTAATGGTCTTCGTCCTCTGCTCTTAAAGGAGTTCTTCCTCCAATTGCAGGGATTTATCTTCGGAGCCCTTAAGGGCCCTCTAGAGCGCTATAACCTTCCTTTTGAGCCGATTAAACTCGAGCTCGTTGGAAGTCGCTGCTGCTCTAGCAAGGACAAATTGATGCAAAAAGCAAATTAAGTATGATGTAATTACAATGAATTGAATGTACTCTATGTTCCTTGCATACTTAGAGGGTAGCCCTTTCGAGGGCTAGGTCTAGCTCCGATCCACTGGCCTCGCTCAACGCAGAGACCAACTCGGAGTTGCCAACCTCTTGGCTCTTTTCAGCCAAGGGCCGCGAGAGAGATAAGAGCCCTGTCTGCTACTCCAAGAACGGAGCCAATAGCAGGAGCCAGGACATGGCTCTCTGATCATCTTCGGTGGGGTCTTCTTCCAAAGCATCCATCGAAGGTCGTTTGTCGATGGTGTCGTCATCAAGGAAGGGAGAGGCCCAGGCCAAGTTTTGCCTTTACCTCTTCCAAGTACAAGAGCCACCGGGCAACCTCTTCCATCGGAGTGGATCGCTCTGTAGGGGTGACCCCTCGGCTGAAGCAGCTCCAACAGAAGTAACCTCTGTTGCCAGAGCTACCTCTTCTGCCGGAGCCACGTCCCTAGCTAGATCCAAGGCTCCGTCTTGGGCCAGAGCCATATTGCTTCCCGAAGCATCTACAAACATAAGGTATTCGTCAATTATCTAAAAGATATTGCCAATACGATGAAATTATTTCAGGTATATCAAGAAGTAAAGATCGAAGGCTTACCTCCATCAAGATTTTGAGGGAGGATTACGGATCCCCTAGATACTCGTACATTTTGAGGTACTCCTCGATGCCCTCCCTCGAAGTTTGAGCCAGAGTAGCAGACGTCGAGGCCCTTACCTCCGTCACTACTACCCCGGTCACTGGTGAAGCGGAGCTCTCCGGCTCCACTCCCTGAACCCCCCTGTGGGCTCAGTTCAGACCTCCACCTCCACCACAGCCGCTGTTGTTGCTCTGACATCCTCATGAGGTGGATCCTCAGTCTCAGCCCGAGAATCCCCCTCGCCACCTTCTATCAGGAGAGTTTCGAGCTCCCTTTCCATTCAAGCCTCCGAAGTTTCCTCCTCCTCAGACTCCTCCGAAGAAGAACTCCGAATGTCTAATGAAGGTGGAGACACCGGAGGTGAAGGGAGCTTAGCCTTCTTCGCCGCCTTCTTAGCTGGAGTCTTCACGGCCTTGGAAGTCCCAACAACAGCTTTTCTCTTTCGGGAGACCAGACCTGCTGGGTCGAAGCTTGGAAGCGAAGGAGCTTCGATTCTGAGTGCGCTCCACACTCGGTTGGAGCATTCCCAGCTCCCAACCAACTCTACCCTCCGCTGCTTCTCTACTACAGTATGGGCCTCGAGTACCCTCTCTGAAGCCCGAGCTATCTGCCGCGCCAAGGTCACCGCCGCCGGCGGCACTCTCGCACTGGTTCTCGCCATTGATGAAGCGCTCGAAAGTTTCAGAGAGTAAGGTTGAAGGCTGAAAGCGTGGAAATGTCGAAGCGCAAAAGCTCTTTGAGATCCGCGCAACATGGCTGTCAGCTCGGTCGTGACGTTGGCGCCCCCGACAAATCTCGCTAGCGGATCAGCTAGCGCCTCGGTGGCCGTGGAATGTCCCACCAGACACGTCTGGTAGTCAGCTGGCGCTTCTTCGTCCACCGCGCCTTGAGTCTGTTCTTCGCCAACTGTCGTGCTCCTGGTTGGGCTCGCCTACGGGCCGGCCATTGTACCCTCGTCCACACCCCCCCCGACCACGCTCGTCGGAGGGATGGATGACACCTCTTCGGCCACCACGCCCTAACCGAGTCCGCGTCTTTGGCGGCGTCCGGCGCCAAGGCCTCCGGTTCGGCAGCTAGGCCTCCGCTAGAAGCCCTCTCCTCTGGGGAATCGGGGCGAGAGACGGCAGTGGAAAGGCCCTTGGGCTTGCTGGCAGTCTAGGAGGCTTCAGGGAGCTAGCCGGGCCTGCGTCTGCCTTCCTCTTCTTCGGGACCAGGTCGGAGATATGAATGTCCGTGAGTGCTAGGGGCTTGACCCCCAGACCGCCCCAAACGCGGTTGATTTGCTCCCAGGCTCCCACCAACTCCGTTCTCAGCCTCTTTTCAACCGGAGTGGGGGATCCGAGGATCCTCTTGACCGCCCAGATCTCCTGTTTTGGGGTCATGAGTACCCGCGACCCTGCAAGCACGAAGGTACCTTCGCGTGAATACTTATTATCTAAAAGAAACTATGATAACCCCTACAGAAAGGAGAAGTCGAAAGCATAACAAGAGGGCCTGAAGACGTCTCTAGGAGCGTCCTAGACGCTCTGGAAGACGAGGGGCCACGCCGTCTTCATGGGGGAGATCTAGAGGGAGACAAACTCCTCGGCCAACTCCTGCATGCTCATTCGCCGAGCCACAAGGTGTAAAAGGTGGATACGGGCCAAAGTCGAGCCTGCATCGGCCAAGACGTCGACCTCCCTCCTGTAGAGGATCTGGCGGAGGGGTCTCGACAGCCCGGAGTCCACCCCACCCTAGTGTTGGTGAAACACCTAGGCAATGGTCGATGGAAATCACAAGAACCAGTAGGAGCAATTAATTGTACCTCGATTTGCGTGTAGGGTTAGCTTGGACAATGAACTAGAGTCGCAGTGTAGGCCTTGGCTCAATCGGTAGAGAAATGCAGGGGCAAGCATTGGCATGCTTCCCGAGGCAAAGCAAGATGATGAACGGTCTAGTGAAAAAACCGTGGGCTTCCACGAGTGCCTGCACGCTTGCTAGGTGCAGGCGGTGGCTTGCAAAGCACTGGCGTAGGAGCAGGCTTTGGCCCTCACGCCCGAACAGTCAGACTTAGCTGCACGGTGCAACACTCGATAGGAGATTGGCACGAAATTCCTAGTGCATGCCAACCAAAATGGCGCAAGGCACGTAGATCGATGGCGACTGGTTTTGCTCAAGCGATGGCATGAGGCAACACGCAAACCAGCGACAGGAGACCTGGAAAAAGACAGACAAAGAAAACTATAGGCACGACGTCCAAAAATCGGAGAAACTAGCATCAAGGCAGAAACTCTCCCGACGGCGCTAGGAAGATACTGTCGTCGATGGCGGCAGGAACACCTCCTAGAAAATGATTTTCAGAATATGGATTGTGTAGGCGAGAGAATTCCAGTAGGCTTAATGTTATAAGCGTCAACCTCCCTCATCCCAAAACCCATGGGCGAAGGGAGAGGTTTTCCCTACCTTATAAGCTGGTCACCTCCGGCCTCGCTAGTCGTGGTGGGACTAAATCCCAACATTCTCCCCCTAGTCCTAGCTCGCGTAGTCAGCTCGGGAACTGCTGCAAGGCCTCGCGGAACGGATTCAAATCGAGCACACACTGCTAGCCGGCCCACGACCAGCCTAACTGTCAACACCAGGCTCTGATACCACTTGTAGGCGAGAGAATTCCAGTAGGCCCAGTGTTATAAGCGTCGGCTTCGCCATCCCAAAACCCACGAGCGAAGGGAGAGGTTTGCCCTACCTTATAAGTTGGTCATATCCAGCCTCGCTAGGCGAGGTGGGACTAAATCCCAACAGATTGATAGGGAATAAAAGTGGTAATCCTAGAAGTGTAGCCCAAGGGGTATTTAAAGCCTAACACAATTAAGGGAAAGACACAAAAGCCCCTATGGTATTTTTATAGACAGTGCCCAAAGGGCAAAAATGTAAAATTCTAATCTCCAGATATTTATTCGACTCTTTGCTTGCATAGTCCTCAGGACATAGCTTCAATGAAGTGTCGCGACAGTTGTGATATGTTCCCATCAGACTTCATTTGTACGCTTCGCATCTTTTCAGATACTTCGCAACAAATGATGCCTTATCTTTGTGTGGTTGACGGTGTTGGACTATGGATAAAAGCCCCCACCTCTCCCACTATAACGCCTAGGTTTTATGGTTGGGTTGGCTAGGTGGGGTGAACTAACATGGTATCAGAGCCAAGGTCCTGGGTTCGAACCCCCCTAGCCACGCATTTCCGCTGCGTGATTTCCCCTGCGCCTCTTTCGTGTGCTGAGACCTGTTGCGGGCTACGCCGGGCTCTAGAACCTACTACGGGCTACGTCGGGCTCGCACGCCGTAGGGGGAATGTTGGACTATGGATAAAAGCCCCCACCTCTCCCACTATAACGCCTAAGTTTTATGGTTGGATTGGCTAGGTTGGGTGAACTAACAGACGATTTTACTCTGAAACTGCCAAAGCGCTTGCCACCCTTGCACCGGGTACCTGGATTGGACCACCATGACCCTGCAACTCCCTTAGACCGGCAATCACCCATCTATCTACTTGAGTCACTCCGGTCAATGCCACAGCAAGTCGCTTGCCGCCCATGCGCTATGTACCTGAATTGGACCACAACCAAGCCACGACAAGTCCTCTTCCTTCGAAGTGCCTCCCTTCGGAGTGCCCTTTCGATGTGCCTCCCCTCAGAGGGCTTCCTCATCTTCTCTCTTCCGTTGACAACCGCTCATCATTTGGGAGCCATGAGGCCCACAATCTTCACCATGGCTCCTCAGTGTGAACTATAAACGGGTGCCCCCGTAGATACGATCACTAATGACGGATAGCTTGGACCAATCCGATGAGATCCCTCTCATCAGCCGTCAGTTTGGTGTGTCATGGTGTGAATGGCTTGCTATAGAATGCCACGAGTCCATTGCTTTGCTAGAGCTGGACGGGTCGCATTCTACCATGAATTCGTGGTTGAAGGTGGGCAACTACAGGACCGTTGTCGTCGTCAAAGCTCGTTGTAGGTTGCGGAACGCGTTCTCCACCTCTATGCACCACCTGAAGTTGTATTTGTGGATGAGCTTGGATAGGGTGCCGTGATCGCCCCAAAGTCTCGGATGAAGCAGTGGTAGTACCCACCGTAACCAAGAATGCACGCACCGAACGTGGGAGTGGCCAATCGAGGATGGCACGTACCTTTTGTTTGTCCTTTGCGATGCCTGCCACCAAGACCACGTGGCCGAGGTAAGCCACTTCGCATGCCCTAAAGGCACACTTGGTCTTCATTAGTGTTGGTCTTGGGTCAGGGCGAGCGGTGCCACCGCCAAAGGCCCCCACCTATCCTAGAGCCACATGTTTGTGTATATACACACACTAGCTCAATGTGTTTGAAATTAAAAAAGTTAAATTTTGGTTTTAATATTTTATACATTGTCAATTTCTATTTTCTAAAACTGATTTTTATTTTTTTTTAAATTTTAGATGTATTTTAATTGTGTATCAGTAATATTTCATATGTATACATATATAAATTTGAGAATGTTATTGTTGTTCTTATATTGATAAAAGGGTACTTACATTTTTGTTTGCCTCGAGCCCATGGAATCTCAGGAACAACCCTCTTCTTCATGAAGAGTTAGTGCTCCTGTATCTTGGTTAGCACAAGGCAAACGTGGTGAAGATGTTCCTACCAGGACTTACTGCAGATCAAAATGTCATCGAAGAAGATGAGAACAAATTGTCGAAGGAAGTGTTGCAGGACCTCGTTCATGAGGGCTTCGAAGGTAGGGGGAGCGTTCGTTAGTTCGAACGGCATTACCAGGAACTCGAAGAGGCCTTGGTGCGTGCGGAATACAATCATCTCCACATCGGCCTGGTGCATTAGTACCTAGGGTATCTAGAGCAGAGATCGAGCTTTGTTAAAAATTGTGCGCCATGTAGCTCGTCGATTAGTTCCTCTACAACTTGAATTGGGAATTTGTCCTTGATAGGCCTATCATTCAAAGCCCTGTAATCAACGCAGAAACACCATGAATTATTGCTTTTCTTTACTAGCAGTGCTCGAGCAGAGAAAGTTGATGAGCTCAGCCTAATGATGCTCTCGCAGTCCGCGAACTGATGAGACGATGAAACATGGAGCACCCGGACCTATCCCAAAGCAACCTTCTCACGGACGAAGTGAATATCTATCTCAATATCCTTCGTGCGACGATGATGAACTAGATTGGCGGTCATGTAGATAGCACTGACATTGTCGTAGTAGACGATCGTCGCCGAAGAGATGGGTGTGTGAAGCTCCCGAAGTAACTGATGAAGCCAACAAGTCTTAGCCACCGCGTGCGCAACAGCACGATACTCATCCTTGGCACTCGAACGAGAGTCCGTAGTCTGTCGTTTGGAGGACCAAGAGACTAAGGTATCGCAAAGGAAGACGCAATAGCCTGAAGTGGAGCGTCGAGAGTCTGGACAACCGGCCTAATTAGCATCGGAGTAGCCGGTCAAGCTGGTGATGTTGCTTGTGCTGATGTGAAGCCCAGTGGACAGGGTGCCCTTGACATACCGCAGGACACGCTTGAGCATCGCAAGGTGAGGCTCTCGCGGGTCGTGCATGAAGAGGCAAACCTACTGAACTACATAGGCGAGGTTCGGATGAGTCAGCATGAGGTACTGTAGACCACTGGCGAGGCTGCGATACTGAGTGGCATCTGCCATCGGGGTGCCGTCCTTAGCAGAGAGAGCTTGGCATGAGTGTCCACAGGGGTCGCTGTAGTGTGGCACTCAGCCATGCCGGCGCGCTGAAGCAGGTCCATAGCGTACTGGCGCTGTGAGAGGAAGAGGCCATCAGCAGAACGCATGACAGAGATCTCGAGGAAGTGATGAAGATCCCCAAGATCTATCATGGTGAGCTTGGAGTGAAGGAGCTCGTTGATGCGACGAAGAAGCGAGGTTGACGATGCTGTCAGGATGATGTCGTCGACGTAGAGCAGCAAGTAGACGATGTCGGCACCCGCTTTGTAGACGAAGAGGGACGTGTCGGAGGTCGAAGCAGTGAAGCCGGACCGCTGTACAAAACCGGAGAACCCCTAGTGCCATGCCTTGGGCGCCTACTTGAGTCCGTACAAGGACTTTTGCAGGAGACAGACATGGTCAGGAGCTGTCGGGTCGACAAAGCTTGGCGGCTGCTGGCAGTAGACCGTCTCATTTAGATGGCTATGAAGAAAAACGTTCTTCACGTCCAGCTGATGTATCAGCCAGGAGCGAGAAACAGCGATGCTGAGGATGACCTGGATGGTGGCCGGTTTGACAACCGGGCTGAACGTCTCGTCGTAGTCGATGTTGTACCGTTGCGAAAAACCGTGAACAACCCATCTGGCTTTATGACGAGCCAGAGAGCCGTCAGCACGATACTTGTGCTTGAAGACCCACTTGCCACTTGCCGGTGATGACGTTGGCACGAGGCGGTCGAGGGACAAGGTGCCATGTGTCAATTTCCACGAGCGCCTTTTATTCTTCGGCCATTGCCGCACGCTAATTTGCATCGGCGAGCGTGGCGCGAGAGTTGCCTAGCAGCAGAGAGGCCAGGCTAGAGGCCGCCGCAGTGAAGCCATACCGCTGCATAGGCGGCGGCAGCGAGCCCGTCTGGGAACGAGTCTCCCGTGCAGGAGGCTCAGGAGCCCGAGACACCTTTACCTGCAGCTCTAGGGCCAGAGGTACCTCCTGCTGAGGACGACAGTTGTAGTGGAGGCCATATCGCTGTCGGGCAGCAGCGGGCGGAGAAGGTGCTGAAGTCGAGGGGGCAGGCGTAGCCTGCCGGGGCGCCTGGGGCAGCCGGTAGGCGGTACCTTGCCACATAATAGCCAGGTCCAGCTCGGCGGGGTCACCGGCATCATCGGATGCAGACGAGGTAGGTGCAACCAAGGCCCGCGAGTGCTGAACGTCTGAGGTAGACGTGGCAGGTGCGGGTAGAATATCCTGCAACACAGAAAATCAAAAGAATCCGATCGAGGTTTGGAAGCCGCAAACGGAAAGTGAGTCTCATCAAAAACGATGTGACGAGAGATGATGATCTTGCAGGTGGAAAGATCAAAACACCGGTAGCCTTTCTGGAAAGGAGGATAACCAAGGAAGACACGCTGCGGAGCGAGGAGACAATTTGTGGGGAGTCGTGGCACTGAGGTACGGATAGCACATGCAACCAAAAACCCGAAGGATGGAGTAGTCTGGCATCTTGCGGTGAAGAAGATGATAGGGAATACCATTATGTATGGACGATGAGGGCTGCCGGTTGATCAGAAACACAATGGTGGAGAGGGCTTCAACCCAATTGGATGGAGGCATGGCGGCATGAATCAGAAGCGTGTGAACAACATTGTTCAGTGTACGAAGCATCCGCTCAGCTTTGCCGTTCTGGGCGGATGTGTAGGGGCACGAAGTGCGAAGCAGGATGCCGCGGCCAGCCAAAAAGGTAGCGGTGGCAGTGTTGAGGAATTCGCTGCCATTATATGCCTGAAAACAGCGCACAGGAAAAATGAACTGTGTGAGCGTAGGCAAAAACTGAACAATATGTTCATGAACTTTGGATTTATGGCGAAGAGGGAACGTCCAACAATAATGAGTATGATCATCAACTAGCACAAGATAAAATTTATAACCAGAAATACTTGAAACAGGAGAGGTCTAGACATCACAATGAACGAGTTCAAAAGGTGCAGATGTACTAGAAATTGAACTGGCAAATGGTAGCCTAGCGTGTTTGCCTAGTTGACAGGCATGACAAATGCAGCAAGCTGCTTTATTACACTGGATAGCTGATAGTTTATTTAGAGTGCTAACAACGGTGGGTGCGGGATGACCAAGACGATAGTGCCACAACTCGAAGGAGACGACGACGACATGGCAGCGAGGTGGCATGTGATGTGGAATGGTGTAGAGGTCATCGTTGCTATTGCACCGAAGGAGGACCGTCTTGGTCTGAAGATCCTTAACAGAAAAACCAGAGGCGTCAAACTCAATTGAACAGTTATTGTCGCGAGTAAGTTGTTGACCAGATAACAGATTACGAGTGAGTTGTGGAGCGACAAGAACATTATCAATATGAAAGGGACGATCAACTATTTGTATAAGATAAGTGTCACGACTAAGAACAGGAATTGATTGGCCGTTGTCGACCATAATGGAGGACGGTGGCGACGGGAGACGGGTAAGTAAAATACCTTCGTTGGAGGACATGTGGGATGTCGCTCCGCTGTCCATGGCCCAGTGTGGAGACCCACCTTGAACCGCCATCTGGTTGAGGGTGGCGATCAGGCTGGTCGGATCCCAGCTACCTAGAGACGCATACGCCGGAGGACCACCGGCAGTGGAGAACTGGGGCGGCGCGAGGGCGGTGTGTGCCTGTGGAGGAGGCGCAAGTGCACCCCACTGCTGCTGCTGCTGAGGTGGCCACTGAGCGGCCCAAGGATTGTAGCAAACCCAAGGGCCGCTCGGTTGAGGAGCCTGACGCCCGCCGGGTCTACCGAAAACGCCACCTTGCTGCTGGTTGCGCTCGTCGCCGCCATTGCCACGGCTGCCATTGCCACTGCGCCCACCCTTGCCCTTGCCCCCTTGCCTTTGCCATCGCTCCCACGAGTGGTGGACACATGGGAGGTGGTCCGACACGACGATGACGTGCAGGAGGTGGTGGAGGCGGCAAGGGTTGAGGCTGTGACCTCTTTGCCCTCGGTGCTAAGGTGGAGTTCCTTGACACGGAGCATGTTGGTGGCAGACTTGAAGTCAGGAAGCGGCGACGAGTTGGCGCTGACGTCGGCGGTGTGGGCGAAGCGGGAGTTGAGGTTGTGCAGAAGATTGAGCACGAGCTGCGCGGGGGGGATGGTGTGACCAACCTCCCGAAGAGCATCAGTAGTGCGCTTCATCTGCTGGGCGTAAGCATCGATGGAGAGGAGGTCGCCCTGGGACAGATTGTGGAACTCATGCTGGAGGATGACAGTGCGGGGCTCCTTGTTCGCCTGGAACAGGGCCTCGATGGAGACGTACAGGACGCGCACATCCTGATCGGGCTCCATGGCAAGGTCGAGGACAGCGTCGTCGACGGAGCCGTACATCCAGCCACGGATGCAGGCGTCGGGCTGAGACCACATGGGGTCAGCCGGGCGCGCGACCCCCATGCCGTCGATGTGGTCGAGCAGCTCGTACTTGGCCCAGAAGGCGGTGAAGAATGCCTTCCACTTGGAGTAGTTGGGGCGCTCGAGGCTGAGGGCGATCGGCACGTGCTGCTTCACGTTGACGGAGGCGTAGGTGGCAAAGACGGGAGGAGCAAGTGCATCCCCCAAAATGTCAGAGGGCTGGTAGCCCTGGACGCTGGAGGCGGTCGAGGACGTCGAGGAGTCCGTCATGGTGGCGCGGCCAAGGCGGCGGTGCGGCTTGCAAGCCGGCAGCGTGACTGGGGTCGGGCGGCCGGGTGGTGCGGTGGTGCACGTCCTCGGGAAGGACGCACGGGCAGAGGAAAGAAGCGGAAGATAGGAAGGAGGCCAATCAAGGACCGGAGAAGAAATCTGATACCATGTAGAAATACCGCACACCCTAATCAGGGGGTGACCTTTATTATATAGCCTAATAGGCTAGGGTTATAGTGTACAAGGCCATGGGCCGGACGCCCAATATGGGCTGTTACTATTACATTCTAACACAGATGACGGCGTCAAGTTGCTGGACAGTCCATCAAATAAGGTGCATGCGCTACAAGCCTCTAATTATAAGAGCCTAAGAGGATTGTGCCTTGAACCAGACATGGCAAGGACGAGCAGATCACTATGTGCTACCCACATCATTGGTCCCCCATGACGAGTACGTGCAGCGATACCATGCTGTCAAGCTTGAGGACAAGTTGCTTTTCGATAGCAGGGTAGATGTCAGGTGCGGGCAGGCTGGACCACGATTTAGAGTTCTGCTATCGCTATGAGGGATGGGATGGAGTCCACCTCAAACTGAGATGTAAAAGACTTGAGTCGTATTCGTGTTAGGTATCTAGTTAGGTTTAATGTCGTGTTAGGTTTAATGTCATTCAATAGCTTGAAGGCAGCCTCTAATATGTTTATTACGAACAAGGCTGCCTTCAACAAGTCCTTCATGGAGATTATCATCATCGGGCCCTGGTCCCTTTGGCTTCACAGAAATCATACTGTTTCCGATAACTGCTAAGTTTCCTTTTCTGGCTGGCATGACATCTTCCTCATTGAGAACTCCAAACAGCTCCTAAGGTTCCTGATTGTAAAAAGACATGATGTAACTGTCTGGTTTAGGGCTCTTTAAACTCCCCTCCCCTTCCCTTTTCTCTACTTCCCTCTGACACTCTTCCTCCTCTTTATCTCCCTCTTGTCTTGTCTCTCTGTACTTTTGTTGTTTTAGCCTCTGTTCTATAAAACCTCAGTTGGAGCTTCTCCTTTTGGTTTACCTAAAAAATATATTGGGCTCATCACAACCTTTTACTTGATTAATGTTTTTTTTTCAATTACATTGCACAGCTTGATTTGCATGTTCTCTTTCAGACGGCACCTCTGGATATGGAAACAGATGACTTCTACAAATCAAGAAAGGACCATGTAGAGTCCCAGATGAAAAGGATTCAAGATGGCGCAGCTGAAGAGATGCTTATCAGTTCCTGGGAGCTACACCGAGGGACATCCTGCAGGGGTGTTGACTGGGACCGGCATTCCTTGTCAGATCTACGAGCTGCTGTTGTATGCACTGGTGGCCATCGCCTGGCATCTGTTCTCCGACATCTAGCCTTCGATTACAGAAGCTGGTCTAGTGGAATGCCTGATTTGCTGCTATGGCGTTTCCTTGACGAACGAGGGGGTGGTGAAGCAAAACTCGTGGAGGTCAAAGGACCAATGGACCATCTGTCCGAGCAACAGCGTGCTTGGATTCTCGTTCTCGTGGACTTTGGATTTGATGTGGAAGTTTGCAAAGTGCGCCCAGTTTCTAAGCGGAGATAACTCACCGAGACCGAGTCAAAGTTATGTAGGTGCCACAATTTCATTTTATTGATCATGTCACATACCGTATCAAAATGATTTGACGACCACGACTGTGACGCGAAAAAAAAAGTTGTAAGGGGAAACATCAAACGTGAATTGTTGTACTATCAAAGAAAAATTATTACTGCTTCGTAAGGTGGCATTCTATCAGAGTATTTTTAACGTAAAGATTGATACTTGTTTAAATGTCACCTATTTCATCAATTTTAATTATTTGTCACTCTTAAAATAAGCAAACTTATTATTTGCCCTTTGGCAGTCAGCATGCGTTATCACAACTGCCATGTCAACTTGTTTGCCATGTCAGTATCCTAGTCGGAGAAAAAGGCTGCACATTGTAGGCTTGGAGAAGGCGGTGACCATGGTTGAGGGTGCAGCAGGCTCAACTAGGGATTACGACGGGGACAATATCCGGTGGGGAGGGGTTCCTGTCTCCGCTAGACCAAAAATCCCCCGTTCCCGACTTCAGGGATAGATTTTCCCCATCCCTGCTCCTTGTCGGGGATTTGGGTATCTGTCGGGGAGAAAATCCCTGTTTAGCTATATATATACACACATATACATACATATACATACATATGTGTATATATATATATATAATATGGACCCACATTCAATTTTCGCGGGTATATTAACGGGGAACGGGGATGGGAAGTAGAGGAACGTCCCTATCCCCGCTTCACCTGACGGGGATAGGTTTTTCCCCGTTTGTCCCCCCGCGGGGATGGGATTTCCTCATACCCGTCCCCTAATAGAGGAAATCCCCGTCGGGGATTGGAGAACGGGGCCCCATTGCCATCCCTAGGCTCAACCAGTACATGAAGGTTGAGTAGAAGATGGTGGCGCGGTTGCAACTATTCCTTTGCCCTTGTGGGTGAGTGATGGAGGACGGGGTGCTCGATCTTTCGTCATATGGAAGAGAAACACTAATTTGTGAAGAACTCGACGTTGACGATCCGACTTTTGATCTAGAAGACTTATCCTTGCAATCGTTACACCACTGCTTAATTGGTTACCAACTAAGCACAATCTGATTGACCTCGCGAAAAAGACTAATCCATGCTCGTAAATTGAAGAACATAAGGAAGAACGAAAAAACACAATCAAAATGAAATTCTATTGGAATTTGTGAATTGGGGCTCACTTACAAATCCTGTGAAGCGGCGGATATCAAAACAATGTGTAAACTAAACCCCAAAACCCTAGATGGCTGTAGAAAAACTTTATATAGTAGTTTGGGATGCACCCCTAATGAGTTCAACTGGATACATGACCCAAAAGCCAAACAATGCAAAAAACAGTATGTTGACAGATTTTGGATGTCATCTTATTTTAACGATTCCCGTTGATATAGAAGGAATTTTGAGGTCAGACCAGTCGCATTAGAAAGATTCTGAAGTTATCTTTCTATGTATGGGTGGAACATCGAAAACAAAGTTCGTATGCGGTCCGAACATTAATTTTAGTCCACGCTACTCCTGGAATCTGAGTTTGACTCAAACTGTAATTGTATTGGACTCTCAACTTGGCTTGGACATTCTCACTGGTGCTTCTCTAACTCTTTTCTTATCTCTAGTACTTTTCATCATCTCCATGGTTCCTAATAATAATAATAATTTTATATAGTAATTTATTCCCAAAATAATACAATGAAATACCTATAAACGAATTCACCTAGATATTTAATCGTCTTGCTCGAACTTGAGTAACTAGTTCTTGGTATTCATGTATGGTTGTATCATTGGTAGGGATGTTCTTATCATCCTCCTCTTATTTATTTAGATTCGTCCTCGACTCAACGTCTATTGGTCTCCAATCAACTTGCATGATAATACATGAGTTCCATATGCATGCATCTCTTGTTTTGATCCAAGAAAGTATTTCTGATATTGAAAATGAATACATCTCATGGTGTAGCATCCATGGTTCAAATATATAAAAAGTAAACCTACGTAGAAAGCATGCACCTTAGCTTGTTTGCTCATACTTATGGTCACATCATTCTCCCCTTCTTTACATGAAATTATCCTTGATTTCACGTTGTGTAGGTCCTCACGTAACACATGGTATTGTCCATAAAATTGTGTACATGAAATAAACACAACAAAACTTTGTCATATAATATCATTAGTTCTTTATCAAATAGAATGATCCTCCAATGAATCTGCACCTAGTCACGACAATAGAAAATGTATGATGTTGAGACTATATTTCAAACCATCCTTTGTAGGTTATTTTTCTCTCCTTCTTTAGAAGCAAAATACTCATATGGTGTATTTGACATATGGTACACAGCACTACAAGAAAAACAGAAATTTCTGTCGGCCTTTTTAATTTCCGTCGGCTTTTCTAAAAGCCGATGGAAATTAATTAACTTCCGTCAGCCTAAAGAAGCCGACAGAAGTTAACTTAACTTCCGTCGGTTCAACCCTCAGCCGACGGAAGTTATTTTTTTCCCCAAAAAACAGCAACGCTCTATTTTTTCCCCGCCCGGCCCGCGCCTAGGTTTTCCTCCCCGCCTCTCTCCCTCCGCCCGGCCGCCTCCCATTCGCCGCCTCCCCACATCTCTCCCTCCGCCCGCCTCCCCGCCTCCCGGTGGCCATCTCCGCGCCCTCCGCCCGCCTCCCCGCCTCCCGGTGGCCTACTCCACGCCCTCCGCTCGCCTCCCCGCCTCCCGGTGGCCGCCTCCACGCCCTCCGCCCGCCTCCCCGCCTCTCGGTGGCCGCCTCCGTGCCCTTCGCCTGCCTCCCCGCCTCCCGGTGGCTGCCTCCGTGCCTCCCGGTGGCCGCCTCCGCACCCTCCGCCTGGTGGACTCCTCCGCGCCCTCCGCCTCCCGGTGGCTACCTCCACACCTCCCGGTGGTCGCCTCCGCATCCTCCGGGGCTGCGGGACTCCGCGGCGGCGAATGGATGCTGAAATGGCGTTTCTTATGGCCAACCAAGGGCTGGCTCGTCCCGGGAAGCTTGTGTATGACCCTTTTGTTGGGACTGGGAGTATTTTGGTTGCAGCTGCGCATTATGGAGCCATGACAATGGTTTGTGCTCGTCGCGCGAATGATTGATGTTTTTCTTTCTTCTTGTGAATATGCCCTTGCTGATAAAGACTTTTCAGGGTGCGGATATTGATATAAGGGTTGTGCTGGATGGTCATGGTCCAGATTACAACATTTGGAGCAACTTTGAACAGGTACTTGGCTCAAGTTCATACGATTTTTTTTGGTGAGGCAGATTCATGCTGCTATTGTGCTATGTAAAATCCTGTGTGAGCTATCTGCTGCTCATTTAACTCCTTGATTTTGATCTTGTCTAGCTTGTGACTTAGCGCCGTATGCAGATCGGACATGTTTTGGCATACATCACTTGTTAGTAGAATATCTGAATATTGTGTGAATTACTGACCATATTGCCTCCTGCAGTACAAGTTGTCAGAGCCATTGTGTGTGCTAAGAGCTGATAACAACGTCCCACCTTGGCGTTCAGGATTGAAGGAGGTAATCCTCCTCATGCATCTTTTTGCACTTTATACAGTGTTGCATTTCTTGAACGTTTACAATTGTTCTAGTGTTCAACTGTTTATTGGCGACTGAACTGAAAGCAATGAGGGAAACTATGTCCTTTTTTCATATGTGCGTTGCACGCCATTTAATTTTTCTTGAAATCTGCAACGTTATATTTACGTTCCCACAATTACATGATTTTGCATAAATTTAAGTTTTTGAAGCAAATCCTCTAGGAAATGTTTTTTCTAACTTGTGAAAATGATTGATGATGAGTATTTCATTGATGTTTTCATCTGGCCATCTAGCCTTATTGTTTGAATGTTTAAAATAAACAGTGCAACTTATTATGCTTGCTTATTATAATTCAATGTACAGTTTATAATAATCTAATAAACAGGTTGTTGGACCGGAAACGACGACCAGAGGGGGGGTGAATGGGAGCTTTTAAAATTTCGGGCTAAAAACTTAGCCTTCGGTTCTGTTCTGTCTTCTGCGGAACAGGCTTCGAACACAACCTTCGAAGGTCTGGTTCGGAGGTACTTCGACAGCTCCGAACACAGGCTTCGCAGGAACAAAAGTTTGAAGCCAAGAAGACTTCGCTCCACGAACAACCCTCGAAAATCTACTCCGCTAAGTCAGTGCAGGCTCCGCACACGAGGTGCTTCGAGCAGGCTTCGCACTTCACCCTTCGCAAGAGTGGACAGCCCTCTGAGGACTTCGACCAAGTACTTAGCGACAGCAACTGGTGCTGGGCTTCGTACGCGAAGGTCTACACGCACACAAAACGGACTACGCTAAGGGCTTCGACACAAGAAGCACTACGGGAAACGAACAGGGCTTCGCTAGTAAGCAGCGAGGTCTTGCCTCGTGTTACACAGAGCGACAGCACACTGTAAAGCACACTTCGCGAGAAAAACACCCTTCGCCAGGACAGGCTTCGGTGAACTAAAAACTAGCGAGGTATGCAACGCGAGCTCAAGCAAAAAGCACAAGAAAAGCAGGGCTTCGCCGCTTGAACAAGGAACACTGAAATAAATTGAACTCAGAATGAATACAGCGAGGTCTGTCTACAGGAGCTCAACAGTAAATGCTCAAAGTGTTAAATGTTACCTACCGAGCCCCCATATTTATAGCCCACGGCTTCATCCTAAGGAAGTGACTACTTTACCCCTAGGGTTTACAACAGATTTGTCTCTACAGAACTAAGGGGTACAAAAGGTAGTTCACCTTTATTTTGGAGGCTTCTCTGTCAGCTGCAGAGGGGACAGTGTCAGCCTTTTTCAGAACAGACAGTGTCAGCCTTTACAGTGTTGACTTCTGGAACCTCCCTTCGCACGCGAGGGGTGCGGAAGCTTCGGCGAGAAGCCTGCATCCTGTTGGCCTTCGCTCCGCCGAAGAATCCTTCGATATAGTGACGGTTTTGAGCCGAAGCCGTCAAAGCCCCTTGGGCCTTCGCACCACCACCTCCGGAGTGGATCACCACGGCTTCGCAGCTACTCCGAGCTTGAACACCGTCCGTCCGTGTACCGAAGCCATGCATGGCGGAAGCACCACAAGTCATCCTCACTCCGAAGCCCTACCTTCGGAGTACCACCCTTCGAAGTCCCTCCTTCGTCCAAGGCCTCCGCATGAAGCATTCCATGAGCACTCCGTCGCAGTGCCTCTCCCCGAGCACACTCCACGACGAGCCTCACCCGGACCATGCCTTCGATGCGCCTCGACTTCTGAGACCTTCGTCGGGTACCTTCGAGTGTCTCCCTCCGGAGCACACTTCGAACTCCTTGCCTCCGCAGAGGACTTGATCCACCAACTCCGAAGTCACTCCATCCGGAGTACCTTCGAAGTGCCTCACCTCCGAGGACTTTGTCTCGGAGTACCTTCAGCCGGAGCCACGCTCCGCACTCTCTGCCTTCACCTGGCACGCCTCGACCCGAGGACCGACCCAGACCACCTTCGCAGCCACCGTGACGGAGCTCCTCGCTCCCCTGGCATCAAGCCACCCGCTTGACCCAGGTTCACCTGGCTCGAACCCTGTCCGTCGCCTCCGAAGTCCCTGCGCACCACAGACAAGCAAACAAGTGTATCCAGTACTCCGGAGACCTCTCCGGGTTAGCAACCTCCGGCACACACTCCGGTGTACCGCCCAAAGTACCGAAGCCTTCGGTACGAACCCAGTCATCGTGTACTGTCGGACCCCTCCGACAGGTACACTCCGCTGCACAGCTGCAGCAAGCAAACACCGAACACACTCCGGTGACACACCTCCGAACACCCTTCGGAGGTACCACCTCCGAAGCCCCTTCGGAGGTACCCTTCGAACAGAGGGTAAATAAACCTGTCAATCACTCATCACATACACCGAAACCACCCTTGGTTTCTCAATCTCCCCCTTGATGAGTGCATTGACAACCAAATCCAAGTTCAAGAAAATTTTAAAAATTTCAGCACACAAGTGACCATAAAAACTCAGAAAAGAGCCAAAGCATGTCACTTGATAAAAGAATTTTTCTCCCCCTTTGTAAAAGAGTAAAAGCCCCTTTGGCAAATTTCCCTTTGATAAAAACTCCCCCCTGAGTTAAGCACATTTTTCTCCCCCTTTATGTCAAAAATCTCTCCCCCTTTAGAAATAATGCCTTCTTGCAGCAGAGAACATAGCAAAATCTCTCCCCCTTTGGCAATGCAAGCATCAAGGAGCATTCAAAAGATGCAAAGCTTCGAAATGAATAGAATTGCAAAGACATATAATGCAAAAATATGCCAAAATTAACACAAATGATCATGTGCTCAGCTCAATTTAACAATCTGTGAAACAAGATGATGGCATGTGATTTTGTCATTTTGAAGAAAAAGCATCACCACTTAATCACAGTAGTTAGACATGAGAAGGCAAGGACTGCGCAAAGCTAACAATTTCTACCCTAGACAGACAAGTCTTGTTCAAAAGGAGCTGTGAAAGCAAACTTGTTGATCAATTAATTTTGTTGTTCTTTTTCTTAATGCCAGGGGTTATTTGTTTGTCCACCTTATACTTTCCAATCAGGCCAAGCCTAGGCATGAAAGCCATCTGAAGCTTAAGGCGGTGATTTTGGCATACACTACACTATTCCAGTTCAGACCAAAGTGCAATGGTAAGCAGTCTAGAATAGAGTAGTGCGACAAACAAACCCTCCTGGATCTTTTCTTTTCATTTAAACCAGGCAAATCATGGATTTTTGACTTTAATTCAGATGAATAAGTTATTTTGATGAATATCCATGAATAAAGAACACAATTTTTCAAGTTGCAAATTTGAGCATCCAAGGAACAGTGTCTTGCTGTCAAGTAGATAAAAGATAGCTAAAAGCAGTGCTGCCTAAACAAGCTAGATACAAGATTGTGCGGTGAGCAAGTTTCGATTTTAGAAAATAAAACATCATGCACAATCAATGTTCCAGACATATTTCATAGAGCTGAGCTGTCATGAGTTCTTTGAATTAAAAGCAGGCATATAATAGCAAAAGATGTAAGTGCAATTCCACACTCAATGAGCATATGCAAGACAATTAAAATCAGCTCCCCCTCACAAAATGCCGTAGGGATGACAAATACCAAGTTCCCCACGCAAGTAAGCAAATCGAGAAGCATCGAGGGGTTTTGTAAAAATGTCGGCCAGCTGGTGTTGGGTATCAACATATTGAAGTTCAATATCACCCTTCTCATTGTGATCTCTGAGAAAATGATACCGTACATCAATGTGTTTGGTTCTGGAGTGCTGAACCGGGTTGTTTGCAATACAAATAGCACTAGTGTTATCACAGAAAAGTGGAACACTCTTATAATCTAACCCGAAATCCCGCAAAGTGGAAACCATCCACAAAATCTGAGAGCAACAGCTAGCTGCAGCAACATATTCGGCCTCAGCCGTCGATTGAGCAACACTAGACTGTTTGCGGGAAGACCAGCAAACCAGAGACGTACCCAGAAAATGACAAGTACCAGAGGTACTCTTCCTATCAATTCTACACCCAGCAAAATCCGCATCTGAATAACCTCTAAGACATAAAGATGAAGACGATGAATACCATATGCCAAATTCAAGGGTGTGTTTGAGATACCTTAACATGCGCTTAACCGCTTGGCGGTGCGAAGCTCGTGGTGAAGCCTGAAAACGAGCGCACAGACACACTGCGAAGTGTATGTCCGGCCTTGTGGCAGTCAAGTAGAGGAGGGAGCCGATCATGCTCCGGAACTCCTTCTGATCTACGGCTTCTCCATCTTCGTCAGGGTCCAACGCTACAGATGTAGCCATTGGAGTGGCGAGGGGCTTCGCATCCGACATGTCGAATTTCTTGAGCAGGTCCTTGGTGTACTTTGTCTGGTGGACAAAAGTACCTTGTTTGCTTTGCTTGATTTGCAAACCAAGGAAAAAGGTGAGTTCACCCATCATCGACATTTCAAACTCCCTGCTCATGGTATCTGCAAACTCGGCAACCAAAGCATGAGAAGAGCCACCAAAGATGATATCATCCACATAAATCTGCACTAGAAGGAAATCTTTGCCATGCTTGAGAGTAAACAAAGTTTTATCAACAGAGCCCATCAAGTACCCTCGCTCAAGCAGAAAAGACTTAAGTCTATCATACCACGCCCGAGGGGCCTGCTTGAGTCCATAAAGAGCCTTATGAAGTTTAAGGACTTTATGTGGGTACTTGGGGTTTTCAAAACCAGGGGGTTGTTTTACATAAACATCTTCACCTATGAAGCCATTAAGAAAAGCACTTTTGACATCCATTTGATAGAGTTTGAATCCCCGGGATGTCGCAAAGGCAAGCAAAATCCTAATGGCCTCAAGGCGAGCAACAGGTGCAAAAGTTTCAGTAAAATCAATCCCTTCTAGTTGAGAAAAGCCCTGAGCTACAAGTCTAGCCTTGTTTCTAACAATTGTCCCATCCTCCCCTTGTTTATTTTTAAAAATCCATTTTGTTCCTATGAAATGAACATTAGGTGGAGGATCAACTAAAGTCCAGACTTGGTTTCTTTCAAAATTCTCAAGCTCTTCATGCATGGCATTGATCCAACTAGAATCAGAAAGTGCATGACTAACATCTAAGGGCTCGAAAGAAGCAACAAAAGCAGCATTGGTGAAATGAGCATGAGAACGAGTTACCCTTTGATCAAGCTCACCAATGATCTGCTCGGGAGGGAGCATCCTTTGGACATGATGTGGAGCCTCGCGGCGGGATGCAGTCTCCCCCTCAACTTGTGCGTTGGAGTGGTCCATGATGACCGATGTTGAGGTAGTCGCTTCGGGACCTCGTGCCGAAGTAGTTGAAGCGGGGTCAGCTTCGGGGGTCGATGTCGAGGGTAGTAGGGGATCATCCTCGAATTCTCCGGGATCTTCGTCTTCGAATAAGGTCTGTTCCATGTCGTGTTCATTTGCCTGTTCAAGACCAGAACTAACAGAGGGGGTTGATTCATCAAAAGTCACATCACATGACTCGATGACAGTGTTAGTTTCCAAATTATAAACACGATAAGAATGACCATGATTAGTATAACCCAAAAAGATCCCGTCAGAAGATCGCGACTCAAATTTATCCAAATTTCCACGTTTTAGGATGAAGCAGCGACAGCCAAAAACTCGAAGATGAGTAACCTTGGGCTGTCTCCCAAAACGCAGCTCATAAGATGTTAAGTTTAAAATTGAGCGCAAGAAAATTCGGTTTGAGATGTAGCAAGCAGTGTTCATGGCCTCAGCCCAGAATTTTCTAGGAGTCCTATGCTCATCAAGCATCGTCCTAGCCATCTGAACCAAAGTGCGGTTTTTCCTCTCAACAACACCGTTCTGTTGAGGAACCCGCGGAGCAGAGAATTGATGTTCTATGCCATGCTCCATGCAAAAGTCAACAAAGAGACTATTTTTGAACTCGGTGCCATTATCGCTTCGAATGAATTTTAATGCACCAGGGAGTTCAGTGAAAAGTCTCAAAGCCAGGCTCCGAAAGTGAGAAAACACTTCATCCTTGCTGGCAAGAAAGAAGACCCAAGAGTAGCGAGAGAAATCGTCGACAATAACTAATACATACCACTTGCCGCCTAAAGAACTAACCCGAGAAGGACCTACAGTGTCCATGTGGAGAAGTTCTCCGGGCTGTTCAGTCATCACTGTGGTGACTGGCGAATGCGAAGCGGCAATCATTTTTCCATGTCGACATGGAGCGCAAACTAAATTCTTCTCAAACTTGAGCTTGGGCAATCCTCGGATCAGACCTAGGGCGCTCAGACGAGCGAGCAACTCAAAGCTCATATGCCCTAGTCTCCTATGCCATTTCCAAAGCTCAGAAGTCGAATGTGCAACAAGACAATGAGAAGAACCAGACGACTCTGAAAAATCAGCTCCAAAAACTCTCCCAACCCTAAAGATCTTACACACCACAACGCCATCAGAATTGAGCACTTGCGAAGTATTGCGATGAAATCGCACTTCGAAGCCCTCATCAAGCAACTGAGATACAGACAGCAAATTGTATCCCAGGTTTTCAACCAAAGCAACATCTTTGAGAGTGAAGTTTGAATTAATTCTTACCACACCTTTACCTTTCACTCTACTCCTTCGATTGTTTCCGAAGGTGATATGTTCCCTTTGCTTGGTTGTGGTGAGGCTGGAGAACCAAGCTGCATCTCCGGTCATGTGGCGCGAACAACCGGAGTCCATGATCCACGTGCCCTCCAAGCCTCGACCTGTCGCCTACACATGATAAGAACGTCTCGATCGCTCAGTGCTGGGGTGAGTAAAATAATGACGAGGCATCCAACACTGAGTGACACGAGTAGTAGGCACAGTAGAAGTAGACGGTCTACGCACATAAAAATCCGAATGATGCAAAGTGCGAGGTCTACCTACATGCAAAGAACGAAAAGCATGTAGAGGTCTCCTACTCTGACGAGGTACAAAGCTACTCGCCCGAGGTCTACCACCATATGGAACATGGTGAACACCTCGAGGAGCAAAACCTCTCCGAGAAGCACGAGGAGCCTCGAAAACAGGACGAGAGTAATACTCAGACTCATGCATACCTAAAGATGGGTAATGCATGTCCTGATAGCTCATCGCCTGTGCACGTCGCTCATCCTTGATGCGACGGAAACAGAAACCAATCAAATGACCCACCCTCTGACAATAAGAACAGTGAAACACTCTCCTGGGGGCACTCTCATGGGTCATAGGAGCAACTCTCACAGGCTCCTTGGGTTTCTTCTGAGTGGCTTTCTTGGGAGGATTTTTCTTGGTAGGAGGTGTGGTTTTCTTTGGTGGATGGGTAGGCTTTTTGGCTGAAGGGGTGTCCAACAGAGCTCTCTCTTTCTCTAGGGTGGTGGGAGAGGTGAAAACAGTTTTGGTCTTACTGTCTGAAGCTATCCTCTCAAAACCCAAACCTAGAGCTACCCCGGCTCTGTCAGCACACAACTTGGTCTTGGCCAAGAGCAAATCCATCCTACCCTTCCCCTCAGTGCATTTGTTCACCACAGAAAGAAGGTATTCATTTTCGGACATGAGGTTTTCAGCTCGCTCTCTGACAGTGCCTAGCTGGTCCTTAAGGGTGATGCAAGTGTCACAAACAGGTTGCACATCCTTAGAACTACCGGCCCTCTCCAATCTAGCCTCTAAATCATGAACATGCTTATCACGTAAATTAATGCTATCGCGTAATAAAGAGCAGTTCATGCAATCAATAATTTCATGAGGTCTAGAATCCACCTCCAAAACTGCTTCTGTGCAGTCTCAAGCTCAGAAAGAGTTTGAGCATGACCAGAGCGCAACTGAGCAAGCTCACCCATGACAACAGAACAAGACTCACATTCAGCATCATCAAACTTAGACTTAAGCATGGCATATTCAGTAGAAATGTTTTCTAGCCTAAGTCTAAGGTCTTTTCTTTCTCTAGCGGCTTGCACAAGTAATCTATCCTGACCTAGCACTACTTCATTCAGCTCATCTAATTTAATTAGTAGCTGGTCAGATGATAGGTTTACCTCAGATGAGTCAAGCTCATCGCCGCTGTGATCGCTGTTGGCCATGAAGCAAAGGCCGGTGAAGTCACGTCCCTTCTTGTCCTTCTTGTCCTCCTTCTTTGGGGACTCCTCCTCCTCAGAGCTCGACTCCTCAGTTGAGGATGTGTCGATGTCGCTGAGAGCAGCAACGAAAGCTCTGGAAGCGGCCTTGGCTACTTTCTTAGCCATCTTGCCGCGCTTGCCCTTCACAAAGGGCTTCCTCTCTTTTTTGTGGAATTTGGGGCGGTCACCCTCATCTCTCTTCTTGACCTTGGGGCAATTGGCCTTAATGTGAGAGGTGTCACCACATTCATAGCAGCCACTAAAACCACTTCTCCTCTGATCCCGTCTCTCATGATGAAAGCGGGTGAACCTCCGGGCAATGAGAGCAAGCTCATCATCCGCTAGAGTATCCACCTGCTCCTTTGTGACGGAGACTAGGGAGGACAAAGCAAAACCATCTGCTAGAACACAAGTGCCTGATGTGCTTGGTTCTGCAGTGGTGCCACGGCTAGAGCTAGAAACCAATGCCAATGGCTGTGGCAAAGAGCTTCTGTGCACTGCAAGAGATGCCTTGGCAATCTCTGTGGACTTCAGCTTGCTAAAGAGTTTATCACAGGTTAGAGTGTCATAGCCTGTGGACTCCTCAATGCTGGATATCTTCACTTCCCATATGCTACGGTCAAGAGCATAGAGAAGCTTGATAGCCCTATCATGATCACTGTAAGCAAGCGTCCCGTTGGATCGCAAGTTACTCACTATCGCGTCAAAGCGAGAAAACATGGCATCTACAGATTCACCAGGTGCCTGCACAAACAGCTGATACTGTTGATTGTAGGTGCTTTGGCGCCTGGCCTTAATCTGAGCAGAGCCCTCGTGAAAGACAGTGAGTGTTGTCCAAATTTCCCTAGCAGTCCTAAGGTGCTGCACCCTATCGAACTCACTCCGACTCAAACCAATGAACAGTATGTTCCTTGCCTTTGAGTTGGCAATGTACTGATCTTTTTCGGTTTGAGTGGTGCGAGTATCAGGGATGGAGTATTGTGAGTCCACAATCTCCCAAATTGCATTTCCTTGGCTTAACAAGTAAGCCTCCATGCGCACCTTCCAGTATGCAAAATCTGTCCCATCGAACAGAGGAATTTTACTGCCTCTATCCATGTCGCCAATAGATCACAAAACCGGTTAAGGTCAACTGGTGATCTTAACCCGCTCTGATACCAATTGTTGGACCGGAAACGGCGACCAGAGGGGGGGTGAATGGGAGCTTTTAAAATTTCGGGCTAAAAACTTAGCCTTCGGTTCTGTTCTGTCTTCTGCGGAACAGGCTTCGAACACAACCTTCGAAGGTCTGGTTCGGAGGTACTTCGACAGCTCCGAACACAGGCTTCGCAGGAACAAAAGTTCGAAGCCAAGAAGACTTCGCTCCACGAACAACCCTCGAAAATCTACTCCGCTAAGTCAGTGCAGGCTCCGCACACGAGGTGCTTCGAGCAGGCTTCGCACTTCACCCTTCGCAAGAGTGGACAACCCTCTGAGGACTTCGACCAAGTACTTAGCGACAGCAACTGGTGCTGGGCTTCGTACGCGAAGGTCTACACGCACACAAAACGGACTACGCTAAGGGCTTCGACACAAGAAGCACTACGGGAAACGAACAGGGCTTCGCTAGTAAGCAGCGAGGTCTTGCCTCGTGTTACACAGAGCGACAGCACACTGTAAAGCACACTTCGCGAGAAAAACACCCTTCGCCAGGACAGGCTTCGGTGAACTAAAAACTAGCGAGGTATGCAACGCGAGCTCAAGCAAAAAGCACAAGAAAAGCAGGGCTTTGCCGCTTGAACAAGGAACACTGAAATAAATTGAACTCAGAATGAATACAGCGAGGTCTGTCTACAGGAGCTCAACAGTAAATGCTCAAAGTGTTAAATGTTACCTACCGAGCCCCCATATTTATAGCCCACGGCTTCATCCTAAGGAAGTGACTACTTTACCCCTAGGGTTTACAACAGATTTGTCTCTACAGAACTAAGGGGTACAAAAGGTAGTTCACCTTTATTTTGGAGGCTTCTCTGTCAGCTGCAGAGGGGACAGTGTCAGCCTTTTTCAGAACAGACAGTGTCAGCCTTTACAGTGTTGACTTCTGGAACCTCCCTTCGCACGCGAGGGGTGCGGAAGCTTCGGCGAGAAGCCTGCATCCTGTTGGCCTTCGCTCCGCCGAAGAAGTCCTTCGATATAGTGACGGTTTTGAGCCGAAGCCGTCAAAGCCCCTTGGGCCTTCGCACCACCACCTCCGGAGTGGATCACCACGGCTTCGCAGCTACTCCGAGCTTGAACACCGTCCGTCCGTGTACCGAAGCCATGCATGGCGGAAGCACCACAAGTCATCCTCACTCCGAAGCCCTACCTTCGGAGTACCACCCTTCGAAGTCCCTCCTTCGTCCAAGGCCTCCGCATGAAGCATTCCATGAGCACTCCGTCGCAGTGCCTCTCCCCGAGCACACTCCACGACGAGCCTCACCCGGACCATGCCTTCGATGCGCCTCGACTTCTGAGACCTTCGTCGGGTACCTTCGAGTGTCTCCCTCCGGAGCACACTTCGAACTCCTTGCCTCCGCAGAGGACTTGATCCACCAACTCCGAAGTCACTCCATCCGGAGTACCTTCGAAGTGCCTCACCTCCGAGGACTTTGTCTCGGAGTACCTTCAGCCGGAGCCACGCTCCGCACTCTCTGCCTTCACCTGGCACGCCTCGACCCGAGGACCGACCCAGACCACCTTCGCAGCCACCGTGACGGAGCTCCTCGCTCCCCTGGCATCAAGCCACCCGCTTGACCCAGGTTCACCTGGCTCGAACCCTGTCCGTCGCCTCCGAAGTCCCTGCGCACCACAGACAAGCAAACAAGTGTATCCAGTACTCCGGAGACCTCTCCGGGTTAGCAACCTCCGGCACACACTCCGGTGTACCGCCCAAAGTACCGAAGCCTTCGGTACGAACCCAGTCATCGTGTACTGTCGGACCCCTCCGACAGGTACACTCCGCTGCACAGCTGCAGCAAGCAAACACCGAACACACTCCGGTGACACACCTCCGAACACCCTTCGGAGGTACCACCTCCGAAGCCCCTTCGGAGGTACCCTTCGAACAGAGGGTAAATAAACCTGTCAATCACTCATCACATACACCGAAACCACCCTTGGTTTCTCACAGGTCCAATCCAGTTTGTTTCTATAAGAAAATTAATATAATCCTAAGTTGAAATAGAAAGATATTGCAGCACATACAATGTGCGGACCCTTTTCTTTTCTTAAGCTGCTATTAGAAAATCATCTGCTTTTGTGTTTCAAGCTGCTCCACAATGTTCTTTCTTTCCTCACCTGTTGCAATTCCACACCAGTAAGGTTTGATAAATGTTTTAACCGCTTCTGGAATTATGATAATCAAGATCTTTGATGATATCATATGTGATCCGCCATATGGAGTCCGGGATGGAGGCCGCAAGTCCAGTGGCCGGAAGGTCATAAAAGGCGCCGTTGCTCCTTACACAATTCCAGACGAGAAGAGGGACAACCACATCCATTTCAGCATCCATAATGGAGTTGGTGCATATGTTTAGTAGAATGTATATAGCAGTTTTCATGTTTCCTTTTTTTCTTTTTTTAGTTGCAAATTTTCTTTTTTTTTCGGATTTTTAGTTAACTTCCGTCGGCCAACATTAGCCGACGGAAGTTATTGGTCCGTAGACAGAAAAAACAAAAAACAAAAAAAGTAATTTTCGTCGGCTAAAATTTGGCCGACGGAAGTTACCGATTTCCAGGTAACTTCCGTCGGCTAGGTTTGGCCGACGGAAATTAGCTAACTTCCATCGGCCGCCGATGGAAGTTAGCTAATTTCCATCTACCCGCTTCCGTCGGCCAAATGCCGACGGAAGTTAGCCTTTTGCCAACGGAAGTTAGCTTCTTCCGTTGGAAAAAGGCTAACTTCCGTCGGCTTTGGCCGACGGAAGTTTTCTGGATTGTTGTAGTGTAGGCAACAAAGGGTGATACAACATCTTCTCATCTTTAAAACTTTCATGGATTCTTAAATCAAAACTAGAGAAACTAGATGTGACATGATGAGTCCTAGTAGTTATCTATAATTTGTCAACTTTTTGGATAATAAAAGAATGTTTTATATTTGAATATACATAAACTCTATCCACTAAATATAGTCCGATGTCACTATATTTGCCGAAGATATGAAAAACACTATTTGTAGGACATGGCAATTAGATCTACAAAATAATTTCTCTTTTATGTTACTGAGCTCACAAAGATCACCAAATTCAATATAGCCCAAAGTGTGTAAAGAATATAGCAATTGAAGTTCATCTTATTTATTCTCACTATCAATGTGAATAACATGCTTAAAATTAGTACTTGATGGATCAACAAATTCATTAACTAGTTGTGGATTTGATATAAGCAAATAATCACACAACTCTTCTTTATCATAAGAAATTTCAAGCAAGTCATTTTGTAATACAGGAATTTCAACCAACGATTCCACTAATGGGTGCTCTATAGTACAATAAATAGGAGACAATTATGTTTTTTCAAGAACACACTCACCTTGATTAATTTCAACACATATGTTACCTGTGTTGCCTTCCTTAGACAATATACGCTCATTATCAAGTGACCTTTCTTAAAGCATATGTGGAGCAATAAGTATGTATTCTTTCTCTACGTCATTGTACTCTTTCATATTGACTTGGTTGTTCTCGAATACCTGTAAATTATTAGTATCTAAAGGAAGGTACATTGGATTGAGTAACAAACTTTTCCCTCATAAGTAGTTTCATATCATTCCAAGTTCGAGGCAATTTATCATGTGATGACAGTGTTAAATCCTGCCACCAATTTAAAACATGGGAGATTAAGACACTAGCGACATTCTTAATCTTTCGTTTATCACATATATGACCTTGGGTATATATTTTATCAAATGCAACTTCCTAATAAATATAATTTTCAGCACCACATCCATCATAAGAAGGTGATGTAGCAATTGTAGTACATCACATATCCAACTTCATCACCTCATGTTCGTCTTTGATGTGACTTGCCATGATTAGAGAAAACAAAAAAAACAAAGAAGCTCACAAGTGTGTTAATTCTCTATGAACTACTAAGATGTGGAGTCACTCACACTCAACTATCTTACTATGATCTTATAAGGTTCTTATCATCACAGGACAATGGATGTCACAATCTTAGTTATGGCATAATTCTTGACTAGTTGGTAACTTCTAGAGATAGTGGTATAACGATTACAAGGCCCCAAACTGCACCGATCAAAAGTATATATGTGAAGTCTAGGCGGTTAAATAAGTGATCTACATGGTGGAACATGATTCAGAAATAGATAGTAATATTAAATAAGTGTCTAGAGTAATCGTACTAATTGCTAGTCTAAATGTGATCCATATGATAACAAGGCTTATATGAGAGAGTGGTTGACTCAAAGGATGGCTTATAGATTGACAAAATTAGCACAAAATAATACCTAAAAACAACACCACACATCACTAATATCATCAAAGCTTGTCCTTAAGTGCTCCTTTTTCGTTATTCTTCTTTTTTTGAACTTTTTTTTGACACTTCTCTTTTTTTGTTCACTAGGAGCACAAAGAAGACAAACCAAGAAGATGTGACACAATTTTTCTACAAAGAAGTGCTATGTAGACAAACAAAGATGAGTAGGAAAATTCGTGTAAGAAACTTCAGGGCTAGAAAAACTTGGACCTTTCTATAGATTTTGAAAATGTATTTATTTTCCTAATTCCGAGTCCGTGTGCAAAATAATGTTTTATTAGAGGCACTATGAATCAGGGTTTTGAGATTCTAGTTCGCACGTGAATTGCAAACCAAAGGGGATTTATGGGTGACGGTAGGGATGAAAACGGAGCGGAAACGGACGGAAATGAGTACTACCATATCCGTTTCCGTATTTTTTTACGGAAACGAAAACGAATACGGATATCCCGGAAACGGATACGAAAACGGACGACATCGGAAACGAATACGGACCGAATAAGGAGCGGATACGAATACAGATCGGAAAATCTATCGGAAATTAAAAACTCCTTAATATATGAAAAAATATGATAAACAAATAAATATATTCAATTTACACACATATTAATAAATGATAAATACATATAATAAATTAAAAACAAATTTTATTTCGGTTGTAATGAATGTATATTATTTATTTTGATCAAATAATTACATATTAATTTGAATTAAAATGTTAAATATTTAATGAATAGAATATACTTTAAAGTTTTTATATAATATGAAAAAACAAAAGATAATATTCTATATAATGTAGTAAAAACAGTAAAAACGGAAACTTTCCGTTTTTGTTATGCGGAATATTCCGTTTCCGTATCTGTTTTTTCGGAAATCACTGTTCCGTTTCCGTTTCCGTTTCCGCTTAAAAAATTCCGTTTCCGTTTCCGCTCCGATAAATTCCGTATCCGTTTCCGCGTAACCCTCTCCGTTTCCGTTTTTTTCCGGAACGGACGGAAAGTTTCCGCTCCGTTTTCATCCCTAGGTGACGGCTAGTGTAAGGGATTTATAAAAAGGGGATCACAATACTAACCAGCAACCAGACTTGACTAAGGACACAAACTCAATACTACGGACTTTGAAACCAAACGTGAAAATGCTAGGGATTGTCTTGGACAGGGGAAACCTACGACTATAATTTTTTTGTTGGCTTTTTCGTAGACTTTGGGATGAATATGAAATCAATCTAATCTAAGATACAAGAACCTGACGGTAAACCAATCTTTGATACCACTTGATGGAGGGTGGGGTTCCTGATCTTTCGTTAGGTGGGGGATAAACAATGATTTGTGGAGAACTCAATGTTGGGGGAAATTATTCCACTTTCCAGGCTTAAGGCGTAAACCTTCCGAAGGCTGATAATGGCCCCGATGTTGGCAAGCTATTGTTCGAAGTATGCGTCGTCAAGATCGGAGGGCACCACGGTGCGAAGCCCTGGAGAACTCTCCGAAGGGAGGATGGAGACTTCGAAGCCGAAGGATATGATTGATTGGATGTCTTGTTTATCCATCTACCTTGCAGTACTTTACCATGTATAACCCTGTGTATAATAATGAATAGTTTCCACTATGGCGGTTGTAATCTAGGGGCAAATTGGCCTTTTCCTTATGGTTTTTCCCCTATAAATACCCCCCAGTATACCTTGTAAAGGGGGATCCAGAACAAGTTGTTCATCTACAATCATTCAGACCACTTGAGCTATTATCCATTTCGGAGGCTCGAGCTAGTCCTAAAACACAAATTTCCTGTTTGTCCGTTCTTGATTACCGAGAACCTGTTGGCGTAACATTTGCGCCAACAGTTGGCGCCGTCTGTGGGGAACCAAGTTCTAAAAGCTTGTTCTCTACTGCTGACTGCACTCCGAAGAGCACTTATGGAGGGAGCCTCGGAGTCCCAAGACTCCGCGCACCCTTCAGTTAAGGCTTCCTAGTGCAGCTCGAGGGCCTTCTCTCGACCCCTCGAGTCGTGCGAAGTCCTCCATCTCCAAGACATCTTCACGGCTAGCTATGCCTCCGAAGCGTAGCCAGGCTTCGGGTCCTCTTCGAAGGTCCCCGCGGACCAATGGAGCCGGACCCTCAGCTAATCCGGCGATTCCTGCCGAGACCGCTGGGCGTCGAGCGCCCTGGGGCCCTCTGCCTCCTCCTACGGTGCTTCAGACCGACTACGCGGCTAGCCGGGATCCAGAAGTACCCTCCGACGAAGACGAAGGCCCTCCCGAAACCGAGGCTACGCAGCTAGCCAGGCTTTAGGAGGAGGTATCCAGGTGGAGGCAAGAGGCCGCTGATCGCCTCCGCACTCAAGCCTCCACCGAAACTCCAGGGGGGCCGCAAGACGACGGAACCCACAATCCCCCAGAAGTTATCCAAGTCCCGGAGGAAGCCGAGAATGCATCCTTCGATAACGAATCTCCGTTACACCCTGATCTGCAGAGAGTGCCTTCCGACCCCAGATTCAAGGCCTCAAAGCTGCACAAGTACTCCGGGGGGTCGGACCCCGGAGAGTTTGCCCGCTCTTACGCCCTGGCAATAGAAGCAAGCGGAGGGGTGCGAAGCACCATGGCAAAATGCTTCCCCCTCGCTCTCGAAGGCGTGGCACTCCGCTGGTTCTGGTCCCTAAAGCCAGGATCGATCAGTTCGTGGGAGCAGCTAAAAAAGAAATTTGTGAGAAACTTCCAAGGTACCTTCGTGGCCCCAATGTCCACAGGAAGTTTGTTTCAGGTAAAGCAGCGAGTGGGAGAAACCCTCCGGGAGTACTTCACGCGCTTCGCCCACACCAAGTCACAGATCAAGGGCCTGTCTACCTCCTCAGTAGTTGATGCTGCCCGCGAAGGGGTGCTGAACCCCGACCTCCTCAGCAAACTCCATCGGAAGCCGGTGACGTCTGTGGCACAACTCATGCCATACTTCGAACAGTATGCCAAGGCGGAGGAAGGATGTCTTCGGCGAGCTGAAGCACCATTGCCCACCCTCCGAGAAGTCAAAAGGGAGCCTGAAGCCTCCGCTACACTACAACTTCCACAAGACAACCGCTTCAACGAGTACAAGCGAGGGAAGAAGCATTTCCACTCGGAGGTGCTAAACATTGCACCTTCAGCCTCGAAGGCACCTGCCAATTTCCAGCAGGTGAAAAATTTCAAGGCCGGGCCACCAAAGCCTCACGAAAGGATGCCTGGCAGGAGCCAGAGTTTTTTCTGTTGTGTGCATGGCGACAATAGAAGCCATGAAACGAAGGATTGCAAGGCAGTATTGGCCCTTCGGGGCGACTACCTTGAGCGAAATACCGGGCGGGGTACTTCGGATCGGGCCCCACCGTCGGCACGCTCGGAGCCTGTTCAAACTGTGGCCCGAGCCGGTGCCCTCGAAGCCCCCATGCGGATACCGGTGGCCAGTATTATGCCACCACCAAAGCAAGAAGACCCGCAAGACCGCGGCAAGAGAGTGGTCCTGCCCATCTCCGGAGGGGGGACCCTCGGAAGCATGTCCAAGAGACAGCGCCGCGAGTACGTCCGCGAGGTCGGGCACATTGGGACTTCGAGTTCTGCCGAAGGGATGCCAGAATTGTCCCGTGTGCCCATCTCATTCACAGCCAGCGATGCGGTGGGGGTGAAGTTCCCCCATGCTGATCCATTAGTCATCTCTGCCGATATAGCAGGAGCAGACGTTCGAAGGATCCTAGTAGATGGTGGGAGCTCCGCAGACATACTCTTCGCCCAGGCCTTCGACCAGATGTGCATACCTCGGAAGCATCTGCTTCCAGCAGCACGGCCGCTTCAAGGGTTCTTAGGACCGCCTCTCGATGCCCTCGGCCAAATAGGCCTCGAGGTTGCCTTCGGAGAGGGGCCTTTGGCCCGAGTAGAAGAGGTGATCTTCGATGTGGTTGATGCCCCTTACGCTTACAATGCTATCTTCGGTCGAGGGATGTTGAACCAGTTTGGGGCTATAGCACATCACAATTACCTTTGTCTCAAAATTCCCACGCAAGGTGGAGTGCTTACTATTTTAGGAGACCAGACTGTAGCCAGGAGGACAGAGTATGGCCATGGGCAGCCATTGGACCCCCGACAAGTGCATAATGTGGCGGAAAGCGCCGAAGAAGTACCGGAGGCCTTGAACCCTCTGAAGGGATCTTCGCTCAAGCCAAGCCCGGAGGGTGATGTCGAGACAAGAATAATCTCGGAAGATGGCAAAGAGTACCCAGTGAAATTTGGCAAGGGGCTATCTCCAGAAATAACTTCCTCGTTAGAAGAAGTCGTCAGGAAAAATCTAGACATATTTGCTTGGACCGACGAAGACATCACCGGGGTCGATCGAAGCATCATTGAGCATAGTCTGCTCGTCAACCCGAAGGCCAAGCCGGTGCGCCAGGGGCTCCGCAAGCTGTCAGCAGAAAGAGCAAGCCTAGCCAAGGCCGAAGTAGAAAAATTGCTAAGGGCTGGCATCATCAGGGAGGTAGCCCATACTGAGTGGTTGGCTAACCCTGTTTTTGTAAAAAAGAAGGACTCGAACAAATGGCGCATGTGTATTGACTTCACCTCATTGAATAAAGCATGCCCGCGAGACCCCTACCCAATGCCCCAAATAGATCAATTGATAGATTCCACAGCTGGCTCCGAATTATTAAGCTTCCTCGACGCTTATTCCGGGTACCATCAAGTGTGGCTGAAGCGCGAAGACGAAGTTAAGACAAGCTTTATAACTCCTTCCGGAGTATTCTGTTATGTAAGAATGCCTTTCGGGTTACGGAATGCCGGAGCCACCTTCTCCCGTCTAATAGCTAAAGCGCTAGGTCATCAGATGGCCGCAATGTCGAGGCTTATATGGACGATATTGTAATAAAAAGTGCTCAAAGGCACCGGCATAGCTTAGATCTAGCTGAAACATTTGAGAGCCTCCGAGCATGTGGAGTACGCCTCAACCCCAAAAAATGTGTATTCGGGGCGCAAGCAGGAAAGCTGCTAGGGTACTTAGTTTTGAGCAGGGGGATCGAAGCTAGCCCAACACAAATAAGCGTGCTGCAAAGGATGGCTCCGCCAGAGAATTTGAAACAAGTGCAGAAGCTAGCAGGAAGGCTCGCAGCACTCAGCAGGTTCCTGTCTAGGTCGGCAGAGCGAAGCCTCCCAATTTTCAAAGCACTAAAGGGGTCCGAAAGCTTCAGCTGGACGCCAGAATGTCAGAAAAGTTTCGAAGAGATAAAAGCATACCTCGGCACATTATCAACTTTAACTGTTCCCCTTCCGGACGAGACATTGCTTTTGTATCTAGCAGCAACAGGTTCGGCAGTAAGTGCAGTGCTGGTCCGAGAGGTTGAGCTTAAAGGGAAGCTGGTCCAGAACCCAGTTTACTTTGTGTCGGAAGCATTATCCGGAGCCAAGGTCAGATACTCCGAGCTCGAGAAGTTTGCGTATGCCCTAGTAATGGCCTCGCGGAAGTTAAGGCATTATTTCTTGGCACACAACCTCATCGTCCCTACATCGTATCCCCTTGGAGATATGCTCCGGAACAAATACTCTACGGGCAGGATCGGAAAATGGGCGGTCGAACTAGCACCCTTCAGAATCTCTTTCACAGCAAGAACAGCTATCAAATCTCAAGTTATAACTGATTTCGTAGCAGAATGGACCCCGTCTGCAGTATGGACCCCCGAAGAGCCCTCCGAAGGTTTTTGGACAATATTCTCTGACGGAGCTTATCAAGCATCAGGTGCTGGAGCAGGGGCTGTTATCATATCACCATCAGGGCAGAAGGCCATGTATTCCGCAAGGCTTAACTTCAGAACCACCAATAACATCACCGAGTATGAAGGAATCCTCCTAGGCCTCCGAATGGCTAAAGCGCTCGGAGCCGCAAGAATACTGATCAAGACAGATTCCCAAGTCGTCGCGGGGCATGTTGATAAGAGTTTTCAAGCAAAAAATCCACATTTGGCCCAATACCTCGAGGAAATTCGCAAGGCCGAAGCAGCATTCAAAGGATTTACAATTCGAAGTATTCCTCGAGCAGACAATCAACTGGCAGATATTCTTGCAAAAGCTGCAGCAGGAGCAGGAGACCTCCCGGAAGGTGCTTTCTTTTAAGAGCTAGCACAACCAGCGGCTGTTCAAATAACCTCTGCGGAGGTGCTATGCATCCCAAGTCAAGATTGGCGAGCTCCAATAATGAGCATATTGCAAGATAGCATGGAGCCTTCCGAAGCCCCAGAAGCTCGAAGATTGCGAGCAAGGGCGCGAAATTACAAGCTCATCGATGGAGTGATGTACAAGGCCGGAGTGTGTTCACCCTTACTTCGATGCATCTCACAACCCGAAGGCCAGGATATACTTCGGAGCATTCACGAAGGCTTGTGCGGAGGACATTTAGCCCCTCGTGCGTTAGCAGGAAAAACACTTCGGCAAGGGTTTTATTGGCCAACGATAGTAAGAGATGCAGAGGAGCTGGTCTGAACATGCCAAGGCTGCCAGTGGATGGGCAGGAGGAGTCATCGCCCGCCAACCCAACTTCACGCTATTGTCCCAGTATGGCCGATGGCCAGATGGGGCATGGACCTCATAGGTCCTTTCCCAGTGGCAAAAGGTGGTTTGAAATCTGCGGTAGTGGCAATCGAGTATTTCTCAAAATGGGTTGAAGCGGAGCCATTAACAGCTATCACCTCGAGGAACGTGCAAAAATTCTTCTGGCAGAATGTTATTTGCAGGTTCGGAGTTCCCAAGGAGCTGACGGTGGATAATGGAACCCAGTTCGAAGCTGATACCTTCCAAACATTTTGTGAAGAATTGGGCATTAAGCTATGCTTCGCAGCAGTCCGACATCCACAGTCAAACGGAGCCGTCGAGCAAGCCAACGGTAACATTCTCTCCGGGCTAAATCGCCGGATCGTAGGATTGGCCAAGGGGCTGTGGGTCGAAGAGCTTCCCAAAATCTTGTGGTCCATTCGAACCACTCAAACCAGATCAACAGGTTTCACACCATTCCAATTGCTCTTCGGAGATGAGGCCATGACTCCTACGGAGATTAGAGGTGAATCGCCTCGGGTAATTCAGCCTCAGGTCGAAGATGACCGGGGCACTTCATTAGATTTGTCCGAAGAAACAAGGCTCCGAGCTGTAGCCAACCTGGCTAAGTACCAAGAGCACACCAAAATCTGGTATGACCCGAAGGTTAAGCTAAATGAATTAAAACCAGGTCATCTAGTATTGCGAAGTGTAGTAGCTCCGGGGAAGCTATGAAACAAATGGGAAGGACCATATGTTATCTTACGCTCAGGACGCCCCGGATCGTTTAAATTAGCTAATCTAGAAGGAGAAGAGTTGAAGCATGCGTGGCATGCGGAGCACCTTAAGCGGTATTATGCTTAGGGGCTCCTTGTAATCCTCTGTAAAATTTTCCTTCTTATCAATAAAGATAAGGGTTGAATTCTGCTTTGCTCTTCGAATATCCCTTACTCCTAATGGACGCATTGGGATGACGGCGATACTGGCAGAGCCAAGAACTTTTCACAAAACCCAGGAGGCTGCCTTCGAACCATTGGTTCAACGGCTCCACCTCCAACCTACGGATTCCAGGCTCCGGCTTGTTAGGATCCATAGAAGAGTCTAAGGACTTTAAAGAAAACAGATTTTCGACCTCCGGGTTCGAAGTATCTGTAAAAGAGCCGAAGGTGGCAAACCTACGGATTCCAGGCTCCGGCTTGTTAGGATCCGTAGAAGAGTCTAAGGACTTTAAAGAAAACAGATTTTCGGCCTCTGGGTTCGAAGTATCTGTAAAAGAGCCGAAGGTGGCCAACCTACGGATTCCAGGCCCCGACTTGTTATGATCCGTAGAAGAGTCTAAGGACTTAAAAAAAACAGATTTTCGGCCTCCGGGTTCAAAGTATCTGTAAAAGAGCCGAAGGTGGCCAACCTACAGATTCCAGGCTCCGGCTTGTTAGGATCCATAGAAGAGTTTAAAGACTTAGAAAAAAGCGAGCAAAATTTTAGTCTGCAAAAGCATGCAGGTGTTCGACAGTCATTGTGCCTAGCGAACCCTTCTCTATGATAAAGGCTCCGCCACCCACAAGGGGGGTCGGAGGGTACGAGTCACACAACATACTTTCGAGGCATTTCACATAAAATCATTATAATAGTACATTAAGAGAAATTTTCATCTAAGCCTAAATAAAACCGGAGACCCTTTCGGCCCTTGGAGCTACCCCTACGGCTAAGATTCCCTTCGGAGCTCGAAGCCGCCGAAGTCGTCCTTTTAGTCCGAGTGCTTCTCTTCTTCTTCGAAGCCCGTAGTTTCTTTTGTGCCTCTTGAAGCTCAGCCCAAGTCAGGAGCTTCTCAGAGTCTGCTTCCGCGGGGTTGTCAACTCGCTACTCCGAGTCGGACCAGTCAATAGATTCGGAAGATGAAGACCCCTCCGTCTTCTCTTCCTCTTTAATATAAGATAAAACGTCCCTTCGAACTTCAAGGGTAACCTCCCCCCCGTCTCCGCGAGGAACAGAAAAGCGGGAACGACGATAAGGTCTCAAACTCTCGAGGACTGCCCACTCTTTTCGGAGCTCGCCGGTAGTTTCCAGAAGTTCGAAGTCAGGGCTCGAAGGGCATGACAAAACCTAAAAAAGAGCAGAACACCCAAGACAAGTACTATTTATAACTTTTTCATTAATAAAAACAAGGTTTACAGGGCCTCAGGTACACAGCAGTCCTAAGCGGCTAGACCTGCGGGTCGGATGGCGGAGCAGGAACCGGAGGGGCTGGCGAAGCAGGGAGTGGTGGCTTCGTTTGAGCTTGCTTCTGCCGGCGAGCCTCGTCGATCCAGGCCTTGGCAGCGACCTTATGGTCCGTCTTCCAGGTTGACCGGAAGGCTTCCCAAGCCGAAGCCACCTCCGAAGATGGCCGCAGCAAGTCATCGTCCGCGAAGCCTCCAGGAGACGAGCCTCCGACCGAGCCAAGGGGGATCCGAAGAGATTTAAGATGACGAAGAACCCCGATGCCAGCACACTGTCCGGAGATCTCCCCGTACCGAATGCTGGAGTTCTTCATCAGCGACGAAGCAACCTGGATCCTCGTCAGCTTTCGGTCGAGTGGCTCATGGGCCGCGGCGGAGGACGAAGGGCACATAGTGCCGAAGTACTCCAGCGTACCCTGAAGGGCTTCCAAGGTACGATCAGCAGTATTGGATTTTTTCCTCTCTGCCGCTTCCAGGTTCGCAGCAGTCGCGTCCACTGCGGCCACCCGGAGCATCAAAGAACTCTTGAGGGCCATCGCCTGGCTAAGATCCCCTTGAAGCTCCACCAACTGTGCGCTCGAAGTAGCTGCCTCCTGACGGAGCTTTTCAACCTCCGCACGGAGGACAACGCGTTTGGCCTCAACTTCCTGGGCTGACGAACGGAGGGCTCCGAGGGCTTCGTCAGATGCTGCCCTAGCCTTCCGTTCCTCCAAAACTTCTTCCTCCAGCCTGAGGGATCTCCCGGTGGAGTCGTTAAGGGCCGTCTGGAGGGTAGTGACCTTCCGGTTGAGTCGATTAATTTCAACCTCGTTGGAAGTCGCTGCCGCTCTAGCAAGGGCAAATTGCTGCAAAGAGAACTAGGTAAGCACTAAAGAAGTTATGACCGTTAATACGAAGCAACTATGGTGTCTTTTTCATACCTGAAGGGCAGCCCTTTCGAGGGCCGTGTTGAGTGTCGAAGCCCTGGCCTCGCTCAAGACGGAGATCAACTCCGAATTAGCAATATATTGGCTTCTCTCAGCCAGGGGCTCCATGAGTCTTCGAAGGCCGCTCCGGTGCTCCATGAAAGGAGCCAGCAGAGGAAGCCAAGACAAAGCTTGGGCGTCGTCCGCTGCGGTCTCGTCCTCCGAATTGCCGATGGAGGGTGCGGCCTGGCCAGGAAGAAGACCGAGGCTAGAAATGCTCTTACCCCTCCCCGGCACGAAGGGGGAGAAGCAGGAGCACTCCGACCCCCGGCCACCACCTCTTCGGCCGGAACCACATTGCCGGAGGCGACCTCGGTGGTCGAGGTGGCTGCGACAGGAGCCAACTCCGTCCCGACGAGCACGTCGTCTGCCCCGAAGGACACGTTCTCTGCCACCAGGCTCGGAGCCCCCAGAGGAGTAGAAGGGTCCGCTCGAATAGCCGTCTCCGAAGAAGCGGGGACTTCGGGCGCCACCAAAGCATCGATACCCGAAGAGGTACCTACTTCAATAGCAAGATTAATGAGCATGTTTTACAGATAGCAGGCTAGTATTGACAAAAAAGGGAGGAGCTTCGGAAAAGACCTCTGAGAGTCTCCTGAGGAAGGATCGCTGGATCCTCCAAGACTTCATACATCTAGAGGATGTTGGCGAAGTCATCCCCCGAGGTCCTGCCCTCGGTATTCTCTGTCGGAGTCGCGACCTCCGCAGGGACCGCCTCGGGTGTGGGCAAGCCGGGAGTAGAGTCTGACTCCACCTGCACGACGGCGGGCGCGGGAGTAGCCGTTGGAGTTGCGCTAACCCCCTCCCTGGCGGAGGTGTTTGGAGGGACTTCCCCCATATCTTCGTCAGCCAGGAGGTAGGCTTCGAAGGCCGCCGCCGTCTCGCCATCGGAGTCTTCTACCCCTTCGGAGGATGGGCTCCTCGCATCTGGCGACGAAGAAGACGAAGCAGGCGTCAAGTGTGGAGGTTGCTTCGCTGCCTTCTTCTGAAGCGGCTACTTGCCGGCTTTCTTGGAGGGCTCGGCCGCGGCCTTCCTCTTGCGGCCAGCCGCTCCGGTTGGGGCGAAGTCAGGAAGCTGCGTGGGCTCCATGCCGAGGGCTCTCCACACCCTGTTGGATCGCTCCCAACTCCCCACCAACTCCAGCCTTCTCTGCCTCTCGGCCACCGAAGGGGCTCCGAGAATTCGTTCGGTGGCCCGAACTATGTCTTCCGGGGCCAATGCCAGAGGCGCCGCTGAAAGAAAGAGGTATAGAAGTATGAGTATAATTAACTTGTTCATATAATATGATGCAGCAGGAAGAAGGTGTACCTAAGTTTCGGAGGTCCCCCTCCGAGGCTTGTGGGATTACGATCGGCCAGTTGGCTCCGAGGGGAGGGATCCGAAGACCGACGAACTCCTCGGCCAGGTCGCGCATGCTCATACGACGGGCCACCGAAGCAAGCAACCCTAGCCTCGTCGTGAGCAAGCTAGGGTTCGGGGAGATGTCTGCCTTCTTCCGGAACCAGATCTCCTGGAGAGGACCCGAGAGAGGGGAGTCCTCTCCGACTTCGGCGTAGAACCACCGAAGTATCCAGTTCGTGTACCACCGGTCGTTTATGGCTTTGGCAGGGAAGTGGAGCGCATGCTCCCTCCACAGCTGGAAGTTGACGCCGCCGAAGGCTATCGTCACCTTGGAGTCCCCTGGCCCGTCTTGAGGCTTCGGTTGGCAGATGGCCTCGTGGGTCGCCGTGAAGATTTCGGAGCGGCCTTCGCATCCCTCCGCCCGAAGCGCCCATTCGAAGACAGCCAAACAGACGATCGCGTTGGGGGACAGCTGAGGCAGGGTTATGTGGAACAAGTCCAACACCTCTGCCAAGAAATCCACAGTTGGCAGTCCCAGACCCGCTTCGAAGAATGCTTCGAAGACCACCACCTCTCCGCTCCGCGGTCGTGGAGTTGATTCTGTCCCAGGAACTCGAGTCCTCATTCCAGTTCCCAGCTTTCCTTCCACTGCTTCTTCTATGGACTCAGCAGTGCTCAAGGATTGGCCGATGATGAAGCTTTGCGCAATCTTCTTCTTGGAAGGCGGACGGAGCGCCCGAGGATTCTTCGGCCAAGCCCCACTTGGAGCCCCCGTCATTGCCGCTGCTGCCGATGCAGCCCACGCCTGCCTTTGCGCCAAAGTATTGGCCACCGCTGGGGTGGTGTGGCTAGTTCTCGCCATCGCGCTCAAGTGCTCAAGGAGGCTGGAGGATGGGGAGAAAGATGGATAGCAGGTGATGAATGCGGTAAAAAATCTCGGTTGATCTCTATCTCTCCCTTTTATAACCGCGCAACCAGTACTACTCTTCGATGGTATTCACATTGCAGGTTCGGCTTCCGCCACCGACGCGTGGGCCCGGTAATCGGAACGGCGCATAACCGCTGTAAAAATCGACCGTTACCTTTTCCACAGAGAGTAACGGCTACTTGCGCTGTAACGGCTACTTTTAACGGCACCCTACGACGTTCGCACTCCGAAGTCATACTCCTTTCCAGTATGTGTTCCCACTGTATCTGGAACCTGAAGGGGAGAGCTCGAATGCGTTAAGCTTAAAGTCTTCAGCTAAGTCTCAGCATCTCTCACTCCTTCTTAAGCCTCGGAAATTAAAAATATTCCTTCCGAATACCGCCTTCTTTCTAAAACAAGTTTAATACAAGAAGACGTGTTCGAGGGGCTACTGTTGGGGGAAATTATTCCACTTTCCAGGCTTAAGGCGTAAACCTTCCGAAGGCTGATAATGGCCCCGATGTTGGCAAGCTGTTGTTCGAAGTATGCGTCGTCAAGATCGGAGGGCACCACGATGCGAAGCCCTGGAGAACTCTCCGAAGGGAGGATGGAGACTTCGAAGCCGAAGGATATGATTGATTGGATGTCTTGTTTATCCATCTACCTTGCAGTACTTTACCATGTATAACCCTGTGTATAATAATGAATAGTTTCCACTATGGCGGTTGTAATCTAGGGGCAAATAGGCCTTTTCCTTATGGTTTTTCCCCTATAAATACCCCCCATTATACCTTGTAAAGGGGGATCCAGAACAAGTTGTTCATCTATAATCATTCGGACCACTCGAGCTATTATCCATTTCGGAGGCTCGAGCTAGTCCTAAAACACAAATTTCCTATTTGTCCGTTCTTGATTATCGAGAACCTGTTGGCGTAACATTTGCGCCAACACTCAACGTTGACGATCTGACTTCCAATCCATGAGATTGGCCCTTGCAATCGCTACACCACTGCTCCGTTAGTTATAAACCAAGAACATCCTGATTGACCTTGCCAAGAAGGCTAATCCTAGCCTATGAATCGAAGAACACAAGCAAGAATGCATAGAGCACAACCGAACTAAAATTCTATTGGAATTTGTTAATTGGGGTTCACTTACAAATCTGAAGAAGCGACGACTATCAAAGCAACGTGTAAACTAATCCCCCAAACCCTAGATGGCTATATAAACACCTTATATAATAGTTTGGGATGCACCCCTTATGGGCTCAACTAGATACACGGCCTAAAGGCACAACAAAGCAAAAACAGCATGCTGATAGATTTTGGATGCCATCTTGTTTTAATGATTCCCATCAATTCATATGGAATTTTGAGGTGTGCCTGGGTGGAACATCGAAAATGATGTTTGTATACAGTCTGGGCATTGATTTTAGTGTGCACTACTCCTAGAATCTGAGTTGGATTCGAACTGTAATTGGATTGGACTCTCAACTTGGCTTGGACGTCCACGCTGGTGCTTCTCGAACTCTTTGCTTATCTCCAAGTGCTTTTCATCATCTCCATGGTTCCTAACAATAATAATAATTTTATATAGAAATTTATTTCCAAGATAATATAATGAAATACCTAGAAATGAATTCACCTAGAGATTTAATCATCTTGCTCGAACTCGAGTAATTGGTTGTTAGTATTCATGTATGGTTGTATCATTGGTAGGGATATCCTCATCAGCGGGGGTTACACTCAGCCTGATGCATGACACAGATGTGGTCAAGGAGGAGTAGTGAAAGATCATCACGATGGGGGAGGAGGCTAGGTCGGCGATGATGAGGAGCCATGCTGAATAGCGCGGGCCTCATGGCTCCAGAAGTGATGAGTCATTGTCAACGATAGTCAAAGAGGACAGAGGAAGAAGAGATTTGCTGTTTCATGGGCCGCGTGTGACTCAGGTACACGGGCAGCGAGCGACTGTCGGGCAGAGGAGGCTGCGAAGTCGGGCTGGCCCAATCCGGGTGCATGGGCCAGAAGCAGTAGAAGACCCACTGGGCTGTTGACCAGGATTGACTCAGGTATACGGGCGGTGAGCGATTGCCGGGCTGAGAGAGCTGCGGAGTTGGGCCGGCCCAATCCGGGTACCTGGTGCAAAGCCAGTGGAGGCTTTGTCAGTTTCGGCGCAAAACTGACAACCGTCGATCTTGTATCCGACTGTCCAGAAGAGAAGCCGTAGTCGCTACGAAAGCTGAGCTTCCGGATAAGTCATCTGTAACTCTAGGCCCACAGTCAGTCAGTCGTGTCTGTAAAAATTCCTAAGGGCAGTAGAGTCTTTTCTTTATTTTTTGAGTCTGTAAAAACCCTAAGGGGCTGGTAGAATATTCCTAGTGTTGGGCTGCCTATAAATAGGACCCCAATCCCTAGGGTTTGGACTACCCTTTTGGCTGAAATCAAATCCTCTCTATTGGGTCATTTTGTCTCTCACGTTCTCTCTCCTGTGTGCGCCGCCAGGCACAGGTTCATCCCTTTTAGCCTTGCATTTACTTTGCTCCTGTGAGATTGATTTATTTGTTGGTTGTTGAGGTGTGTGCATTGATTCCTCTGCTACAAGAAGCTTCGGTTCGTTGTGCTGGTTGATTTTATTCCTGAGGTTTGAGTCCCTGTTGCGTGTGTTCTTCGTGAGTAGTAGTACTAGTTCTTGCTGTTGCAAGTAGTACTGCTACTGTAGCTACAGTACTCGCTGCCAGCCTTTTTACTTTCTACCGCACAGCTTTTTGATCGAAGCAGACTGGATTTAATGCCTTTTTGACTATTTTCTGGCGAAGCTATCATCTTAGTTTCGAAGCCCCTCAGCTCCGTGAGGCAGGCTTCGAACGTTTACCCTCAGAGGCTTCGTTCGAACTTCGGACTGCAGTTTTGTTTCTTTTTGTGTGTCTGGCTTCGAAGTATTCTTAAGAACTGTCAGCATCTCTACGTCGAACGCTTGTGCGAAGGTGCTCCGACTTGAGCCCTTCGAAGTCCTCACTTCGACTGGTTTCGAAGTTGTCTTCGGAGCCTGTTCCTCTGATAGACTTCGCTTTATTCTCTCTGACGCATATCAGCCTTAACCCTTCAGTTCGAAGCTCACTCCTTTCGAAGGTAGAGCTTAGGCTTCGAATTTAGTTTTCTGTTGTGAGACAAGCTTCGCTCCTTTGTCCGAAGGTTGTCTGTGTGTGTGTTGGGTTCGAAGCTTGTCGTTTCAGATAGTCTTCGTGTTGATTTCCTTGTGGCGTGTCAGTCTTCGCTTCTCTTTCCGAAGTTTTCTCTGTTCGAAGGTTGTTCGTCTGTTTATTGAGTTCGAAGTTCTGTGTTCGAAGGTTTGACTTCGAAGCTGTTGGTTCGAAGCTGTGTTCGAAGCTTTGTCTTCGAAGTACACACTTCGAAGCAGGCTCCGACATTTGTCATACTTCGCTTCGAAGCATACTTCGTTTCTTGCCACTTCGAACTAGACTAGACCCAAACACCTTCGGCATCTTCGACATGCTTCGCAACTGACCTCCGAAGCAGGCTTCGTCACCAACCTCCGAACCAGACCTCGACGTGCGAAGGAGGCTTCGCCAAGTTCCAAACAGGAGACAAATTTGGACAGTAACTTCTCTTTTTCTTCTTACACATACTTAGATCATTTCATTGAGAAGTTTAGGCCTGTTACACTTTGTTCATCTGTCTAGTTGCACTACCTTAATAGTTCTCAATTTTTATCAGTTGCTTCTAGGTTAGAAACCTTTAGACTTAGGCCTTTTGTTTATTTTCTGCTGCATAGTCTTTTTGAGGTGCGTTGGGTATTGGGAACAGGCCATTGATTCGAAAGAACTTTTAAGGCGCCCATTCACCCCCCCTCTGGTCGCTACTTTCGGTCCTACAGATGATGCCATCGACCATCTTCTATGAGGGGAGGGTGGTCATCTTCGAGGACTTCCCAACGGACAAGGCGACCGAGGTGATGTGCATGGCCAACGACGCTAGCGTGGAATGGACTGCCACCACCATCGTTACTCCCACACCAGTGCTCTTGGGATCAGGAAAGCACCATGCTCGTGGACATGCCCATCACAAGGAAGGGATCATTACATCGGTTCTTTGCCAAGCGCAAGCACTGCCTCAGCGCATGGGTTCCCTACATCTTGCCATCATCGGAAAGTACCAACGACGTTGTGGGCGCATGTGAGGGCATCGTGGAGGAGCGGTGGGGTGGGGTGTGTGAGGAGGAAGGAGATTAGGTGGAGAGAGGTGGTGTGGGCGTGGGCATGGTGGTGGGTGTAGGCGACGGTGACATCGTGTGCGGTAATGGTGATGAGCGAGATGTTGACAGCAAAAAATGACATTAATGGTAAAAATTGTCAAAAAGTAAAAATTAGTAATTTGGAACGAAAATATGCCAAGACTTGGCACAGGCTGGTCAAACCGGCCATGTAGGCCCGGTCAGACCGACCATGTAGGCCCGGTCAGACCGGCCATGTAGGCCCGGTCAGACCGGCCATATGGGCCCGGTTAGACCGACCCAAACCTGAGTCCGAGTCAGATTTAGTGTTTTTAGGGTATTTTTATTCCTAATTAATTTCTAACAACCTGGACTCGTATCTAACTCAATTAGAGCCCATGCATGTCATGTCCAACCTCTATAAATATAGAGGCAAGCCTGATTCAAGGACTCTCTTCCTCCAAAAACCCTAATAGATCCAATCTATTACTTGAATCGTACCTTTACTTTTCAATCTACTTTCTTGTCGTAGGATTAGTCTAGCATGTCCATCTTTGTTGTTTTGCACTGTAAACCAACCATCTGTTGCGTCGTAATCACGGTAAGACTTGTTGATTCGCTTGTGAATCATTCGTTTCATCCACGTAATGAATTTTTATCATTTTATCAGTTTTATATCGGTAATTCAGTCTCTTGGCCGAATTGCTTCTAGTTTCTTGGAGTTTTTGCAATGTTTCTATCCCATATTCATTGCCAAGAACTCTTGTTACAAATTTTCCATGGCAAGATGGTCGACGGAGCCCGGAAGATCATCTTCTAGGAGCCATCGGTCTTGCCGACGGTGTCATCCTGGTCTGACCGGCCCATGCCGTGCCGTCACCTGACGTGCCAACACGCTGTGGTCTGACTGGTAGCCTAAGGCTGGTCTGACCGGGCCTTGTGTAGAAGCCCCCGAGAGTACTTGTGTCATCCTTTGGAGCCCCGGGTGATCGAGTCAAGTGCACTCAGTCTGACCGACGGCGAGAGGCCGGTCTGACCAAGGTGTGCCTGGTCATCATATCCGTTGCCGGCACTAGTCGGTCTGACCGATGGTGCTTGGTAGGTCTGACCAGGATGACACCGTCGGCCAGACCGATGGCTCCTGTAAGATGATCTATTATTCCTTCATTTTTCGGCTAATTAGGTTGTATCCCTGCAATATAATTTAATTGCCTAGCGACTCCACCCTCCCTTGTCACTATCAAGGGTCATCGGAACGTGACGTCGGTGTTGTGTTATGCTTAGGGATTTATTTCTAAGTATCCGCACGCTTTTGGATCGTCGGATCGGCGTCAGTGCGTTTGTCACTTTGATTGTTAGATTTTAGTGTCAACACACTTTTTGGCGACTCCGCTTGGGATGAACATGCCAAGCACTACTACATCGGCAACAAGTACGTCTACTACATCTACATCAATGGGACCCTCGACGCCGATGGATCTGGTGGGGAGCGTGGAGATTGACGACGACAACATCATCGTCCCCACCCTTGATGATCTCTCCAATTAGGATAGGGCAGAGATCGAGACCAAGATGAGGGAGCTACACGTTCTCCTACTTGGACGCTTCACCAAGACCTACGGGGGCTTCGTCATGCATGACATCGACATCCTCGACCTCCCCAGGTGTAAGGTAACACCATCACAGCAGATTGCCACATCAGTAGACCGAGCGATTAGCGCTAATTTTGCAAATCGTCTAGGGCCCGAGGTCAACTCTATGATGGAAGTGATGTTTAAGAGATTCGGCTTTTCTGAGGCCGCTTCTCCAACTCCGATTGCTAGTGTACCCCATGTCCATCACATACACAATAGAACTGACAGGAGTACCGAAAAAACCATCGTGTCTCAGGCTGCATCATCCATGGTTGAGACCACGTGTGGCACTGTCGGTCAGACTGACACTTGGGCCGGTCAGACCAGCGTATGCTAGCCTCAACAGTTTGCAATAATCGATCAAACCGGCCATCAAGCTGGTCCGACCGACTACTATACCCTCGGTCAGACCAGCCCCTTGGCCAGTCTGACCGTCCCTGCCATATTTTATGTGCCACCGCCGCCCGCGCCTACGCTACCTTTTCCCATGCTTTCTGTACCTTCTGCTCCCACACATCCACATAGGCCCGAGTATGCCCCGTATCACGAGCTAGCACAAGAAGAGTGTAGGACCGAAAGTAGTGACCAGAGGGGGGTGAATGGGCGCCTAAAATTTCTTGCTAAAACTATAAAACCTAATCCCGACACCTAAGCGTACTTAACTAGACAAACAATAGTAACAAAGCAAATCGCAGTAACTAAAGTTGTCTAGCCTAAACAATGATCGGTGTCCTAATTAAAATGATATTTTAAAAAAAACTAAATAAAAATATTGTAGTAAATAAAAACACCTAGATATATCACGAAATATTTATATAGCCGTCTAAAAATAAAATACTAATCAAATGAATAAAACATGGATCATTCAAAAATTAATTCAGAAATAAACCTAAAATATTTCATGTAAATAGAGAATAAAATATTATTGCGACTAATAATATCTTAATTAATTTTGTTTTCTTTTTATACGAGTAGATTAAAAAATACTTAAATAAAAATTATGCAACTACTAATAATATTCTAGCAGATAAACATTAACCACGAAATTATCAATCAAATATGCAGGCTAATTAAAAAATGGATGATTATCTATCTAATTAATCTACCTAGGAAATAGGAAATTAGATTAGAAAACACTTACCTGCATCGCGCGCCCGCAAACGGTCCGGCCAACGTGCCGGGTTCGGTACTCACGGAGACCACGCCGTGGACTGGGTCATCTTCTCCGCTGCGCCAAAAAAAATTCCGAGCAATTTTTCCATGTCGTCCGCCGCTGCGATCACAAGCCAAAAAGCTGCCGCGCCTGACTTGCTTCCTACTGCACTATTGACGAGAAAAACCTTGTAGAAAAAACCATGCACGCCAAAAAGCTTCCCGCCCAGAAAATGCAGAAATCTGCCGTCATGGGACCCGCGATGATGAAAAATCTTCTTCCCGCTTGGTCGTGGCAGCTGCGCTACGACGTGTTGCTTTTTGCTGCTGCACTGATGTGGGCCCACCTGTGCCGCTTGGATGTGACCAGACGGAGCTGCTTCCCGCTCGCTGCTGCACAACCGAAGCCACGCATTGCATGCGCAATGTTTGCCACGCTGCTGGCTGCCGCTGCAGTGCTTCCGGTGGGCCCCGCACACGCAACGTTTGCAACAAAACGCTGCGCCTGTGGCCAGCTGCAACGCGCGCGCTGCACGCACCCGCCGGAGGAAAAAAATTCTCAATGAAATTTACAGCGGTGATGCAGATTGAACTCGAAAGAAGAATTGTAGATCAAAAAACTAATCGGTGGACTGTAGATTAATTCAGGAAAACAGTCACCCTATCCCTAGGGGGTAGGGGTCTATTTATAGGTGACCCATAATACATGAAAAAGACTAATTTACCCCTAGGGTAAATTACACTAACTCTAAAATAAAATTCGAAATTACTAAAATACCCTTAGAAAAATGAACTGACTCAAATAAAAATATTCTAGACTTCAAAACTAAATATTAATATCCTAAAAACAAAATAATCATCAGTTGTCAGTTTTGCGACGAAACTGACAAAGCGTCCACCGTCTTCGCACCGGGTACCCGGATTGGGCCGACCCGACCCCGCAGCTTCCTCAGCCCGGCAATCGCTCGCCGCCCGTGTACCTGAGTCAAACCCAGTCACCAGACTAGTGGATCCTCTGTCGCTCCTAGCCCATGTACCCGGATTGGGCCAGCCCGACTCCGCGGCTCCTCTGCCCGGTTGTCGTTCGCTGCCCGTGTACCTGAGTCACACGCGCCCTAGACACGACAGGTCTTCATGTTTATTCTTGACTTCGGTTGACAATCACTGATCACATCTGGAGTATAAAACCCATGTTCTTCAACATGGTTTCTCAATCTCCCCCTTGATGAGTGCATTGTCAACACCCTCTTTAGCAATCTTCAGAACCTGCAAAACATGTGGAAACACGAAAACAGAAGCAAAAGAAAATAGAAGGAAGAAAATAAAAGTTTAACCCTAATGACCAAAAGCCAAACAGAAGCCAGAAAACGGTCATTATGGTTAACCAAAAATAAAGAATCAAAAACAAGTGCAATCTCAAAACTACCAACAAGGATAACAGAGTAAAGGCAAAAGACTGAAATACTCCCCCTGAAATAAATCCCAGAGAAAGCCAAAAATGTCCGCTAAACTCCAAAATTTCTCCCCCTTGTTAACAATTAGACTCATCAAGTGAGACTAAATGCACTCTAAAGAGACATAGACACAAACTCCCCCTGAAATGCAACTCCTCCTCAAAATATGACATGAATGCAGATGGGGTGCAGGTGGAGTGTAAAAAGCATGCTTCTTAGAGATGATTAACTGCAATTACAACATCTAACAGGTATAGCAAAAGATATACTGTCTAAGATACATGACATGATCAGTGCAACAGATGATATCTAAAGAGAGTCATTAGCATGCATTTTTCAATTTTTGCAAACAAAAGCATCACCACATTTTCTAGTTGACAAGCAAAGTAAAGCATGAGATGCAAAAGCTAAGTGATATCTACCAAGATAAGCATTGTCCATAGCAAAGTGCTTCAGCAAACTTGTCATTTTTTTAATTTTTTCAGACTTTTTCTTTTTCCTTTTTATTTTTCATTTCTGCCAGGGGTTATTTTCGTGTTAAACCTTATGCTAACCGACCAAGTCAAGCCTAAGGGGCTGGTAGAATATTCCTAGTGTTGGGCTGCCTATAAATAGGACCCCAATCCCTAGGGTTTGGACTACCCTTTTGGCTGAAATCAAATCCTCTCTATTGGGTCATTTTGTCTCTCACGTTCTCTCTCCTGTGTGCGCCGCCAGGCACAGGTTCATCCCTTTTAGCCTTGCATTTACTTTGCTCCTGTGAGATTGATTTCTTTGTTGGTTGTTGAGGTGTGTGCATTGATTCCTCTGCTACAAGAAGCTTCGGTTCGTTGTGCTGGTTGATTTTATTCCTGAGGTTTGAGTCCCTGTTGCGTGTGTTCTTCGTGAGTAGTAGTACTAGTTCTTGCTGTTGCAAGTAGTACTGCTACTGTAGCTACAGTACTCGCTGCCAGCCTTTTTACTTTCTACCGCACAGCTTTTTGATCGAAGCAGACTGGATTTAATGCCTTTTTGACTGTTTTCTGGCGAAGCTATCATCTTAGTTTCGAAGCCCCTCAGCTCCGTGAGGCAGGCTTCGAACGTTTACCCTCAGAGGCTTCGTTCGAACTTCGGACTGCAGTTTTGTTTCTTTTTGTGTGTCTGGCTTCGAAGTATTCTTAAGAACTGTCAACATCTCTACGTCGAACGCTTGTGCGAAGGTGCTCCGACTTGAGCCCTTTGAAGTCCTCACTTCGACTGGTTTCGAAGTTGTCTTCGGAGCCTGTTCCTCTGATAGACTTCGCTTTATTCTCTCTGACGCATATCAGCCTTAACCCTTCAGTTCGAAGCTCACTCCTTTCGAAGGTAGAGCTTAGGCTTCGAATTTAGTTTTCTGTTGTGAGACAAGCTTCGCTCCTTTGTCTGAAGGTTGTCTGTGTGTGTGTTGGGTTCGAAGCTTGTCGTTTCAGATAGTCTTCGTGTTGATTTCCTTGTGGCGTGTCAGTCTTCGCTTCTCTTTCCGAAGTTTTCTCTGTTCGAAGGTTGTTCGTCTGTTTATTGAGTTCGAAGTTCTGTGTTCGAAGGTTTGACTTCGAAGCTGTTGGTTCGAAGCTGTGTTCGAAGCTTTGTATTCGAAGTACACACTTCGAAGCAGGCTCCGACATTTGTCATACTTCGCTTCGAAGCATACTTCGTTTCTTGCCACTTCGAACTAGACTAGACCCAAACACCTTCGGCATCTTCGACATGCTTCGCAACTGACCTCCGAAGCAGGCTTCGTCACCAACCTCCGAACCAGACCTCGACGTGCGAAGGAGGCTTCGCCAAGTTCCAAACAGGAGACAAATTTGGACAGTAACTTCTCTTTTTCTTCTTACACATACTTAGATCATTTCATTGAGAAGTTTAGGCCTGTTACACTTTGTTCATCTGTCTAGTTGCACTACCTTAATAGTTCTCAATTTTTATCAGTTGCTTCTAGGTTAGAAACCTTTAGACTTAGGCCTTTTGTTTATTTTCTGTTGCGTAGTCTTTTTGAGGTGCGTTGGGTATTGGGAACAGGCCATTGATTCGAAAGAACTTTTAAGGCGCCCATTCACCCCCCCCCTCTGGTCGCTACTTTCGGTCCTACAAGTGGTATCAGAGCGAGGTTAGGGTTTTTCCATACCTTAACCGGTTCTAAACCCCGGTAGTGACCATGACGTCTCCTGGCAAGGTCCAGTCCTTGGAAGCCTATGGCTATAACTATTGGAAGACTCGCATGCGAGCCTATCTCATGAGCCATGGTTCGGACATATGGGACATCTGCGTTCACACCACGTTTGTCATTTTGCCAGTTACTGAGCAAGGTACTGCTGGTATCATTGCTCAGCATCTGAGCAACAGTAAGGCTGTGAACATTTTGTTTTCTGGCTTAGGTCCCACTGAGTTTGAGCGTGTGAGTCATCTCTCCACTGCGAGAGAGATCTGGGCTACCCTCAAGGCACACCATGAGGGAACAGCACAGGTCAAGGCTCGGCTCTATCAGACCTACCGGCGTGAATATGAGAATTTCACACAGAAGCCGGGTGAATCTGTTGAGGCTTTGTTTGGTCATTTTCAGTCGATCATAAACAAGCTTCGGGACAACAAGGCTGAGGGTGCTCAGTTAGTCTCAGATCACGAGCATGCGCTCAAGGTTCTCCATACCTTGGACCCAAAGATCTGGGAGATCAAGGTATCCTCTATCGTTGAGAGCACTTCTTACGATACCTTGACCATTTCTGAGTTATTTAGCAAGCTGAAGGCCACTGAGGTAGATATCCAGTTGAGATCAAATCTCACTGGTTCTGGATCAAAATCCCTGGCCCTTGCTACACCTTCTGTTGATCCCTCTGCTGTGAGCTGTGCTGGGTTCTCTTTGATGTCTATCACTGAGGACCAGCTTGAGTTGTTGGGAGATGATGATTTGTGTCTTTTTAACAACCGGGTGCGTCGTGTCTATGATAAGAGAATGTTCAAAAGACACGACACAAAATCCGGATGCTTTGAGTGTGGTGATCCAGGACACTTCATCGCCGACTGCCCCAAGCGCAATGGCCACAAGAAGGGCACCGGTGGTGGCTTCCACGACTCCGGCAAGCACGATAGCTCATCCTTCAAGGGCAAGCCAAAGACTCGATTCTTCAAGAAGGCCCTGAAGGACTACCGGCGAGAGAACAAGAAGCGCGACAAGGCCTTCATCGCCGAGATGGAGAAAAGCTACTCCAAGCGTTCCACGTCTTCTTCCTCTTCATCGAGCTCAAGCGATGAGGAGATTGCCATCAGGAAGGGGAAGGACAAGGACGATCCGGCGGGCCTCTGCTTCATGGCTTTCGGAGACAAGACGAAGAGCCGCTCACACCAGCACCGAAGATCCCGCAAGAGCTTCTGTTCAATGGATCTTGGGGATAAGGAAGAAAAGAGCTCCTCCGACGACTCCGACAACGACGACAACAAGGTATCATCCTACGAGCGCGAAATAGTTGATTTACTTGAGAGCAATCGTCAGGAGTTGAGATATCGGGAAAAACTGCTTAGGGGGGCTAAGAAGAGGATAGACGAGTTAGAGAGTGAGCTTGCCGTGGCCAACGATAGAATTGAGAGTCTATCTTCTTCCCCTTGCTTGGGTGATAGCAGTGAGTGCCCGAAGTGTGAGGTGCTTCTGTGTGACCTGTCGACTCTGAAGTCCAGGTACACAGAAAGGGTTGATGAGAGGGACGCTTTGGCCACTGAGCTTGAAAGCGCTCAGCTGGAGCTGAAAGATGCTCAAGCCACTGTCGTCACACCCTGTGTTCATTGCCCAACTCATCTAGCTGCCTTAGCTGAGCTAAAATCCAAGGGCGATGAGAATTTGGGTGATTTAGAGAGGTTGAGAGCTGAGCTTGCCCATACTAGGCTAGAGCTTGAGACACTGTCAGTTCCACCCACTGTCTGTGAGAACTGCTTGTCTCTTAGAATGGAATTGATCAAGCTGAAAGCCGAAAAGTCTATCCAAGTAGAGAGTGAGTGTGAGACCTGCTTGTCTCAGGTGGAGGTTCTAGCTTCCTTGAGAGAGGAGCTAGCTGATTCTCAGAATGAGAACTTTTACCTCCGTTCTATCCTGAGTTGGATCAGTGCCAGAGAGCCACAGCTCGGCATGATGATCCAACAATTCAAGAGGCAGGATGGGTTTGGGGTAGGTTACACCTACACCAAGGCTGACTTTGAGAGTGCCATTAGCCGGGCAGTGGAGTGGAGTAAAATGACTCCTGAGCAGAGATATCCCAAGACCCATTCCACTGAGTCTTCCCAGGCTTGTCAGCCCAAGGATGGAGTGATCCATGAACCATCTAAAGCTCCACCCAAGAAACCTATCTGGGTTCCTAAGCCCAAACACCTCCACTCTTCTCTAGACTCTCTTCCTGGACCCTCTCAACCCAAGAAGACCACACCAAACACTACCAAGCCCAAACATCCCAAGCCTCAACCACATCCCAAGAAGCCCACCTATCATTGTGAGTACTGTCAGAGAAACGGGCATCTTGCGGAGTTCTGCTTCAGGAGGAAGCGGGTTGAGAGAGCAGAGAGGGCTCGTAGTGATCAGGAGCAGTTCTACCAGCAGGGTGGTAGACTGCGTGTTCCTCGACGCGGGGAGAGGCTGGAGGCCAGGCCGCGTCGTGTAGGTGGTGGTAGAGGAGATGGCTTTCTTGCCCGTGCTCCAGTTGGTGGTGTCCGTTCTGGCAGAGTTCCAGACTGTGTTGGCTACGGTTCTGGACCTCGTGGCCGCAGGGTTAGGCAGAACCGAGGACCACGCTTTGAGCCGCGTTTTGGTCCAAACTCTTTTGATGGTTTTTGCTTTCCATCTTTTGAGCAGATGGCTCGACACTGGTTTAGCTCTTTTGCTAAACCTGGTGCCGGACCATTTGCTCCCACTTACAAACACTGATTGTGCAGGACCGGGGACTGGAGGATGTTTGGATCATGGACTCAGGATGCTCTCGCCACATGACGGGACATCGCAGATGGTTCTCCAGTCTCACTCCCCCGAGCTCCAAAGAGTACATCACATTCGGGAACAGCGGTCAAGGGAAAGTAAGTGGCATAGGCTCAATTCGCATTTCAGATCATTTCTCTTTAAAGAATGTTGCTTTGGTTAAAAACTTGAACTTCAACTTGATTTCTGTGTCGCAACTTCTTGAGGATGGTTTGGAGGTGCGTTTTAAGAAGGGCAATTCTTCTGTGGTTGATTCTAGAGGGTCTTTGGTTTGTCAGATCTTACCATTCGGTAAAGTTTTTCGAATTGACTTCTCTAGTTCTTTTGGCCCTTCTCGTTGTTTGATTGCTGGATCTTCTTCTGAGCTCTGGAAGTGGCATAGGAGGTTAGGTCACTTAAGTTTTGATCTGCTAGTCAGGTTAAGCTCTATGGACCTCATCCGAGGATTGCCCAAGCTTAAGATGGAGAAGGATCTAGTTTGTCATCCCTGTCGTCATGGGAAAATGGTTGCCGCTTCTCATTCACCTGTGACTCAGGTGATGACTTCGTATCCGGGTGAGCTTTTACATTTGGACACTGTAGGTCCAGCTCGGGTACGTTCAGTCGGTGGGAAGTGGTATGCACTTGTGATTGTTGACGACTTTTCTCGATTCTCGTGGGTTTTCTTTTTGGAGTCTAAGGATGAAACGTTTCAGTTTGTTCATGACCTAATCTTGAAGTTGAAGAATGAGAACAATGGTCGAATGCGAGCAATTCGCTCCGACAATGGCTCTGAGTTCAAGAACTCTCAGTTCATCAGCTTCTGTAGTGATCAGGGTCTGGACCATCAGTTTTCTTCTCCTTACACTCCCCCACAGAACTGCGTTGTGGAACGAAAGAACCGCACGCTAGTCGAGATGGCCAGGACGATGCTCGATGAGCACAGGACTCCTAGGCGTTTTTGGGCTGAAGCCATGAACACGGCTTGCTATCTGGCCAACCGTATTTTTCTTAGAGCTTATCTTGGTAAGACATCATATGAGTTGCGGTTTGGCAGACAGCCCAAGGTGAGCCACTTGCGAGCGTTTGGCTGCAAGTGCTTTGTGCTCAAGAAGGGAGGGCATTTGGACAAGTTTGAGTCTCGTTGCTGGGATGGTATTTTTCTTGGTTATGCATTGCATTCTCGAGGCTTCCGTGTTTGGAACCTCGAATCCCAGCTGCTTGTCGAGACCTGTGAGGTTTCATTTGATGAGTCCTTGCCTTCTTTGAATCCTTCTTTTGAGCTTTCTGGCGATGATGAGCTCGGATAGTCCATCTTTGAGGAAGATGAGGATACTCCAGCTGCTGATGAGGGTGGGCCTTCTGCATCCCCCGCAGAGCCCACACCTTCTGAGACTTTGACTGAGGATGAGGGCAGACCTCTGATCACTTCTTCCACTACGATCGAGCCCCCTCAGTAGAGTCCAGAGGTGCCTGCTGCTGACTCCGGTGAGGTAACTTCAGATCACCAGGGAACCCGAGCAGTTCAGCGTGACCATCCCTCAGAGCTCATCATTGGTGATTTGACTGAGAGAACTTTGCGCTCTTCTGCCTCTCTTGCTGTGTTTGCTGAATCTACGTTTGTTGCATCTTTTGAGCCCAGAGACATTTCTCATGCTCTTTCTGATTCCAATTGGATTAATGCTATGCAAGAAGAGCTTGAGAATTTTGTCCGCAATCGGGTTTGGACACTAGTTGAGTCGCCACTAGGATGCAACCCCATAGGCACCAAGTGGGTATTCAAGAACAAACAAGGTGAAGATGGGGTTGTAGTGCGCAACAAGGCTCGACTAGTTGCCCAGGGTTATTGCCAGAAGGAAGGTATTGACTTTGAAGAAACCTTCGCTCCTGTTGCCCGTCTTGAGTCCATTCGCATTCTTTTAGCTTTTGCCGCTTCGAAGGGTTTTAAGCTTTTTCAAATGGACGTTAAGAGTGCTTTTCTGAACGGGTTCATAGAAGAGGAGGTTTATGTTAGGCAACCCCCCGGTTTTGAGAACCCTAAGTTTCCTCGACATGTTTTTAAGTTGCACAAAGCTTTATACGGGTTGAAGCAAGCCCCCAGGGCTTGGTATGACCGGTTGAAGCAATTTTTGTTGGGGAAGGGCTTTGTGATGGGTTCTGTGGACAAAACTCTTTTCTTGCTCAGAGATGCTTCAGATTTTTTAGTTGCTCAGATTTACGTGGACGATATTATTTTTGGCGGTACTACTAATGATCTTGTGTCCAAGTTTTCTGAGCAGATGCACAGTGAGTTTGAGATGAGCCTCATGGGTGAGCTCAAGTACTTCTTAGGGCTCCAGATCAAGCAGACCAAGGACGGCACCTTCATCCACCAAGGTAAGTACACTCGTGATATGCTTAAGAAATTTCACTTTGGTGGTGAATTGAAGCCGCAGATGACCCCAATGGGCACTTCTGGGGGTCTGGACAAGGATGAGAGCGGTGTCAAGGTAAATGAAAGGGAGTTTCGAGGGATGATTGGTTCGCTGTTGTACTTGACGGCAACAAGACCGGACATTCAGTTCGCCGTGGGACTTTGCGCGCGTTTTCAGTCTTCACCACGCGCGTCTCATCGGCAGGCTGTCAAGCGCATTTTCAGGTATCTCACTTGTGCGCCAGATCTCGGTCTTTATTATTCAGCATCATCATCTCTTGATTTATCTAGCTTTTCGGATGCCGACTTTGGTGGGTGCCGGTTGGATCGCAAGTCGACTTCCGGTCCTTGCCAGTTTCTTAGTTCCTCTCTTGTCTCTTGGTCTTCTCGAAAGCAATCTGGAGTTGCTCTTTTGACCACAGATGCTGAGTACGTAGCTGCTGCTAGCTGCTACTCACAGTTGGTTTGGATGATTTCCACTCTGCGAGATTTTGGGTTGTTCTTTCCTACCAGGATTCCATTGTTTTGCGACAGCACTAGTGCCATTAGTGTAGGGAAAAACCCATGTCTTCATTCAAAAACCAAACACATTGATGTGTGCTTTCACTTTCTGCGGGATCAATATGAGAAAGGTGTCATTGACCTTGTTCATGTTGATACCCATCATTAGTTGGCTGACATTTTCACCAACCCCCTAGATCAGTCAACATTTGAGCGTTTACGAGGGGATTTGGGTGTTGTATATCCTTTCTAGGATATTTTGCGTCAGTTTTCTTTCTTCTTTACTCTTTTCTTGAGTCTTTTTGTGTGTGTTCATATCATACATATTCACATATCACACATTTGAGCCTGCTTCTGTTATATGATTGAACTGCTTTACTTAGTCTAGCTGGTACATGCTTTTGATTACTTGTCAATGATCATGCTTTGGTTCAGTTCACTTGATATATCTGATATCTGTCATATGCATGGCTTTTATGCTTTAAACCTGAAAAATGATCACCATTGCTTCTGGTAACTAGCATGCGTAGGCTGAGTGTTTTTGCTATCTGTTACATGCCTTGTAGCTAGTTCATCACATAGATGCAGATATGCAACTTGGACATCCTTATGCTTTAACATGGAAAATGAGCTATAAAAATGATAAAAATCAAAAATAAATGAAAATTCCATGCCTTTTTATGCTTGAGTTGACAAGATCCAAGTGGGTTTGCTTTGTCGCATTGCATTGTTCTAGACTGCTTACCATAGCACTTTGGTATGAACTAGGACAGTGTAGTGTATGCCAAGATCAATGTCTTAAGCTTTTGATGGTCCAGTTCTGGCCTAGGCTTGACTTGGTCGGTTAGCATATGGTTTGACATGCAAATAACCCTTGGCAGAAATGAAAAAGGAAAATTGAAAAAGCCTGAACTTTTAACAGATAACAAGTTCGCTGAAGCATGTTTGTTTTGGATTGCTTATCTTGGTAGATATCAGTTAGCTTCTGCATCTCATGCTTTACCTTGCTTGTTAACTAGAAAATGTGGTGATGCCTTTGTTTGCCAAAACTGAAAAATGCGTGCTACTGACCTTCTTTAGATATCTTCTATTGCACTGATCATGTCATGTGTCTTAGACAGTATCTCTTTTTGCTGTATCTGTTAGATGTTGTAATTGCAGTCAATCATATCTGAGAAGCATGTTTTCTACACTCCTTCTGCACTCCAGTTGAATTCACTGCATATTTTGAGGGGGAGTTGCATTTCAGGGGGAGTCTGTGTCTCTTTTGAGTGCTTGATGAGTTCACTTGTCAACAAGGGGGAGAAAATTTGGGATCAGAGTTGTTAATATCCTTTATGTTCTGAACTCACACTCATTTTGAGCTTTTACGTTTTGGTTAACCATAATGACCGTTTCTTGCTTTTGTTTGCCTTTTGGTCATTAGGGTTAACCTTTTACCTTATTTTTCTTCTTCTCTGTTTTCTTGTGCTTCGTTTTCGTGTTTCCACGTTTTGTTCGCAGGTGCTGAAGAGCCGAGAAAAGAGGAGTGTTGACAATGCACTCATCAAGGGGGAGATTGAGGAGCCATGCTGAATAGCGTGGGCCTCATGGCTCCAGAAGTGATGAGTCATTGTCAACGATAGTCAAAGAGGATAGAGGAAGAAGATATCTGCTGTTTCATGGGCCGCGTGTGACTCAGGTACACGGGCAGCGAGCGACTGTCGGGCAGAGGAGGCTACGAAGTCGGGCTGGCCAAATCCGGGTGCATGGGCCAGAAGCAGTAGAAGACCCATTGGGCTGTTGACCAGGATTGACTCAGGTACACGGGCGGTGAGCGATTGCCGGGCTGAGAGAGCTGCGGAGTTGGGCTGGCCCAATCCGGGTACCTGGTGCAAAGCCGGTGGAGGCTTTGTCAGTTTCGGCGCAAAACTGACAACCGTCGATCTTGTATCCGATTGTCCAGAAGAGAAGCCGTAGTCGCTACGAAAGCTGAGCTTCCGGATAAGTCATCTGTAACTCTAGGCCCACAGTCAGTCAGTCGTGTCTGTAAAAATTCCTAAGGGCAGTAGAGTCTTTTCTTTATTTTTTGAGTCTGTAAAAACCCTAAGGGGCTGGTAGAATATTCCTAGTGTTGGGCTGCCTATAAATAGGACCCCAATCCCTAGGGTTTGGACTACCCTTTTGGCTGAAATCAAATCCTCTCTATTGGGTCATTTTGTCTCTCACGTTCTCTCTCCTGTGTGTGCCGCCAGGCACAGGTTCATCCCTTTTAGCCTTGCATTTACTTTGCTCCTGTGAGATTGATTTCTTTGTTGGTTGTTGAGGTGTGTGCATTGATTCCTCTGCTACAAGAAGCTTCGGTTCGTTGTGCTGGTTGATTTTATTCCTGAGGTTTGAGTCCCTGTTGCGTGTGTTCTTCGTGAGTAGTAGTACTAGTTCTTGCTGTTGCAAGTAGTACTGCTACTGTAGCTACAGTACTCGCTGCCAGCCTTTTTACTTTCTACCGCACAGCTTTTTGATCGAAGCAGACTGGATTTAATGCCTTTTTGACTATTTTCTGGCGAAGCTATCATCTTAGTTTCGAAGCCCCTCAGCTCCGTGAGGCAGGCTTCGAACGTTTACCCTCAGAGGCTTCGTTCGAACTTCGGACTGCAGTTTTGTTTCTTTTTGTGTGTCTGGCTTCGAAGTATTCTTAAGAACTGTCAGCATCTCTACGTCGAACGCTTGTGCGAAGGTGCTCCGACTTGAGCCCTTCGAAGTCCTCACTTCGACTGGTTTCGAAGTTGTCTTCGGAGCCTGTTCCTCTGATAGACTTCGCTTTATTCTCTCTGACGCATATCAGCCTTAACCCTTCAGTTCGAAGCTCACTCCTTTCGAAGGTAGAGCTTAGGCTTCGAATTTAGTTTTCTGTTGTGAGACAAGCTTCGCTCCTTTGTCCGAAGGTTGTCTGTGTGTGTGTTGGGTTCGAAGCTTGTCGTTTCAGATAGTCTTCGTGTTGATTTCCTTGTGGCGTGTCAGTCTTCGCTTCTCTTTCCGAAGTTTTCTCTGTTCGAAGGTTGTTCGTCTGTTTATTGAGTTCGAAGTTCTGTGTTCGAAGGTTTGACTTCGAAGCTGTTGGTTCGAAGCTGTGTTCGAAGCTTTGTCTTCGAAGTACACACTTCGAAGCAGGCTCCGACATTTGTCATACTTCGCTTCGAAGCATACTTCGTTTCTTGCCACTTCGAACTAGACTAGACCCAAACACCTTCGGCATCTTCGACATGCTTCGCAACTGACCTCCGAAGCAGGCTTCGTCACCAACCTCCGAACCAGACCTCGACGTGCGAAGGAGGCTTCGCCAAGTTCCAAACAGGAGACAAATTTGGACAGTAACTTCTCTTTTTCTTCTTACACATACTTAGATCATTTCATTGAGAAGTTTAGGCCTGTTACACTTTGTTCATCTGTCTAGTTGCACTACCTTAATAGTTCTCAATTTTTATCAGTTGCTTCTAGGTTAGAAACCTTTAGACTTAGGCCTTTTGTTTATTTTCTGCTGCATAGTCTTTTTGAGGTGCGTTGGGTATTGGGAACAGGCCATTGATTCGAAAGAACTTTTAAGGCGCCCATTCACCCCCCCTCTGGTCGCTACTTTCGGTCCTACAGATGATGCCATCGACCATCTTCTATGAGGGGAGGGTGGTCATCTTCGAGGACTTCCCAACGGACAAGGCGACCGAGGTGATGTGCATGGCCAACGACGCTAGCGTGGAATGGACTGCCACCACCATCGTTACTCCCACACCAGTGCTCTTGGGATCAGGAAAGCACCATGCTCGTGGACATGCCCATCACAAGGAAGGGATCATTACATCGGTTCTTTGCCAAGCGCAAGCACTGCCTCAGCGCATGGGTTCCCTACATCTTGCCATCATCGGAAAGTACCAACGACGTTGTGGGCGCATGTGAGGGCATCGTGGAGGAGCGGTGGGGTGGGGTGTGTGAGGAGGAAGGAGATTAGGTGGAGAGAGGTGGTGTGGGCGTGGGCATGGTGGTGGGTGTAGGCGACGGTGACATCGTGTGCGGTAATGGTGATGAGCGAGATGTTGACAGCAAAAAATGACATTAATGGTAAAAATTGTCAAAAAGTAAAAATTAGTAATTTGGAACGAAAATATGCCAAGACTTGGCACAGGCTGGTCAAACCGGCCATGTAGGCCCGGTCAGACCGACCATGTAGGCCCGGTCAGACCGGCCATGTAGGCCCGGTCAGACCGGCCATATGGGCCCGGTTAGACCGACCCAAACCTGAGTCCGAGTCAGATTTAGTGTTTTTAGGGTATTTTTATTCCTAATTAATTTCTAACAACCTGGACTCGTATCTAACTCAATTAGAGCCCATGCATGTCATGTCCAACCTCTATAAATATAGAGGCAAGCCTGATTCAAGGACTCTCTTCCTCCAAAAACCCTAATAGATCCAATCTATTACTTGAATCGTACCTTTACTTTTCAATCTACTTTCTTGTCGTAGGATTAGTCTAGCATGTCCATCTTTGTTGTTTTGCACTGTAAACCAACCATCTGTTGCGTCGTAATCACGGTAAGACTTGTTGATTCGCTTGTGAATCATTCGTTTCATCCACGTAATGAATTTTTATCATTTTATCAGTTTTATATCGGTAATTCAGTCTCTTGGCCGAATTGCTTCTAGTTTCTTGGAGTTTTTGCAATGTTTCTATCCCATATTCATTGCCAAGAACTCTTGTTACAAATTTTCCATGGCAAGATGGTCGACGGAGCCCGGAAGATCATCTTCTAGGAGCCATCGGTCTTGCCGACGGTGTCATCCTGGTCTGACCGGCCCATGCCGTGCCGTCACCTGACGTGCCAACACGCTGTGGTCTGACTGGTAGCCTAAGGCTGGTCTGACCGGGCCTTGTGTAGAAGCCCCCGAGAGTACTTGTGTCATCCTTTGGAGCCCCGGGTGATCGAGTCAAGTGCACTCAGTCTGACCGACGGCGAGAGGCCGGTCTGACCAAGGTGTGCCTGGTCATCATATCCGTTGCCGGCACTAGTCGGTCTGACCGATGGTGCTTGGTAGGTCTGACCAGGATGACACCGTCGGCCAGACCGATGGCTCCTGTAAGATGATCTATTATTCCTTCATTTTTCGGCTAATTAGGTTGTATCCCTGCAATATAATTTAATTGCCTAGCGACTCCACCCTCCCTTGTCACTATCAAGGGTCGTCGGAACGTGACGTCGGTGTTGTGTTATGCTTAGGGATTTATTTCTAAGTATCCGCACGCTTTTGGATCGTCGGATCGGCGTCAGTGCGTTTGTCACTTTGATTGTTAGATTTTAGTGTCAACACACTTTTTGGCGACTCCGCTTGGGATGAACATGCCAAGCACTACTACATCGGCAACAAGTACGTCTACTACATCTACATCAATGGGACCCTCGACGCCGATGGATCTGGTGGGGAGCGTGGAGATTGACGACGACAACATCATCGTCCCCACCCTTGATGATCTCTCCAATTAGGATAGGGCAGAGATCGAGACCAAGATGAGGGAGCTACACGTTCTCCTACTTGGACGCTTCACCAAGATCTACGGGGGCTTCGTCATGCATGACATCGACATCCTCGACCTCCCCAGGTGTAAGGTAACACCATCACAGCAGATTGCCACATCAGTAGACCGAGCGATTAGCGCTAATTTTGCAAATCGTCTAGGGCCCGAGGTCAACTCTATGATGGAAGTGATGTTTAAGAGATTCGGCTTTTCTGAGGCCGCTTCTCCAACTCCGATTGCTAGTGTACCCCATGTCCATCACATACACAATAGAACTGACAGGAGTACCGAAAAAACCATCGTGTCTCAGGCTGCATCATCCATGGTTGAGACCACGTGTGGCACTGTCGGTCAGACTGACACTTGGGCCGGTCAGACCAGCGTATGCTAGCCTCAACAGTTTGCAATAATCGATCAAACCGGCCATCAAGCTGGTCCGACCGACTACTATACCCTCGGTCAGACCAGCCCCTTGGCCAGTCTGACCGTCCCTGCCATATTTTATGTGCCACCGCCGCCCGCGCCTACGCTACCTTTTCCCATGCTTTCTGTACCTTCTGCTCCCACACATCCACATAGGCCCGAGTATGCCCCGTATCACGAGCTAGCACAAGAAGAGTGTAGGACCGAAAGTAGTGACCAGAGGGGGGTGAATGGGCGCCTAAAATTTCTTGCTAAAACTATAAAACCTAATCCCGACACCTAAGCGTACTTAACTAGACAAACAATAGTAACAAAGCAAATCGCAGTAACTAAAGTTGTCTAGCCTAAACAATGATCGGTGTCCTAATTAAAATGATATTTTAAAAAAAACTAAATAAAAATATTGTAGTAAATAAAAACACCTAGATATATCACGAAATATTTATATAGCCGTCTAAAAATAAAATACTAATCAAATGAATAAAACATGGATCATTCAAAATTAATTCAGAAATAAACCTAAAATATTTCATGTAAATAGAGAATAAAAATATTATTGCGACTAATAATATCTTAATTAATTTTGTTTTCTTTTTATACGAGTAGATTAAAAAATACTTAAATAAAAATTATGCAACTACTAATAATATTCTAGCAGATAAACATTAACCACGAAATTATCAATCAAATATGCAGGCTAATTAAAAAATGGATGATTATCTATCTAATTAATCTACCTAGGAAATAGGAAATTAGATTAGAAAACACTTACCTGCATCGCGCGCCCGCAAACGGTCCGGCCAACGTGCCGGGTTCGGTACTCACGGAGACCACGCCGTGGACTGGGTCATCTTCTCCGCTGCGCCAAAAAAAATTCCGAGCAATTTTTCCGTGTCGTCCGCCGCTGCGATCACAAGCCAAAAAGCTGCCGCGCCTGACTTGCTTCCTACTGCACTATTGACGAGAAAAACCTTGTAGAAAAAACCATGCACGCCAAAAAGCTTCCCGCCCAGAAAATGCAGAAATCTGCCGTCATGGGACCCGCGATGATGAAAAATCTTCTTCCCGCTTGGTCGTGGCAGCTGCGCTACGACGTGTTGCTTTTTGCTGCTGCACTGATGTGGGCCCACCTGTGCCGCTTGGATGTGACCAGACGGAGCTGCTTCCCGCTCGCTGCTGCACAACCGAAGCCACGCATTGCATGCGCAATGTTTGCCACGCTGCTGGCTGCCGCTGCAGTGCTTCCGGTGGGCCCCGCACACGCAACGTTTGCAGCAAAACGCTGCGCCTGTGGCCAGCTGCAACGCGCGCGCTGCACGCACCCGCCGGAGGAAAAAAATTCTCAATGAAATTTACAGCGGTGATGCAGATTGAACTCGAAAGAAGAATTGTAGATCAAAAAACTAATCGGTGGACTGTAGATTAATTCAGGAAAACAGTCACCCTATCCCTAGGGGGTAGGGGTCTATTTATAGGTGACCCATAATACATGAAAAAGACTAATTTACCCCTAGGGTAAATTACACTAACTCTAAAATAAAATTCGAAATTACTAAAATACCCTTAGAAAAATGAACTGACTCAAATAAAAATATTCTAGACTTCAAAACTAAATATTAATATCCTAAAAACAAAATAATCATCAGTTGTCAGTTTTGCGACGAAACTGACAAAGCGTCCACCGTCTTCGCACCGGGTACCCGGATTGGGCCGACCCGACCCCGCAGCTTCCTCAGCCCGGCAATCGCTCGCCGCCCGTGTACCTGAGTCAAACCCAGTCACCAGACTAGTGGATCCTCTGTCGCTCCTAGCCCATGTACCCGGATTGGGCCAGCCCGACTCCGCGGCTCCTCTGCCCGGTTGTCGTTCGCTGCCCGTGTACCTGAGTCACACGCGCCCTAGACACGACAGGTCTTCATGTTTATTCTTGACTTCGGTTGACAATCACTGATCACATCTGGAGTATAAAACCCATGTTCTTCAACATGGTTTCTCAATCTCCCCCTTGATGAGTGCATTGTCAACACCCTCTTTAGCAATCTTCAGAACCTGCAAAACATGTGGAAACACGAAAACAGAAGCAAAAGAAAATAGAAGGAAGAAAATAAAAGTTTAACCCTAATGACCAAAAGCCAAACAGAAGCCAGAAAACGGTCATTATGGTTAACCAAAAATAAAGAATCAAAAACAAGTGCAATCTCAAAACTACCAACAAGGATAACAGAGTAAAGGCAAAAGACTGAAATACTCCCCCTGAAATAAATCCCAGAGAAAGCCAAAAATGTCCGCTAAACTCCAAAATTTCTCCCCCTTGTTAACAATTAGACTCATCAAGTGAGACTAAATGCACTCTAAAGAGACATAGACACAAACTCCCCCTGAAATGCAACTCCTCCTCAAAATATGACATGAATGCAGATGGGGTGCAGGTGGAGTGTAAAAAGCATGCTTCTTAGAGATGATTAACTGCAATTACAACATCTAACAGGTATAGCAAAAGATATACTGTCTAAGATACATGACATGATCAGTGCAACAGATGATATCTAAAGAGAGTCATTAGCATGCATTTTTCAATTTTTGCAAACAAAAGCATCACCACATTTTCTAGTTGACAAGCAAAGTAAAGCATGAGATGCAAAAGCTAAGTGATATCTACCAAGATAAGCATTGTCCATAGCAAAGTGCTTCGGCAAACTTGTCATTTTTTTAATTTTTTCAGACTTTTTCTTTTTCCTTTTTATTTTTCATTTCTGCCAGGGGTTATTTTCGTGTTAAACCTTATGCTAACCGACCAAGTCAAGCCTAGGCCAGAACTGGACCATCAGAAGCTTAAGACATTGGTCTTGGCATACATTACACCGTCCTAGTTCATACCAAAGTGCTATGGTAAGCAGTCCAAAACAATGCAATGCAACAAGCCAAACCCACCTCGATCTTTTCTAATAATCATAAAAATGCATACGTTTTTCATTTTTCTGAATTTTTATCATTTTTATAGCACATTTTCATGTTTAAAACATATAGATGTCCAAGTTGCATATCTGCATCTAAGTAAGGATCTAGCTACCAGGCATGTAAAAGATAGCAAAAGCATCCAGCCTACACATGCTAGTTACCAGAAGCAATGGTGATCATTTTTCAATTTTAAATCATAAAAGCCATGCATATAACAAATATCAGATATATCATGTGAACTGAAGCAGAACATGATCATCGACAAGTAATCAGAAACATATATTAGCTAGAGCAAGTAAAGCAGATTAATCATATAACAGAAGCAAGCTCAAAGTGTGATTGATGATTATGCATGATATGAACGCACACAAAAAGACTCAGAAAATAAAGAAGAAAGAAAGAAAAAAATTGACTCAAAGAATCCTAAAAAGGATACACAACTCCAAAATCCCCTCGCAAACGCTCAAAAGTAGACTAATTTAGGGGTTTGGTAAAAATGTCAGCCAACTGCTGATGAGTATCAACATGAACAAGATCAATGACCCCTTTCTCATATTGATCCCTCAGAAAGTGAAAACGCACATCAATATGTTTTGTTTTAGAATGAATACATGGATTTTTACCTACACTAATTGCACTAGTGCTATCACAAAACAAAGGAACTCTGGAAGGGAAGAACAACCCAAAATCCCACAAAGTAGAAATCATCCAAACCAACTATGAGCAGCGGCTACATTGTTGGGGGAAATTACTCCATTTCCAGGGCTTAAAGATTAATCCTTCAAAGGCTGAGAAGGACTCCGAAGCTAGTGAGCTGTTGTTCGGAATATGCGTCGCCACGCCGAAGGGTGCAGCGGTGCGAAGCCCTGGAGAACCCTCCGAATGGAAGATGGAGGCCTCGAAGCCGAAGGACATGATTGATTGGATGTCCAGCTTATCCATCTATCTTGTAGTATTTTACCTTATATAACCTTGTTTATGGTACCGAATAGTTTCCACTATGTCGGTTGTAATCTAGGGGTAAATAGGTCTTTTCCTTATGCTTTTTCCCCTACAAATACCCCCCTTTGTACCTTGTAAAAGGGGATCCAGAACAAGTTATTCATTACACTCATTCGGACCACTTGAGTTATTATCCAGTTCGGAGGCTCGAAGTAGTCCTAAAACACAAACTCCCTGTTTGTCCGTTCTTGATCTCAGAGAACCTGTTGGCGTAACATTTGCCCCAACAGTTGGCGCCGTCCGTGGGGAACCAAGTTCTAAAAGCTTGTTCTCTGCTGCTGACTGCACTTCGAAGAGTACTTACGGAGGGAGCCTCGGAGTCTCAAGATTCCGCGCACCCTTCAGTTAAGGGCTTCTTAGTGCAGCCCGAAGGCCTTCACTCGACCCCTCGAGTCATTCGAAGTCCTCCGTCTCCAAGACCTCTTCGTGGCCAGCTATGCCTCCGAAGCGAAGTCAGGCTCCGGCCCCTCTCCGAAGGTCTCCTCGGACCACAGGAGCCGGACCCTCGGCTAATCCGGCGATTCCCGCCGAGACTGCTGGGCGTCGAGCGCCCCGGGGCCCTCAGGCTCCTCCTACGGTGCTTCAGACCGACTACGTCAGCTCCCGAGACCCAGAGGTGCCCTCCGACGAAGATGAAGGCCCTCCCGAAACCAAGGCTATGCAACTAGCCAGGCTTCAGGAGGAGGTATCCAGGTGGTGGCAAGAGGCCACTGATCGCCTCCGAACTCAAGCTTCCACCGAAACTCCAGGAGGGCCTCAAGACGGTGGTACCCACAATCTCCTAGAAGTTATCCAAGTCCCGGAGGAAGCCGAGAATGCATCCTTCGATGACGAGTCTCCATTACATTCGGATTTGCATAGAGTGCCTTTCGACCCCAGATTCAAGGCCTCGAAACTGCACAAGTACTCCGGGGGGTCGGACCCCGGAGAGTTCGCCCGCTCTTACGCCCTGGCAATAGAAGCGAGTGGAGGAGTGCGAAGCACTATGGCAAAATGCTTCCCCCTCGCCCTCGAAGGCGTGGCACTTCGCTGGTTCTGGTCCCTGAAGCCAGGATCGATCAGTTCCTGGGAACAGCTGAAGAAGAAATTTGTGAGCAACTTCCAAGGCACCTTCGTGGCCCCGATGTCCACAGGAAGCTTGTTCCAGGTGAAGCAGCGGGTGGGAGAAACCCTCCGGGAGTACTTCACGCGCTTCGCCCACACCAAATCACAGATCAAGGGCCTGTCTACCTCTTCGGTAGTTGATGCTGCCCGCGAAGGGGTGCTGAACCCTGACCTCCTCAGCAAACTCCATCGAAAGCCGGTGACGTCTGTGGCGCAGCTCATGGCATACTTCGAACAATATGCCAAGGTGGAGGAAGGCTGTCTTCGGCGAGCTGAATCACCATCGCCCACCCTCCGAGAAGTCAAATGGGAGCCCGAAGCCTCCGCTCCCCTGCAACCTACACAAGACAACCGCTTCAACGAGTACAAGCGGGGGAAGAAGCATTTCCGTTCGGAGGTGGTAAGCATTGCACCGTCCGTCCCGAAGGCACCTGCCAATTTCCAGCAGGCGCAGAACTTTAGGGCTGGAGCACCAAAGCCTCAAGAGAGAGTGCCTGGCAGGCGCCAGAGTTTTTTCTGCTGTGTGCATGGCGATAATAGGAGCCATGACACGAAGGACTGCAAGTCAGTGTTAACCCTTCGGGGTGATTACCTAGGACGAAGTACGGGGCGGGGTGCTTCGGACCGAGCCCCACCATCGGCACGCTCGGAGCCTGTACAAGCTGTAGCCCGAGCCGGTGCCCCTGAAGCCCCCATGCGGCTGCCGGTGGCCAACATTATGCCACCACCAAAGCAAGAAGACCCACAGGACCGTGGCAAGAGAGTAGTCCTGCCCATCTCCGGAGGGGGGACCCTTGGAAGCATGTCCAAAAGGCAGCGGCGTGAGTACGTCCGCGAGGTCGGGCACATTGGGACCTCGAGTTCCGCCGAAGGGATGCTAGAGTGGTCCCTCGTGCCCATCTCGTTTACCGCCAGTGATGCTGCGGGGGTGAAGTTCCCCCATGCTGACCCATTGGTCATTTTGCTGATGTAGCAGGAGTGGAGGTCCGAAGGATCCTGGTAGATGGTGGGAGCTCCGCGAACATACTCTTTGCCTAGGCCTTCGATCAGATGTGCATACCTCGGAAGCATCTACTTCCAGCAGCCCGGCCGCTTCAAGGGTTCTCAGGACCGTCTCTCGATGCCCTCGGCCAAATAGGCCTCGAGGTTGCCTTCGGAGAGGGGCCTATGGACTGAGTAGAAGAGGTGATCTTCGATGTGGTTGACGCCCCATACGCTTACAATGCTATCTTCGGCCGAGGGATGTTGAACCAGTTCGGGGCTATAGCACACCATAATTACCTTTGTCTCAAAATGCCTACGCAAGGTGGAGTGCTTACTATTTCAGGAGACCAAGCTGTAGCCCGAAGGACGGAGTATGGCCATGGTCAGCCGTTGGACCCCCGGCAAGTGCATAATGTGGTGGAAAGCATCGAAGAAGTGCCGGAGACCTCGAACCCTCCGAAGGGATCATCGCTCAAGCCAAGCCCGGAGGGTGATGTGGAGACAAGAATAATTTCGAAAGATGGCAAGGAATACCCAGTACAGTTCGACAAGGGGCTATCCCCGGAAATAGCTGCCTCGTTGGAAGAAGTCAGGAGAAATCTGGATGTATTTGCTTGGACTGACGAGGACATCACCGGGGTCGATCGAAGCATCATCGAGCATAGTTTGCTCGTCAACCCGAAGGCCAGGCCAGTACGCTAGGGGCTCCGCAAGCTGTCAGCAGAAAGAGCAAGCCTCGCCAAGACCGAAGTAGAAAAATTGTTAAGAGCTAGCATTATCAGGGAGGTAGCCCATACCGAGTGGTTGGCTAACCCTGTTTTTGTAAGGAAGAAGGACTCGAACAAATGGCGCATGTGTATTGACTTCACTTCATTAAATAAAGCATGCCCGTGAGACCCCTACCCGATGCCCCGAATAGATCAGCTGGTAGATTCCACAACCGGCTCCGAATTGCTAAGTTTCCTCGACGCTTACTCCGGATGTCATCAAGTATGGCTGAAACGCGAAGACGAAGCCAAGACAAGCTTTATAACTCTTTCCGGAGTATTTTGTTATGTAAGAATGCCTTTTGGGCTGCGGAATGCCGGAGCCACCTTTTCTCGTTTAATAGCTAAGGCTCTAGGTCATCAGATAGGCCGGAATGTCGAGGCCTATATGGATGATATTGTAATAAAAAGTGCTCAAAAGCACCAGCATAGCCTAGATCTAGTTGAAACATTTGAGAGCCTCCAAGCATGTGGAGTACGCCTCAATCCAGAAAAATGTATATTCGGAGCACAAGCAGGAAAACTGCTAGGGTACTTAGTTTCGAGCAGGGGAATCGAAGCTAGCCCAACACAGATAAGTGCGCTACAAAGGATGGCTCCACCAGAGAATTTGAAGCAAGTTCAGAAGCTAGCAGGAAGACTCGCAGCTCTTAGCAGGTTCCTGGCCAAGTCAGCAGAGCGGAGCCTCCCAATTTTCAAAGCACTAAAGGGGTCCGAAAGCTTTCAGTGGACATCGGAGTGCCAGAAGAGCTTCGATGATATAAAGGCATACCTCGGAAGATTATCAATTTTGACCGTTCCCCTCCCAGAAGAAACACTGCTCCTTTATCTTGCAGCAACAAATTCAGCGGTGAGCGCAGTATTGGTCCGGGAAGTTGAGCTTAAAGAAAAGCTAGTCCAGAACCCAGTATATTTTGTGTCAGAGGCATTATCCAGAGCTAAAGTCAGATACTCCGAGCTCGAGAAGTTTGCTTATGCCCTAGTAATGGCCTCGCGAAAGCTAAGGCATTATTTCTTGGCGCATAACCTGATCGTCACTACATCGTATCCTCTTGGGGATATGCTCCGAAACAAAGATTCTACGGGCAGGATTGGAAAATAGGCGGTCGAGCTGGAACCCTTCGGAATCTCCTTCACGGCGAGAACAACTATTAAATCTCAAATTATAGCAGATTTCGTAGCAGAGTGGACTCCATCTGCTATTTGGGCCCCGGAAGAACCCTCCGAAGGTTTTTGGACAATATTTTCTGACGGAGCTTATCAAGCATCAGGTGCCGGAGCAGGGGCCGTCATCATATCACCATCGGGGCAGAAGGCCATGTATTCTGCAAGGCTTAACTTCAGAACCACTAATAACATTGCCGAGTATGAAGGAATCTTGCTAGGCCTCCGAAAGGCTAAGGCACTCAGAGCTGCAAGAATAAAGATTAAGACAGATTCCCAAGTCGTCGCGGGGCATGTTGATAAAAGTTTTCAAGCAAAAAATCCGCATCTAGCACAATACCTTGAAGAAATCCGCAAGGCAGAAGCAACATTCAAAGGATTTACAGTTCGAAGTATCCCTCGTGCAGAGAATCAACTTGCAGACATTCTGGAAAAGGCTGCAGCAGGGGCGGTAGACCTCCCGGAGGGTGCTTTCTACGAAGAACTAGCGCAGCCAGCAGCTGTTCAAATACCCTCTTCGGAGGTACTGTGCATTCCAATTACAGATTGGCGAGCTCCGATAATGAACACATTGCAAAATAGCATGGACCCTCACGAAAGTCCAGAAGCCCGAAGGTTGCAAGCAAGAGCTCGAAATTACAAACTTATTGATGGAATATTATACAAAGCTGGAGTGTGTTCACCCCTACTTAGATGCATCTCACAGCCCGAAGGTGAAGACATACTTCGAGACATCCACGAAGGCTTGTGCGGAGGTCATTTAGCCCCTCGAGCGCTAGCAGGCAAGACGCTTCGACAAGGATTTTATTGGCCAACTATAGTAAGAGATGCGGAGGAACTGGTTCGAACATGCCAAGGCTGCCAGTGGATGGGCAGACGGAGCCATCGCCCGCCAACTCAGCTTCAAGTTATTGCCCTAGTATGGCCAATGGCTAGATGGGGCATGGACCTCATAGGCCCTTTCCCAGTGGCAAAAGGCGGCTTGAAATTTGCAGTAGTGGCAATCGAGTATTTCTCAAAATGGGTTGAAGCGGAGCCATTAACAGCTATCACCTCGAGGAACGTCTAGAAATGTTTCTGGCAGAATGCTATATGCAGGTTCGGAGTTCCAAGAGAGTTGACGGTGGATAATGGAACCCAGTTCGAAGCTGACACCTTCCAAACATTTTGTGAAGAACTGGGCATTAAGCTATGCTTCGTGGCGGTGCGACATCCACAGTCCAACAGAGTCATTGAGCGAGCCAACGGGAACATCCTCTCCGGGCTGAATCGCCGAATTGTTGGATTGGCCAAGGGGCTATGGGTCAAAGAGCTCCCCAAAATCTTGTGGTCCATTCGAACCACTCAGACCAGGTCAACAGGTTTTACACCATTTAGATTGCTCTTCGGAGATGAGGCCATGACTCCTACGGAGCTCAGAGGTGGATCGCTTCGCGTAATTTAGCCTGGGGATGAAGATGACAGGAGCACTTCGCTGGATTTGTTAGAAGAAACAAGGCTTCGAGCTGTCGCCAACCTGACTAAGTACCAGGACCACACCAAGATATGGTATGACCCGAAAATAAAGCTGAATGAGTTAAAGCCTGGTCATCTAGTGTTGCGAAGTGTAATAGCTCCAGGGAAGCTAGGAAACAAATGGGAAGGACCATATGTTATCTTACGCTCAGGACGCCCCGGATCATTTAAATTAGCTAATTTAGAAGGAGGAGAATTGAAGCATGCATGGCATGCGGAGCACCTTAAGCGTTATTTTGCTTAGGGGCCCCTTGTAATCACTTGTAAAACTTTCCCTTCTATGAGTAAAGATAAGGGTTGAATTTTGTTTAGTCTTCGAATATCCCTTACTCCTGATGGACGCATTAGGAGGACAGAGATGTTTGTAGAGCCAAGCATTTTTCTCAAGACCCAGGCAGCTGCCTTCGAACCATTGGTTCAAAGGCTCCGTTGCCACCCTACGGATTCCAGGCTCCGGCTTGTTAGGATCCGTAGAAGAGTCTAAGGACTTTAAAGAAAAACAGACCTTCGGCCTCCAGGTGCGAAGTATCTGTAAAAGAGCCGAAGGTGGCCACCCTACGGATTCCAGGCTCTGGCTTGTTAGGATCCGTAGAAGAGTCTAAGGACTTTAAAGAAAAACAGACATTCGGCCTCCGGGTGCGAAGTATCTGTAAAAGAGCCGAAGGTGGCCACCCTATGGATTCCAAGCTCCGGCTTGTTAGGATCCGTAGAAGAGTCTAAGTACTTTAAAGAAAAACAGACCTTCGGCCTCCGGGTGCGAAGTATCTGTAAAAGAGCCGAAGGTGGCCACCCTACGGATTCCAGGCTCTGGCTTGTTAGGATCCGTAGAAGAGTCTAAGGACTTTAAAGAAAAACAGACCTTCGGCCTCCGAGTGCGAAGTATCTGTAAAAGAGCTGAAGGTGGCCACCCTACGGATTCCAGGCTCCGGCTTGTTAGGATCCGTAGAAGAGTCTAAGGACTTTAAAGAAAAACAGACCTTCAGCCTCCGGGTGTGAACTAAAAACACAAATTCGAAGCATGCGGTTGTTCGGAGATTCATTGTGCCTAGTGAACCCTTCTCTATAGTAAAGGCTCCACCACCCACAAGGGGGTCGGAGGATAGGAGTCACACAGCATACTTTCGAAGCATTTCACATTAAATTATTATACTTTTACATCAAGAGAAATTTGTGTCTAAGCCTAGGTAAAATCGGAGACCTTTTCGGCCTCTAGAGCTACCTCTACGGCTACTTTGCCCTTCGGAGCTCGAAGCCACCGAAATTGTCCTTTTAGTTCGGGTGCTTCTCTTCTTCTTCGAGGCTCACAATTTCTTCTGCTCCTCTTGAAGCTCAGCCCATGTCAGGAGCCTTTCGGAGTCAACATCCGCACGGTCTTCGGCCCGGTACTCTGAGTCGGACCAGTCAATAGGTTCGGAAGACGAAGATCCCTCCGCCTTCTCTTCCTCTTTAATATAAGCTAAGACATCCCGACGAACTTCAAGGGTGATTTCTCCTCCGTCTCCACGAGGAACAGAAAAACGGGAGCGGCGGTAAGGCCTCAAGCCCTCGAGGTTTGCCCACTCCTTTCGGAGTTCGTCGGTAATTTCCAAAAGTTCGAAGTCAGGGCTCGAAGAGAATGACAAAACCTAAAAAGAGCAGAACACCCAAGACAAGTTCTTGTTTATAACTTTTTCATTAATAAAAAGAGGCTTTACAAGGCTTGATGTACATAGTAACCCTAAGTGGCTAGACCTTCGGGTCGGTTGGTGGAGCAGGAATCGAAGGGGTTGGCGAAGCAGGAAGTGGTGGCTTTGTATGCGCGTGCTTCTGCCGACGGGCCTCGTCAATCCAGGCTTTAGCTGCGACCTTGTGGTCCATCTTCCAGGTCGACCGGAAGGCTTCCCAGGCCGAAGCCACCTCCGAAGATGGCCGCAGCAAGTCGTCGTCTGCGAAGCCTCCAGGAGACGAACCCCCGACTGAGCCGAGGGGGATCCGAAGAGATTCAAGGTGACGAAGAACCCCAATGCCGGCACACTGTCCGGAGATCTCTCCGTACCGAATGCCGAAGTTCTTCATCAGCGACGAAGCAACTTGGATCCTCGTCAGCTTTCGGTCAAGGGGCTCGTGGGTTGTAGCAGAAGACGAAGGGCACATGGTGCCGAAGTACTCCAGCGTACCCTGAAGAGCCTCCAAGGTACAGTCCGCAATACTGGAATTCTTCTTCTCCGCTACTTCCAGCCCTGCAGCAGTCGCAGACACTTTGGCCACCCGGAGCATTAAAGAGCTCTTATGGGCCATCGCCTGGATGAGAGTCCCCTGGAGCTCCACCAATTGCGCACTCGAAGTAGCAGCCTCTTGGTGGAGTCTTTCAACTTCTGCTCGGAGGACGACGCGCTCGGCCTCGACCTCTTGGGCAGACGAACGAAGGGCATCACTGGCTTGTTGCGCTTCCCGGAGGGCTTCGTCAGATGCCGCCCTAGCCTTCCGTTCCTCTAGGATCTCTTCCTCCAGCCTGAAGGATCTCCCGGTGGAGTCGTTAAGGGCCGTCTAGAGGGTGGTGACCTTCCGTTTAAGTCGATTAACCTCGACCTCGTTGGAAGTCGCTGCCGCTCTAGCAAGGACAAATTGCTGCAACAAGAACAAAGTAAGTACTGAGGTATTTATGATCACTAATGCGAAGTAGCTATGGTGTTTTTGTCATACCTGAAGGGCAGCCCTTTCGAGGGCTGTGTTGAGTGACGAAGCCCTGGCCTCGCTCAAGATGGAGACCAAGTCCGAATTGGCGATGTCCTGGCTTCTCTCAGCCAGGGGCTCCATGAGTTTCCGGAGGCCACTCCGGTGCTCCAAGAACTGAGCCAACAGAGGAAGCCAAGACAGAGCTTGAGCATCATCCGCTGCGGCCTCGTTCTCCGAGTTGCCGACGGAGGTTGCGGCCTGGCCAGGAAGAAGGCCGAGGCTAGAAATACTCTTGCCCCTCCCCGGTATGAAAGAGGGTGAAGCAGGAGTACTCCGACCGTCGGCAGCAACCCCTTCGACCAGAACCGCAGAGGCGGAGGTAACTTCGGTGGTCGAGGCCACCACTGCAGGGGTGACCTCCGTCGCCAGCCCCGTCCCAGCAAGCGCATCTTCTGCTCCAGCGGACGCGTCCTCCACCATCAAGCTCGGAGCGTCCAAGGGCACGGGAGGGTCCGCTTGAGCAGCAGCCTTCGAAGGTGCAGGAGCGTCGGATGCCATCGAGGCATGGACACCCGTAGAGGTACCTACTTCGATAACAAAATTAATAAACATGCTTTCAGAAATAGTATGCAGATATTGAAAAAAAGGGGGGAGCTTCGGAAAGTACCTCCGGGAGCCTCGTGGGGTAGGATCACCGGATCCTCCAGGACCTCATACATCCAAAGGATGTCGGCGAAGTCATCTCCTGAGGTCCTGTCCCCAACACTTCCTGACGGAGCCGCGATCTCCGCCGTAACCACCTCTGGCGCAGGCAAGTCGGGAGTAGCGGAGTCTGACTCCACTTGCACGACGACGGGCACAGGAGGAACCGTCGGAGTTACGCTTACTACCTCCCTAACGGAGGTGCTAGGGGGGACATCCCCTAGGTCTTCGTCGTCCAAGAGGTAGGCTTCGAAGGCTGCCGCTGTCTGGCGTCAGAGTCCTCTACCTCTTCGAAGGCTGAGCTCTGATCACCCGGCGATGACGCAGATGAGGCAGGCGTCAGCTGCGAAGGAGGCTTCGCTACTTTCTTTTTCCTGGGCGGCTGCTTGCTGGTCTTCTTGGACGGTTCAACTGTGGCTTTCCTCTTGCGAGCAGCTGCTCCGGTCGAAGCAAAGTCAGGAAGCGGAGGGGGCTCCATTCTAAGAGCTCCCCACACCCTGTTGGATCACTCCTAGCTTCCCACCAGCTCAAGTATTTTTTGCTTTTCGGCCACCGAAGGGGCTCCAAGAACTCGTTCGGTGGCTCGAACTATGTCCTCCGGAGCCAATGCCAGAGGGGCCGCTGAAAGAAAAGGGGTATGCAATCATAAGTATAGTTGTTCTCTTTGTATAATATTATACTGCAGAGATCGAAGTCTTACCTAGGTTTCGGAGATCCCCCTCCGAGGCCTGGGGAAACACGATCGGCCAAGTAGCCCCGAGGGGAGGGATTCGAAGGGCAATGTACTCTTCGGCCAGATCGCGCATGCTCATGCGGCGAGCCTCCGAAGTAAGCAGCCCTAGCCTCGTCGAGAGTAGGCTAGAGTTCGGAGAGATGTCCGCCTCCTTCCGGAACCAGATCTCCTGGAGAGGACCAGCGAGGGGGGAGTCCTCTCCGACTTCGGCGTAAAACCACCGAAGTATCCAGTTTGTATACCACCTGTCGTTTATGGCTTTTGCAGGGAAATGAAGGGCATGCTCCCTCCGTAGCTGAAAGTTGACGCTGCCGAAGGCTATGGTCACCTTGGAGTCCCCAGGTCCGTCTTGGGGCTTCGGCTGGCATATGGCTTCGTGGGTCGCGGCGAAGATCTCGGAGCGTCCTTCACATCCTTCTGCCCGGAGCGCCCATTCGAAGATGGCTAAATGTGCAATGGCGTTGGGGGATAGCTGAGGCAGAGTTATGTGGAACAAGTCCAATACCTCTGCCAAGAAGTCCACGGCAGGCAGCCCTAAGCCTGCTTCGAAGAACGCTTCGAAGACCACTACTTCCTCGCTTCGCGGCCTCGGAGTTGATTCTGTTCCGGGTTCTCGAGTCCTTAGTCCAGCGCCCAGCTTCCCGTCCACTACTTCTTCGATAGATTCGGCGGTGCTCACGGATTGGCCGATGATGAAGCTCTGGGCAATCTTCTTCTTGGAGGGCGGACGGAGCGCCCGAGGATTCTTGGGCCAAGCTCGACTCGAGGTCCCGCCATTGCCGCTGCTGCCGATGCAGCCCATGCCTGTCTCTGTGCTAGGGTGTTGGCTGCTGCCGGAGTGTTGTGACTAGTTCTCGCCATTGCGCTTGGGTGCTCAAGAGATTGGAACATTGGGGGAAAGTGAATCGTGAATAATGGATGCGGTAAAAAATCTCGTTTAATCCCTGTCTTTTCCTTTTATAACCGCATGACCAGTGCTACTCTTCGATTGATTTCACACTGCAGGTTCGGCTTCTGTCATCGACAAGTGGGTCTGGTAATTGGAACGGCGAGCAACCACTGTAAAAATCGACCGTTACCTTTTTTGCAGAGTGTAAAGGCTACTTGCGCTGTAACGGCTACAATCTAACGGCGCTCCACGACGTTTGCACCCCGAGACCGTTCCCTTCCCAACGAGCGTTCCCACTGCATCAAGAACCCAAAGGGGGAGGTTCGAACGCGTTCGGCTCGAAGTCCTCGGCTAAGTCGCACATGCCCAAATCCTCTTTAAGCCTCAGAAAATAGAAATGTTCCTTCCGTATACTACCTTCTTTCTAAACAGGTTAACCATAGAGAGGCGTATTCGAGGGGCTACTGTTGGGGGAAATTACTCCATTTCCAGGGCTTAAAGATTAATCCTTCAAAGGCTGAGAAGGACTCCGAAGCTAGTGAGCTGTTGTTCGGAATATGCGTCGCCACGCCGAAGGGTGCAGCGGTGCGAAGCCCTGGAGAACCCTCTGAATGGAAGATGGAGGCCTCGAAGCCGAAGGACATGATTGATTGGATGTCCAGCTTATCCATCTATCTTGTAGTATTTTACCTTATATAACCTTGTTTATGGTACCGAATAGTTTCCACTATGTCGGTTGTAATCTAGGGGTAAATAGGTCTTTTCCTTATGCTTTTTCCCCTACAAATACCCCCCTTTGTACCTTGTAAAAGGGATCCAGAACAAGTTATTCATTACACTCATTCGGACCACATGAGTTATTATCCAGTTCGGAGGCTCGAAGTAGTCCTAAAACACAAACTCCCAGTTTGTCCGTTCTTGATCTCAGAGAACCTGTTGGCGTAACATTTGCGCCAACATACATACTCAGCCTCAGTAGTAGAAAGCGCAACTCCAGATTGTTTGCGAGAAGACCAAGAAACAAGCGAAGAACCAAGAAGCTGGCAAGTACTGGAAGTCGACTTGCGATCCAGCCGGCACCTACCAAAATCAGCATCGGAAAAACCAGCTAAATAAAGAGACGATGATGCAGAATAATAAAGACCTAAATCAGGAGCATAAGTAAGATACCTGAAAATACGCTTGACAGCCTGTCGGTGAGACGCGCGTGGTGAAGACTGAAAACACGCGCACACACCCATGGCAAACTGAATGTCCGGTCTCGTCACAGTCAAGTATAGCAGCGATCCGATCATCCCTCGATACTCTCTCTCATTTACCTTGACACCGTTCTCGTCCTTGTCCAGACCTCTAGATGTACCCATTAGGGTCATCTGTGGCTTCAGCTCTCCACCAAAATCAAATTTCTTTAGCATGTCCCGTGTGTACTTATCCTGGTGGATGAAAATGCCGTCCTTGGTCTGCTTGATCTGGAGCCCTAAAAATTACTTGAGTTCTCCCATGAGACTCATCTCAAACTCGCTATGCACCTGCTTAGAAAACTTGGACACAAGCTCATTAGTAGAACCACCAAAAATAATATCGTCCACGTAAATCTGAGCAACCAATAAGTCAGAGCCATCTCTAAGCAAGAAAAGAGTCTGTTGGCGTAAAAGATTACGCTAACAGGTTTCTGAAGATTAGAAACTAACAAACGAAGTGTTTGCGAAGTGAACTGTTCTAAGCCTCCGAAAGGATAATAACTTAGAATAGTTTGAAAGTGTGTATTGAATAACTTGTATTCTGTCCCTATTACAGGGTAAAACGGGGGGTATTTATAGGCTCAAACATTAAGGAAAAGACCTATTTACCCCTCTATTACAACCGACATAGTGGAAACTATTTGGTACCCTTAATAGGGCTAAAATGGTAAAGACTAATCTAATGAGAAAGAAGATAAGTCTTCCATCTTAGCTGGCAAAAAAGATCTCAAAAGAGTCCATGTTCGAGGATATACTCTGAACTAAGGTCCATCTTCATACTTCGAGCTGGACTCAATGCATCTCCGAAGATGCATGTTGGAAACCTTTGAATCCATTATCTGTCTTTGTGTCGTTACTGCAATAACCCTGAGGATGGAATATTTTCCCCCAACAGTAGCCCCTCGAATACGCTTCTCCGTTAAACCTGTAATGTTAGGAGAGCAGTATACGGAAGAAAAATAACCATGCGTAGAGGTTATTAGATTTTAATTTATCTCCGAAATGTATGAAGATATAAAACTTCGAATCAGTTTTAAGACAATTACTTTCGAACCATCTTAGAACTAACTCAGGAAGCTCGAAAGCCTTTTTAGACTTAGAAGAAATAGCCGTTGGCTTCTTTCTTGTAACGAAAGTTACGCAATGAGTTAATTTCGGAAAAAAGTAACGGGCAAGAATGCGAAACGGCATGGACAAACGGTAAAAAATGTAAGGTCTGGGCTATAAATAAAGAGCCTAAACCTTTCCCGAGTACCTTTCCACCGCTTTCTTGCAAACAAGCCATTCTTTGAGCCCTAGTCTCCATTCTTCTTCCAAAGCAACTCAGTAGTTTCAATGGCGAAAACCAAAGGTTCTGGAGCACCTTCAGCCCTGGCTCGACAGCAGGCTGCTGCTGCAGCAGCGGCTGCGTCATTGGCGATGGCAGCTCCAACACCCGCAGTGACAACCATGGCGGCGGGAGGAGGAAATCCCCAAAATGTTGGCGATCAAGACCTCTTCTCGGCATCAACAAAATACATGGATCAATCCTTCCAACTGGGGCCTTCAACCTGCAAAAGAGAATCACTGGCGGCCGCAGTAGAGGGCAAAATTAGTTCGGGAGTTATGATCCGCAAACCTGGAAAGGAAGTTATCCCGTCACCAAGACCCGGAGAAGTGGTCGTCTTCGAAGCTGGCTTAGATTTTCCGGCAGTGGATTTCTTGGCTGAGGTATTGGATCTGTTCCACATCACTCTCCCCCAACTTTCTCCGAATGCAGTAGCTCATTTAGCCATCTTCGAATGGGCATTGCGAGCCAAAGGTTGTGAGGAGAGGGCAGAAATCTTCGCTGCGTTGCACAGAGCTTCGTCCCAACCAAAGACCTTCGGAGGCCCCGGAGGTGAAAAAATGGTAGTGGCCTTTGGAAGCATTAACTTCAGGCTTCGGGATGAGTATGCCCTCCGATTTCCTGCCAAAGCCATCAACGCCAGATGGTATACAGACTGGATCCTGAAATGGTTTTACGCCGAAGTTGGGGCGAGCAGCCGTCTGGCTGGACCTCTGCAAGACATCAACTTCCGAAAGGAAGCCCTTGTACACCCGGATCCGGGCCAGCTCGAAGCTCGCCTCAACTTGCTTCAAAAGATCAGTCGAAGGTTAAGCATGCAAGACTTAGCCGAAGAGTTCCTCGGGCTCCAAATCCCTCCGTTGATGGCCAACTGGCCAATCACTTTCGAAGAGGACTCGGAAGACGGTCTTCGCAAGATTACTTCGACTTCAAGCCCTACAGGTAACTTCGAAAACAACATACTCCATGTATATTTATTCGAAGAATTCACTAACTTAACTCATTTTTTAGCTTCTTCAGCCCCTATAACTTCGGAGCAAATCATACGGGCTTCGGAGAAGATTTTGGGCGCTCCAACTCCGACCGAAAAAGAATGGAGAATAAAGTTGGTCGGGAGTTGGGAAAGATTTAACAGAGTGTGGGGAATGCTGGAAATCGTTCCGCCCCCTTTGGTGGATTGGGTGCCTTCGGAGAAAGGACCAAAGAAGAGGAAAGCTGAAGCTGGGACTTCGAGCTCCGCCAAGACTCCAGTCAAGAAGGTGGCTCGAAAGCCAAAGAACCCTGCACCTTCGAGCCCAAGGGCTTCAGTCTCCGATTCCCAGGAGGACGAAGGCAGGTTACTTGTGAGGTTGATTGACGAAGATGCAGCTCAAGGAACTGCACAAGTTGAAGTACCTGCGAACGTGCCAGAGTCTCAAGAGAACCTTGAGCAAACAAGGACTTCGGCAGTTCAAGAGGTTTTACCTCAGGACGAAGTTCCTGCGGATGAGAGTGGAGTCGAAGTCACTGTGGCTTCGATTCCGGATGAAGCAACGACTGTTCAGGAAAATGTTCCTGCAGTTGAAGATTTGACGCTTGACTCGGACGAAGATCTCGCCTTCGATCCGCCAAGCAGTCCAATGCTTACTCGCCGCCAGAATGTCGAAGGTAAACTTCGAATAATTTTTATCCCTTTTTTTTAAAATGCGAAATTATACAAAGTATAATACCTTTGTTTTTACAGAGTCCACTTCTGTGGAAGAGGTCCGTCCTAAAGATATAGTTCCTGGACCTTCGACAGCTTCGGAGCCAATCCTAGGAGCCACTCAGATGGGGCCTGGAAAAGGCAAAGGAAAAATGGACCCCCTCCCTGCTGCGAGCTCCGGACTAACTCCGTTTGAGTCAACAGACGAGAGCCGATCTACCGAGGGGGGCCAGTCTCCGGGGGCTCCGAAGACTACAGCTCAACACTCCAGGCCTTCATCGAACGAAGATGACCAACAAGCTTTAAGTATGCTCCCCTTCTAGCTCCTTTCTTAGAGCGAAGAACTGGTCTTCGGACTTTGCTCGAGCCTTTGGATCGAGCTAGTCGCGACATTGGGGAGACAAACTTGGTGGCCATTTTGAGCGAGGCGGAGAGCTCGGAGCTTAACACTGCTATGGAACGTGCAGCTTACCAGGTACGAAGCATTTGTGAAATAACATCAAATTTACATACAAATAATTTCTTACCTTGGTTTTTTCTTTTCGCAGCAAACAGTCTTGGCCCGAGCTGCGAATATATCAAATGAACGAGAAATCGCTCGCCTTCGAGAGGAAAACACAACTCTTCAACAGAATCTCACTATCTCCGAAGGCCGAGTGACTCATATGGACAGCATGGTGCCAACGGAACGCAGGGCCAGACAAGGCTTGGAGGCTGCGAACAAGGAGCTCGAAGCAGAAAGAATAGTGCTTCGAGCAGAAGTTGAAAAGATGCGGGCGGAGCACGCTAATGCGGGGACCGAGCTTGTCAGGCTCCGAGAGGAAGCTAGCCATCTTTTGAATCAAAAGAATTCCTTGGCTACAGAGGCTGCTAGACTCTCCAGAGTTCTGGAAGAGCTAACTTTGGTGAAGGATGCGCTAATCGAAGATAAGCTGAAGTCTGAGAAGGTAGCTTCAGAGGTTATGGATCAACTGCTAGGCGTTTTGGAGTACTTCGGTACTACTGGAACGCTTCCTTCAGATGACAACATTTCCTTGCTGCGCCGGCTGAAAAGGATTCAAGGAGTAGCGAAGCAGATGAAGATAGCAGGACTTCATTACGGAGAACTCTCTGGACAAGTGGCTGTCGTTGGACTACTTCGTTACTACGAGGATCTAGGTCGATCGATAGCTCCGAGCGCAGGAGAGGGCCCAATTACCTTCGACGACGATCAGCTTCTCACTCCTTCCGAAGGTGTTGCCGCTGCTTGGCAAGCCCTCCAAACTTCATGGAGAGCCGAAGGTCGTTCTGCGATCAAGGCCTGGATTGACGAAGGACAGCGCCAGAAGCAGGCTCGGACCCAAGCTTCGAGCAGTCAGCCTCCTCCGAACCCGCAGGTTTTGATATGCCTTAGGATCTTTGACTATGTAAAGCTTTACGCTTATGTACATTTATGAATGAAAATTTGTTTATCATGTTTTTAGGCTTTGCCTCATAAGGAAGATGCCGAAGTGTTAGACATTAACGACGAACTTCGCTCATTATGGGCTACCTTTGATCTTTTAAAAGTTTACAAGCGCCCTCGATTTTTAGTTCCTCGAGATAGCTCCGGTGCAATTACGCCCGAAGTAAGCAAAGATATACTATCTTATATTAAAGAGGAAGAAAAAGAGGTTAACTTGGAAACTTCGTCTTCTGAAGACGTTATATGGTCTGAAGACGAAGATGAAGCTCGAAGTAAAAAGTCTGAAGAACTTGGAAGCTGGGAAAGGAGCCCCGAACGGCTTCGAACTTGGGCCGAGCTTCAACAAGAACAAAAAGACTTTAGAGCTTCGAAGGGAGGCAAAAGAGTTAAATGTAAAGTTGTTAGAACTCCCAGCACTGGAACTAGACGTTCCAACCCTAGCTCTAGAGATCGAAGAGGTCTTTGATTCCTTCTTGGTATAGATACCAATTTTTCATGATGTAATCTGTAATCATATTCGTTCGAATAATAAATATCGATTTAAAATTGTCTCCCTATTTACTAGCCCCTCTTTGGGTATAAGCAACTTCGAACTGTATTCAAAGATGGTTATGTGCAAAGAAAAACTTCGGAGTACAATTTTTTGGTGTTCGGAGCCCCTTTGTAATTTAAAGATCTTTTAAAATCTTATAAAATGTCTTCGACTATTTGTAGTCTGAAGAATGGCAACTTAGTACCCTTTGTTTTTTGAAAGAAATCACTTGAGATAACTTTCAGGACACTTTAGTGTCTTAGATAATTTGTCACTTTGGACTATCTTAACAGACATTCGAAGCTCATGGCTCAAACTCTATTTTGTTTTGGCCACCTTCGGCTCTTTTTTGCGAATTCTGTCAAACCAGTGGTTCGGAGTTCGCAGTGGTCTCTTTGGACTCTTTTTATGGATGTCTACAAGCCGGTGGCTTGGACTCCGCATAGTTTGGTCGCCTTCGACTCTTTTTACGGATACCTACAAGCCAGTGGCTTGGGCTCCGCATATTTTGGTCACCTTCGACTCTTTTTACGGATGTCTACCAGCCGATGGCTTGGACTCCGTATGATGTGGTTTTGGGCTCTTTTACGGATGCCTACAAGCCGGTGGCTTGGACTCCGGATTATGTCAGCCCCCACGTCGGAAACTTCGAACCAATGGTTCGAAGTCCAAAAATATGATTCAGCTTTATGACACTTCCCTCTCGGTCAACCCTGCGGTTCCAGTGCGTCCACTCGGAAGCTGGAGGTTTATGAGGGGAAGGCACTATCTGAACCATATGCTTTATTAATTCAGAAGATGATTACAAGTGATTTACAAGGAGCCCTTATGCGAAGTATCGCTTTAGGTGCTCCGCATGCCAAGTATGCGCTAACTCTTCACCTTCTAAATTAGCTAGTTTAAAAGAGCCAGGACGTCCTAAACGAACAATTAGGTACGGACCTTCCCATTTATTTCCTAATTTTCCTGGCGCTATGATGCTTCGCAAAACGAGATGACCCGGTTTAAGCTCATTGAACTTAACCTTCGGGTCAAACCAAGCCTTCGTCTGCTAGTGATATTTTGATAAATTAGCCACAGCTCGAAGTCTTGTCTCCTCCGTTAAATATAGCGAAGCTTGTCTTTCTTCTTCAATATCTGGTTCGGTGCTGCAGAGTGATCCTCCTTTGAGCTCCGTTGGAGTCATGGCTTCATCTCCGAATAGCAATCTGAATGGGGTAAAACCTGTGGACCTTGTTTGCGTAGTCCGGATGGACCACAAAATCTTCGGAAGTTCTTCGGTCCACAGTCCTTTTGCTAATCCTACTATCCTTCGATTTAGCCCTGACAAAATATTTCCATTGGCTCTTTCTACAGCTCCATTAGACTGAGGATGCCTCACTGCAGCAAAACATAACTGGATGCCTAGATCTTCGCAAAACTTCCTGAAAGGTTCTGCATCGAACTGTGTTCCATTATCAACTGTGAGTTGTCTAGGCACTCCGAACCGGCAAATGATATTTTTCCAAAAGAATTTCTGTACATTGTTCGAAGTGATAGCTGTTAAGGGCTCTGCTTCTACCCACTTCGAAAAATATTCAATAGCTACCACTGCAAACTTTAAATTTCCCTTAGCAACTAGAAAGGGACCAATTAAATCCATACCCCATCTGGCCATTGGCCATACTGGAGCAATAACTTGAAGAGCTGTTGGTGGGCGATGACTCCGTCGACCCATCCACTGACAACCTTGGCATGTGCGGACTAAACTCTCCGCATCAGCTGTTATTGTAGGCCAATAAAGCCCCTGGCGAAGTGTTTTTCCTGCCAAAGCTCGAGGGGCCAAATGGCTACCACAAAGTCCTTCATGGATTTCTCGAAGAATTTCTTGACCTTCGACTTGAGATATACATCGAAGTAGAGGGGAACATACTCCGGCCTTATATAATATACCGTTGATTATTTGATAATTCCTAGCCCTGAGTTTCAATCTTGAAAACTGTGGCTCTTCAAACGAATTTGCTCCTCCTTGCAAAAGTTCCATGATCGAATTTCTCCAATCTGTACATGGAATGCAAAGAATCTATGCGGAGGGAATTTGAGGCACCGAAGGTGTACTGAGCTCCTCATAAAAAGCTTCTTCTGGTATATCTATAGCTCCGGCTGCAGCTTTTGCTAAGATGTCCGCTTGCACATTTTCTGTTCTTGGTATACTCCGAATTGAAATACCCTTGAATTGTGCTTCGATCTTACGGATTTCTTCTAAGTACTTTGCAAGCTGTGGATGCCGAACTTGAAAGCTTTTATCTACGTGCCCTACTACTATTTGAGAATCTGTTTTTATTACAACTCTTGTAGCCCCTAGAGCACGTGCTTTTCGGAGTCCCAGTAAAATCCCTTCATACTCCGCTATATTATTGGTAGACTTAAAGTTGAGTCTTGTGGAGTACATTGCTCTTTGCCCTGAAGGCGAAATCAACACTGCTCCAACTCCTACCCCGGATGCTTGGAAAGCCCCATCGGAAAAAACAATCCAAACTCCGTCACTTGATTTCTCCGGAACCAAAGTTGCAGGTGGAGTCCATTCTGCTACAAAATCTGCTAAGACTTGCGATTTGATTGCTGTCCTTGCCAGAAAAGATATACCGAAGGGTGCTAGCTCAACTGCCCACTTTCCAATCCTTCCAGTGGAATCCTTACTTCGGAGCATATCTCCCAAAGGATACGAAGTTGGTACAATTACATTATGAGCTAAAAAATAATGCCTTAGCTTCCTCGAAGCCATTATCAGAGCATAAACGAACTTTTCGAGTTCGGAATACCTTGTCTTCACTCCTGATAATGCTTCGGACACAAAATAAACATGATTTTGCACCAACTTCCCATTGAAATCCATTTCTCTGACAAGGACTGCACTGACAGAAGAACTTGTAGCTGCAAGGTAAAGGAGTAGGGTTTTGTCCGCAGTAGGCACCGTGAGTGTAGCAAGATTACTGAGATACTCTTTAATATCTTCGAAGCTTTTCTGACACTCCGGTGTCCATGCAAAATCTTCGGACCCTTTCAATGCTTTAAATATGGGCAAGCTTCTCTCCGCAGATCTTGCCAAAAATCTGCTAAGTGCTGCTAAACGACCTGTCAGCTTTTGCACTTGCTTTAAATTTTCTGGAGGAGCCATCTTCTGTAGTGCAGTTATCTGAGTAGGGCTAGCTTCAATCCCTCTACTTGAAACTAAATACCCTAACAACTTTCCAGCCTTAGCTCCAAAGATGCATTTCTCGGGGTTAAGACGGATCCCACATGCCCGAAGGCTATTAAATGTTTCCGCTAAGTCTAGGCTATGTTGGTGCTTTAAAGCACTCTTTATTACAATATCATCCATATAGGCTTCCACATTGCGACCTAATTGATGACCTAGAGCCTTAGCAACTAACCTCGAAAAAGTAGCCCCGGCATTTCTTAAGCCAAAAGGCATTCTTACATAACAAAAGACTCCCGAGGGAGTTACGAAGCTTGTCTTGATCTCATCTTCGCGTTTCAACCATATTTGATGATAACCAGAATACGCGTCAAGGAAGCTTAATAACTCCGAACCTGCAGTGGAGTCGACCAGTTGATCAATTCGGGGCATGAGGTAGGGGTCACGAGGGCATGCTTTATTCAAGGATGTGAAATCAATGCACATACGCCACTTTCCGGAGGATTTCTTCTTGACGAAGACTGGGTTGGCTAACCATTCTATGTGAGCCACTTCTCTGATAATCCCAGCCTTCAACAATTTTTCAACTTCGTCTTTCGCCAGAACAGCTCTTTCTGCAGACATTTTTCGGAGTCCTTGCCGAACAGGCTGGGCCTTCGGGTTTACAAGTAAACTATGTTCAATGATATTTCGATCGACTCCGCTGATGTCTTCGTCAGACCAAGAAAAGACATCTAAATTCTCTTTCACCACTTTTTCCAAGGAGGTTGCAACTTCTGGAGGTAAATCTTTACCAAATTGAAATGCATATTCTTTACCATCTTTAACAATAATCTTCGTTGCGATCTCTCCTTCAGGACTTGGTCTTGAGAAGGATTTCTTCGAAGATTCAGAAGGAGCTGAAAAATTTTCTTGATTATCTTGCACATTATTCACTTGTCTTGGATCAAGAGGGGGGCCGTGACCATATTCCACTCTTCGGGCGGTAGCTTGATCTCCGAAGACAGTAAGAACTCCTGCTTGCGTGGGCATCTTCATACACAAATAATTGTGATGTGCCACAGCTCCAAACTGGTTTAACATGCCTCTTCCGAAGATGACGTTGTAGGCATATGGGGCATCTACAACGTCGAAGATTACTTCCTCTGTTCTGGCTAACAATCCTTCTTCGAAGGTAACTTCTAGGCCAATTTGGGCAAGTGCATCGAGCGGAGGTCCTGCGAAGCCTTGCAAAGGATGAGCCGCTGGAAGAAGGTGCTTTCTGGAGATGCACAATTGATCGAAGGCTTGAACAAAAATAATGTCTGCCGAACTGCCTCCGTCAATTAACACTCTCCGAACCTCAGTTCCTGCGATGTCAGCAGTAATGACAAGTGGATCTGCATGTGGAAATTTAATGCCATCTGCATCCTCTGCCGAAAAAGATATTGGCACATGGGACCATTCTGGCATAGCAGCTGCAGATGACGAAGTTCCAATGTGGCCCACTTCTCTGACATACTCTCTTCTCTGCCTTTTTGACATGCTTCCAAGAGTACCCCCTCCGGAGATGGGTAGAACTACTCTTTTTCCTCGGTCTTGCCCTTCTTCTTGCTTCGGAGGTGGCATAATATTGACCACCGGAGGGCGTCTTGCAGCTTCGAAAGTTTCTATCCGTGCCACAGCCTGGAGAGGCTCCGGGCGCACTTCAGCTGGAACTCGGTCAGTAGTACCTCGACCCGAAGTTCTTTCTAGATACTCTCCTCTCAGAGTAAGTATAGCCTTGCAAGTATCAGTTGCGTGGCTTCGGTTTTCACCATGAATACAACAGAAAAGGGTCTGGCCTTTGCCAGCCGTTTTCCCTGGCGGCCTCCAGCCGCTGACCTTGTTTCCCGAAGGTTGTGGAGCTCTCTGGGTGAACTTTTGCGGGGGTGCAATGTTCAGGACTTCAGAACGGGGATGCTTTTGCCCCCTTCTCCTATCATGCTGAACTTCGAAGACTGGTTCTCGCGGCTGTGCCAAAGTTTTTACTTCCACTTTTACTTCCTGCAGTACGGATGGAGTAGCTGTAGTTCTTCGAAGCCAACCTTCTTCCGACCTCGCATATTCTTCAAAGTATGACATCAACTGAGAAACAGAAGCTATGCTTTTACGGTGAAGTTTATCAAGGAGGCATTGATGAATGACACCTTCCCGAGCTGCGTCAACTACCGAAGATGTAGTCAACCCTCGGATCTGCGACTTCGTATGAGCGAAGCGCTTGAAATATTGCCTCAATGTCTCTCCAGGGAGTTGCTTCACCTGAAAAAGACTTCCGGTCGACATTGGAGGCACGAAGGTGCCTTGAAAATTGCTTACGAACTTCTTCTTCAGCTGTCCCCATGAATTAATTGATCCTGGCTTCAAAGACCAGAACCACCGCAATGCTACTCCTTGAAGAGCTAAGGGGAAGCATTTTGCCATGGTGCCCCGCACTCCTCCACTAGCTTCAATTGCTAGAGCATAAGAACGGACAAATTCTCCAGGATCCTCATCTCCGGCATACTTGCAAAGCTTTGAAGTCTTAAACTTCGGATCAAAGCGAACTTTTTGCAGCTCAGGATGCAACGGAGATTCAGTATCAAAGGAGGCGTTCTCCGGGGCTTCAGGATAGATAGGTTCGTCATCTTCAGGCACTTCTGGAATAACTGGGATGGCTTGAGAACGAAGCCTGTTTGCGGCTTCTTGTCGCCATCTTGCTACTTCGGCTTGGAGACTGGCCATTTGAGCGGCCATATCACCAAGGTTGTCTTCATCTCCTCCGGAAGGATCTTCCGGGTCTTGAGAACTGAGAGGATCAGTTCGGAGTGGAACTTGAGGTGGAAGAGGAACTCCGGGTGGTCGAAGTATGGATGGAGTTGGTGGAGGAACTCCGTATGCTCGAGGAATGGGAACCCCTTCCAGAGTTTGAGGTGGAGGAAACGTCGAAGGTCCTCCGACCTCAACAGTGTCGGGAGATGCCCCTCCGGAGGTCCGAGGGGACCTCCGAACAGGGTTACGAGTTGCGCTCCGCTTAGGAGGCATGATGTAAGAAGTTGGTAGAGAACGAAGTTTCTTGGACTAAGTTCCCCACGGACGGCGCCAACTGTTGGCGTAAAAGATTACGCTAATAGGTTTCTGAAGATTAGAAACTAACAAACGAAGTGTTTGCGAAGTGAACTGTTCTAAGCCTCCGAAAGGATAATAACTTAGAATAGTTCGAAAGTGTGTATTGAATAACTTGTATTCGGTCCCTATTACAGGGTAAAACGGGGGGTATTTATAGGCTCAAACATTAAGGAAAAGACCTATTTACCCCTCTATTACAACCGACATAGTGGAAACTATTCGGTACCCTTAATAGGGCTAAAATGGTAAAGACTAATCTAATGAGAAAGAAGATAAGTCTTCCATCTTAGCTGGCAGAAAAGATCTCAAAAGAGTCCATGTTCGAGGATATACTCCGAACTAAGGCCCATCTTCATACATCGAGCTAGACTCAATGCATCTCCGAAGATGCATGTTGGAAACCTTCGAATCCATTATCTGTCTTTGTGTCGTTACTGCAATAACCCTGAGGATGGAATATTTTCCCCCAATAGAGTCTTGTCCACAGACCGTATAAAGCCTTCTGCAACTTGAAAACATGTCGAGGGAACTTAGGGTTCTCAAAACTGGGGGGCTGCTTAACATAGACCTCCTCCTCTATATACCAGTTCAGAAACACACTCTTGACATCCATTTGAAAAAGCTTAAAACCTTTAGAAGCAACAAAGTCCAAAAGAATACGAATGGACTCAAGACGGGCAACAGGGGCGAAGGTCTCTTCAAAATCAATACCTTCTTTCTGGCAGAAACCTTGTGCCACTAATCGAGCTTTGTTGTGCACCACAACTCCGTCTTCACCTTGTTTGTTCTTAAACACCCACTTAGTGCCTATGGTGTTGCATCCAGGTGGCAGCCCAACTAGTGTCCAAACTCGATTGCGAACAAAGTTTTCAATCTCTTTTTGCATGGCGTTTATCCAATTTGAATCAGAAAGAGCATGAGAAACGTCTCGGGGCTCAAACGTAGCAACAAAAGCAGACTCAGCAAACATAGCAAGAGAACCAACTAAAGACCATAAGGATCTCTCAGTAAGGTCACCGATGATGAGCTCTGAGGGGTGATCACATTGAACTACTTGGGATCCTAGGTGATCTGAAGTCACCTCACCAGAGTCTGCAACTAGCTCCTCTGGACTCACTGAGAGGTCATCTCACCGGAGTCAACACCTAGCATCTCTGGACTCGGCTGAGAAGGCTCGATCAAAGTAGAAGGAGTGATCAGAGGTCCGTCCTCATCCTCAGTCGAAGTCTCAGAAAGTGTGGGGTCTACAGGCTGTGCATAGGGCCCACCCTCATCATCAGCAGGTGTTGGGGGAGATAACCCCGACGGTAATTGGGAACGCGAAGAGCAGGTGCACGGCTCGAAGGGAGGGCTTCGTCGGTCAAAGGCCGGATGCCCCGTCCTAGAGGCGTCGGCGAACCCCAAGGCTCCGGAGGCTTCGAAGCGGGCGAGAGGGGCCCCGGAGCAGAGACCTGGCAGGAGATCGGAGCCAAGTCTTCGAAAGGTGCGAGGCTCTGGAGCCGCGACAGAAGACCAGGGACCGGTCCGATCAAGATGGTCTGGGGACAGGATCGCGATCATTTGCGTAGTGTCGGGCGATCGCTGCAACGCTCAGGACAGTTGATATGCTGTCAGGGCTACACCTTTTGTTTGTACTATAGGGCTGCCACCCTTGTCTGTATTATAAGCCTGTGTCAGGCAGTGTAATGACTAGAGGGTTTTGGAAGTATTGGATCCCTCCTAGCCGGGTTCCTCTATAAATACTTCTGTTCCCCTATTGTAAAGGACACGAGATCCAAGAATACAGCTTGGAACTTAGCCTCCCATTACTCTCATTCCAAAACCTGTTGGTTCAGTCCCATTACTCATCATCTTCCTCGAAGATGGACTCTCCAAGCTCATCATCTCCAGAAAGCTCAAAAGAGGGAGTCAGTGAAGGCATGGACTCATCAAAAGAGACCTCACAAGTCTCGACAAGCATATGAGAGTCTAGGTTCCAAACATGAAATCCTCGTGAATGCAAAGCATAACCAAGAAAGACTCCATCCCAGCAACGAGACTCAAACTTGTCCAAATGCCCTCCCTTCTTGAGCACAAAGCACTTGCATCCAAAAGCTCGCAAGTGACTCACCTTGGGCTGGTTGCCAAACCGCAACTCATATGACGTCTTACCTAAGTAAGCTCTAAGAAAAATGCGGTTGGCTAGATAGCACGCTGTGTTCATTGCTTTAGCCCAAAAGTGCCTAGGAGTCCTATGCTCATCAAGCATCGTCCTGGCCATCTCGACAAGCGCGCGGTTCTTTTGTTCCACAACACCGTTCTGTGGGGGTGTGTAAGGAGTAGAGAACTTATGATCAAGACCCTGATCACTACAGAAGCTGATGAACTGAGAGTTCTTAAACTCAGAGCCATTGTCCGAACGAATTGCTCGCATCAGACCATTGTTCTCGTTCTTTAGCTTCAAAATCAGGTCATGAACATACTGAAAAGTCTCATCCTTAGACTCTAGAAAGTAAACCCACGAGAATCGAGAAAAATCGTCAACTATCACAAGGGCATACCACTTCCCACCTACTGAGCGTACTCGAGCTAGACCTACTGTATCCATGTGCAACAACTCTCCCGAGTACGAAGACATCACCTGAGTCACATGTGCGTGAGAAGTGGCAACCATTTTCCCATGACGACATGGATGACACACCAGATCCTTCTCCATCTTAAGCTTGGGCAATCCTCGGATAAGGTCCATAGAACTCAATCTGACAAGCAGATCAAAACTCAAATGGCCTAACCTTCTATGCCACTTCTAGAGCTCAAAAGAGGATCCGACCATCAGACAATGAGAAGGGCCAGAAGAACTAGAGAAATCAATATGAAAACCTTACCGAAAGGTAAGATCCGATAAATAAAAGATCCTCTAGAATCAACAACAGAAGACATTCCTTTCTTAAAGCGAACCTCTAAACCATCCTCAAGAAGTTGCGAAACAGAAATTAGATTAAAATTCAGATTTCAAACTAAAGCAACATTCTTCAAAGAGAAATAATCAGAGATGTGAATCGACCCAATACCTTGTACCTTCCCTTGACCACTGTTCCAGAAAGTGATGTATTCCTTGGAGCTAAGGGGAGAGAGGCTGGAGAACCATCTACGGTGTCCCGCCATATGGCGAGAACATCCTGAATCCATGATCCACACGTCCTCCAGTCCTCGATCCTGCAAGATCAATGGTCATGAGTGGGAGCAAACGGTCGAACACCAGGTTTAGAAAAGGTGCTAAACTAGTGTCAAGCCATATGCTCGTAAGAAGGAAAGCAGAAGGAATCATATGATTATGGACCAAAACGCAGCTCAAAGCGCGGTCCTCTGTTCTGCCTAAAAGCATGGCCACGAGGTCCAAAACCGTATCCATAATGATCTGGAACTCTGCCGGAACGAAAACCACCCTCCGGAGCACAGTCATGAAAACCATCTCCTCTACCACCACCTACATGACATGGCCTGGATTCTAGCCTCTCTCTATGTCGAGGAACTCTCTGTCTACCACCCTGCTAGTAGAACTGCTCCTGCCCACCTCGAGCTCTCTCTGCTCGCTCAATCCGCTTCCTCCTGAAGCAAAACTCCTCAACATGCCCGTCTCTCTAACAAAACTCACAGTGATAGGTAGGCTTCTTGGGATGTGGTTGAGGCTTGGGATTCTTAGGCTTGGTGGTGTTGGGTGTAGCATATTTGGTGTGGGAGGGTCTAGGTAAAGAATCAAGAGAAGTGTGGAGAGGTTTAGGCTTTGGAACCCAGATTTGCTTCTTAGGTGGAGCTTTAGGTTGTTCTTGGAACACTCCATCCTTGGGCTGACTATCCTTAAAGGACTCAGTGGAGTGAGTCATGGGATATCTCTATTCAGGAGTCATCTAACTCCACTCCACTGCTCGGCTAATGGCACTCTCAAAATCAGCCTTGGTATAGGTGTAACCTACCCCAAACCCATCCTGTCTCTTGAACTGCTGGATCATCATGCCGAGCTGTGGCTCTCTAGCACTGATCCAACTCTGGATCTAACGGAGGTAAAAGTTCTCATTCTGAACATCAGCTAGCTCCTCTCTCAAGGAAGCTAACACCTCCACCTGAGACAAGCAGATCTCACACTCTCTATCAACTTCGATAGACTTCTCAGCTTTTAGCTTGATCAACTCCATTCTCATGGATAAGTAGTTCTCACAAGAAGTGGGTGGAACTGACAAGTTCTCAAGCTCTAGCTTAGTCTGCTCCAACTCAGCTCTCACTCTAGCTAACTCGCTCAACTGCTCATCGCTCTTGGCTCTTAGCTCAGCTATACTAGCTAAATGGGATGGGCAGTCTACACAAGGCACGACGACAGTGGAATGAGCATCTTTTAGCTCCTGCTGAGCTCTTTCAAGCTCAGTAGCCATAGCGTCTCTCTCATCTACTCTCTCTGTGTACCTGGACTTAAGGGTCATTTGGTCACACAACAACACCTCACACTTAGGGCACTCACTACTATCACCCAAGCAAGGGGAAGACGATAGACTCTCAATTTTTCCATTCGCCATGGCAAACTCACTCTCAAGCTAATCTATCCTCTTCTTAGCCCCTCTAAGTAGTTTCTCCTGATACTTCAACTCCTGACGATTCTGTTCTAGTAAATTAACAACTTCTTATTCATAGGAAGATACCTTCTCATTGTCGTCGTCAGAGGAGCCCTTGTCTTCCTTATCCCTAAGAGCCATTGAACAGATGCTCTTGTGGGGTCTTCGGCTATGACGTGAGTGACTCTTCGGCTTGTCCCTGAAGGCCATGAAGCAGAGGCCCACCGGGTCATCCCTGTCCTTCCCCTTCCTGATCACGATCTCTTCATCACTTGAACTTGAAGATGAGGAGGAAGATGAAGATCTCTTGGAGTAGCTTTTCTCCATCTCGACGAAGAAGGCCTTGTCTCGCTTCTTGTTCTCACGCCTGTAATCCTTCAGAGACTTTCAAAAGAATCTTGTCTTGGGCTTGCCCTTTGTGGATGTGGAGTTGTCGTACTTGCTGGAGTCGTAGGAGTTGTCGCCGGTTCCCTTCTTGTAGCTCTTCCACTTGGGGCAGTCGGCGATGAAATGACATGGATCACCACACTCAAAGCATCCGGACTTTGTGCCGTGTCTTTTAAACATTCACTTATCATAGACACGTCGCACCTAATTGTTAAACAAACACAGATCATCATCTCCTAGCGAATCAAGCTGTTCCTCGGAGATAGACAACTAGGAAAAAGCAGTACAACTCAAGGTAGTAGGATCAGCAGATGGTGTCACAAGTGCCAGAGTTTTTGAGCCAGAACCAGTGAGATTCGATCTCAACTGGATATCGACCTCCGAGGCCTTGAGCTTACTAAAAAGCTCTGCGACAGTCAAGGTATCATAAGAAGCACTCTCAACAATAGAAGAAACCTTGATCTCACAGATCTTAGGGTCCAAGGTATGAAGAACCTTGAGCGCCTGTTCATGATCTGAGACCAGCTGATCACACTCGGCCTTGTTGACCCGAAGCTTGTTAATGATCGATTGAAAACAACCAAACAAAGCCTCAATAGTCTCACCCAGCTTCTGTGAGAAATTTTCATACTCACGCCGGTAGGTCTGATAGAGCCTAGCCTTGACCTGAGCTGTCCCCTCATGGTGTGCCTGGAGGGTAGCCCATATCTCTTGAGCAGTGGTGAGATGGCTAACATGCTCAAACTCACTAGGACCTAGACCAGAGAATAAAATGTTTACCGCTTTACTATTATTTTGATGCTGGACAATTACATCTGCAGAAGTACCCTCAGCAATAGGCACTATAGTGAAAGTAGGATGAACACAAATATCCCAAATGTCCGAGCTCTGACTCATAAGATAGGCTCGCATGCGAGTCTTCCAATAAGTGTAGCCAAAAGCTTCAAGGGATGAGATTTTATCAGAAGACGTCATGATCACTACCTGGGTTTAGAACTGGTTAAGGTAAGAGAAAACCTAACCTTGCTCTGATACCACTTGTAGGACCGAAAGTAGCGACCAGAGGGGGGGTGAATGGGCGCCTAAAATTTCTTGCTAAAACTATAAAACCTAATCCCGACACCCAAACGTACTTAACCAAACAAACAACAGTAGCAAAGCAAATCGCAGTGACTAAAGTTGTCTAGCCTAAACAATGATCGGTGTCCTAATTAAAAATGATATTTTTTAAAAAACTAAATAAAAATACCGCAGTAAATAAAAACACCTAGATATATCACGAAATATTTATATAGCCGTCTAAAAATAAAATACTAATCAAATGAATATAACATGGATCATTCAAAAATTAATTCAGAAATAAACCTAAAATATTTCACGTAAATAGAGAATAAAAATATTATTGCGACTAATAATATCTTAATTAATTTTGTTTTCTTTTTATACGAGTAGATTAAAAAATACTTAAATAAAAATTATGCGAGTACTAATAATATTCTAGCAGATAAACATTAACCACGAAATTATTAATCAAATCTGCAGGCTAATTAAAAAATGGATGATTATCTATCTAATTAATCTACCTAGGAAATAGGAGATTAGATTAGAAAACACTAACCTACATCGCGCGCCCGCAAACGATCCGGCCAATGCGCTGGGTTCGGTACTCACGAAGACCACGCCGTGGACTGGGTCATCTTCTCCGCTGCGCCAAAAAGAATTCCGAGCAATTTTTCCGTGCCGTCCGCCGCTGCGATCACAAGCCAAAAAGCTGTCGCGCCTGACTTGCTACCTGCTGCACTGTTGACGAGAAAAACCTTGCAGTAAAAACCGTGCGCGCCAAAAAGCTTCCCGCCTGGAGAATGCAGAAATCTGCTGTCGTGGGACCCGCGATGAAGAAAAATCTTCTTCCCGCTTGGCCGTGGCAGCTGCGCTGCGGCGTGCTGCTTTTTGCTACTGCACTGATGTGGGCCCACCTGCGCCACTTGGATGTGACCAGACAGAGTTGCTTCCCGTTCGCTGCTGCAAAGCTAAAGCCACGCACTGCATGCACAATGTTTGCCGCGCAGCTGGCTGCCGCTGCAGTGCTTCCGGCGAGCCCCGCACACGCAACGTTTGCAGCTGCAATGCGCGCGCTGCACAAACCCACCGGAGGAAAAAATTTCTCAATGAAATTTACAGTGGTGATGTAGATCGAACTCGAAAGAAGAATTGTAGATCAAAAAACTAATCGGTGGACTGTAGATTAATTCAGGAAAACAGTCACCCTATCCCTAGGGGGGTAGGGGCCTATTTATAGGTGACCCATAATAGATGAAAAAGACTAATTTACCTCTAGGGTAAATTACACTGACTCTAAAATAAAATCCGAAATTACTAAAATAGCCTTAGAAAAATGAACTGACTCAAATAAAAATATTCTGGACTTAAAAACTAAATACTAATATCCTATAAACAAAATAATCATCGGTTGTCAGTTTTGCGCCGAAACTGACAAAGCATCCACCGTCTTCACACCGGGTACCCGGATTTGGCCGACCCAACCCCATAGCTTCCTCAGCCCGGCAATCGCTCGCCGCTCGTGTACCTGAGTCAAACCCAGTCAACAGACCAGTGGATCCTCTGCCGCTCCTAGCCCATGTACCCGGATTGGGCCAGCCCGACTCCGCGGCTCCTCTGCCCGGCTGTCGCTCGCTGCCCGTGTACCTGAGTCACACGCGCCCTAGACATGGCATGTCTTCATGTCTCTTCTTGACTTCCATTGACAATCACTCATCACATCTGGAGTATAAAACCCATGTTCTTCAACAAGGTTTCTCAAAGAGGAGCTGCATAGCCGACACCCCAACATACCACCGTGTGTCGCGCCCTCGCATGAGAGACACGTGTAGGTAGGAGGTGTAGATGACATTGAGTAGCGGATTTATGCATTATTTAGAGAATGTGCGAGTTTTACACCTAGGGGTCGAGTTAGGGTTTATCACAAGTCATACCCTGACCACATTGACACAATCCCATACCCGCGCGACTTTAGGGTTCCCAAATTTACGAAATTTGATGGTGAAGGTAGTAAGACCACCCTAGAGCACATAGGCCAATTCCTAGCACTTTGTGGAGAAGCTAGTGGGTCTGACACGTTGAAGCTTAGACTTTTTTCTCTATCTTTTTCCATCATCGCTTTTACTTGGTTTTCAGTGTTACTGCCGAACTCCATGCAGATTTGGGCCCAGTTAGTGCAGAAATTCTGTTGACACGAAAATGTGCCCCCGCACTTGGGTCAGTTCGACGATCCAAAAGTGTGCGGATACTTAAGGACAAGCCTAAGCATAACACAACACCGACGTCGCGTCCTGACTACCCTTAACAATGGTAAGGGGATGGAGTCGCCAGGTAATCAGATCACACAGAAATAATCTAATTATCCGAAAACAAATATATTAAATAGAATAAATCAGCAAGTCGAGCAAAACCTGACTGATTTGATGTATGCAATGTGAAGGGTATCACCGAAGGGTACCTTCGACGTTTGATGCAAAGGGTCCCGCCAAAGGGTTCCTTCGGCGTTCAGACTGATCTGGCTGAAGGCGGGCTCTGAACAGATCTCGACATGATAATCACCTCCGAACAGCGGGGTTCAGCGTGAAGTCTCTGACATGATAAAATAACTCAAACGTAACGCACTGGTGTGACTTCATCTGACGCAAGGTACGAACATGTCGAAGCCTGTCATGACGAAGGCTGTTGCGAAGCGTGCTGTTGCGAAGCGTGCTGGCGCGCGGGACTCGGTCAAACCGACAATAGCGTGATGGTCTGGCACGGGTGGTCGAAGCAGTATTTCAGCTGAGGGGTGTTCTGGCAGCCTCCGAAACTAGTCTCCTAGCTCCAGACACCTTCGGCGAAGTAGCTCTGAGCGTGAAAACCTGTAACAGAACATATATCAAGTGCCAATTCGGCCTGGGGACCGAATTCTGCTAAGTGTTGTGCTAGAGAGCGAAGGTAGCAATCTATTAGGTAGATTAGCGGATACTTCACAAGCGAAGTAACAAGGCGATAGCAATCTATTATGTAGATTAACGGATACATCACAAGCGAAGTAACAAGGATTACCACTAGTCTGAAGTGGCCATTGGAGGGCTTCTAGGAAAACCCATGAAGGTTGTATAAAAGTAAAGGTAAAAGTAAAGGTACGGTTCAAAGCTAGGGCTTTGTGTTGATTTGTGTTGGGGGGTGTTAATGAATCGGCCTTACCCCTATATTTATAGGGTCTACTTTTCTAATCTCTAAGATTAATCTGTTAAGATTCGACCTAATCATGCGTAGGGATAAAATTAGCCAGAATCAGACTCAAACTCTATCTCTGGAATCCTGCCCGAAGTGGGCCTTTGGCCAGGCCCGTCGAAGCCTGCTCCCTAGGTCGAAGCTTCGATGAGGCATGCCTCTGAAGGCCTTCGGGCCAAAGCTAGCAGGCCTATCAGAAGCTTCCGAAGCCCATAGCTTCAATGGGCCTTCGGCCCTGTAGGGCTTTGGCCCGACCCAAGACATGTGTATTTTTGGCCCAAATTACCGAAAATTGATATTTTTACAATCTTTACCATTTGATGCCATTTTTTGTTATCAACACATGCCCCCTATCTTTTAGTGAACTAAGTGAACTAAAAGAATAATGGGCTAAGGACGATACATCTCATATCGGCCTTTCGACACTTTCAAGTCGTTTGCCACACACTTGGGAAATACCTTTTCAAGTACCTGCCATTCAAAGCTCTTCGAAACCGTTCTCCTTGTAGAGATTGTAACAAATATGCATTACCTAGAGCGATTTCGGCTATTTTGAAAGGGCCTTCCCAACTAGGTGACCACTTACCAAATTTAGGGCTCTTAGTGCCTAACGGAAAAATCGTCTTCCAAACCAAGTCACCCACTTGAAACGATTTTGGTTTAACCTTCTTATTGTAGGCTTTAGCTACTCTCCTCTTGTCTATCTCTATAGCTTCTAAAGCCCTTAACCTCTTATCGGTCACTTCTTCTAGATTGTCCTTCAAAAGAGTCTCATACTCATCGACCGATAAGCCATCTTGCTTTAGAACTCTTAAAGAGCCAAGATCTACTTCTACAAGTAGAATGACCTCTTGTCCATATACTAACTCATATGGACTAGCTTTAGTAGCACCATGCTTTGCAATTCTACAAGCCCATAGCGCCTCGGAAAGCACTTCATGCCACCTCTTAGGGAATTCTTCGATTTTCCTCTTAATGAGCTTAATCACAGTTTTATTACTAGACTCGACCTGACCATTGGCCTGAGCATAGTACGGTGAAGAGTTTACTAACTTAATACCATAAAGTTTGGCAAAGTCTCTCACTTCTTTGGAAATAAATTAACTACCTTGATCTGTAGTGAGAGTCTAGGGAATACCGAATTTATGTATAATGTGCTTCAAGATAAAATCAAGTACCTCGTTGTGAGTTATATTCTTGAGAGGCATGGCTTCGGTCGATTTGGTGAAGTAATCCGTCGCCATCAACACGAACCGATGCCCTTTTGAAGAAGGAGGGTAAATCTGACCGATGAAGTCTAAACCCCAACCTCGGAACGACCATGGCTTGATAATATGATTAAGTAATGAAGCAAGAGCTAACTGAATGTTGCCAAACTTTTAACACGCTTCGCACCCTCTATAATACTTAAAACAATCCTCAGTCATAGTCGCCTAGTAAAACCTGCTCTTTTAAGCATCCAACTCATTTTCTGTGATGACTGATGAGTGCCACAAAGTCCTTCATGGACTTCTCCTGTAGCCACCTAGGACCGTTCATTGTCTAAACACTTTAACAGTACTCCATCAATAGTTCGGTGAGGATGGATCTAGCTGATGAAGTCTAAACCCCAACCTCGGAACGACCATGGCTTGATAATAGGGTTAAGCAATGAAGCAGGAGCTAGCTAAATATTACCAAACTTCTAGCACGCTTCACACCCTCTATTATATCTAAAACAATCCTCAGTCATAGTCGGTCAAAAGAAACCTACTCTTTTGAGCATCCAACTCATTTTCTATGCCGACTAATGAGTGCCACAAAGCCCTTCATGGACTTCTCCCGTAGCAACCTAGGACTATTCATTGTCTAAACACCTTAAAAGTACACCACCAACAGTTCGGCGATATAGTACATCATCTAGAAACACAAATTTAAACGCTTATCGCCGAACTTTCCGATCAACCCTTTGACTAGGGTTTCTCAAATACTGGACAATTGGAATTCTCCAATCGCCCTCATGGACCTCCAGAGGGTTTGTTGACTCCTTTCCTAGAGTGATGTCTAAGCTGCTGATTTCGAAGTGCTCCCCGGGCCTTTCTCACTTCTGCCAAAGCCTAACTAGGTCGGTTGCACGCAATTGATCAGGCCGAAGCCTTCTATCGGAGGGCTCTGGCTCCCGAAGACCTCCGCTATCTAGCGTGCTTCGGTGTAGGGGCTCCGGCATGCCAGGACCTTCGGTGGATGGAGCGTCCCGGTGCAAGGGCTCTGGCACATGACATCCTCCAGTGGCCGGAGGGGTCCGACCCGTAGGGTTCGACAGACCTTGCGCCTGCCTGAAGCTTCTGGCTTCGACAATAAGACCAAACATTGGCTTTTCTTGTACAGAACATTTCCCACTCCTGACTTGATAGCCAGATGCTTGTTGAGCCAAATCATTTGCAATTGAATTGGCTTCTCTTGACACGTGAGATATTTTGAAGTCGTCAAAAGTAGCAATTATGTCTAAACATTTGTCCAAGTAACTATTTAGCAAGCCATTAAAACATTGAGCACTCTTAGCTACTTGTTGCACTACTAACAAAGAATCACCATACGCATGGACATGTTTAGCACCTATAGATTCTAGCAATTCAAGTCCTAGTAATAAGGCTTCATATTCAGCTTGGTTATTAGTAGAGGGAAATTCTAAATGGACCGAGGTCTCAAAGTGCACCCCATTAGGTGATATGAGAACCACTCCAATACTTTGGCCACTCTTGCAAGCCGAACCATCAAAATAAAGTTTCCATGGTACTACTTCAATTAGAGCAACATTGTCACTCCAACTAACATCTATGTGGTGATCAACTATGAAATTAGCAACAATTTGGCCTTTCATAGCTCTTAGAGGTTCATAGGCCAAATCATATTCAATCAAAGCGTAAGACCACTTTCCGATTCTTCCACTTAGAATCAGTTTTGCAACATGTATTTTATAACATCGGTTTGGCAAGCGACAATACATGTAGTAGGGAGAAGATAGTGACGTAATTTGGTACATGCGTAGTAAAGTGATAAACATAAGTGCTCCACAAACATGTACCTGGTCTCGGCGTCCAACAGGCGGAGGCTCAAGAACGTGATGATGCACACTTTTCCCTCCCCCTCCTAGGTCAGCACGACCCCTATCACGCTACCTTCGGCGACAATGTATAGCCAAAATAGAATTCCGGCTTTTGGTGCTCTCACCACGGGTGGCGATGATAAGCACTCTTTAATCTTTTCAAAGGTGCTTTGCTTACTTGCCCCAAGTGAACTCGACTTCATTCTTTAACCGGAGTATAGGGACAAAGGCATCAATTTTGCCAGACAAGTTAGATATAAAGCGACGCAAATAATTCATCTTGCCTAGCAACTTCTGCACATCTTTCTTGCATGTCGGCGCTGCAAAGTTTCTAATCTTCTCAAGCCTCTTAGGATCAATTTCTATACCTCTTTCGTGAATCATGAATCCTAAGAACTTGCCCGCCGACATGCCAAAAGCACATTTGAGAAGGTTCATGTTCAAGCCATACTGTCGCATCCTATCAAAAGCAGCTTTCAATTCGGCTAAATGGTTTCCCATAGCGTCCGATTTGACTACAACATCATCTATGTAAACTTCTAACATAACTCCTAACAAGTCATGAAAGATCAAGTTCATAGCACGTTGATATGTAGCACCAACATTCTTTAATCCAAAAGTCATAATGACCCACTCAAACAAGCCGACAAAACCAGGGCATCAAAAGGCTATTGTTGGCGTAAAAGATTACGCTAACAGGTTCTCTAAGATTAAGAACTAACAAACAATGAATTTGTGTTGAGAACTATCTCAAGCCTCTGAATTGGATAATAGCTTAAGTAGTCCGAAATTGTGTATTGAATAGCTGAGTATTCGATCCCTATTACAGGGTAAGAAGGAGGGTATTTATAGGCACAAAGTCTAAGGAAAAGACCTATTTACCCCTCAATTACAACCGACATAGTGGAAACTATTCGGTACCCCGAATAGGGTTAAAATAGTAAAATCTACCTGGAGAAGGAAGATAAGGCAAACATCTTATCAGTCTTGTTGTTTTCCACCGAAGCTTCATAGCCTGCGGAGGGTATCTTCGAGTCCTCGAGCCGAAGCATCCTCCGGTATAGAAACTTCGTCACCTCCGGAAATGAACTCAAGCATTGATGCTAGTAAGCCATCTTTGACTGTTGATTTCTAAAGTCCTGAGGATGAAGTATTTTCCCCCAACAGTAGCCCCTCGAATACGCTTCTCCGATTTAATCTGCATGGTAGGAAAGCAGTATACGTAAGGAACATTTTCATATTCAGGGACTTAGAGAAATTTGAAGGTAGTACAACTATCTAAAGGGTATTTGACATTGAGGCATCCACAATGAGAGCTTCGAACTGAGACTGTTGTGTGAACACTTCGCAGGAAAAGAAACCGTTGCGGAGGTAAAACGTCGTGAAGAGCCGTTACTTTTGAGACGTTACCCTTCAAGTAGCCGTTATGCTCCCGAAAAGGTAACGGTCAGAATTTTACCGTGAGTTCACATCTTTTCACTTCATGGTCCCACCCACCGGTGACAGAAGTTGAACCTGCAGTGTGAATGCGATCGAAGCGCAACAGCTAGCGGAAGGCTATAAATGGGGGATCAAAATCCGCCAAAAACTTTTACCGTGCCTGACTTTCGAAGTTTACTTTCTTCAACCTCCAAATCTCCCAACTTTCTAAGCGATCGAGTCATGGCGAGAACCAGCAACACTGTGCCAGCGGCAGTAAGCACTTTAGCGCAGAGGCAAGCTTGGGCAGCTTCGACAGCAGTGGCCATGGCGGGGGCTCCAGGAGGTTCGTGGCCCAAGAATCCTCAAGAGCTCCGCCCTCCATCCAAGAAGAAGGTCCCACAAAGCTTCCTCATCAGCCAATCAATCAGCACCGCGGAGTCCATCGAAGAGGCGATGGCTGGGAAGCTGGGCCTCGGAATGAGGACTTGGGTCCCCGGAAGAGAGTCGACCCCAAGACCATGAAGCGAAGAAGTAGTAGTCTTCGAAGCATTCTTTGAAGCTGGTCTTGGGCTCCCTGCCATCAGCTTTTTGTCAGAGGTATTGGAAATGTTTCACATTACCTTGCCTCAACTGTCCACCAATGCCATCGTAAGGCTAGCGATCTTCGAGTGGGCGCTTCGGGTCGAAGGATGCGAAGGACGATCGGAGGTCTTCGCTGCCACCCACGAAGCTATCTGCCAGCCGAAGCCACAAGATGGCCCCGGAGACACCAAGGTGATAACAGCCTTCAGAAGCGTCAACTTCCAGCTGTGGAAGGAGCACGCTCAACACTTCTCAGCGAAGGCCATCAACGACCGATGGTACACCAACTAGATCCTCCGGTGGTTCTACGCCGAGGTCAGAGAAAACTCCAGCTTCACGGGGCCTCTCAAAGAAATCTAGTTCCGGAAGGAGGCAGAAGTCACTCTGAACCCAAGCCTGCTCTCAATGCGGCTTGGGTTACTCTCTTCGATAGCCAGCCGCATGAGCATGCGGGACTTGGCTGAAGAGTTTATCGCCCTCAGAATTCCACCTCTCGGAGCCGACTGTCCGATAGCGTTCCAACACGCTTTGGAGGGAGAGCTTCGAAGTCTAGGTAACCCTTCGAACTTCCTGTAGTAGTATGTTAGAAAAGAAATAACATACTTATAATATGGTACCTTTTTCTAGTGGCCCCTTTGGCGTTAGCCCCGGAGCAAATAGTGAGAGCCACCGAACAGGTGCTCGGAGCCCCTACGGTAGTAGAGAGGCATAAAAGGATGGAGCTGGTAGGAAGTTGGGAGCGCTTCAATAGAGTGTGGAGGGCCCTTGGAATGGAACCCCCACCTCTGCCAGACTTCGACCCAACCGAAGCGGCCCATCGAAAAAGGAAGGCTACCGCCGAGCCTCCGAAGAAGGTTGCTAAGACTCCAATCAAGAAGGGGAAGAAAGTTGCCAAACCTCCTCCTCAGCTGACTCCGGCGTCCTCTGCTTCATCCTTGGGCATTCGGAGCTCATCTTCGGAAGACTCCGGGAACAAGGGCTCCGAAAACAAGGGCTCTGATGTTAAAATGGGAAAAGCCCTAGAAAATTATCTTCTCGATGACAGCGAAGAGGAAGCGGTGGACGCAGTCGAAGTTCCTGCTCGAGAGACTACTGAGGCAGACACGACTCGCTCTCCTACGCCCGTCGCCGTGAGTTCGGAGTTGGAAACGGTTATCCCCAACTCACCCGTGGCTGGGGTGATAGTGACGGAGGTTGAGCCACCTGCAGCAGCTACTCTGGAGAGGACTTAGGGGGATGACCTCGACGAATACCTCCGGTTGTACGAAGTCCTGGAGGACCCTGCAATTTTATCTCAAGGCACCAACGAAGGTACACTTTGAAGATTTTTCCTTTATCATCCCTGTAATAGTTATTACCCACAAATATTCATCAAGTACCTTAATGTTGTAGGTGCGTCGAGGAGTAGCGTAGCTCCGGCCACAGATGGAGCTCCAGCTTCTCTCGGAGTCGAAGATCTGATGGACACAGTAGCTCTGACAAATGGAGCCGTCTCAGGTGAAGCGGTTCTAGCCGAGGGGGCATCGGTCGAGGCAGGTGTTGATAGCAAAAAATGGAATTAATGGCTAGATTGTCAAAATATCAATTTTGATGATTTGGGCCAAAAATACACATGTCCAGGGTCTGTCCGAAGCCCTACAGGGCCGAAGTCCATTGAGCTATGGGCTCCGAAAGCCTCTAGCCAGCCCATGGGCTTCGGCTGGGAAGCCTTCGGAGGCCCACACTACTGAAGCTTCAGCCCAAATAGCAAGCCTCGATGGGCCTGGCCGAAGCCCACGCTACCGAAGCTTCGGCCCGAGGAGCAAGCCTCGACGGGCCTTGCCGAAGCTCACGCTACCGAAGCTTCGGCCCGAGGAGCAAGCCTCGACGGGCTGGGCCGAAGCCCACGCTACCAAAGCTTCGGCCCGTGGAGCAAGCCTCGACGGGCCTGGCCGAAGCCCACGCTACCGAAGATTCGGCCCGAGGAGCAGGCCTCGACGGGCGTGGCCGAAGCCCACCTCGGTAGAGATAGAGTTGCACACGTTTCCAGCTCAATCTCTATCTCTATCCGGCTGGATTAATAGAAGATTAGATTAGGAGTTGACCCCCTATAAATAGAGAGGCATGGCCGGTGTGGAGAGCCCCCCAACTCAAACCAAACCAAAGCCAATGCTTTGATCGTACCTTTACTTTTACCTTTACTTTTCTGTACCTCTTCGTGGGTTTGTCTGGAAGCCCTCCATCGGCCACTACGTAACAGTTGTAATCCTTGTTACTTCGCGTGTGAAGTATTTGTTAATCTATGTAATAGATTGCTATCGCCTTGGTACTTCGCCTGTGAAGTATCCGGTAATCTGCGTAATAGATTGATACCTTCGCTACCCGTGCAACACTTAGAAAAATTCGGTCTGCAGGCCGGATTGGTACTTCGCATTGTCTCTGTTGTAGGCTCGCACGTTCGGAGCCCCTTCACTGGAGGTGTCCGGAGCTAAGAGATCAGTTTCCGGAGGTACCCAGGACACCCTTCGACAAGACTACAGGCTTCGACAACAGGCTTCGCCAGCATACTTCGTCACGACATGCTTCGCCAAGACCATACTCCGCACTGGACGAAGTTGTGCTCACGTGCGGCCCTCGTGTCACTGTTCTGAAATTTGCTGTGTCGGAGATCGCACGCCGAACCCCGCTGTTCGAAGGTGATCACTGTGTCCAGATCTGTTCGGAGTCCATCTTCGGCTGGATCAGTCCAAACGCCGAAGCACCCTTCGGCGGAGCACTTCGCGTCGGACGCCGAAGGTATCCTTTGGCGCACCCTTCGCATCAGACTTCGAACTAGACGGGCTCCGACTGGTTTGCTGATTTCATTCTGTTTAATCTATTTCTTTTGGCTAATTGGATTATTTTGTGTAATCTGGTTGCCTGGCGACTCCACCCCCCTTATCACTATTAAGGGTAGTCGGAACGTGACGTCGGTGCCACGTTGCGCTTAGGCCTGTCTCTAAGTATCCGTGCACTTTTGGATCGTCGGACTGACCCAAGTGCGGGGGCACGTTTTCGTGTCAACACACTTTTTGGCGACTCCGCTGGGGAAGAGCTACGCCAACAAGATGAGTACGTCTACATCGGCCACCGGTACATCTACTTCGACTACTACGTCTACACCGCTGATGGACGCAATAGGAGGCATGGATATCGACAACCGCAACATATTGTCACCTACACTTGAAGATATCCCCGCCACAGACCGAGTAGAGATCGAGGCAAAGTTAAAGGCGCTCCAAGACATGATGCTTGGGGGCTACATCAAGACACGCGCAGGCTTCGTCAAGCGCGACATCGTCACCCCCGACCTCGCTTAGGTCTAGGTAACACCGGTATCGCCTCGTTTATCTTCTTTAGAAATTGAGCAAAAAATAGATGCATCAGTAGATCAGGCCGTTAGCACTTCGCTAGCCAACCATTTAGATTCGGCAGTCAGCTCCCAAGTAGAGGCAACTCTTAGAAGGTTCGGTTTCACTAAGGCCGTACCCCCGATTCCTATAGCTAGTGCACCTCCGACAAACATGTCTCCGGCCTCAACACTTATGGCCGAGACCAATCATTATACCTACGGTCAAACTAATGCTGCATACCCCGCACCACCTATGCCAATACCCGTGCTGCCCGCATAGACGCCCGGACACGAGCACGTTATACAGATAGCGCGTAGGGAAGAAGCACACGGCCGACACGCCGATATCCCACCACGTGTCGCGCCCCCGCATGAAAGGCGCACACAAGCGACATACCAAGATGATATAGAGGAGCGGGTCCGCGCACTATTTAGAGAGTGTGCCGGCTTCGTGCCCAAGGGACGGGTTAGGGTTTACCATAAGCCCTACCACGACCATCTTGATACGGTACCCTACCCCCGCGGCTATAGGATCCTTGAATTCACTAAGTTCGATGGCAAGGGTAGCAAGACCACACTAGAACACGTTAGTCAATTTTTGGTGCAGTGTGGAGAGGTTAGCGGGATAGATGCCTTAAAGGTTAGACTATTTTCTCTCTCTCTATCCGGCACTGCTTTCACTTGGTTTTCGGCGCTCCCACCGAACTCCATCCACACGTGGGATAATTTAGAGTAGAAATTCCATGATTATTTCTACACGGGTGAAACAAAACTTAGGCTTTCGCATTTAACATCGGTTAAGCAAAAATCTTGTGAGAGCGCCTCTGAGTACATCAAGCGTTTCAGCGATACTAGAAATCGATATTTTAGCCTTAATATTTCAGAAAGGGACTTGGCGAAATTAGCTTTTAACGGGTTGCGTTCTGAACTTAAAGAAAGGTTAGATAACCAAAACTTTTTAGAAGTTAGCCAAGTTCTGCAGCAGGCTCTTGTCCAAGAAGGCCGAGCCAAAGATAAGAAGTTTGTTAAACCTTTTAGCATGCCTAGGGCCGAAATCCACATCATGGAACGCTCTGATGAGGAGGAGTCATAGGAGGAGGATTCAGCTGACATGTACGTGGCCGAATGGGTTTGGAACACTAAAAATAAACCTGTCACTTGCTCCGAGTTGCGACCATCACCCACAAAGAATAGACTTAATGAGGTCAAGTACTCATTTGATATAACTAAATGTGATAAAATATTTGATTTTCTCTTAAAAAGTCAGCTTCTCTGGTTACCTAAGGGTCAGGTCATTCCACCTGCCGACGAGTTAAAGAAGCATCCATACTGTAAGTGGCATGATTCACATTCTCATAATACTAATGATTGCAATGTTTTTCGACGGCAGATACAATCGGCCATAGAAGAAGGACGATTGAAGATAGACCATGACCCAAAGATGAAGCTGGATAAAGATCCTTTTCCAGTCAACGTCGTCGACCTCGGCGAAAAGAAGGTGTTGATTCGGCCAGAACAGGCCGAATCTGCTAAAGGGAAAGAGGTGATTGTTGGAGAACCGCGTACTCGCACACTCGTTCCAAAGAACCCCAAGGTAGGAGTGTGGAAACAGAACATTAATACCCCTTCGGCTAAGGCTCGCAAGAGGCCGAAGGTAACATATAACATGCTGTTGAACAAGCATCAGAGAACGGCCAGGGAAGCAGGTCTGTGCGCTAAGCTAAAACAGCTGAAGGGGCTAAGACCTTCAAAGGGGGGCTTCGGGCCAAAGCCGGCGAACCCTCCGCACGAAGGCTTCGGGCCACAGTGGCCTGATGCTCCGCACGGTGGTTCCGAGCCACAACGGCCGAACCCCCCGTACGACAACTTCGAACCCCAGTGGTCGGGTCCCCTATACAACAACTTCGGCCCCTAATGGCCGAACCCCGCACCACAGTGGACTTCTCCGATGGGAGGCTTCAGCCCGCGCTGGTGTGGTCCAAACACCTTCGACTTACCAGCCTCCAGGTAGCGGGTTCGGCTCACAGTGGGCGAGGCCGCTAGAGCCTCCGATGCCTCCGCCGTATGACTGGGCGGGGACCCCATGGGCTCCGTACGTATCCGGGTCAGGGTACCCTCCGCAACCTAACACTATGCCTTGTTTTCCTCCGGAGTATTATGGATGGCAGGGGCAAACAGATGCAGCAGAGGGGGGCATCATCCACAGACTATCCGTGGTGCCTCCGAACCGAACCGTGCAAAGCAAAGCCGAAGAGTGCGAGCACGCAGAGGCCGAAGTCAGAGATTCCGAGGCCATAACCATCAGAGATGGGTCTCAGGAAGTCCCAATCCCGAAGAATTTGTCGTCGGGGTCTGACAGAGGTACGTCCCATACTTCAGCCGAGCTCTGCGCCGAAGCCTGGTTCCATCGGCCGAATGAGGCCGGTCCATTCGACGAGGTTCACAGCGAAGCCCCCTTCGAACTCAGGGTGCCCAAGGCCGAAGGGCACAATACCACTTCGGCCAGAATTAACAGAAGTCGAATAGTAGGTCTAGGCACCAAGACGCAACGATCTTGGGCTCCTCTGGGCATGTCAAAGTCACAGAAGAGACGCCTACAAAGGCCGCGGGCACAGGAGATGCGCGAGAAGAAAGCGGAGGCCGAGCGCGACACTATCTTCAAAGAGATCCGTCCTCGGCCAGCCACGAAGCAGGTATGGAGAGAGAAGCCAGTTGAGATAACCAACCCGGCTCCTAGTCCGAGCGACGACGATGACATGCTCGACGACGATTACTCACCCATCTCTGAGGGGCCCACACCTCAGGCGATGGACATCAATATCGTCACATTACCTGCTGAGTTCGCCCTACCACGAGATGAGGCTGAGGTCGCTCAATTGAACCTCGGTCCGCACAACGCCATCTTCTAGAAGCCCGAGGACTCGGCTCGCCATCTAAAGCCCCTCTATGTCAGGGGTCACATCGATGGGAAGCTGATTTCCCGGATGCTCGTCGATGGCGGTGCCACTGTTAACCTAATGCCTTATTCATTGTTTAAGAAACTTGGCAGGGGCGAAGACAACCTGAAGAAGACCAACTTGATGCTCAACGGCTTCAACGGCGAGAGCTCCGAGGCCAAGGGAGTACTCTCTATGGAGTTGATGGTGGGCAACAAGACGTTGCCAACAACATTCTTCGTCGTCGATGTAGAAGGTAACTATAGCGTGTTACTCGGGCGCGACTGGATTCATGCAAACTGTTGCGTCCCTTCTACTCTACACCAGTGCCTGATACAGTGGGACGGCGATGAGATAGAACTAATCCCCGCGGATACTTTAGCCCAAGTAGCATTGGCCGATGTATTAGTTGACGCCGTCCATAATAAAGTAGAGTGTCTATCAGGTAGAGATCTTTCAGATTATGACTTTGTTAGTGTATCCGGAGGACGGTTTGTACCAGTGTATATAAAGTCGGCTGGAGTAGCACAGCTATTTTTGTATTAATAGTCATGTCTGGCAAGAATAATCTAGATTGGCTAAAGTCTCGCTTGGAGCAATATCGGTCTAATAAAGACGGTATTGCCAAAGCCATCGAGGACTTTAGCGAAGTAGAAAAGTTAGGGAAAGGTTTTTCGTCGGCCGATCCCTTGGAGGAAGTTGATATAGGTAATGGTAGCATCCCAAGGCTGACTTTTGTAAACCAACATTTGCCGCCCGATGAAAAGGCTGAAGTAATAAAGTTACTTCGGTCGTATGTCGATTGTTTCACATGGGAGTATAGTGAGATGCCAGGGCTAAGCCGTGAGCTCCTAGAGCATCGGTTGCCCATCAAGTCCGGGTTTAGGCCTTATAAACAGCCTCCCCGCCGCTTTAATTCGGCTGTCTATGACCGAGTTAAAGAGGAAGTGGAACGACTACTTAAGGCTGAATTTATTAGGCCATGCAGGTACGCGGAATGGGTTGCTAACATTGTGCCTGTAGAGAAGAAAGGGATCGACAAGATACGAGAATGCATTGATTTCAGGGATCTGAACAGAGCCACTCCAAAAGATGAGTATCCAATGCCAATAGCCGACATGCTGATCAACGATGCTTCAGGACACATGGTACTAAGTTTTCTTGCTGGCAATGCCGGTTATAATCAAATATTTATGGCCGAAGAGAACGTCTATAAGACTGCCTTTCGATGCCCTGTTTTTGTCGATTTATTCGAGTGGGTCGTCATGACTTATGTTTGAAAAATGCCGGCACCACGTCTCAGCGCCCTATGAACTTGATCTTTCATGACTTGTTAGGGGTCATGTTAGAAGTTTACATCGATGACGTCATGGTCAAGTTGGATGCTATGGGAAACCATTTAGCCTATTTGAAGGTTGCTTTCGATAGGATGCGACAATACGGGTTGAAGATGAACCCACTCAAGTGTGCTTTTGGTGTGTCGGCGGGTAAGTTCTTAGGTTTCATGATTCATGAGAGAGGCATAGAAATTGATCCTAAGAGACTTGAAAAGATTAAAAACGTTGCGGCACCGACATGCAAGAAGGATGTGCAAAAGTTGCTAGGCAAGTTGAACTATTGGCGTCGTTTCATATCCAACTTGTCCGGCAAGATTGATGCCTTTGTCCCCATACTCCAGCTGAAAAATGAAGTCGAGTTCACTTGGGGGGCAAGTCAGCAAAGTGCTTTTGAAAATATCAAGGAGTGCTTGTCATCACCGCCCGTGGTGAGAGTACCCAAGGCCGGGATTTCATTTCAGCTATACATCGCTGCTGAAGATAGCGTAATTGGAGCTGTGTTACCAGGAGGTGGAGGGGAAGGAGTACATCATCACATTCTTGAGCCGCCACCTGCTGGACGCCAAAACCAGGTACGCATTTGTGGAGCGATTATGTTTATCACTTTATTACGCATGCACCAAGTTACACCATTATCTTCTCCCCACCACATGTGTTGTCATTTGCCAAACCGATGTTATAAAGCATATGTTATACAAGCCGATTCTGAGTGGAAGAATCGGAAAATGGGCTTACGCATTGATTGAGTACGATTTGGCCTACGAGCCCCTAAGAGCGATGAAAGGCCAAGTCATAGCCAACTTCATAGTTGATCATCACATAGATGCTAGCTGGAGTGATGCTATTGCTCTAGTTGAGGTAGTAGCATGGAAAATTTATTTTGATGGTTCGGCTTGCAAGAGTGGCCAAGGTATTGGAGTGGTTCTCATATCACCTAATGGTATGCGCTTTGAAACCTTGGCCCGACTAGAGTTTTCTTCCACTAATAACCAAGCCGAATATGAGGCTTTGTTGCTAGGTCTTGAACTACTAGAGTCTATAGGCGCTAAACATGTTCACGCGTATGGTGTTCGTTATTGGTAGTACAACAAGTAGCTAAGAATGCTCAATGTTTTAATGGTTTGCTGAATAGCTACTTCGACAAATGTCTAGACATAGTTGCTACTTTTGATGATTTCAAAATATCTCACGTGTCAAGAAAAGCCAATTCAGTTGCCAATGATTTGGCTCAGCAAGCATCTGGCTACCAAGTCAGGAGAGGGAAATTTTCTGTATTGGAGAAGCCGGTGTTTTGTCTCACTACCGAAGCCAGTAATGCTGGGCAGGCGCACCCTCTAGGACGAACCCCTTGGGTCGCCGAAGGCCACCGCACGCTGAAGCCCCTGAATCGGAGTGCTCTACCGATTAAAGGATCTGGCATGCTGGAGCCTATAGTGTGAAGCCTCTCGGACGGAGAAGTCTCCTCGGAGTCCGAACCCTCCGAAGGGCTTCGGCCCGGCACACTCTGAATGGCCACCTCGGCCAGGCTTTGGCAGGAGCTGGAATGGCTCGGGGGGCACCCCGAAGTCAGTATTTTAGGAGTTTTTTAGAAGGTGGACTAGCGAGGCCCTCTGAAACCTGCAAAGGCGATTGGAGAGTCCCAATCGTCCAATATTTGAGAGACCCTAGCCAAAGGGTTGATCGAAAGGTTCGGCGACAAGCGTTCAAATTCATGTTGGTAGACGACACATTGTATCGCCGAACCATCGACGGAGTGCTATTGAAATGTTTAGACCATGAGCAGTCCCAAGTGGCTACAGGAGAAGTCCATGAGGGGCTTTGCAGCACTCACCAGTTGGCCCAAAAGATGAGTTGGATGCTCAAAAGAGCGGGTTTTTATTGGCCGACTATGACTGAAGATTGTTTCAAGTACTACAAAGGATGTGAGGCATGTCAGAAGTTTGGCAACATCCAGTTAGCTCCTGCCTCATTGCTCAATCCTATTGTCAAGCCATGGCCATTTCGAGGTTGGGGTTTAGACTTCATCGGCCAGATCTACCCTCCTTCCTCAAAGGGGCATCGGTTCGTGTTGATGGTGACAGATTACTTCACCAAATGGACCGAGGCCGTACCTCTCAAGAACATGACTCATAATGAGGTACGCGATTTTATTTTAAAGCACATCATACATAGATTCGGCATCCCTCAAACTCTTACTACGGATCAAGGTAGTTCATTTGTTTCTAAAGAGGTAAGGGAATTTGCCGAATACTACGGTATTAAGTTGATAAACTATTCACCTTACTATGCTTAGGCCAATGGTCAGGCCGAGTCTAGTAATAAAACCGTTATTAAGCTTATTAAGAAGAAAATTGAAGAGTTTCCTAAAAGGTGGCATGAAGTGCTTTCCGAGGCGTTATGGGCTTGTAGGATTGCAAAGCACGGTGCCACCAAGGTCAGTCCATATGAGTTGGTTTATGGACAAGAGGTCGTTCTTCCTGTGGAGGTAGATCTTGGCTCCTTAAGAGTGTTCAAGCAAGACGGCTTATCAGTCAATGAGTATGAAGCTCTTCTCAAAAGATAATCTGGTGGAAGTGACCGATAAGAGACTAATGGCTTTAGAAGCCATAGAAGTAGACAAGAAAAGAGTAGCTAAAGCCTACAATAAGAAGGTTAAACTAAAATCGTTTCAAATAGGAGACTTGGTATGGAAAACGATTTTGCCTTTATGCACGAAGATTCCCAAATTTGGCAAATGATCACCTAGTTGGGAAGGTCCTTTTAAGATAGCCGAAATCGCTCCCAACAACGCATACGTGTTGGAATCCCTGCAGGGAGAGCAGTTTCGAAGAGCTTTGAATGGTAGATACTTGAAAAGGTATTTCCCAAGTGTGTGGCATACATCATAAAAGTGTCGGAAAGCCGATATGGGTGATATCGTCTTCAGCTCGTTGTGCTTTTAGTTCACTTGTTCACTAAAAGGCAGGAGGCATGTGTTGATAGCAAAAAATGGCATTAATGGCTAGATTGTCAAAATATCAATTTTGATGATTTGGGCCGAAAATACACATGTCCAGGGTCTGTCCGAAGCCCTACAGGGCCGAAGTCCATTGAGCTATGGGCTCCGAAAGCCTCTAGCCAGCCCATGGGCTTCGACTGGGAATCCTTCGGAGGCCCACGCTACCGAAGCTTCGGCCCGAAGAGCAAGCCTCGACGGGCCTAGCCGAAGCCCACGCTACCGAAGATTCGACCCGAGGAGCAAGCCTCGACGGGCCTGGCCGAAGCCCACGCTACCGAAGCTTCGGCCCGAGGAGAAAGCCTCGACGGGCCTGGCCGAAGCCCACGTTACCGAAGATTTGGCCCGAGGAGTAGGCCTCGACGGGCCTGGCCGAAGCCCACCTCGGCAGAGATAGAGTTGCACGAGTTTCCAGCTCAATCTCTATCTCTATCCGGCCGGATTAATAGCAGATTAGATTAGGAGTTGACCCCCTATAAATAGAGAGGCATGGCCGGCGTGGAGAGCCCCCCAACTCAAACCAAACAAAAGCCAATGCTTTGATCGTACCTTTACTTTTACCTTTACTTTCCTATACCTCTTCGTGGGTTTGCCTGGAAGCCCTCCGTCGGCCACTACGGAACAATGGTAATCCTTGTTACTTCGCTCGTGAAGTATCCGTTAATCTACGTAATATATTGCTATTGCCTTGGTACTTCGCCTGTGAAGTATCCACTAATCTGCGTAATAGATTGCTACCTTCGCTACCCATGCAACACTTAGAAAAATTCGGTCCGCAGGCCTTATTGGTACTTCGCATTGTCTCTGTTGCAGGTTCGCACGTTCAGAGCCCCTTCGCCGGAGGTGTCCGGAGCTGAGAGATTGGTTTCCGGAGGTCCCCAGGACACCCTTCGACAAGACTGCAGGCTTCAACAACAGGCTTCGCCAGCATACTTCATCATGACAGGCTTCGCCACGACCATACTCCGCACTGGACAAAGTTGCGCTTATGCACGGCCCTCGCGCCACTGTTCTGTAATTTGCTGTGTCGGAGAATACACGCCGAACCCCGCTATTCGGAGGTGATCACCGCATCCAGATCCATTCGGAGTCCATCTTCGGCCGGATCAGTCCAAACGCCGAAGCACCCTTCGGCGGAGCACTTCGCGTCGGACGCCAAAGGTACCCTTCGGCGCACCCTTCGCATCAGACTTCGAACCAGATGGGCTCCGACTGGTTTGCTGATTTCGTTCTGTTTAATCTATTTCTTTCGGCTAATTGGATTATTTTGTGTAATCTGGTTGCCTGGCGACTCCACCCCCCTTATCACTATTAAGGGTAGTCGGAATGCGACATCGGTGCTACGTTACGCTTAGGCCTGTCCCTAAGTATCCATGCACTTTTGGAACGTCGGACTGACCCAAGTGCGGGGGCACATTTTCGTGTCAACAGGAGGATCTACCTCTACCAGAGTCACTCCTCCGGCTTTCATTCCAGGGAGGGGAAAAAGCATGACGAGCCTTGGACTCCCCCCTGCCTCGACGATGACACCTTCCTCCAATGACCCTTCGTCGAGTAACTCGGAGGAGGCGACCGCAGATGATCGCCAGGCTTTGTCCTGGCTCCCTTTGTTGGCTCCCTTCTTGGAGCAATGAACGGGCCTCCGGGCGCTTCTGGAGCCCTTGGCGGAGAAGGGCCAAGAAGTCGTAAACTCCGACCTGGTCTCCGTCTTGAGCGAGGCCAGAGCCCCAGAGCTCAATCTAGCCCTCGAAAGGGCTGCCCTTCAGGTATACAACGTACCGCAAGTGCACTCAATTAATAAATGGAATTACCTAGTACTTGCTCTTTTTGCAGCAATTTGTCCTTGCTAGAGCGGCAACGACTTCCAACGAAGTTGAAACCAACCGGCTCAAGAGGAAGGTTACTACCCTCCAGTCCGCACTGAAAACCTCTGAAGATAAAACACTTCGGCTAGAGGAGGAGCTCCTTGAAGAATGGAGGGCTAGGGCCGCCACTGACAAAGCCCTCCGGATCAAGCGGCAAAGTAGCACAACACTCCAAACCTTGGCCCAAGAGGCTGAGGCTGAATGTGTGGTGCTCAGAGCGGAGGTGGAGAAGCTCTGGCAAGCGGCAGCTACTTCGAGTGCGCAACTTGTAGAACTCCAAGACTCGCTTAAGCAAGCCATGGCTCAAAAATGCACCTTGCTGTCCAAAATGGCTGAAGTATCTGCTGCTGCTACGGGGCTGGAGGTGACATAGATGAAGAATGCTGCAATAGCGGAGCGTACCTTGGATGCCCTTCAGGGTACCTTGGAGTACTTCGGCACCATGTGCCCTTCGTCTTCTACTGCGCCGAGCGAGCCCCTCGATCGAAAGCTGAAGATGATTCAAGCGGCGTTGAAGCTGATGATGGGCTCCGCCGTCCGGTACGGAGAGATCTCTGGACAAGTTGCTGGAATTGGAGTTCTCCATCATCTCGAAGCTCTTGGGATTTCAGTTGCTCCGGTTGGGGGTTCAACACCAGCAGGCTTTGCTGATGAGGACTTGTTGCATCCTTCCCAGGATGTAGCTTCTGCCTAGGAAGCTTTCCGGTAGATCTAGAAAACAGACCACAAGGCTGCAGCCAAAACTTGGATCAACGAAGCTCACCGGCAAAAGCAAGCGCAAACAAGGCCTCCGCTTCCAGCTTCACCAGCTCCGACAATTCCTGCTCCACCAACCGACCCGCAGGTCTAGTCTTATAGGGCGCTTAAGCATGTACAAGAAATCTTGTAAAGCCCCTTGCATTAATGAATGAAAAGTTTAAAAATGAGGAACTTGTTTGGATGTTTATTCTTTTAGGTTTTGCCATGCACTTCGGAGCTTGACTTTGAAGTACTGGAACTTAACAAAGGACTCCATCGACAATGGTCTGTCCTCGAAAGCTTAAGGCCTTCTTTGTTCGTCATGGAGATCAAGGGGAGATAGCACCCGAAGTCCACTGCGAAGTCTTAGCATATATCAAAGAAGAGGAAAAGGAAGAAGTATCTTCATCCTCCGAACACGTAGACTAGTATGACTCGGAGTACCAGGCTGAAGAACCCACGGAGGCTAGCTCCAAAAGGCTTCTATCTTGGGACAAACTTCAAGAGGAGCAGAAAAGACTGCCAGCTTCAGAGAAGAGAAGCACTCGGGCTAAGAAGACAGTCCCGAAGGCTTCGAGCTCCGAAGGTCGAAGTGGTCTTAGAAGTAGCTCTATAGGTCGGAGGGGTCTCCATTTTTATCTAGGCTTAGACCAAAATTTCTCTTGATGTAAGAGTATGATTATCCAATTAGTATGAATTGCTTCGAAAGCATCTTGTTGTTCCTTACTCCCCAGCCCCTCCTTGTGGGTGGGGGACCGTACGCGTTGCGATAGGGTCCGTCGTACACAATGATTTGTATAACAATCTGATGATTCACATAACACTTGGTAATCATACTTTACTTTTTCGTAGAGTTCTTCGAACTATATATTCGTATTATGATGTTTATAAGTTTTAGAGCTAAGTTGTACTTGTAAACTCCTATAGCAGTCGCTTATGACTTTAAAAGTGCTTCATTAGCCGGAGCCTTGAAACCTTATTGCTTGGTCACCTTCGACTCTTTTACAGATGCTTCGAACATGGAGGCCGGAAATCTATTCTTTTAAAGTCCTTAGACTCTTCTACGGATCCTAACAAGCCGGAGACTAGAATCCGTAGGTTGGCCACCTTCGGCTCTTTTACAGATGCTTCAAACCTGGAGGTTGGAAATCTATTCTTTTAAAGTCCTTAGACTCTTCTACGGATCCTAACAAGCCGGAGCCTGGAATCCGTAGGCTGGCCACCTTCGGCTCTTTTACAGATGCTTCGAACCCCGAGGTCGGAAATCTGTTCTTTTAAATTCCTTAGAATCTTCTACGGATCCTAACAAGCTGGAGCCTGGAATCCGTAGGCTGGCCACCTTCTTCTCTTTTACAGATGCTTCGAACCCAGAGGCCAGAAATCTATTCTTTTAAAGTCCTTAGACTCTTCTATGAATCCTAAAAGCCAAAGCCTGGAATCCGTAGGCTGGCCACCTTCGGCTCTTTTACAGATGCTTCGAACCCGGAGGCTAGAAATTTGTTATTTTAAAGTCCTTAGACTCTTCTACGGATCCTAACAAGCCAGAGCCTGGAATCCATAGGCTGCCAACAGAATCCTTTAACCACTGGTTCGAAGGCCGTTGTTCTGGGTTCGTTGAAAGATGCTTGACTCTGCAAGCATCTCCGTTCTCCTGATGCGTCCACCAGGAGTAAGGGATATTCGAAGAGCAAACAAAATTTGAACCTCCATCATTATTTAGAAAGGTACTTTCACAATTGATTACAAGGAGCCTCTAAGCGTAATAACGTTTAAGGTGCTCCGCATGCCATGCATGCTTCAACTCTTCCCCTTCTAAATTGGCTAATTTAAACGAGCCGGGGTGCCCTGAGCGTAGGATAATATATGGTCCTTCCCATTTATTTCCTAGCTTCCCCGGAGCTATTACACTTCACAATACTAAATGACCTGGCCTAAGCTCGCTCAGCTTTATCTTCGGGTCATACCATGTTTTTGTTTGGTCTTCGTACTTCGTCAGATTGGGGACAGCTCGAATCCTTTTTTCTTCTGACAAGTCCAGCGAAGTGCTTCTCTCGTTTTCATCTCCAAGTTCTACTATGCGAAGGGATCCACCCTTGAGCTCCGAAGGAGTCATGGCCTCATCTCCGAATAGCAGCCTGAATGGGGTGAAGCCTGTGGACCTGGCTTGAGTGGTCTGAATGGACCATAGAATCTTAGGGAGTTCTTCGGTCCACAACCCTTTGGCCAACCCGACAATCCTTCGATTCAGATCGGAGAGAATATTCCCATTGGCTCGCTCGACGGCTCCGTTGGATTGTGGATGGTGAACTGCTGCGAAGCATAACTTGTTGCCAAGTTCTTCACAAAATTCTTTAAAGGTTTCAGCTTCGAACTGGGTTCCATTATCCACAGTTAGCTCCCTTGGCACTCCGAACCTGCATATGAAAAATATTCAATTGCTACCACTGCAAACTTCAAGTTGCCTTTTGCCATTGGAAAAGGGCCGATGATATCCATTCCCCATCGTGCCATTGGCCGAACTGGGGCAATAACTTGAAGTGGTACTGGTGGACGGTGGCTCCGTCTACCCATCCACTGGCATCCTTGACATGTTTGAACCAATTCCTCCGCTTCTCTTACAATTGTTGGCCAGTAGAGCCCCTGCCAAAGTGTCTTTCCTGCTAGAGCACGGGGGGCCTGGTGGCTTCGACATAAACCTTCATGAATGTCCCGAAGTATATCTTGGCCTTCAGGTTGTGAGATGCACCAGAGTAAGGGAGAACAAACTCCAGCTTTGTATAATATCCCATTGACAAGCTTATAATTTTGAGCCCTTGCTTGCAACCTTCAGAAATCTGGACCCTCTGACAAGGCTGCGTTGCTTTGCAAGACATCCATTATCGGAGCCCGCCAATCTGTAGCTAGGATACAAAGGACTTCTGCGGAGGGTAAATGATTTACTATAGGCTTGACTAGTTCTTCATAGAAAGCACCCTCCGGGAGGTCCAATGCTATGGCTGCAGCCTTCGCTAGAATGTCTACAAGTTGATTATCTACTCGAGGGATAATTCGAATAGAAAATCCTTTAAACATTGCCTTTGACTTGCGGATTTCTTCCAGATACTTTGCCAGATGTGGGTTCCTTGCTTGAAAGCTTTTGTCAACATGCCCTGCGACGACTTGGGAATCTGTTTTAATTATAATCCTTGCTGCTCCAAGTGCCTTTGCCTTTCGGAGGCCTAGTAGGATTCCTTCGTACTCTGTAATATTATTGGTGGTCTTTAAGTGGAGCCTCGCAGAATACATGGCCTTTTGCCCTGACAGCGATATTATTACAGCTCTAGCTCCGGCACCAGATGCCTGATAGGCTCCATCAGAAAAAATTGTCCATAGACCTTCAGAGGGTTCTTCCGGAGCCCAAACTGCAGATGGAGTCCACTCTGCCACAAAGTCAGCTATAATCTGAGATTTGATAGTTGTTCTCGTTGTGAAGGAAATTCCAAAGGGGGCTAGCTCGACAACCCATTTTCTGATCCTACCCGTAGAATCTTTGCTCCGAAGCATATCACCAAGGGGATACGAGGTAGGAACGATTAGGTTATGTGCTAGAAAGTAATGCCTTAGCTTCCACGAGGCCATTACTAAAGCATAAGCAAATTTTTCGAGCTTGGAGTATCTTGTCTTTGCTACAGACAAAGCTTCTGAGACGAAGTAAACTGAGTTGTGCACCAGCTTTCCTTTAAGCTCAACCTCTCTGACCAATACTGCAGTTACTACGGAGCCCATTGCTACAAGATAAAGAAGGAGAGTTTCTTCTGGGAGGGGCACAGTAAGTGTCGACAGGCTTCCGAGGTTCTCTTTAATATCATCGAAGCTCTTCTGGCACTCCGGCGTCCAGTTGAAACATTGAGGAGCCATGCTGAAGAGCATGGGCCTCATGGCTCCAGATGTGATGAGTCATTGTCAACGGAAGTCAAAGAGGACTGAAGAGAAGAGAAGAACTGTTGTGTCTGGGCCGCATGTGACTCAGGTACACGGGCCGCGAGCGACTGTCGGGCAGAGGGGCCGCGAAGTCGGGCTGGCCCAATCCGGGTACATGGGCTAGGAGCAGTAGAGGATCCACTTGTCTGTTGACCAGGATTGACTCAGGTACACGAGCGGTGAGCGATTGCTGGGCTGAGAGAGTTGCGGAATCAGGCCGGCCCAATCGGGGTATCTGGTGCAAAGTCGGTGGATGCTTTGTCAGTTTCGGCGCAAAACTGATGACCGCTGATCTCGAATCGGACCATTCTGGGGCGAAGCCGTAGTTGATACGAAAGCTCCACTTCCGGATAAGTCATCTGTAAATAGGAGTTTACTATTTTGTCCTTAGGCCCACAGTCAGTCAGTCGAATCTGTAAAAATATCCTAAGGGCAGTTTGGTCTTTTCCATTTTATTTCAGTGTCTGTAAAAAACCTAAGGGTCTTTTGGTTTTTCCTTGACTATTGGGCTGCCTATAAATAGGGCCCCAATCCCTCGGGTTAGGGTTAACTCACTTTAATCAAAAAATCAGAGTTCACTTTCCCCACGTTGTGTTCCTGTTCGTCTCCTGTTCATCTGAGCACCGCTTTGTCTCTCGGCCGCCACTGTTCATCGCGCACACGTCAAGAAATCACTTCATCAGGTTTATTCTTCTATTATTAAATCTCTGACGTCTCGCCATGTTTTGTTTTTACGTGTCGTGATTTCCTGAGTGCGTTAGCCACAGTTGTTGCTACTTGCGTTGAACCCAAGACATTTTATTTCTACTTGGTTCTTGATGGCGTGTTCCTGAAGTGTTTTTTCTCTCGGATTCTTATTTGTGCACAGAACATCTGAAATGACATAGCAGCAGGATCCTAGCTGTTGTGCGGTAGATTTTTGTTCTTAGCCTGAACAGCTAGATGTTCTAGGCTGTCTCTGCTGGTGTTTTTAAGTTTTTTAATGGCTTTCCCTAGCAGCAGCCGGACTTTGTTTTCTGCAGCATACAGCAAGGCTTTTGAGTGCCTATAGCTGCTTAGCTTGTTTGGTCAGAAGCTACATGTGCTACTGCTACTAGGTGGTGTTCCACGCACTGTCTCTCTGCATCGTACTCACTGTTTGCTTGCGTTGCTCCCTGCCGTGGCAAGAGCTAAAAGCAGTAGGAGCAGGCCTGTTTTTCTGCAGATGCTAGAACCTGCACAGTATCTTGGACTTGAGCCATATTTTTTCACGCTAGTTCCTGGCAACAGCATTAAACAAGCTCACTTTTCGTAGTGTAGCGGGCCCCACTGGTCTCGGTGTAGGCTCTGCAAATCAGCAGTTTGTTTTTCACAGTGGCTGTAGTCTTTAGCCTTCGCTCGGGACTTCGAACTCTTCTAAGTAACTTCGCTTTGGTGTTCAGATCTTCGAAGTTCACATTTTGGAGTATAGGCTTCGTAGGTTAGCATTCGAAGGTACTTCGACAGCAGGCTTCGATCAATCTTTCCGAAGCTCCGAAGTCAAACTTTGCTAAGCTGCCGGCTTCGATTCTAAGTGTCTTGTCATGGGCCCTATAGGTTCCATACAGTTCACAAGATCTGTTTCTTTTTCGGAGTTTATTTCGAAGCTAGCTTCGCAGCCCGTGGGTTTTCATTTCGGAGACGTCAGCAAGCAACTTCAGGATACGCTGTCTATACCTTCACTCAACTACTTCGAAGCACACTCTAGCTATACATCTACAAGCTGCGGTACTGCATACTTTGAACAAGCTCCGACATCATCAGGCTTCGCACGGTTCACAGGCTTTGATGAGTATCTAATTGGAGACAACCTTGAACAGTAAGAATCCTTGTTTCACGTGCACTCATGATTGAATCTCTGTGTTAAACTATTTCAGTGAAGCTTGATCTGCCCATGTATTAAATACTATGTTAATATGCCTTTAAGCACTGTGTTGGTGTTTCTTTGTCTAGGAGACCTGTCGTTTATAGGCTAGATACTTTTAGGCTTTGTTGATCTGTTTACTTTTCCCTGCTTAGTCTCTTGAGGTGCGTTGGGTGTTGGGAGCAGGCCATTGATTCGAAAGAATTTTTAGGCGCCCATTCACCCCCCCCCCTCTGGTCGCTACTTTCGGTCCTACATACTTTCAGACCCCTTTAGAGCTATAAAAATTGGAAGGCTTCGTTCGGCTGATCTGGCCAGGAATCTGCTGAGAGCTGCGAGCCGTCCTGTTAGCTTCTGGGCCTGCTTCAAATTTTTTGGTAGAGCCATTCTTTGCAATGCACTTATCTGCATCGGGCTAGCTTCAATTCCCCTACTCGAAACTAAGTACCCTAGCAGTTTTCCTGCTTGTGCCCTGAATATACATTTTTCAGGGTTGAGGCGAACTCCACATGCTCGGAGGCTCTCAAATGTTTCTGCTAAGTCTAGGCTATGATGGTGCTTTTCAGCACTCTTTATTACAATATCATCCATATAGGCTTCGACATTTTGGACTATTTGAGGACCTAGAGCCTTAGCTATCAAACGTGAGAATGTGGCTCTGGCATTCCGCAAGCCAAAAGTCATTCTTACATAACAAAATACTCTGGATGGGTTATGAAACTCGTCTTGGCTTCGTCTTCGCGCTTTAGCTAGACTAGATGATAACCAGAGTAAGCATCCAAGAAGCTCAGTAATTCGGAGCCAACCGTAGAATCCACCAGCTGTCTATTCGGGGCATAGGGTAGGGGTCTTGCAGGCATGCTTTATTTAATGATGGAAAATCGATGCACATGCGCCATTTGCTGGAGCCCTTTTTCCTGACAAAAACAGGGTTAGCTAGCCACTCCGTGTGGGCTACTTCCCTAATGATGCCATCCCTTAGCAATTTTTCCACTTCTACCTTGGTGAGGTCTGCCCTCTCTACACATAGCTTATGGAGCCCCTGGCGTACTGGCCTAGCCTTCGGGTTGACAAGCAGGCTATGCTCGATGATACTCCGGTCAACCCCGGTGATGTCTTCGTTAGTCCAGGCAAAGATGTCCAAATTTTGCTTGACTACTTCCTCCAACAAAGCAGCTATCTCCGGAGATAGCCCCTTGCTGAACTGTATTGGGTATTCTTTGCCATCCTTCAGAATTATATTCGTGACGACATCACCTTCTGGGCTTGGCTTGAGGGAAAGGCCCTTCGAGGAGTTTGAAGACTCCGGAACCTCCTCCGTGTGCTCCGACACATTGTGCACTTGCCGAGGGTCCAATGGCTGACCATGGCCATACTCCGTTCTTCGGGCTACAGCTTGGTCTCCTGAGATAGTGAGAACTCCACCTTGCGTGGGCATCTTGAGAAATAAGTAGTTGTGATGTGCTATAGCCCCGAACTGGTTCAACATCCCCCGTCCAAAAATCACATTATAGTCATATGGGGCGTCGACGACGTCGAAGATCACCTCTTCCACCCTGGCTAAGGGCCCCTCTCCAAAGGCAACCTCGAGGCCTATCTAGCCGAGGGCATCGAGAGGCGGACCTGCGAAACCTTGGAGTGGGTGGGCCGCCGGAAGTAAATGCCTCCGAGGAATGCACATCTGATTGAAGGCCTGGACAAAAAGTATATCTGCGGAGCTCCCGCCATCCACCAGGATCCTTCGAACTTCAACCCTAGCTATATCCGCTGAAATGACCAGGGGGTCAGCATGGGGGAACTTCACCCCCGCGGCATCGTTGGTAGTAAATGAAATAGGTACATGGGACCATTTGGGCATTCCTTCAGCAGAATTCGAGGTCCCTATGTGCCCTACTTCGCGGACATATTCTTGTCGTTGCCTTTTTGACATGTTCCTGAGGGTCCCCCCTCTAGAGATGGGCAAGACCACTCGCTTGCCGCGATCTTGGGGATCTTCCTGCTTCGGTGGTGGCATAATATTGGCCACCGGTAGCTGCATGGGTGCTTCGGGGATGCCGGCTATTGTAGAAATTGTGTTAGCTACAGCACAGGTTTTGTATGTGTGGAATAAACCTCGAAGGGTTCTCTCAGAGGGAGAAAGGATTTATACTGGTTCGGGCCTCCCCTAGGGGATAATAGCCCTACGTCCAGTTTGCGGTGGATTTGGCATGGTATGCCTTGGTGTGGAGAAAAGCACTCTACGGTCTCATGGCCCCCTGGAGCGTGTGTCCTCGTTACAAGGGCTTGGCCCTGCTTTTATAGGCACACAGGCCAATGGAAAAGACCGAGATGCCCTCTATGAGCCCTAGGCTCATAGGGGCAAAGAGGGGAAAAGGAGCTAGCTACGGTACAAAAGTGCTTTACAGCTTTACACACGTGTCAGGTAACGTCACATCTTGACCAGCTAGATGACAAACTATGGGCAGAGGGGCCCCTGGTATGACTTCTATACTATAGCGGGGCGTAAATAACTTCTGGGTTCGGAGTAGGGTAGGAGCTCCGAACTTCGAGGCTCCGAACCAGGGCTCCGAACTGGGGGCCTCCGAACCGGGGCCTCCGAACTGGGGGCCTCCAAACCGGGGCCTCCGAACTGGGCCTCCGAACTGGGGGCCTCTGAACTGGGGACCTCCGAACTGGGGCCTCCGAACTGGGGGCCTCCGAACCGGGGCCTCCAAACCGGGGCCTCCGAACTAGGGGCCTCCAAACTAGGGGCCTCCGAACCGGGCCTCTGAACTGGGGCCTCCGAACTGGGGCCTCCGAGATGGGGCCTCCGAACTGGGGGCCTTGTCTTCGAACCGGCTGGAGAGGGTTCGGAGACTAACTCTGAAGAAGGCCCGGAGGCTGGCTTCGAAGTTAGCCTGAGACTTAGCTTCTGGAGGGCTCCGAGGGACCTCGCTCTAGAGGGCTTCGATGGGGCTTGGGGGTTTCGCCCCGGCAGGCTCTGAAAGGTACCTTGGGACCTGGAAACAACTTCTTTGGGAAGATACAGGTTTCGACAATGTTGGGCTCCGGGCCGAAGGCCAACAGAGGCTGGCGTCATTTGGCCCCTGTTCAAGGGAAATCTATTCCCCCAACAATAGCCCCTCGCGTGCAGGCCTTCGGAACGAAGGGGCGTGCGCGCCCTTGGGACAAATGACCTGAAAATTACAACTTCAGAGAAAATATACCTTCGAAACTTGGACCGAAGGTGACTTCAAAATCCGCAGGTAATAACTGCCTGCGCCCGCTGTCAGAATGACCTCGGGGAGATCAAACGGCTCCGCAACGGCTAGAAAATTTACCGTTACCCTGCGCTGGGCCGCTTCACCTTCGCTGGAGGCCCACCAAACAGTGGGTTCGGCCCACGACCGTCAGAATTCTTACCGCCTATAAATAGGGGTTTACCGCGTGTGGCTTCGGCACACTCTCATTTGCTTTCTTCTCATTACCTTACAACCTTCGCTCTCTTCTCTTTCTTGGCTTCGCGCGGAACACCCTTCGCTAGCTTTAGCCCCTCGCACTGAAGTCCCACCAAAATGCCGAAGAAGGCAGTTTCGAAGTCTTTGGCCTTGGGCCCGAGTTCGAGCTCTGCCCAGCTGTAGGCGGCGGCGGCTGCGGCAGCGAAGCCTGCACCTAGGCGATTGGGGCCGAGGGACCTTCGGACGCCCTCCGACAAATTCGAGCAGACACTAGAGATGAGGGCCTCAATCTCCACAGAGGAGTCAGTCCAGAGGGCCTGTGAAGGGAGGATCACAGCGAAGATTCAACTTAGAGTCCCGGAGAAGTCGGAGGCCGAGCCGAGGCCTCGGGCCAATGAAGTGGTCATGTTTGAAGCTTTCTTCGAAGCCGACCTTGGGCTGCCAGCAGTGGGGATGCTGAGCGAAGTCTTGAGGGCTTACAACCTCGAACTTCCTCAACTCTCGCCCAATGCCATGGCGAGGCTCGCTATTTTTGAGTGGGCCATGAGGGCCGAAGGATGCGAGGGCCGTGCCGATGTCTTCGTCGTCCTCCATGACGCCAACTGCCAGCCGAAGCCGAGGGAGGGAGTAGACCGCGTCAAGAGGGCACTGGCCTTCGGCAGTGCTAACTTCCAGCTTCAGAGGGAGTTCCAAGATGCCTTCCCAGCGAGGGCCGTTAACAACAAGTGGTAGTCGAAGTGGGATCAAGAGTGGTTCTACGCCTTTGTCGGCGCGAACTCTCCCCTTCGGAGTACTAATGCCCACATCTTATATCGGTGCAAAGGGGTGGTGAAGACCAGCCCGGACACCCTTCGCTCGAGGATCTCGCTTCTTTGGAGGGTGGCAGCGAAGATGAGCATGAGGGACCTCGCGGAGGAGTTCATGACCCTCCGGCTTAGCCCCCTCGCGCGCTCTTGGCCGGAGGGGCTCTTCCAAGCTTCGGGCAAAGGGGGACTACGCGAGTTGGCCTTCGAGTGCTTCTGTAAGACTTCGAAATCATTCTGTTTCCATACTTCGCAAAACTTCATTCTGACTTGAACTTTTATGAAGCCCATCTTGAAGTGAGGACTCCAGAGGAGGCCATCGTGGTGGCGGAGCGCGTCGTTGGGACTCCGACAGCAGAGGAGCAAGCCCAGCGCCTCGCTTCGTTGGGGTCCTGGGAGCATTGGAACAGGGTATGGACCACACTTGGCTATGAGGTGTTCCCTGCCCTGCCGGACTTCTCCCACCTCACAACTTTAGCGGCCAGTGCCAAGAGGAAGAGAGGGGACGACGACGAGCCTGAGACTTCGAGGGCTCGGCCGAAGGTCCCTACGACTGAGGTCTCTACCCCAGAGGAGGCAGCGGCGGAGCTCACAAGCGCTCCGGCTACTAAGGCAGTGAAGGCTCCGATGGCGACGACTTCGGCGGCGGAGGCCGATGCGCTCACTCCAGCCACCAAGAAGGCCGCGGAGGCTTCGACAGCGACGACTTCGGGCGCGAAGGCCGACACACCAGCTTCGCAGCGAAGGGACTGGGGGCCACACATTGACCCCCCTTCCTTCGAAGAAATCTCCGACGAAGGTAAATCCTGCTAACACGCTTTTCTTCAATATGCGGATCTTGACTTGGTCTTTTTTGCAGAAGGGGATGTTGGTGCGAGGCCCACTGCGGCGAAGTCTGCAGAGGACGACGACGACGCGAGGTCCGCCTCGGCGAAGCCGGCAGGGGCCTCGGGCAGCAGCAGCAGTAGTAGCTCGGAGTCTGACTGCTCCTCGTCTGAAGAAGACGGAGGCAGCGACCGCGATGACGGGGACCCTCAAAGCGATGAGGAGGTCGAGGTGGTGGAGCTGAGCCCGGCCACGCCGAAGCCCACGCAGGCGGCTATGGCGGAGGAGATTGTCCATCCTTTTCGGCCGAAGGGTGCCATGATGGAGGTGGCGATCAACAGCTTCCGCGAGGCTTGTGCAGCTGCGGAGGCAGGCGACTTGGTGGCTCAACTCAGCCATACGAACCCCACAGAGCTCTTCATCAATGCGAATGAAGCCCTTGTGCAGGTGAGCGGGGTCCTACACAACCTTCAAATTATACGTTAGTCTTCGATCAACACTTATGATTTCTTGAATTCTTCCAGGCCTTCGCAGTGAATGCAGCGGCTTCGACCTCTGCAGACAGGCGGATGATGCGCCTGTCAGAGGAGAAGCAGGCCCTCCGACGCGAAGGCGGATGATCCGAGAATCGAAGGCGGGCCGAAGCTTCAGCTGATGCGGCGAGGGGTGAGGCCAAGACGGCTAGGACCGAAGCAGAGGCGGCGAAGGCTGAGGCCGACAAGGCTAAGGAAACCTTGGCGTCATAGTTGGATCGGCTCCGCGCGGAGCTCAAGGCAGCAAAGGACGCCGAGGCCCGGCAGGCGAAGGAGAACTCTTCACTCCGCCAACGGGCTCAGAAGCTTGAAGACTTCATCGTGGACAACCTTGGTGAAGCCACTCAGAGTCTGACTGAAGTCCTCGAGCAGCTAGGGACCGAATGCTGGGCTCCGGACTTTGGCGACTAGGATCCAATTGGGGATCGTGCCACATTCTTGAAGGTAGTAGCTTCGACTGCGGAGCAGTCGCTGAAGGGCTTCACCTTGATGGCCGGCCGAGTCGCGGGCCAAGGAGTGTTGCAGATGCTTCATGACGCGGGGTGCAACCACCTCGAGGTAGCAACCTCCGTGACCCCGGTGGCCTTCGGGGGCCAACACTTGGTGATGCCTCCGACAGACGTCCGCGAAGCCTAGCGCCGACCATAGGAGCCTTGGAAGGAACAAGGCTGCGAAGCAGTCCTCGACCTTCAGAAGGCCCTCCACCTTCGCCGAGCCAAGGCACTTGCTGCATCAGATCGACCTTCGACATCGACACCTCCACCTCCGAAGGTGTATATCTCCTTAGGCTTCTTGTAATACTTAGCTGCAGGCTTGTAAAAACTTATCAGCTTATTAATATGAATGCGGGGGTTTCTTATACCTGCCCAGGCTCAGCCTCCGAATGTTGACTTCGATGTGCTTGAGGACTCTGAAGAACTTCAACAGTTGTGGGCAGTCCTCAAAGTAGCTAGGTCCAAAGGCCCCCCTCGGTTTAAGCTTCCGAGGGGGCCTAACGGCGAAGCCATCCCTAAGGTAGCTCAGGATCTGCTAGCAATTGTGAAGATGGAGTCCCTTCAGAGTTCGTTTTTGCCTTCATGAACAGTCTTAGCAGGCGACGAAGCTTTAGACTTCTCTGCTTTTGACACGGCACCGCCTGCCTCGCTAACTCGGAGCGACCTGCAAGGTAGAAGACGACGTCTGCAGGCTTCGGAGCCTGGATGAGCCGGACGTGGGAGGGAAGGCTCTGACGAGGCTTCGTGCAGCCGAGGGGGCCCTGGCCAAAAGAAAGGCAAGCAAGGGTTGGGACCTCACACTCGATTCTTCTTATGCTTAGAGACATACTACACGTAGTTTTGCGTTCGAAGTACATTTGTAACATACTTCTCAACTATTATTCAATGGAGTTTATTTATATTTGCATACTTTTTCTGCATGCTTCACATTGTTTGATGACTTCGAACGTTTTAGCTTGTCATGCTCGTATTGCGTATTTCATTCGCACACCTCGCATACATGCTTCCCCCTTTGCTCGTGGCATCTAGGGACTTAGCCGTTGCTGTTGCGGGCAAATAAAAAATGCGAAGGGGTGCGCCTTTTTGGCGGCTTCGGATGCTTGAAATGTATTGAGCGAAGGCCTCTTTTGGGCTTCGATCGCTTTAATTTGGAGCGAAGCAAGGCTTCAGCGTAACCAAATTAAGCGAAGCATGCTTCGGCATGCTGGGATTTGGATGTTGTGTGTGAGCAAGGCTCCGAAATGCACTTAGATTTTAAGCGAAGTATGACTTCGACATGCTTAGTTTTTAGCTTAGATCACGTCAGACGAAGCGAGGCTTCAGTGCGTGTTTAGATAGCGAAGCAAGGCTTCTGGTGCTTGATCATGTAGTGAAAAGGATATTTGGTGTGGATTCACCGAACCTGTGATTTTGAGCCACCTTCGACTCTGAGCCACCTTCGACTCTAGGTCACCTTCGACCCTGGGATGCTTCGGGTGCGGAACCCGGAATCCCTAGACGCATCGGGCCAGTGGCCCGGAGTCCTTGTACGCATCGGGCCAGTGGCCCGGAGTCCTATTAGCCCAGTGCTACGGGCCCAGAGGCACTGTGTAGCCTTCGGAGGTGTGCTCCGGATTTTTTAAAGCGAAGCGAGGCTTCGTATTTTAAATAAGGCGAAGCAAGGCTTCGGGTTTTTGATAAGGTGAAGCAAGGCTTCAAATTTTTCAACAAGATGGGGCAGAAGTTTGCTTTAAAGGCGAAGCAGGGCTCTGGGTTTCAAGGCGAAGCAGGGCTTCGAATATATATCAAAGTGATTGCGAAATTGTACATCGAAGTGGTACTTCGGATAGTGGACATACCTCGTAAAGTGGCTGAAGGTTGGCCTCGTAGCCCCTAGGGCTTCGACGACCTTCGACGAATGAAGCAGAGCCCCTTGCTGGAGGGTGAGCTCCAGTATGCGAATGGTAAGGGAAGGCGAAGAGGGCCTTCGAGCTGCACCCGAAGCCCCTTGCCGAAGGGTACGCGAAGCAAGAAAGCTTCGAAGTTCCCCCCTCAAGCGTACTTCGAGTTGCAGACGGTGGCAGAGAACTTAGCTTTTTGGACTAAGGTCCCCACGGACGGCGCCAACTGTTGTAGCAATTGTGTTAGCTACAACACAGGTTTTGTATGTGTGTATATGATGTGTGGAATGAACCTCGAAGGGTTCTCTCAGAGGGAGAAAGGATTTATACTGGTTCGGGCCTCCCCTAGGGGATAATAGCCCTACGTCCAGTTTGTGGTGGATTTGGCATGGTATGCCTTGGTGTGGAGAAAAGCACTCTAGGGTCTCATGGCCCCCTGGAGCGTGTGTCCTCGTTACAAGGGCTTGGCCCTGCTTTTATAGGCACACAGGCCAATGGAAAAGACCGAGATGCCCTCTATGAGCCCTAGGCTCATAGGGGCAAAGAGGGGAAAAGAAGCTAGCTACGGTACAAAAGTGCTTTACAGCGTTACAGATGTGTCAGGTAACGTCACATCTTGACCAGCCAGACGACAAACTATGGGCAGAGGGGCCCCTGGTACGACTTCTATACTGTAGCGGGGCGTAAATAACTTCTGGGTTCGGAGTAGGGCAGGAGCTCCGAACTTTGGGGCTCCGAACCGGGTCCTCTGAACTGGGGGCCTCTGAACCGGGGCCTCCGAACTGGGCCTCCGAACTGGGGGCCTCTGAACTGGGGGCCTCCGAACTGGGGGCCTCCAAACCGGGGCCTCCGAACTAGGGGCCTCCGAACTAGGGGCCTCCTAACCGGGGCCTCCGAACCGGGCCTCTGAACTGGGGCCTCTGAACTGGAGCCTCCGAGATGGGGCCTCCGAACTGGGGGCCTTGGCTTCGAACCGGCTGGAGAGGGTCCGGAGACTAGCTCTGAGGAGCTCCGAAGGGAGCTCGAAGGCTAACTCTGAACAGGGCTCGAAGGCTAACTCTGAAGAAGCCCCGGAGGCTGGCTTCGAAGTTAGCCTGAGACTTAGCTTCTGGTGGTCTTCAAGGAATCTTGAGGGCATCGCTCTGGAGGGCTCCAAGGGACCTCGCTCCAGAGGGCTTCGACGGGGCTTGGGGGTTTCGCCCCGGCAGGCTCCGAAAGGTACCTTGGGACCTGGAAACAACTTCTTTGGGAAGATACAGGTTTCGACAGTGTTGGGCTTCGGCCGAAGGCCGACAGAGGCTGGCGTCATTTGGCCCCTGTTCAAGGGAAATCTATTCCCCCAACACCGGCTCAGGCCACGGTTTGCACGGGCTCCGAACATGCCGCTGGAGGGGCTCAATCCGAAGTACCTCTCCCTGTACTTCGTCCCAGGTATTCACCCCGAAGGGTTAATACTGCCTTACAATCCTTCGTGTCATGGTTTCTATTGTCACCATGCACACAGCAGAAAAAGCTCTGGCACCTACCAGCCATTATTTCATGGGGCTTTGGAGCTCCAACCTTGCAGCCTTGCACCTACTGAAAGTTGGCAGGTGTCTTCGATGCAGAGGGTGCAATATTCAACACCTCCGAGCGGAAGTGCTTCTTTCCCCATCTATGATCGTTGAAACGATTGTCCTGAGGGGTTTGCGGAGAGGTTGGGACTTCGGGCTCCGTCTTCACTTGCCGAAGGGCTGGTAAGGGTGTTGCAGTTCTTCGGAGGCAGCCTTCCTCCGCCTTGGCATACTGTTTGAAGTATACCATCAGCTGTGCCACAGATGACACCGGTTTCCGATGAAGCTTGCTGAGGAGATCTATGTTCAACACCCCTTCGTGTGCGGCATCGACTACCGAAGAGGTAGACAAGCCCTTGATCTGCGATTTGGTGTGGGCGAAGCGCGTGAAATATTCCTGAAGTGTCTCCCCTGCTTGCTGCTTCACCTGAAATAAACTCCCCGTCGACATTGGGGCCACAAATGTACCTTGGAAGTTGCTTACAAACTTCCTCTTCAACTGCTCCCAGGACTTGATCGATCCTAGTTTTAGTGACCAGAACCATCGGAGAGCTACACCTTCCACAGTGAGGGGGAAACACTTCGCCATAGTGTTACGCACCCCTCCACTGGCTTCTATCGCCAGAGCATACGAGTGAGCAAATTCTCCGGGGTTAGACCCATCGGAATACTTGTGCAACTTCGAGGCTTTGAACCTAGGATCGAAGGGCACCTTCTGCAGGTCCGAATGCAGCAGAGACTCGTCATCGAAGGATGTGTTCTCGGCCTCCTCCGGGACTTGGACAGCTTCGAGAGGGTTGCCAGCACCACCATCTTGAGGCCCTTCTGGAGCCTGGGTGGAAGCTTGAGAGCAGAGTCGATCGATGGCATCTTGCGTCCACCTTGCCACTTCCTCCTGAAGTCGTGCTACCTGAGTATCCTCATTCTCAGGAAGGTCTTCATCTCCTTCAGAGGGGAGCTCTGGGTCTTGGGGACTGGCGTAGTCGGTTTGGAGCACCGTGGGAGTAGATCGAGGGCCTTTGGGTGCTCGACGTCCAGCAGCCTCTTCGGGGGTTATTGGGATAACTGAAGGTCCTGCTCCGTTGGTCTGAGGGGACCTGAGGGGAGGATTCGAGGATAGGCTCCGCTTGGGAGGCATAGCTAATGAAGATGAGGTCCAAAGACCGAGGACTTCGATTGGTTTGGGAAGGCGAGGAAAGGCCTTCGAACATCACTAAGAAGCCCCTTACTGAAGGGTGCGCGAAATCCTGAGACTCTAAAGCTCCCTCCGCAAGTTCTCTTCGAAGTACAGTCAGCAGTAGAGAACTAGCTTTTAGAACTAGGATCCCCACGGATGGCGCCAACTGTTGGCGTAAAATATTACGCTAACAGGTTCTCTGAGATTAAGAACTAACAAATAGTGAATTTGTGTTGATCACTATCTCAAGCCTCCGAATTGGATAATATCTTAAGTAGTCTGAAATTGTGTATTGAATAGCTGAGTATTCGATCCCTATTACAGGGTAAGAAGGAGGGTATTTATAGGCAAAAAGTCTAAGAAAAAGACATATTTACCCCTCAATTACAACCGACATAGTGGAAACTAATCGGTACACCGAATAGGGTTAAAATAGTAAAATCTACCCGGAGAAGGAAGATAAGGCAAACATCTTATCAGTCTTGCTGTTTTCCACCGAAGTTTCATAGCCTGCGCAGGGTACATTTGAGTCCTCGAGCCGAAGCATCCTCTGGTATAGAAACTTCGTCACCTTCGGAAATGAACTCAAGCATTGATGCTAGTAAGCCATCTTTGACTGTTGATTTCTAAAGTCATGAGGATGAAGTATTTTCCCCCAACAGCTCTCTTGTAGACGTCCTCTTTGGCCATAAAGATTTGATTATAACCAGCATTGCCATCAAGAAAACTTAGTACCTTGTGTCCTGAACCATCATTGATTAGCATGTTGGCTACCGACATGGGGTACTCGTCCTTCGGAGTGGCCTTATTCAAATCCCTAAAATCAATACAAACTCGTATTTTGTGGCTCCCCTTCTTTTCTACAAGCACAATGTTAGCGACCCATTCAGCATACCTGCATGGCCTAATAAACTCAGCCTTGAGTAACCTCTCCACTTCTTCTTTAACTCGGTCATAGACGACCGAATTAAAGTGACGAGGAGGATGTTTATAAGGCCTAAATCCGAATTTGATAGGTAGCCGATGCTCCACAACCTCGTGGTTTAATCTGGGCATCTCACTATACTCCCATGCGAAACAATCAACGTACGATCGAAGCAGCTTTATTACTTCGACCTTTTCATCAGGCTGTAAATGTTGGTATACAAAAGTCGGCCTTGTGATGCTACCATCGCCTATGTCAATTTCTTCTAAAGGATCGGCCGACGCAAGACCTTGTCCTAATTCCTCGGCAATACCGTCTATAGTAGACTGATATTGCTCTACACGAGACTTTAGCCAATCTAGATTATTTTTGCTAGACATGAATACTAATTTAGAAACAGTCATGCTACACCAGCCGGCTTTATAGACACTGGTACGAAACGTCCTTCGAACACGCTAACAAAGTCATAATCTGAAAGATCCCTACCTGATAGACATTCTACTTTATTGTCGATGGCGCAATGGACATATCGGCCAATGCCATCTGGGCCGAAGTATCTGCGGGTATGACCTCTACTTCATCGCCGTCCCACTGAATTAGGAATTTGTGCAAATTAGAAGGAATGCAGTAGTTTGCATGAATCCAGTCACGCCCGAGCAGCACACTGTGGTTACCTTGCACGTCGATGACAAAGAATGCCATCGGCAATGTCTTGTTGCCTATTGTCAACTCCATGGAGAGCACGCCTGTGGCCTCAGAAATCTCGTCGTTGAAGCCGTTGAGAATTAAGTTGGGTTTCTTCAGGTCCTCCTCGTCCCTACCAAATTTCTTCAATAGAGAGTAAGGCATTAGGTTAATAGTGGCGCCACCATCAACAAGCATCCAGGAGATCGACTTCCCATCAATGTGACCCCTGACGTAGAGAGGCTTTAGATGGAGAGCCGTATCTTCAGGTTTCTCAAAAATAGAATTGTGTGGGCCGAGGTTCAACTGAGTGACCTCGGCCTCGTCCTGTGGTAGGGCCAACTCGGCGGGCAGCATGACAACGTTGATGTCCATCGCTTGGGGTGCGGGTCCCTTAGAGACAGACGAGTAGTCGTCGTCGAGCATGTCGTCGTTTGGACTAGGAGCCGGGTTGGTTATCTCAACCGGCTTGATCCTCCATACTTGTCTCATCATTGGCCGAAGGCGAATTTCCTCAAAGATGGCATCTCTCTCATCCTCAGCTTTCTTCTCACGTATCTCTTGTGCCCGTAGGCATTGAAGACGCCTTTTCTGTGATTTGGACATACCTAGAGGTGCCTAAGATGGCCGTGGCTTGGTACCAGGCGTCACCGCCTTGTTCCTGTTGTTTTTGGCTGAAGGGGTACTACCCAGATCGTCCTCGCATGTTTCATAATTGGGGGGGCCTTCGCTACAGACTCTGCCAATCGGATCAGTCTTGTTTGGCCGATCGGACCAGGCTCCGGTGCTGTCTTTGGCTAGAGTAGGGGACTTATCTCTATCAGGATTCAGTGAAGGGGCCTTCGGGATTGGGACTTCCTGAGACCCTATTCTGACTGTGATAGCTTTGGACTCCCTTTCCTTTGCCTCTTCGCCTTCATCTCCCTTGACTTCGTCCTGTGCGAGTCGATTTAGAGGTACTATGGATAGCTTGTGGATGATGCCCCCCTCCGCTGCACCTGTTTGTCCCTACCAGTTATAATACTCCGAAGGAAAATAAGGAATAGTGTTATGTTGTGGAGGGTGCTCTGATTGTGATACGTACGGAGCCCACGGGGTCCCCACCCAATTGTATGGCGGGGGCATCAGTGGCTCCAGCGGCTTCGCCCACTGTGAGCCGAACTCATTACCCGGAAGGGGGTTCGGTCAGGTCAACAATATCTCAAACCAAATCAACGAGGGGTCCTGCCAGGCTAGAGGTATGTTCGGCCAGTGCAGGCTGAAGCCTCCCACCGGAGGGTTCGTCCAGAGCGGAGCTGGGTTCGGCATTAGGGTCTAAGGCCACTGTACGGAGGGTTCAGCCATTGGGGTCCGAAGCTACCGTAGGGGGTGTTAGGACATTGTGGCCCGAAGTCATCATGCAGAGGGTTCGGCCACTGTGGTCCGAAGCCACCCTCAGACTGCTTTGGCCCCATCAATCGACTTAGCCTTTTGGCGCGGGTGCATGTTTCCTTAGCTTTTCTTTGGTGTTTGTTTGACAACATCTGATATGTTACCTTCGGCTTCTGGTGAGCCCTAGCCGAAGAAGATGTGCTAACATTCCGCTTCCACACTCCTACTTCAGGTTTGTTAGGTACGAGTGTGTGTGTGTGTGATTCTCCAACAATGACCGCTTTCCCTTTAGTTGACTCGGCCTACTTCGGCCGAATCAGCACTTTCTTTTCATTGAGGTCGACGGTGTTCATGGGAAAGGGGTCTTTGTCCAGCTTCATCTTTGGACTGGGGTCTATCTTCAATCATCCTTCCTCTATGGCTGATTGAACCTGTCGATGAAAAACATTGTAGTCGTTAGTATAGTGTGAATGCGAATCATGCCACTTACAGTAGGGGTGTTTCCTTAGCTTGTCGGCAAATGGAATGACTTGGCCTTTATGCAACCTGAGAAGCTGGTTCTTCAAGAGGAAATCAAATATTTTATCACACTTAGTTATATCAAACGAATATTTGACCTCACTAAGCTGATTCTTAGTGGGAGACGACCGTAACTCGGAGAAAGTAACAGGCTTGCTTTTAGCATTCCAAACCCATTAGGCCACGTACTTGTTGGTCGAATCTTCTTTCTCTTCTGATTCTTCCTCGTCGGAGTGTTCCATGACGTGGACCTCAGCCCTAGGCTTGTTAAACGTCTTAATAAACTTTTTAACCTTGGCTCGGCCTTCCTGGACCAGAGCCTGTTGCAAGACTTGGCTAACTTCTAAAAAGTGTTGGTTGTCTAGTCTTTCTTTAATTTCAGAACACAACCTGCTAAAAGCTAGATCTGCCAAATCCCTTTACGAAATATTAAGACTAAAACACCAATTTCTCGTATCTCAAAAGCGCTTGATATACTTAGAGACGCTCTCGCTAGATTTCTGTCTAACCGATGTCAAGTGTGAAAGCCTAAGTTCTGTTTCACCCGTGTAGAAGTAGTCACAGAATTATTGTTCTAATTCAGCCCACATTTGTATAGAGTTCGGCGAGAGCACCGAAAACCAAGTGAAAGCGGTGCCGGATAGTGAGAGAGAAATAGTCTAAGTTTTAAAGTGTCCGACCCACTAGCTTCTCCACACTGTGCTAAAATTGACTGACATGCTCTAGTGTGGTTTTGTTACCCTCACCGTCGAACTTGGTGAATTCAGGGACTCTATAGACGCGAGGGTAAGGTATCATGTTGAAATGATCAGGGTATGACTTCCGGTAAACTCTAGCTCAACACCTAGTTATGAAGTCGGTGCACTCCCTAAATAGTGCGCGGATCTGCTCCTCAATGCCATCCTGACCTACTACCTGCGACCGTCTCTCATGCAGGGGCGCGACACATGGTGGGATGTTAGCATGTCGGCCACGGTTTTCTTCCTCATGCGCTAGTTCGCGACGTATGATGTGTTCAAGCCTATGCGTTTGTGCATGTGGCGCGGACAGCGTGGGCAAAACTGGCGCCGATGTAAGTGGAGGAGGTGCATGGTAGGCGGCGCTAGTTTGGCCGTAAGTATAGTGATTGGTCTCGGCCATGGATATTGAGGCTAGAGACGTAATGGCTTTACCAGTACCACCGTCAGTTCTGCTATAAATGTGATTTATCTGAGGTATGCTAGCAATAGGAGCTGGAGGTACGGCCTCGGTAAAGCCGAACCTTCTAAGCATCACTAAGAAACCAAAGGTTGGTTTCAGAGTCTATGATGAGTGATTGATAGATTTTATCCTCTGGTTTCGAAGGGGTACCTCTAAAGGGGTTCAGAGGTTGTTTCACCGAAGGGCTCAGTAGGTTCGGTTACTGCGGCTATTCCAGTGGAGTGTGACTGTTGGAGGGGTCTGACAGTACACGATGACTTGGTCGTACCGAAGGGTTCGGTACTTTGGGCGATACACCGGAGTGTGTACCTAAGGTTGTTTAACCGGAGAGGTGTCTGGGGTACTGGATACACTTGTCTGTTTGTCTGTGGTGCGGAGGTGACTTCAGAGGCGACGAACGGTTCACAACAAGTGAACCTGGGTCAAGCGGGAGGCTTGATGCCAAGCGAGCAGGGAGCTTGGTCGCGAAGGCTGCGAGGGGTCAAGGTCGGTCCTCGGGTCAAGGAGCGCCAGGCGAAGGCAGAGAGTGTGGAGGGTGGCTCCGGCTGAATGTACCCCGATACGAAGTCCTCGAAGATGAGGCACTTCGAAGGGTACTCCTAATGGAGCGACTTCGGAGTATGGTGGACAAAGTCTTTAGTAATGAGGCAAGGCGTTCGAAGTGTGCTCCGGATGGAGGCACTTGAAGGATCTCCCGATGGAGGTCTCAGAAGTCGAGGTGCATCGAAGGCATGGTCCGGGTGAGGTTCGTCGAGGAGTGTTTTTAGCCTGAAATTTTAAAATATCCCATTCACCCCCCTCTGGTCGCCCTTTTTGGTCCAACTATTGGTATAAGAGCGGGTTAAGATCACCAGTTGACCTTAACTAGTTTTGTGATCTTTTGGCAACATGGATAGAGTTAGTAAAATACCTCTGTTCGATGGGACTGATTTTGCATACTGGAAGGTGCGCATGGAGGCTTACTTACTATGCCAAGGAAATGCAATTTGGGAGATTGTGGACTCACAATACTCCATCCCTGAAACCCACACCTCTTAAACATGAAAAGATCAGTATAATTCTAACTCCAAAGCTATAAACATATTGTTCATTGGGTTGAGTCAGAGTGAGTTTGATAGGGTTGAACACCTTAGGATAGCTAGGGAGATTTGGACTACACTCACTATTTTTCATGAGGGCTCTACACAAATTAAGGCTAGGCACCAAAACACATACAATCAATAGCATCAGCTGTTTGTGCAAGCACCTGGTGAATCTATAGATGCCATGTTTTCTCGCTTTGACGCTATAGTGAGTAACTTGCGATCCAACGGAACGCTTGCTTACAATGATCATGATAGGGCTATCAAGCTTCTCTATTCTCTTGATCGTAGCATATGAGAAGTGAAGATATCCAACATTGAGGAGTACGTAGGTTATGACACATTGACATGTGATGAGCTCTTCAGCAAGCTGAAGTCCATAGAAATTGCCAAGGCATCTCTTGTAGTGCACAGAAACTCCTTGCCACAGCCGTTGGCACTGGTTTCTGGCTCTAGCTATGGCACCACTACAGAACCAAGCTCATCTGGCACTTGTGTTCTAGCAGGTGGTTTTTCTTTATCCTCCCTGGTCTTCGTCACTAAGGAGTAGGTGGATACTCTGGATGATGAAGAGCTTGCTCTCATTTCCAGAAGATTCACCCATTTTATCATGAGAGACGGGATCAGAGGAGAAGTGGATTTAGTAGTTGTTTTGAGTGTGGTAATACTTCTCATATCAAGGCCAACTGTCCTAAGCTCAAGAGGAAAGATGAGAGTGAGCGCCCCAAATACCACAAAAAGGATGGGAAACCCTTTGTGAAGGGCAAGCATGGTAAGGTGACTAAGAGGATAGCCAAAGCCGCTTTTAGAGCAATTGTTGCTGCTGTCAGCGACATCGACACTTCCTCAACTGAGGAGTCAAGCTCTGATGAGGAGGAGGAGTCCCCAAGGAAGGAGGATAAGAAGGACAAGAAGGGATGAGATTTCACCGGCCTTTTCACCGGCCTCTGCTTCATGGCCAACAGCGATCACAGTGGCGATGAGCTTGACTCATCTGAGGTACCTCTATCCTATGACCAGCTTTCAATTAAGATAGATGAATTGAATGAAGTAGTTCTTGGTCAGGATAGATTGCTTGTGCAAGCCACTAGAGATAGAAAAGACCTTATACTTAGGCTAGAATCTATTTCTACTAATTATGCCATGCTTAAGTCTAGGGTTAATGATGCTGAATGTGAATCTTGCACTGTTGTCATGGGTGAGCTTGCTCAGTTGTGTTCTGTGCATGCTCAAACTCTTTCTGAGCTTGAGACTGCACAGAAGTAGCTTTTGATGGTTTATTCTAATCCTCATGACATAAATGAATGCATGAACTATTCATTATTACGTGAGAGCATTGATTTACGTGATAAGCATGTTTAGGATTTAGAGGCTAGATTGGAGAGGGTCGGTATTTCTAAGGATGTGCAACCTGTGTGTGACACTTGGATAACCCTTAAGGACCAGCTAGGCACTGTTAGAGAGCAAGCTGAACACCTCATGACTGAAAATGAATACCTCCTTTCTGTGGTTAACAAATGCACTAAGGGAAAGGGTAAGATGGACTTGATCTTGGCCAAGACCAAGATGTGTGCTGACAGGGCAGGGTTAGCTCTAGGTTTGGGTTTTGAGAGGATTCCTTCAGACAATGGGAACAAAACTATTTTTACCTCACCCACTACCTTAGAGAAAGAAAGAGCCCAGTTAGACACTCCATCAGCCAAAAATCCTACCCAAACTCCAAAGAAAACCACTATTCCTACCAAAAAAATTCCTACCAAGAAAACCACTCAGCAGAAGCCCAAGGAGCATGTGAGGATAGCTCCTATGACCCATGAGAGTGCCCCTAGGAGAGTGTTTCATTGTTCCTACTATCAGTAGATGGGTCATCTAGTTGGGTTCTGTTTTCATCGCATCAAGGATGAGCAACGCTCTCAGCGATGAGTTTCCAGGACATGCATTACCCATCTCTAGGTATGCATGAGTCTCAGGTTTACTCACGTCCTGTTTTCAAGGCTCCTCGTACTTCCTAGAGAGGTTTTGCTCCTCGAGGTGTTCATCATGTTCCATATGGTGGTATACCCCCTGTGAGTGGCTTTGTGCCTCGACAGGTTAGGAGACCTCATCATGCATTTGGGTCACAACATGTAGGTAGACCTCGCACTTTGCATTGTTCTGATTTTTCTGTGCGTAGACAGTCTATTTTTACTATGCCTACTACTCGTATCAATCAGTGTTGGATGCCTCATCATGCTTTCACTAACCCCAGCACTAAGCGATCGAGATTCTCTTATCATGTGTAGGCGCCAGACCGAGGCTTGGAGGGCACATGGATCATGGACTCCGGTTGTTCGTGCCATATGACCGGGAATGCAACATGGTTCTCCAGCCTCACCACAACCAAGCAAAAGGAGCACATTACCTTCAGCAACAATCGAAGGAGTAGAGTGAAAGATAAATGTGTGGTAAGAATCAACTCAAATTTCACTCTCAAAGATGTTGCTTTGGTTGAAAATCTGGGATACAATTTGCTTTCTGTATCTCAGTTGCTAGATGAGGGCTTCGAAGTGCGATTCCATTGTGATACTTCGCAAGTACTCAATTCTGATGGCGCTGTAGTTTGTAAGATCTTTAGAGTTGGGAGAGTTTTTCGAGCTAATTTTTCTGAGTCATCTGGTTCTTCTCACTGTCTTGTTGCACATTCGACTTCTGAGCTTTGGAAGTGGCATAGGAGACTAGGGCATATGAGCTTTGAGTTGCTTGCTCATCTAAGTGCCCTAGGTCTGATCTGAGGATTGCCCAAGCTCAAGTTTGAGAAGAATTTGATTTGCGCTCCATGTCGACATGGAAAAATGATTTCCACTTCGCACTCGCCAGTCACCATGGTGACGACTGAACAACCCGGAGAACTTCTCCATATGGACATTGTAGGTCCTTCTCGGGTCAGTTTCTTTAGGTGGCAAGTGGTATGGGCTAGTCATAGTCAATGATTTCTCTTGCTACTCTTGGGTCTTCTTTCTTGCCAGCAAGGATGAAGTATTTTCACTGGACTCCCTGGTGCATTAAAGTTCATTCAAAATGATAATGGTACTGAGTTCAAGAACAGTCTCTTTGTTGACTTTTGCATGGAGCATGGCATAGAACATCAATTATCTGCTCCGCGGGTTGCTCAACAGAACAATGTTGTTGAGAGGAAGAACCGCACCTTGGTTGAGATGGCTAGGACGATGCTCGATGAGCACATGACTCCTAGAAAATTCTAGGCTAAGGCCATGAACACTGCATGTTACATCTCAAACCGAATCTTCTTACGCTCAATTTTTAACTTAACATCTTATGAGCCGCATTTTAGGAGACAACCCAAAGTTACTCATCTTCGAGTTTTTGGTTGTCAATTCTTTATCCTAAAACGTGGAAATTTGGATAAATTTGAGTTGCGCTCTTCTGACGGGATCTTTTTGGGATACACTACTCATGGTCATTCTTATCCTCCACCAAATGTTCATTTCATTGGAACAAAATGGATTTTCAAAAACAAACAAGGGGAGGATGGGACTGTAGTTAGAAACAAGGCTAGACTTGTAGCTTAGGGTTATTCTCAATTAGAAGGGATTGGTTTTACTGAGAATTTTGCACCTGTTGCACGTCTAGAGTCCATTAGGATTTTGCTTGCCTTTGCGACATCCCAGGGATTTAAACTCTATCAAATGGATGTCAAAAGTGCTTTTCTTAATGGCTTCATAGGCGAAGATGTTTATGTAAAACAACCCCCTGGATTTGAAAACCCCAAATACCCACATAAAGTCCTTCAACTTCATAAGGCTCTTTATGGACTCAAGTAGGACCCTCGGGCATAGTATGATAGACTTAAGTCTTTTATGCTTGAGCGAGGGTATTTGATGGGATCTGTTGATAAAACACTGTTCACTCTCAAGCAGGGCAAAGATATCCTCCTATTCAAATTTATGTGGATGATATCATCTTTGGTGGCTCTTCTCATGCTTTGGTTGCCGAGTTTGTAGATGCCATAAGCAGGGAGTTCGAGATGTCCATGATGAGTGAACTCACATTTTTCCTTGGTTTGCAAATCAAGCAAAGCAAATAAGGTACCTTCTTCCACCAGACAAAGTACACCAAGGACCTGCTTAAGAAGTTCGATATGTGCGATGCGAAGCCCCTCGCTACTCCAATGGCTACTTCGGTAGCATTGGATCCCGACGAGGATGGAGAAGCCGTGGACCAGAAGGAGTTTTGGAGCAATCGGCTCCCTCCTCTACTTGATGGCTACGAGGCCAGACATACACTTTGCTGCGTGTCTGTGCGCTCGTTTTTAGGCTTCAACTCGTTCCTCGCACCGCCAAGCGGTAAAGCGCATTCTTAGGTATCTCAAGCATACCATTGAATTTGGCATTTGGTATTCTGTGTCTTCCTCTTTGTGTCTTCGAGGTTATTCGGATGCGGATTTTGCTGGGTGTAGGATTGATAGGAAAAGTACCTCTGGTACTTGTCATTTTCTGGGTACTTCGCTGGTTTGCTGGTCTTCCCGCAAACAGTCTAGTGTTGCACAATCGATGTCTGAGGCCGAATATGTTGCTGCAGCTATCTGTTGCTCTCAGATTTTGTGGATGGTTCCGACTTTGCGGGATTTCAGGTTAGACTATAAGAGTGTTCCACTTTTATGTGATAACACTAGTGCCATTTGTATTGCAAACAACACGGTTCAGCATTCCAGAACCAAACACATTGATGTACGATATCATTTTCTCAAAGATCACAATGAGAAGGGTGATATTGAACTTCAATATGTTGATACCCAACACCAGCTAGCCGATATTTTCACAAAACCCCTCGATGCTTCTCGTTTAGCTTACTTGCGTGGGGAACTTGGTATTTGTCACCCATACGACATTTTGTGAGGGGGAGCATATTTTGATCATCCTGCATATGCTTATTTTGTGTAGAATTGCATTTACATATTTTGCACTAATATGCCTTGTTTTAATTCACATAATCATGACAGCTCAGCTCTATTTACTATGTCTGATTCATTTGCGCATGATTTTCTTTTCCAAAATCAAATTAAGATCACTGCTTAGTCTTGAATCTAGCATGTTTAGGCAGGACTGCTTTAACTATATTTTATTTGCTTGGTAGCAAAAATCCTTTTCTCTGGATGTACAAATTGCAACTTGAAAAAACATACCGCTTACTCATGGATATTCTTTAAACAAAGTACTGAACAATGTGTTCAATTGTTAAAAGAAAAGAGAAAAAGCAAAATCCATGATTTAAAATGCTAAGAATGAAAATATCTGGGCGGGTTTGTTTGTCGCACTACTTTATTCTAGACTGCCTACCATTGCACTTTGGTATGAACTGGGATAAGTAAGTGTATGCCAAAATCACTGCCTTAAGCTTCTGATGGCTTTCTTGCCTAGGCTTGGAATTATTGGAAAGTATAAGGTAGACAAACAAATAACCCCTGGCATTATGAAAAGAATAGAAAATATAAATTCTTTGTCAATCTAGTTTGCTTTCAAAACTCCATCTGAACTGGACTTGTCTGTCTGGAGTAGAAATTGACTAGCTTTGCGTAGCCCTTGTTTTTCGTTGTCTAGTTAAGTTGATTGAGTGGGGATGCTTTTCTTTCAAAATGATGAAATCACATGTTGTCATCATGTTTTTAGATCATGTTAAATTTAGCTGAGCACATGAAAACTGACATTAAGTTTGGCATACTTTTGCTTTATATGTATTTGCACTTCTGCCCAAGTTGAAGCTTTGCATCTTTTAATTTCTCCTTGATGCTTACATTGCCAAAGGGGGAGAAATCCTTGCGTTCTCTGCATTAAGAAAAAAATAACTCAGGGGGAGTTTTTATTGCGAAAAAAGGAAGTATGAACTTTTGATGCCTTGCAAAGGGAGAGATGTGCCGAAGGGGCTTTTACTCTTTTGAAAAGGGGGAGAGAAATTCTTATGGGGAGAAATTCTTTTGTCAAGTGACGTGATTTGGCTCTTTTATGAGTTTTTATGGTCACTTGTGTGCTGAAATTTTTCAAATTTTCTTAAACTTGAATTTGGTTGTCAATGCACTCATCAAGAGGGAGATTGAGAAACCAAGGGTTGGTTTCGGAGTCTGTGATGAGTGATTGATAGATTTTATCCTCTGGTTTCGAAGGGGTACCTCTGCAGGGGTTTGGAGGTTGTTTCACCGAAGGGCTCGGTGAGTTCTGTTGCTACGGTGGTTGCAGCGGAGTGTGACTATTGGAGGGGTCCGACGGTACACGATGACTTGGTCATACTGAAGGGTTCGGTACTTTGGGTAGTACACCGGAGTGTGTACCGAAGGGTGTTTAACTGGAGAGGTCTCTGGGGTACTAGATACATTTGTCTATTTGTCTGTGGTACGCAGGTGACTTCAGAGGCGACAAACGGTTCGCAGCAAGTGAACCTGGGTCAAGCGGAAGGCTTGATGCCAGGCGAGCGGAGAGCTTTGTCCTAAAGGCGGCGAGGGGTCGAGGTCGGTCCTCGGGTCAAGGAGTGCTAGGCAAAGGCAGAGAGTGCGGAGGGTGGCTTCGGCTGAAGGTACCCTGAGACAAAGTCCTCGGAGACGAGGCACTTCAAAGGGTACTCCGAATGGAGTGACTTCGGAGTATGGTGGACAAAGTCCTCAACAATGAGGCAAGGTGTTCGAAGTGTGCTCCGGATGGAGGCACTCGAAGGATCTCCCGACGGAGGTCTCAGAAGTCGAGGTATATCGAAGGCATGGTCCGGGTGAGGTTTGTCGAGGAGTGTGCTCGGGGAGAGACACTGCGACGAAGTGCTCATGGAAAGCTTCATGTGGAAGCCTTGGATGAAGAAAGGACTTCGAAGGGTGGTACTCCGAAGGTGGGGCTTCGGAGTGTGGCTGACTTGTGGTACTTCAGCCATGCACTGCTTCGGTACACGGACTGACGGAGTTCGATCTGGGAGTAGCTGCGAAGCCGTGGTGGTCCACTCCGGAGGTGATGGCGCGAAGGCTCAAGAGCTTTGACGGCTTCAGCTCAAAACCGTCAGTGTATCGAAGGCTGACTTCGGTGAAACAAAGGTCATCTGACTCAAGGATTCTCACCGAAGGTACTGCACCCCTCGCGTGTGAAGGGGGGCTTCGGAAGGCTCAAAAATTGAAAAGGCTAATCGTGTCTACTCTACAAAAGCTGATGTTGTCTCCTCTGTGAAGCTGACAAAAGAAGCCTCCAAATAAAGTAGACTACCATCTGTACCTCCTGTCTCAGAGAGACAAAAATAGTGTAAAACCTAGGGGTAAACTAGTCTATTCACAGGGCTGAATAGTGCCTATAAATATTGAAGGCTAGCTAGGCCTCAGTAACACTTTGAGCAGCCATTTTTAGAACTCCTGTGCTAGCCACCACACATCATGTATTCTGTCATGTGAGTTCATTTTGTGTTCCCTGTTCATGCAATGAAAACTTGTTTCTGATTCATCTTCTGTTGCTTGAACTTGTATCTCTGTTTTTGCACTGCCTATTTTGACTTCTCTGTGAATCACTGCATTTTGTTCTGGGCAGAGTTTGTGAACTGGCTCTTTGTGTGTGAAGTGTGTGTTTTCAGTGTGTGTTCGCTCTGTGTAAACTGAGGCAACTCCTCACTGTTACAAGCGAAGCACTGAGTAGTGAGGGCTCGAAGCCTGGTTTCTTCCCTGAGCAAAATCTGTTATGTGTGCATTTTGACCTTCGAAATACGAAGCATAATACCTCCTACGAAGGGTGAAGTGCGAAGTCTGCTCGAAGGCACCTAGTGTGCGGAGCCTGCACTGACATAGTAGAATTGAGTTTTGGGTTTTGTGGGTTGAGCGAAGTCTTCTTGACTTTGAACTTTTGCTCCTAGCGAAGCCTGGTTTCAGAGCTGTAAAATACCTCCGAACCAGACCTCCAAAGGGTGTGTTCAAAGCCTGTTCCGCAAAAGACTGAATTAAAACATAATGCTATTTTTAGCTTGAAATTTTAAAAGCTCCCATTCACCCCCCTCTGGTCGCCCTTTTCGGTCCAACAGTCGCCTCTACTTGAGAGCTAACTGCTGAATGTAGATGTATATGTACTCATCCTGTTGGCGTAGCCCTCCCCAATGGAGTCACCAAAAAGTGTGTTGACACGAAAACATGTCCCTGCACTTGGGTTAGTTCGACAATCCAAAAGTGTGCAGATACTTCGAGACAAGCCTAAGCGTAACACAACACCGACGTCACGTTCTGACTACCCTCAATAGTGGTAAGGGGGGTGGAGTCACCAGGTAATCAGATCACACAGAAATAATTCAATTAGCTGAAAAGAATATATTAAAAAGAATAAATCAGCAAGCCGAGCGAAACCTAACTGATTCGAACTATACAGTGCGAAGGGTATCGCCGAAGGGTACCTATGGCGTATGATGCGAAGGGTCCCACCGAAGGGTTCCTTCGGCGTTCAGACTGATCTGGCCGAAGGCTGGCTCCAAACAGATCTCAACGCGACAATCACCTTCGAACAGCGGGGTTCGACGCGAAGTCTTTGACACGATAAAATAACTCGAACGCAATGCACTGGCATGGCTTCATCTGACGCGGGGTACGAACGTGGTGAAGCCTATCGTGACGAAGCCTGTTATGAAGCGTGCTGGCGGGCGGGACTCGGTCAAACCGACAATAGCATGACGGTTCGGCACGGGTGCTCGAAGCAGTATTTCTGCCGAGGAGTGTTATGGCAGCCTCAAAACCAGTCTCCTGGCTCCGGACACCTTCGGCGAAGTAGCTCCGAGCGTGAAAACCCGCAACAGAACAGATATCAAATGCTAATTCGGCTTGGGGACCGAATTCTACTAAGTGTTGCACTCGAAAGCAAAGGTAGCATTCTGTTATGCAGATTAGGGGATACTTCACAGGCGAAGTAACAAGGCGATATCAATCTATTACGTAGATTAATGGATACTTCAAAAGCGAAGTAACATGGATTACCACTGTTCCGAAGTGGCCGTTGGAGGGCTTCCAGGCAAACCCACGAAGGTTGTAGAAAAGTAAAGGTATGGTTCAAAGCTAGGGCTTTGTGTTGATTTGTGTTGGGGGTGTTAATGAACTGGCCTCACCCCTATATTTATAGGGGCTAGTCTTCTAATCTCTAAGATTAATCTGTTAAGATTCGGCCTAATCATGTGTAGGGATAAAATTAGCCAGAATCAGACTCAAACTCTATCTCTAGAATCCTGCACGATGTGGGCCTTCGGTCAGGCCCGCCGAAGCCTGCTCCCTAGGCCGAAGCTTCAGCGAGGCGGGCCTCCAAAGGCCTTCGAGCCGAAGCTAGTATGCCTGTCGAAAGCTTCCGAAGCCCATAGCTTCAACGGGCCTTCGGCCCTATAGGGCTTCGGCCCAACCCAAGACATGTGTATTTTTGGCCCAAATTACCAAAAATTGATATTTTGACAATCTTAACAATTTGATGCCATTTTTTCTATCAACATGTTCCATGACTACTTTTATACTGGGAAACTAAACTTAGGCTTTCACATTTGACATCAGTTAGATAGAAGACTAGTTAGAGTGTCTCTGAGTACATTAAGTGCTTTAGGGATACTAGAAACCGATGTTTTACCCTGAACATTTCTGATAAAGACTTGGCCGACCTAGCTTTTAACAGTTTACACTCTGAAATTAAGGAGAAACTAGATGGCCAGTATTTCTTTGAAGTTAGTCAAGTTCTGTAGAAGGCTCTAGTTTAGGAAAGCCGAGCCAAAAGTAGAAAATTCACTAAGACCTTTAGCAAGCCCAAGTCCGAGGTTCACATCATGGAGCACTCCAATGAGGAATCATCAGAGAGTGAGGATGACTCAACTGACATGTACACCGCACAATGGACTTGATCTAACAAGGCCAAGCCCATTACTTGCTCTGAGTTATGGCCGTCTCCTGCCAAGAGTCGGCCTAGTGAGGTGAAGTATGCTTTTAAGGTGACCAAGTGCGACATAATATTTGATTTTTTAATGAAGAACAAGCTTATCAGATTGATGAAGTGTCACGTCATCTCGACTGCCAATGACTTGAAGAATCGAGCTTATTGTAAGTGGCATGATTCTCATTCGCATTCTACTAATGATTGTAATGTTTTTCATCGATAGGTTCAATTGACCATAGAAGAAGGACGAATGAAGTTGGATACAAATCCTAAAATGAAACTCGACTAGCACCCCTTTCCCGTGAACACCATTGATCTTGATGGGAAAAAGGTGTTGATTCGGCCCAAGCATGTTGGGTCGGCTAAGGGGAAGGAGGTCATGATTGGAGAGCCTCGTACACACACACTCTTGCCGAAGAACCCTGAGGTAGGAGTGTGGAAAGTAAACACCAATGCATCATCTTCGGCTGTGATCCTCAAGAAGCCGAAGGTGACATATGATATGTTGCTTCACAAATATAAGAGAGCCGAGAAGGCGAACACTCGGCCAAGACCTCTAATGAGACCGGACCCTCCTCGGAAGAGTAGGTTTGGCCCACGATGGCCAAAACCATTGGAGCCACCATTTTCTCCAACTCCGTATCATCTGGAAATGGCATAGTGGCCCCCATGTTACTTTCTGCCTCCCGGATACCATGTCCCATATTATATTGCTCCTTTTGTGCCCTCCGAGTTTTATAACAAGCAGAATCAGATGAATGCGACAAAGGGCGATGTCTTCGATAGATTATCCATCGTTCCACGAGGACGTCTGCAGGAGGCATCCGAGGCCATCATCATCAAGGTGGGGTCCTAAGACGTCCCAATCCCTAAGGGGGCCCCCTCGGAGCAAGATGGAGGTGAACCACAGAAGACGCCTGAGGAGAAGATCGTCGGTCTGAACGTAGCACCAGATCCGGTCAGACCACCATCACCACCCTGGTCTAACCAGCCTACTGCAGCCGATCTCACCGGCCTTTTTCAGTCACCCAACACCAACCGGTCTGATCGGCCCACCATGGCCGGTCCGATAGATAGGACCCGGTCAGACATGCCTAGTAAGGTCGGTCCGACCGACAGTACACATGAGAAAAATTCCACTAAACGCTAAAATGTCGAGGCTGATCCGAGAAACTCCTACTCAGCCAAAAATTCCAGAAGCATGTTTGTGGCGCTCGACACTAAGCCACAGCCTTCATGGGCACCTCTAGGTATGACTAAGTCCCAAAAAAGGCGGCTACAATGTCTTCGATCCCAGGAGATGCGTGAGAAGAAGGCCGAGGATGAGCGGTACGCTGTTTTCGAGGAGATCCGTCCCTGACCAGTGACGAAGTAGGTTTGAAAGCCGAAGATGGTTGCCGTAAACAACCTGGCTCCCACTCCAAGCGACGATGAGGAAGATTTGATGGACGACGACTACATGCCCATCTATGAGGGGCCCCCTCCTCAAGTGATGGATGTAAATGTGGTCATGCTTTCTGCTGAGTTTTCTCTTCCATAGGACGAGGCCGAGGTCGCTTAGTTGAGCCTCGGCCCATGGGAGGCTATTTTCGAGAAGCCCGAGGATACGACACGACACCTAAAGCCCTATATGTCAAGGGGCACATTGATAGGAAGTTGATCTCGAGGATGCTTGTAGAAGGAGGTGCCACCGTCAACCTAATGTCGTACTCTCTGTTGAAGAATCTCAGAAGAAATTAAGATGACCTAATGAATACTAACTTGATGCTCAATGGCTTCAACGGCGAGAGCTCCGAGGCCAAGGGTGTACTTTCTTTGGAGCTGACGGTGGGCAACAAGACATTGCCGACAACGTTCTTTGTCATCGATGTGCAAGGTAATTATAGTGTATTACTTGGCCATGATTGGATCCATGCCAATTACTGCATTCCTTCTACCTTGCACCAGTGTTTGATTCAGTGGGACATCGATGATGTTGAAGTCATACCAACTAACACTTCGCCCTAGGTTTCTTTGGTCGATGTGTCTATCGACGTCGTCCATGATAAGGTAGAATGCTTGTCAGGTAGAGATATCTCAGATTATGACTTTGTTAGTGTCTAAGGGATACTTTGACCAAGTGTCTGTAAAGTCGTCTGGTGTAGCTCGGCTGCCTCTAAATTAGTTGTCATGTCTAGTAAGAGTAATCTTGATTGGCTAAAATATCGTGTAGAGCAATATCGGTCTTCCAAATACGGTATTACCGAAACCATTAAAGATTTTAGTGAAGTAGAAAAGTTAGGTCAAGGTTTTGTGTTGGCCGACCCTCTAGAAGAGGTAGATATAGGCAATGGTAGTATTCCAAGGCCAACTTTTGTAAATAAAAATTTGCAGGCTGAGGTAATAAAATTGCTTCAGTCGTATATCAATTGTTTCACGTGGGAGTACAGTGAGATGCCCGGACTTAGCCGCGAGATCGTGGAGCATCGGCTACCTATTAAACCCGGGTTTAGGCCTTATAAACAACCCCCTCGTCACTTTAATTCGGTCGTGTATGACCGAGTTAAAGAGTGGATAGAATGACTACTCAAGGCTGAGTTTATTAGGCCATGCATGTATGCTTAATGAGTTGCTAACATTGTTCCTGTAGAGAAGAAAGGGAGTGGCAAGATTCGTGTGTGCATTGATTTCAGGGATTTGAACAAGGCCACTCTAAAGGACGAGTATCCCATGCCGATAGCCAACATGCTGATCAATGATGCTTTAGGACACAAAGTACTAAGTTTTCTTGATGGAAACACTAGTTATAATCAGATCTTTATGGATGAAGAGGACGTTTACAAAATGGCCTTTCGATGCCCTGGTTTTGTCGGCTTGTTTGAGTGGGTTGTGATGACTTTTTGTTTAAAGAATGTTGATGCAACATATCAACATGCTATGAACTTGATCTTTCATGAATTGCTAGGAGTTCTGCTAGAGGTCTACATAGATGATGTTGTAGTCAAATCAGATGCTATGGGAACCCATTTAGCTGATTTGAGAGTCGCTTTTGAAAGAATGTGTCAGTATGGCTTAAAAATGAACCCGCTCAAGTGTGCTTTTGGTGTGTCGGTGGGCAAGTTCTTAGGATTCATGATTAATGAAAGAGGTGTTGAGATTGATCATAAGAGGCTTGAGAAGATTAAGAAGTTTGAAGCGTCGGCATGCAAGAGAGATGTGCAAAAGTTGCTAGGCAAGATAAATTATTTGCGTCGCTTTATATCTAACCTATCTAGCAAGATTGATCCTTTTGTCCCCATACTTCGGCTAAAGAACGAAGCCGAATTCACCAGGTGGCAAGTCATCAACGCGTATTCGAGAAAATTAAAGAGTGCTTGTCATCACCGCATGTGGTAAGAGCACCGAAAGCTGGGATTCCATTTCGGCTATACATTGCTACAGAAGATAGCGTAATAGGAGCTGTACTAACTCAGGAGGTGGAGGGAAAGGAGTACATCATAAATTTATTGAGTCGCCTCCTATTAGATGTCAAGACAAGGTACATGTTTTTAGAGCATTTATGTTTATCACTATATTATGCATGTACCAAACTTCGTCACTATCTTCTATCCGGAACATGTATTGTTACATGTCAAACTGATGTTATAAAATACATGTTTCAAAAGATGATTCTGAGTGGGAGGATCAGAAACTGGTCTTATGCTTTAATTGAGTACGATTTGGCTTATGAACCCTTGAAAGCTATGAAAGGCTAAGTCGTCGCAAGTTTTGTAGTTGATCACCACGTTGATGTCAATTGGAGTAGTGATACTGTTTTGATTGAGGTAGTGCCATGGAAATTTCACTTTGATGGTTCGACTTGCAAGAATGGGCAAGGGTTCATCGAAGGGGGCCTTCAGCATTGTTGATAGAAAAAAATGGCATTAATGCCTGAGATTATCAAAATACCAATTTTGGTAATTTGGGCCAAAAATACACATGTATAGAGTTAGGCCGAAGCCCTACAGGGTCGAGGGTCCATTGGGCCATGGGCTCCGAAAGCCTCTAGCCAGCCCACGGCCTTCGGCCAGGAAATCTTCAGAGGCCCATGCCACCGAAGCTTCGGCCCAAGGAGCAGACTTCGACGGGCCTGGTCGAAGCCCACTTCGGCATTGATAGAGTTGTATACAATTTCGGCTAAGTTTTTTATCTCCATCTAGCCAAATTAATAGCATATTAGATCAGAGATTAAGCCCCTATAAATAGAGAGGCGAGGCCAGCGTAGAAGCCCCCCCAACACAAATAAAACCAAAGGCCTAGCTTTGATCGCATTTACTTTACCTTTATTTTTCCTGTACCTCTCCGTGGGTTTGCCTGGAAGCCCTCCGCCGGCCACTTCGGAATAGTGGTAACCCTTGTTATTTCGCTTGTGAAGTATCCATTAATCTACGTAATAGATTGCTATCGCCTTGTTACTTTGCCTGTGAAGTATCCGCTAATCTGCGTAACAGATTGCTACGTTCACTACTAGTGCAACACTTAGCAGGATTCGGTCCTCAGGCCGAATTGGGACTTCAAAACCTCTTTGTTGTAGGTTCCCACGTTCGGAGCTACTTTGTCGGAGGTGTCTGGTGCTGAGAGATCGGTTTCGGAGGTCGTCAGGACACCCTTCGGCTAGATTATAGGCTTCAACGATAAGCTTCGCCAGCACACTTCGTCACAACAGGCTTCGCCGCGCTCGTACCTCGCTCTAGATGAAGTCACTCGCGCGCGGCGTTTGGGTTGTTATTTTGTACTTCGCTGTATCAGATACTTCGCGCCGAACCTCGCCGTTCGGAGGTGATTGTCACGCCCGGATCCATTTAGAGTTCATCTTCGAACCGGACCAATCTAAACACCGAAGGCACCCTTCGGCGAGACACTTCGCACCTGACGCCGAAGGTATACTTCAGCAACCTCTTCGCACTAGACTTCGAAGTAGACAGGCTCCGACCGGTTTGCTGATTTTATTCTGTTTAATATATTTCTTTCGGCTAATTGGATTATTTTGTGTGATCTGATTGCCTAGCGACTCCACCCCCCTTATCACGAATAAGGATAGTTAGAACGCGACGTCGGTGTTGTGTCATCCTTAGGCTTGTCCCTAAGTATCCGCACACTTTTGGATCATCGAACTGACCCAAGTGCGGGGCATGTTCTCGTGTCAACACACTTTTTGGCGACTCCGCTGGAGAAGGCTACGCCAACATGAAAAGTACGTCTACATCGGCCACCAGTACATCTACATCGACTACTACGTCTACACCGCCGATGGACGCAATAGGAGGCACGGATATCGACAACCACAACATCCTGATGCCTACACTTGAAGATATCCCCGCAGAAGACCGAGTAGAGATCGAGGCAAAGTTAAAAGCATTCCAAGACATGATGCTTGGGGGCTACGTTACGACGCGCGCAGGCTTCATCAAGCGTGACATCATCGCCCCCAACCTCACTCAGGTCCATGTAACACCTGTATCGCCTCGTTTATCTTATTTAGAGATTGAGCAAAAAATAGCTGCATCAGTAGATCAAGCCGTTAGCGCTTCGCTAGCCAACCGTTTAGATTCGATAGTCAGCTCCCAAGTAGAGGCAACTCTTAGGAGGTTCGGCTTTACTGAGGCCGTACCCCCAGTTCCTATTGCTAATGCACCTCTAGCAAACCACGTGTACAGCAGAACCAACGACAGCACTGTCACGACCATGTCTCCGGCCTCAACATTTATGGTCGAGACTAATCATTACACTTACGGTCAAACTAGCACTGCGTACCATGCACCACCACCTGCGCCGGTACCCGCGCTGCCCACATCACATGCGTAGGCACCCGGACATGAACACGTCATGCAGATCGCATGCAGGGAAGAGACCCATGGCCGACACGTCAATATCCCACCGCGTGTCGCGCCCCCGCATGAGAGGCGTGCACAAGAAATATGCCAAGATGACATAGAGGAGCGAGTCCGCACACTATTTAGAGAGTGTGTCGGCTTCATGCCCAAGGGACGGGTTAGGGTTTACCGTAAGACATACCCCGACCATCTGGATACAATACCCTACCCTCGAGGCTATAGGACCCTTGAGTTCATTTAGTTCGATGGCGAGGGTAGAAAAACCACACTAGAGCACATTAGTCAATTTTTGGCACAGTGTGGAGAAGTTAGCAGGATAGACGCCCTAAAGGTTAGACTATTTTCTCTCTCTCTATCCGGCACCGCTTTCACTTGGTTTTCGGTGCTCCCGCCGAGCTCTATTCAGACATGGGATGATTTAGAGCGGAAATTCCATGATTACTTCTAAACGGGTGAGACAGAACTTAGGCTTTCACAGTTGACATCGGTCAAACAGAAATCTAATTAGAATGCCTCTAAGTACATTAAGTGTTTTAGGGATACTAGAAACCAATGTTTTAGCATTAATATTTCAGAAAGGGACTTAGCGGAACTAGCTTTTAACGGGTTGCGTTCCGAGATCAAAGAAAGGTTAGATAACCAAAACTTTTTAGAAGTAAGCCAAGTTTTACAACAGGCTCTGGTCCAGGAAGGCCGAACCAAAGATAAAAAGTGTGATAAAATATTTGATTTTCTCTAAAAAAGTCAGCTTCTCAGGTTACCTAAGGGTCAAGTCATTCCACCTGCTGATGAGTTAAAGAAGCACCCGTACTGTAAGTGGCATGATTCACATTCACATAATACTAACGACTGCAATGTTTTTCAACGGCAGATCCAATCGGACATAGAAGAAGGACGATTGAAGATAGACCATAATCCGAAGATGAAGCTGGATAAAGATCCTTTTCCCGTCAACGCCGTCAACCTCGGTGAGAAGGTCTTGATTCGGCCAGAACAGGCCGAGTCGGCTAAGGGGAAGGATGTAATTGTTGGAGAGCCGTGCACTCGCACGCTCGTGTCGAAGAACCCCGAGGTAGGAGTGTGGAAATAGAACATTAATACCCCTTCGGCTAAAGCTCCCAAGAGGCCGAAGGTAACGTACAATATGCTGTTAAACAAGCATCAAAGAAAGGCCAAAGAAGCAGGTCCACACGCTAAGAAGCTAAAGCAACCGAAGGGTCCAAGACTCTCGAAGGGTAGCTTCGGACCGAAGCAGTCAAACCCTCCGCACAGCAGCTTCGGGCCACGGTGGCCTGACACTCCGCACGGTGGCTTCGAGCCACAATGGCCGAACCCCCCGTACAGTAACTTCGGCCCCTAATGGCCGAACCCCGCACAATGTTGGACTTCTTCGACACGAGGCTTTAGCCCGCACTGGCCGAACGTACCTTTGGCCTGGCAGGACCCTTCGCTGGTGTGGTCCGAGACACCATCAACTCTATCGAACCCCCTTCTGGATAACGGGTTCGGCTCTCAGTGGGCAAGGCCACTAGAGCCGCCGATGCCTCCACTGTACGACTGGGCGGGAACCCCGTGGGCTCCGTACGTATCCGTGCTGGGGTACCCTCCGCAACCTAACACTATGCCTTGTTTTCCTTTGGAGTATTATGGATGGCAGGGACAAATAGATGCAGCGGAGGGGGGCATCGTACACAGACTGTCCGTGGTGCCTCCAAATCAGACTATGCAGAGCAAAGCCGAAGGGTGCAAGCATGCAGAGGCCGAAGTCGGGGAGTCCAAAGACATCACCATTAGATTTGGGTCTCAGGAAGTCCCAATCCCAAAGACTTTGTCACTTAAGTCTGATGGAGGTAAGGCCATGCTTCGGCCGGGCTATGCGCCGAAGTCTGGTTCGATCGGCCGAACAAGGCCTGTCCGTCCGTCGGGGTTTGCAGCGAAGACCCCTCCGAACACAGGGTGCACAAGGCCGAAGGGCGCAGTGCCACTTCGGCTAGGGTTAATAGAAGCCAAACAGTAGCACCCGGCACCAAGCCGTAGCCATCTTGGGCACCTCCGGGTATGACCAAAACACAGAAGAGATGCCTACAATGACTACAAACACAGGAGATGCGCGAGAACAAGGCTGAGGATGAGTGCGATGCTATCTTCGAAGAAATCCGCCCTTGGCCAGCTACAAAATAGGTATGGAGGGAGAAGTCGGTTGAGATAACCAACCCGGCTCCTAGTCCGAGCGATGACGACAACATGCTCGACGATGACTACTCGCCCGTCTCTAAAGGGCCCGCACCTCAGGTGATGGACATCAACATCATCACGCTGCCCGCCGAGTTCGCCCTGCCACAGGACAAGGCCGAGGTCGCTCAATTGAACCTTGGTCCACGTAACACCATCTTCGAGAAGCCTGAGGACTCGGCTCGCCATCTGAAGCCTCTCTACGTCAGAGGTCACATCGATGGAAAGTCGATTTCCCGAATGCTCGTCGATGACGGTGCCACTGTTAACTTAATGCCTTACTCGTTGTTGAAGAAACTTGCCAGGGATGAGGATGACCTGAAGAAGACCAACTTGATGCTCAACGGCTTCAACATCGAGAGCTCTGAGGCCAAGGGCGTACTCTCCATGGAGTTGACGGTGGGCAACAAGACATTGCCAACAACATTTTTCGTCATCGACGTACAAGGTAACTACAACGTACTACTCGGGCACGACTGGATTCATGCGAACTGTTGCATTCCTTCTACTCTACACAAGTGCCTGATACAATGGGATGGCGACGAGGTAGAAGTCATTCCCGCAGATACTTCGGCCCAAGTAGCATTGGCCAATGTGTCGGTTGACGCCGTCCATAACAAAGTAGAATGTCTGTCAGGAAGAGATCTTTTGGATTACGATTTTGTTAGTTTATCCGGAGGACATTTTGTTCCAGTGTCTGTAAAGCCGGCTGGAGTGGCACAACTATTTTTGTATTAATAGTCATGTCCAGCAAGAGTAATCTAGATTGGCTAAAGTCTCATGTGGAGCAATATCGGTCTAGTAAAGATGGTATTGTCGAGGCCATCGAGGACTTTAGCGAAGTAGAGAAATTAGGACAAGGTTTTGCGTCGGCCGATCCCTTGGAGGATGTCGACATAGGTGATGGTAGCATCCCGAGGCCGACTTTTGTAAACCAACGTTTATAGCCTGGTGAAAAGGCTAAAGTAATAAAGTTACCTCGGTCGTATGTCGATTGTTTCGCATGGGAGTATAGCGAGATGCCGGGACTAAGCCGCGAGCTCATGGAGCATCGGCTGCCTATCAAGTCCAGATTTAGGCCTTATAAGCAGCCTCCTTGCTGCTTTAACTCGGCCGTCTACGACCGAGTTAAAGAAGAAGTAGAGCGACTACTCAAGGAGGGGTTTATTAGGCCATGCAGGTACGCGGAATGGGTTGCTAACATTGTGCCTGTAGAAAAGAAAGGGAGCGGCAAGATACGGGTATGTATTGATTTTAGGGATCTCAACAGAGCCACTCCGAAAGATGAGTATCCAATGCCGATAGCCGACATGCTGATCAACGATGCTTCAGGATACAAGGTACTAAGTTTTCTTGATGGCAATGCTGGTTATAATCAAATCTTTATGGCCGAAGAGGACGTCTACAAGACTGCCTTTCGATGCCCTGGTTTTGTCGGTTTGTTCGAGTGGGTCGTCATGACTTTTGGTTTGAAGAATGCCGGCACCACGTATCAGCGCGCTATGAACTTAATTTTTCATGACTTGCTAGGGGTTATGTTAGAAGTATACATCGATGATGTTGTAGTCAAATCGGACGCTATGGGAAACCATTTAGCCGATTTGAGGGTTGCTTTTGATAGAATGTGACAGTATGGTTTGAAAATGAACCCACTCAAGTGTGATTTTGGTGTGTCGGCGGGTAAGTTCTTAGGTTTCATGATTCACGAGAGAGGCATAGAAATTGATCCTAAGAGGCTTGAGAAGATTAGAAACATTGTAGCACCGACATGCAAAAGGGATGTACAAAAATTGCTAGGCAAGATGAACTATTTGCGTCGCTTTATATCCAACTTGTCCGGTAAGATTGATGCCTTTGTCCCCATACTCCGGCTAAAAAACGAAGCCGAGTTCACCTGGGGGGCATGCCAACAAAGTGCTTTTGAGAAGATCAAGGAGTGCTTGTCATCACCTCCTGTGGTGAGAGCGCCTAAAGCCGAGATTCCGTTTCGGCTATACATCGCTACTGAAGATAGCGTGATTGGGGCCGTGCTAACCTAGGAGGTAGAGGAAAAAGAGTACATCATCACATTCTTGAGCAGCCGCCTGCTGGACGTTGAAACTAGGTACGCATTTGTAGAACGATTGTGCTTATCACTTTACTACACGTGCACCAAATTACGCCATTATCTTCTCCCCACTACATGTGTTGTCATTTGCCAAACCGATGTTATAAAGCACATGTTACAGAAGCCGATTCTAAGTGGAAGAATCGGAAAATGGGCTTACGCATTGATTGAGTACGATTTGGCCTATGAACCCCTGAGAGCGATGAAAGGCCAAATCGTAGCCAACTTTATAGTTGATCACCACGTAGATGTCAGCTGGAGTGACAATATTGCTCTAGTTGAGGTAGTGCCATGGAAGCTTTATTTTGATGGTTCGGCTTGCAAGAGTGGCCAAGGTATTGGACTGGTTCTCATATCACCTAATGGAATGCACTTTGAAACTTTGACCCGTCTAGAATTTTCTTCCACTAATAACCAAGCCAAATACGAAGCGTTATTGCTAGGTCTTGAATTACTAGAATCTGTAGGCGCTAGACATGTCCACACATATGGTGATTCGTTGTTAGTGGTGCAACAAGTAGCAAAAAGTGCTCAATGCTTTAACGGCTTGCTGAATAATTACTTGGACAAATGTCTAAACATAGTTGCTGCTTTTGATGACTTCAAAATCTCTCACGTGTCAAGAGAAGCCAATTCAGTCACAAATGATTTGGCTCAGCAAGCATCTGGTTACCAAGTTAGGAGGGGAAATTTTTCTGTATTGGAGAAGCTGATGCTTGGTCTCACTACCGAAGCTAGTAATGGTGGGCAGGCGCACCCTCCGGGACGAACCCCTCTTTCCGCCGAAGGCCACTGCGCGCTAAGACCCCTGGACCGAAGTACTCCGCCAACTATAAGACCTGGGACGCTGGAGTCTGTAGGTCGAAGCCTCCCGCACGGAGAAGGCTCCCCGGAGTCTGAACCCTCCGGAGGACTTCGGACCAACACACTCCGAACGGCTAGCCCGGCCAGGCTTCGGCAAAAGCAGGAACGACTCGGGGGGCAACCTGAAGTCAGTAATTTAGAAATTTTTTCAGAAGGTGAGCCAGTGAGACCCTCTAAAACCTATAAGGGCGATTGGAGAATCCCAATCGTCCAGTATTTGAGAGACCCTAGCCGAAGGGTTGATCGGAAGGTTCGGCGACAAGCATTCAAATTCGTGTTGATAGACGACACATTGTACCGCCGAACCATCGATGGAGTACTATTGAAGTGTTTAGACCACGAACAATCCCAGGTGGCTACGGGAGAAGTCCATGAAGGACTTTGTGGCGCTCATCAGTCGGCCCAAAAAATGAGTTGGGTACTCAAAATAGCAGGTTTTTATTGGCCGACTATGGCTGAAGATTGCTTCAAGTACTATAGAGGGTGTGAAGCATGTAAGAAGTTTGGCAATATTCAGTTAGCTCCCGCCTCACTACTCAACCCTATTGCCAAGCCATGGCCGTTTTGAGGTTGGGGTTTAGACTTCATCGGCCAGATTCACCCTCCTTCCTCAAAAGGGCATCAGTTCGTGTTGATGGTGATGGATTACTTCACTAAATGGACCGAGGTCGTACCTCTTAGGAATATGACTCACAATGAGGTACATGATTTTATTTTGAAGGACATCATACATAGATTTGGCATTCCTCAAACTCTTACCATGGATCAAGGTAGTTCATTTGTTTCTAAAGAAGTGAGGGACTTCGCCGAATATTATGGTATTAAGTTGATAAACTCTTCACCTTACTACGCTCAGGCCAATAGTCAGGACGAGTCTAGTAATAAAATCGTGATTAAGCTCGTTAAGAAGAAAATTGAAGAGTTTCCTAAAAGGTGGCATGAAGTGCTTTCCGAGGCGCTATGGGCTTGTAGAATTGCAAAGCATGGTGCTACCAAAGTCAGTCCATATGAGTTGGTATATGGACAAGAAGTCGTTCTGCCTGTAGAGGTAGATCTTGGCTCCTTAAGAGTGCTAAAACAAGATGGCTTATCGGTTAATGAGTATGAAACTCTTCTGAAGGATAATCTAGAGGAAGTGGCCGATAAGAGACTAAGGGCATTAGAGGCCATAGAAGTAGACAAAAAGAGAGTAGCCAAAGCCTACAATAAGAAGGTTAAACCAAAGTCGTTTCAAGTAGGAGATTTGGTGTGGAAGACGATTTTACCCTTACGCACGAAGAGTCCTAAATTTGGTAAAGGGTCACCAAGTTGGGAAGGTCCTTTTAAGGTAACCGAAATCACTCCTGGCAACGCATACATGTTAGAATCTCTGCAAGGAGAACGGTTTCGAAGAGCTTTGAATGGTAGATACTTGAAAAAGTATTTCCCAAGCGTGTGGAAAACATCGTAAAAGGTGTCGAAAAGCCGATATGGGCGGTATCGTCTTCAGCTCGTTATGCTTTTAGTTCACTTAGTTCACTAAAAGGCAGGGGGCATGTGTTGATAGGAAAAAATGGCATTAATGGCTGAGATTATCAAAATACCAATTTTGGTAATTTGGGCCAAAAATACACATGTCTAGAGTCAGGCCGAAGCCCTACAGGGCTGAGGGTCCATTGCGCCATGGGCTCCGAAAGCCTCTAGCCAGCCCACAGCCTTCGGCAAGGAAACCTTCAGAGGCCCATGCCACCGAAGCTTTGGCCCGAGGAGCAGGCTTCGACAGGCCTGGTCGAAGCCCACTTCGGTAGAGATAGAGTTGTATACAATTTCGGCTATGTTTTTTATCTCCATCCGGCCGAATTAATAGCAGATTAGATCAAAGATTAAGCCCATATAAATAGGGAGGCGAGGCCAGCGTAGAAGCCCCCCCAACACAAATCAAACCAAAGCCCTAGCTTTGATCGCATTTACTTTACCTTTATTTTTCATGTACCTCTTCGTGGGTTTGCCTGGAAGCCCTCCGCCGGCCACTTCGGAACAGTGGTAACCCTTGTTACTTCTCTTGTGAAGTATCCGTTAATATACGTAATAGATTGCTATCGCCTTGTTACTTCGCCTGTGAAGTATCCGCTAATCTGCATAACAGATTGCTACCTTCGCTACTAGTGCAACACTGAGCAGGATTCGGTCCTCAAGCCAAATTGGTACTTCGAACCTTCTTTGTTGCATGTTCCCACGTTCGGAGCTACTTCATCGGAGGTGTCCGGAGCTAAGAGATCAGTTTTGGAGGTCATCAGGACACCTTTCGGTGAGATTATAGGATTCGACGACAAGATTCGCCAGCACACTTCGTCACAACAGGCTTCGCCATGCTCGTACCTCACTCTGGACGAAGTCACTCGCACGAGGCGTTTGGGTTGTTATTTTGTACTTCGCTGTATCAGAGACTTCGCGTCGAACCTCGCTGTTCGGAGGTGATTGTAATGCCCGGATCCGTTCAGAGTTCATCTTCGAACCGGACCAGTCCGAACACCGAAGGCACCCTTCGGCGAGGCACTTCGCACCGGACGCCGAAGGTATACTTTGGCAACCTCTTTGCTCCAGACTTCGAAGCAGACAGGCTCCGACCGGTTTGCTGATTTTATTCTATTTAATATATTTCTTTTGGCTAATTGGATTATTTTGTGTGATCTGATTGCCTGGCGACTCCACCCCCTTATCACGACTAAGGGTAGTTGGAACGCGACGTCGGTGCTTTGTCACGCTTAGGCTTGTCCCTAAGTATCCGCACACTTTTGGATCATCGAACTGACCCAAGTGCGGGGGCATGTTCTCGTGTCAACAGGCATCTAGTGTGAAGGGTCTCGCCAAAGGTAACCTTCGGTGTTCGGATCGATTTGGCCGAAGGCAGGCTCCGAATAGATCTCTTGACGCGAAATCACCTCCGAACAGTAGGGTTCGGTGCGAAGTCTCTAACATGAAAAAATACTCCAACGCAACGCGCTGGTGTGACTTCGTCCGGTGCGAAGTGTAGGCGTGGCGAAGTCTGTTGCGATGAAGCCTATTGCAAAGTGCTCTAGCGTGCGAACTTGACCAGACCGACAATAGCGTGATGGGTCAGGCACGGGTAGTCAAAGCAGGGTACCACCGGAGGGTTCTCTGGCATCCTCCGAAACCAATCTCCTAGCTCCGGACACTTCCGGCGAAGGGGCTCCGAGCATGAAAACCTGCAACAGAACAGAGATCAAGTGCCAATTCGGCCTGGAGATCGAATTTGCTAAGTGTTGCAGTAGAGAAATGAAGGTAGCAATCTGTTACGTAGATTAATGGATAATTCATAGGCGAAGTAACAAGGCGATAGCAATCTGTTACGTAGATTAACGGGTACTTCATGAGTGAAGTAAGAAGGCTTACCACGGTTTCGAAGTGGCCGACGGAGGGCTTCCAGGTAAACCCACGAAGGTTGTACAGAAAAGTAAATAAAAAGTAAAGGTACAGTTCAAACTAGGGTTTGAAGTTGATTTGTGTTGGGGGGTCTAATGAACCGGCCTCACCCCTATATTTATTGGGGTTAGTCTTCTTATCTCTAAGGCTAATCTGGTAGGATCTGTCCTAATCAAATTTAGAGATAAAAACAGCCAGAATCAAACTCAAACTCTATCTCTGAAAATAGCCCGAAGTGGGCCTTCGACGGGCCTACCGAAGCATGCTCCTCGGGCTGAAGCTTCGGCGAGGCACGCCTTTGGAGGGCCTTCGGGCCGAAGGTAGCAGTTCGCTAAAAATCTTCCGAAGCCCAATGTTCGATGGGCCTTTGGCCCTGTAAGGCTTTGACCTGATCTAGGACTTGTGTATTTTTGGCCCAAATTACCAAAATTTATATTTTGAAAATCTTCACCATTAATGCCACTATTTTGCTATCAACACATGCCACCCTGCCTTTTAGTGAACTAAGTGAACTAAAAGCATAACGGGCTAAGGACAATACTTTCTATATCAACCTTTCGACACTTTCAAGCGCTTTGCCACACACTTGGGAAGTACTTTTTCAAATACCTGCCATTCAAAGCTCTTCTAAATCGCTGTCCTTGTATGGACTCTAACAAGTATGCATTACCTAGAGCGATTTCAACCACTCTAAAGGGACTGTTGTAGCAATTGTGGCTGCTACATCAGTTTTTTGTGTATTAGTGTATGGTGTATAAAATGAACCTCGAAGGGTTCTCAACGATGGAGAAAGAGTTTATACTGGTTCAGGCCTCCCCGGAGGGATAATAGCCCTATGTCCAGTTTATAGTGGATTTGGCATAGTTTTTGCATCTACTCTTCAACCTGTCTATTACAAGGGCATGACCTTGCTTTTATACGCACACAGGCCAAAGGAAAAGACCAAAGTGCCCTCTACAAGCCGTAGGATTTATAAGGGCAAGAAAGGAAAAAAGGCTAGAGTACTGTACATTTGACTATAAATGTAGTAGATAAACGTCACTTCTGAGCAGGTATACGGCATACCAGGGGCGAAGGGGCCCTGGTATGGCTTTACACTGTAGCGATGCTTGGATATTTCTTTTGCTTTGGAGTACTTGCCGGAGTCCTTCAAGCAGAGGCAGTTGAGGAGGCTCCAAAGGGCACTCCGAAGCGGACCCAGAAGAGGGCTCCGAAGTGGGCCCCGAACCGGCTCTCGGAGTGGGCTCCAAAAGGCTCCAGAGAGGGCTTCGAAGGGGACCGGAGGGGTCCCGGAGGCTTGGCGCTGAAGAGCTCTAGGAGGCTCCGCAGGGCTTCGGGAGGGGTCCCGGAGGCTTGGCTCCGGAGGGCTCCGGAGGGGCAAGCATTGGCTGTTCTTGGAATTGACTTCGTTAGAGGAGGTCGGACTTCTCTTTTAGGCTTCAGTGGATAAAGGCTCCGAGCCGGAGGCCTCTAGAGACTGATGTCATTTGGCCCCTATTTAAGGGAAAACTAATTACCCTAATAGTAGCCCCTCGCACGTAGCCCTTCGGAGCGAAGGGGTGCATGCGCTTTGGGACAAATGACTTGGAGTAAATGAAGCTTCGGAGAAGGCAGGCCTTCAGAACCTAGACCGAAGGGTAGCTTCGAACTGCGTAGGCACTAAATTCCTATTTGGATTGATGGGACACCCTCGGAAGCCCGAACAACCCTGCAACGGTCAGAAAACTAGCCATTGCAGCGCGGGGGGGCGACGGTTCGCTACAAATTCACCCTGGGCCCACCTGTCATTGACTACGGAGGCCGGGGTAATTAGTGAAAAAGGCTTTGGTGCGGGGCACGTGGATGTTTTTTACCGCCTATAAATGGGGTTAACCATACCGTGGCTCCACCCATGATCTCATTTTCCTTCTGCTTTAGTCCCTAGCATCCTTCGCTCTCTTCTCTCCACCTTCAGCGTAGCGCGCAGCTTGCTTCGCAAATTCTTAGAGCCCTTCGTGCCGAAGCCCTACGAGATGCTGAAGAAGGCTACGACAAAGATGGCCTTGGCCCTGGGCACGAGCTTGTGCTCCGTCCAGGCCCAAGCGGCGACAGCGGTGGTGGCGAAGCCTGCAACGAGGCGCTTGGGGCCGAGGGACCTTCGGTCGCCGTCAGACAAATTCGAGTAGACACTGGAGTTGAAGACTTCGGCTTCCACGGAGGAGTCCGTTAGGAGGGTTTGCGAAGGGAAGATTTCTGAGGGCATCCAGCTTCGGGTGCCCAAGAAGTCAGAGACCATCCTGAGGCCTTGGCCTGACAAGGTTGTAGTTTTCGAAGCCTTCTTCAAGGCGGGCCTCGGGCTGCCGGCAGTGGAGATGCTAAGTGAGGCGCTGAAGGCGTACAACTTCGAGCTCCCTCACTTGTCCCCGAATGCCGTGGTGAGGCTAGCCATCTTCGAATGGGCCATGAGGGCCAAAGGCTACGAGGGGCGCACATACGTCTTCATCGCCCTGCAAGGAGAGGGAGGGGGTAGATCGCGTGGAGAGGGCCTTAGCCTTCGGGAGCACCAACTTCTAGCTCTGCATGGAGTTCCAAGATGACTTCCCGGTGAGGGCTATAAAAAACAAGTGATACTCGAAGTGGGACCAAGAGTGGTTCTATGCTTCGGTGGGCGTGAACTCCCCCTTCAGAGTACCAACAAGCTCATTTCTTCTTGACGTGAGGGCATGGTGAAGTCGAGCCTCGAAGCCCTTCAATCGAGGATCCTGTTCCTTCGAAGGGTAGCTTCGAAGATGAGCATGAGAGACTTGGTCGAAGAGTTCATCACCGTGCGGCTTAGCCCCCTCATGCTCTCCTAGCCTGAATACTTGTTCCAGGCTTCGGGCTCGGATGGACCGAGTGAGGTATCTGCGGAGTGCCTTGGTAAGACTTTGAACTTCTTCATCTTCATACTTCACAAAATTAACTTGCTCTGACTTGAAATCTTGATGAATCTACACGCGACGTGCGGCCTCCGGAGGAGGCAATCGTTGCCGCGGAGTGTGTCATTGGGTCTACGATACTAGATTAGCAGACCTGAAGGCTTTCTCTGGTGGGTTCTTGGGAGCGCTAGAACTGGGTGTGGACCTGGCTTGGCGTCGAGGGGGTCCAGGCGCTCCTAGACTTCGCTAGCTTGACACCTTCGGCAAATGGCTCCAAAAGAAAGAGGGTGGACTACGAGGAACACGAGACCTCGAAGCCTGTGGAGTCCTTGAGGGTTCGCTCAGAGCCTTCGGCGGACAAAGCCCCTGGCATGACGGAGCGTGTGGCCATGGACCTTGATGCTGAAGTGGAGCCCGCAGATGCTCCGGTGGTGACAACCGAAGTAGTGGCGCCAGAGGATGCAATAATGACCCCTTCGAGCGCAGGGCTAGGGCTCAAACCGCGCAGCGAAGGGACTAGGGAGCACACATCGCTCCTACCTCCTTCGAGGACATCTCTTCTAGCGAAGAGGATGCTGACGAAGGTAGACACTTGATCACCCTTCTCTTTATATTCATGTATATTGACTTGTATTTTTCTTCAGGCACCGGTGGCGACACAAGGCATGTCATGGCGGAGCCTAAGGGGACCTCCGACAATAGCAGGAGCAGCAGTAGCGGTAGCAGATCAGAGTCCGAGAGCTCTTCGTACGAAGAGGATGAGGGGGACAACCGTGGTGGAGGGGCCCCTCAGGAGCAAGCCAAAGAGGTAGTCGAGGTAGTAGATCAGAGCCCAGCTCCAATGGAGCCTGCTCTAGCAGAGCCTATGACACAGATGGTCTGACCTCTACTTCCGAGGAGACCCATGACGGAGGTAGCCATCAATTCCTTCTATGAGGGCTGTGTTGCAGTTGGGCAAGGCGACTTGGTGGCACAACTTAGTCGCGCTAGCCACCTCGATCTCTTTGCAAGTGCCCACGAAGCCCTCATTCAGGTGAGCAAAGCTTCACATGAGCTCCAAGTGATACTTAGATTTTCAATCAATACTGAAGATTTTCTTGAATCTTGCTAGGCCTTTGCGCTAAACGCTGCACCAGTAGCCTCCGTGGACCATCGGGTGACCCTTTTGGCTAAGGAGAGGGACACCCTTTGGTGCTAGGCTTCGGAGGAGTCAAAGAGGCAAAGGCAAGCTGAAGCAGCATCAGAGGAGGCAAGGTTCGAGGCAGTCAAGGCAAGAGAAGCCTTGGCCTCAGAGACAAAAAGGCTTCGAGAAGCACTTCGGGCTTCAGAGGAATCACGTCGAAGCTGGTGGCGGAGTGCTATGATCTTCACGTAGCCAGTCGATCTCTGGAAGACTTTGTGGTCCAAGGGGTCTACAAGGCCACCTCATGCTTTACCACAGTCCTTGAGCACTTGAGGACTAAGTACCTGGCCCCGGACTTCAATCCTCAAGATCCAGTTGGGGACCGCCTCGAGTTCCTTCAGATGGCTGTGGTGACGGTAGAGGTGTCGATGAAGGGCTTCGCGCTGATGGCCGGGTGATTGGCTGGCCAAGGGGTGTTGCAAATGCTTCACAACGCGGGGTGCAACCACCTCGAGGTAGCGAACTCGGCCACGCTAGTGGCCTTCGGAGGCCCTCACTTGGTTTCGCCACCTTCGGACGTCCGCAGAGCGTGGCGCTGACTTCAAGAACCCTGGAAGGCCCAAGGGTGCGAAGTGGTCCTCTATCTCCAATGGGTCTCCCACCTTCGCCGAGCCAGGGCACAAGCCTCGCTAGCTCATCCTTCGACGTCGAAGCCTCCGCCCCCGAAGGTGCAGACCTCCTTAGGCTTTTTGTAAATTGTAGTCGTAGTCCTGTAAATGACTTATCAGTTTATTAATAGAAATGCGGGGGTACTTTATACCTCTCAAGGCTTAGCCTTCAGATGTTGACTTCAAAATGCTTGAGGATTCAGAAGAGCTTCACCAACTTTGGGTAATGCTCGAAGTAGCTAGGTCCGAAGGCCCCCCTCGGTTCAAACTTCCGAGGGGTCCTAGAGGCGAAGATATTCCTGAAGTAGCCCAGGAGCTGCTGGCTGCCGTGAAGACGAAGCCCCTTTGGAGTTCTTCATCTTCACCAGACTTAAGCTGTTTCGAAGTAGGCCTAAGTGGCGAGGGGGTGCAGTCTTTGGGTACGACCTTACAAGGCGACGAAGCCCTAGACTTTTCTGCCTTCTATGTGGCACCGCCTGCATCTCAGACATGGACCAACCTGCAAGGCCAAAGACGAGGTCTATGGGCTTCAGAGCATGGACGGTCTGGCCGTGGGACGTAAGGCTCTGACAGGGCTTCATCCAGCCAAGGGGGACCTACCCGGAAGAAGAGTAAGCGAGGGCTGAACATGTCGAGGCCCGAGCTCGCTTTTTCCTAGGCTTAGATACAGATTACTCGTAATTTTTGTTTTCAAAGTGTATTTGCAACATTCTTTGTTTTTATCATTCAATGAATGGGATTTGTATATTCGCATACTTCGTTTACATGCTTTGCATAACTTGTGTTCTAAACGTTTAGCTTGTCACGCTCGTACTACGCATTTCATTCGCACACTTGGCATACATACCTCGGTCCCCCCTTGCGTGCGGCGGTTAGAGACTTAGTCGTTTCCGGTGCGCGAAATTATAAAATGAGAAGGGGTGCACCTTTGGCGGCTTTAGACGCTTATATCGCGTTGATCGGAGGCCTCTTTTGGGCTTCTGTAGGACCAAAAGTAGCGACCAGAGGGGGGTGAATGGGCGCCTAAAAATTCTTTCGAATCAATGGCCTACTCCCAACACCCAACGCACCTCAAAAGACTAAACAGGAAAACGTAAACAGATCGTCAAGACCTAAAATGATCTAGCCTAAAAACAACCGGTGTTCTAAACGAAAAGACACCAACACAGTGCTAATAGGAAGATTAACAAATCATTTAAAGCATGGGTAGATCAAGGTTCACAGAAATAAATTATCACAACAATTAATCTAAGTGCACGCAAAACGAGAAGTCTTACTGTTCAGAGTTGTCTCCTATTCGGTACTTGACGAAGCCTGCTATGAAGTATGCAGTGTCGAAGCCTGTAGTGGATGTGCCAAAGCCTGATGTTGTCGGAGCCTGTTCGAAGTATATAGTACCGAAGCTTGTGGATATTTAGCCGGAGTGTGCTTCGAGGCTGTTGAGCGAAGGTATAGACAACGAAGCTAGCTTCGAAACAAACTCCGAAAAACAGAACTTGAGAACTATACTGAAAACTTGAGAACTATACTGAAAACTATACCGAAAAACAGAGGGAAAAACCTTCGAACGGGAATCAAAAGCCGAAGCCTGTCCGCAGCGAAGTCGAATCGAGTGACAGGCTTTGAATCTGTTCACACTTTGAACCGAAGCCTGCATCTCGGCGAAGTGGAACTTCGGAGCCGAACACAGGAACCGACACAAGATTGAATCCCCAAAACGCTATTCGAAGCCTTCGAAGTGAGAGACACAAAAACGAAGCTCTCCGTTCACAGCGAAGTCTCTGCCGAAAACACTACAGAGACAGACTACGTTTTGAGGTATGTGCAGCCTTCAGAAAACTGTGAATGAAGATGTAGGCTAGTGTGAGCAATCTCCAAAGTGTGCTTTGCACAAGCTTCGCAATGGACCGGAACGAGACAAACACAGAGAAGTCTGCCTCGATAGAGCCAATCGTTGAGCGAGGCCTGCTTCGATAGGACCAATGAAGAAAAAAACAACTGGGTGAAGGCTGCAGGATTAAAAATCTTCCGTAAATCACTAGCACAGGCTAGCTAGCCTTTGTACTCTACTGCTAGAAAAGCTAGCTGTTCATAGGCCTGTTGCAACTGAGAGACAAGACAAAGCAGCAAGAAATCCACAGTGCACACACAACAAAGAATCACGCCATAAAAACGATTCATGAACTTTTGCTACTGCAATCTCCTCTTGATCAAAGCAGTACTCAAGTGCCTAGCATATAGCTAGAATCAGAACCAGAGGACTAGGTACTACTTCACGAAACAAGACATGCCATAGTTAAAAAATATCCAGGAAGAAATCGATCGGTAGAAGAAAAGTATCGTGCGTTAGAAGAACTGGATTGGCACGCAAAATGAGACGAATAAAATAACTTTGCAGCGTGATGTTCTGTGATTTGGAGAGAAGAACCCGTGAAGAACAGAAGTAAGAAACTAGCGGCGGCGCTCTCACGGAACAGGAAGAGATTGAACAGAATAAATCCAAAAGTGACCCAAGATTTAGTGAAAGTAAACTTGATTTCAGAATGGGTAACCCTACCCCTAGGGATTGGGGCCCTATTTATAGGCAGCCTAATAGCCTAGGAATATTCCAACAGACCCTTAGGGTTTTTTACAGACGCTGAAATAAATGGAAAAGACCAAACTGCCCTTAGGATATTTTTACATACTCGACTGACTAACTGTGCGCCTAAGGACAAAATAGTAAACTCCTATTTACAGATGACTTATCCGAAAGTGGAGCTTTCGTAGAGACTACGGCTTCGCTCCAGGACGGTCCGATCCAGGATCAGCGGTCGTCAGTTTTGCACCGAAACTGACAAAACGTCCACCGACTTTGCACCAGGTACCCGGATTAGGCTGGCCTGATTCTGCAGCTCTCTCAGCCCGGCAATCGCTCACCGCCCGTGTACCTGAGTCAATCCTGGTCAACAGTCCAGTGGATCCTCTGCTGCTCCTAGCCCATGGACCCGGATTGGGACAGCCCGACTTCGCAGCCCCTCTGCCCGACTGTCTCTCACTGCCCGTGTACCTGAGTCACAAGCGGCCCAGACACAGCAGGTCTTCTCTCCTCTTCTTGTCCTCTTTGACTTCCGTTGACAATGACTCATCACTTCTGGAGCCATGAGGCCCACGCTCTTCAGCATGGCTCCTCAATCTCCCCCTTGATGAGTGCATTGTCAACACTTCTCTTCATCAGCTCTCCGGTACCTGCGAGCACATGCGGAAACATGAAAACAAAGAACAAGAAAACAGAGAAGAAGAAAATAAAGTAAAAGTTTAACCCTAATGACCAAAAGCCAAACAAAAGCAAGAAGCGGCCATTATGGTTAACCAAAAGTAAAAGCTCAAAACGAGTGCAATCTCAGAATCATCAATAAGGATATCAAAAGAGTAAGGACAAACGGGACAAAAACTCCCCCTGAAACAAATTCCAAAGAAAGTCAAAACTCCCCCTTAAACTCTTCTCCCAAAATTTCTCCCCCTTGTTGACAATTGGACTCATCAAGCGAGACTAAATGCACTCTAAAGAGACATAGACTCTCCCTGAAATGCAACTTCCGCTCAAAATATGCAATGAATGCAACTGGGGTGCAGGTGGAGTGTAGAAAGCATGCTTCTCAGATATGATTGACTGCAATTACAACATCTAACAGATATAGCAAAAGACATACTGTCCAAGACACATGGCATGATCAGTGCAACAGATGATATCTAAAGAAAGTCAGTAGCACGCTTTTTCAATTTTCGCAAACAAAAACATCACCAAATTTTCCAGTTGACAAGCAAGGTAAAGCATGAGATGCAGAAGCTATTTGATATCTACCAAGATAAGCATTGTCCAAAACAAAGTGCTTCAGCAAACTTGATTTTTTTTAATTTTCAGGCTTTTTCTTTTTCCTTTTTCATTTGTGCCAGGGGTTATTTGCATGTCAAACCTTATGTTGACCGACCAAGTCAAGCCTAGGCCAGAACTGGACCATCAGAAGCTTAAGACATTGGTCATGGCATACACTACATTGTCCTAGTTCATACCAAAGTGCTATGGTAAGTAGTCCAGAACAATGCAATGCGACAAAGCAAATCCACCTGGATCTTTTCAAATTATGCATAAAAAGACATGGTATTTTCATTTTTCTGATTTTCATCATTTTTATAGCACATTTCCATGTTTAAATCATAAAGATGTCCAAGTTGCATATTTTCATCTAAGTAAGGAACTAGCTACAAGGCATGTAACAGATAGCAAAAGCATTCAGCCTACACATGCTAGTTACCAGAAGCAATGGTGATCATTTTTCAATTTTAAAGCATAAAAGCCATGCATATGACAGATATCGGACATATCATGTGAACTGAAACAAAGCATGATCATTGACAAGTAATCAAAAGCATGTACCAGCTGGAGTAAGTAAAGCAGGTTAATCATATAACAGAAGCAAGCTCAAAAGTGTGATATGTGAATATGTCTAATATGAACACACACAAAAAGACTCAAGAAAAGAGTAAAGAAGAAAGAGAACTGACGCAAAATATCCTAGAAAGGATACACAACACCCAAATCCCCTCGTAAACGCTCAAAAGTGGACTGATATAGGGGTTTGGTGAAAATGTCAGCCAACTGATGATGGGTATCAACATGAAAAAGGTCGATGACACCTTTCTCATATTGATCCCTCAAAAAGTGAAAGCGCACATCAATGTGTTTGGTTTTTGAATGGAGACAAGGGTTTTTCCCTACACTAATCGCACTGGTGCTGTCACAAAACAGAGGAACTCTGGTAGGAAAGGACAACCCAAACTCTCACAAAGTGGAAATCATCCAAACTAACTGTGAGCAGCAGCTAGCAGCAGCTACATACTCAGCCTCAGTGGTCGAAAGAGCAACTCCAGATTGCTTTCAAGAAGACCAAGAAACAAGAGACGAACTAAGAAACTGGCAAGTACCGGAAGTCGACTTGTGATCCAACCGGCACCCACCAAAGTCAGCGTCCAAAAAGCCAGATAAATCAAGAGATGATGATGCTAAATAATAAAGACCAAGATCGGGTGCATAGGTGAGATACCTGAAAATGTGCTTGACAGCCTACCGATGATACGCGCGTGGTGAAGACTGGAAGCGCGCGCACAGTCCCACGGTGAACTGTATGTCTGGTCTCTTCGCCGTCAAGTACAGCAGTGAACCAATCATCCCTCAAAATTCTCTCTCGTTGATCTTGACGCCACTCTCGTCCTTGTCCAGGCCCCCAGATGTGCCCATTGGGGTCATCTGAGGCTTCAGCTCTCCACCAAAGTCGAACTTCTTCAACATGTCTCGAGTGTACTTACACTGGTGGATGAAGGTGGCGTCCTTGGTCTGCTTGATCTGGAGCCCTAGGAAGTACTTGAGCTCACCCATGAGGCTCATTTCAAACTCGCTGTGCATCTTCTCAGAAAACTTATACACAAGAACATCAGTAGTACGGCCTAAGATAATATCGTCCACATAAATCTGAGTGACTAAGAGATCTGAAGCATCTCTGAGCAAGAAAAGAGTTTTATCCACAGAACCCATCACAAAGCCCTTCCCCAACAAAAACTGCTTTAGCCGGTCATACCAAGCCCTGCGGGCTTGCTTCAGACCATATAAAGCTTTCTGCAGCTTAAAAACATGTCGAGGAAACTTAGGGTTCTCAAAACCGGGGGGCTGCCTAACATAAACCTCCTCCTTTATGTACCCATTCAGAAAAGCACTCTTGACATCCATTTGAAAAAGCTTAACACCCTTCGAAGCGGCAAAAGCTAAGAGAATGTGAATGGACTCAAGACGGGCAACAGGAGTGAAAGTCTCTTCAAAGTCAATACCCTCCTTTTGGCAAAAACCCTGGGCAACCAATCGAGCTTTGTTGTGCACCACAACCCCATTTTCACCTTGCTTGTTTTTGAACACCCACTTGGTGCCTATGGGGTTGCGTTCGGGTGGCAGCTCAACCAGTGTCCAAACCCAATTGCGGACAAAATTCTCAAGCTCTTCTTGCATAGCATTAATCCAGTTTGAATCAGAAAGAGCATGAGAAACGTCTTTGGGCTCAAAAGATGCAACAAAAGCAGATTCAGCAAACACAACAAGAGAGTCAACAGAAGAACGCAAAGTCCTCTTAGAAAGATCAGCGATGATGAGCTATGAGGGGTGATCACGCTGAACTGCTCGGGATCCCTGGTGATCTGAAGTTACCTCACCGGAGTCAGTAGCTGGCACCTCTGGACTCGACTGAGGGGGCTCGATCGAAGTGGAAGAAGTGATCAGAGGTCTGCCCTCATCCTCAGTCGAAGTCTCAGAAGGTGTGGGTTCTGTAGGCTGTGCAGAAGGCCCACCCTCATCAACAGCTGGAGTGTCATCATCTTCCTCGAAGATGGACTCTCCGAGCTCACCATCTCCAGAAAGCTCAAAAGAAGGAGTCAAAGAAGGCAAGGACTCATCAATAGAAACCTCGCAAGTCTCGACAAGCTGCTGGGAGTCGAGGTTCCAAACACGGAAGCCTCAAGAATGCAAGGCATAGCCAAGAAAAACTCCATCCCAGCAACGAGACTCAAACTTGTCCAAATGCCCTCCCTTCTTCAGCACAAAGCACTTGCAGCCAAACACTCGCAAGTGGCTTACCTTGGGCTGTTTGCCAAACCACAACTCATATGAAGTCTTACCTAAGTAAGCTCTAAGAAAAATGCGGTTGGCCAGATAGCAAGCCGTGTTCATGGCTTTAGCCCATAAACACCTAGGAGTCCTATGCTCATCGAGCATCATCCTGGCTATCTCGACTAGCGTGCGGTTCTTTCGTTCCACAACGCCGTTCTGTGGGGGAGTGTAAGGAGCAGAAAACTGATGATCAAGACCCTGATCACTACAGAAGCTGACGAACTGAGAGTTCTTGAACTCAGAGCCGTAGTCAGAGCGAATCGCTCGCATCCGACCATTGTTCTCATTCTTCAGCTTCAAAATCAGATCATGAATAAAATGAAAAGTCTCATGCTTAGACTCCAAAAAGAAAACCCACGAAAATCGAGAAAAATCATCAACAATCACAAGTGCGTACCACTTCCCACCGACTGAACGCACCCGAGCTGGACCAACGGTGTCCATGTGTAACAGCTCTCCTGGGTACGAAGTCATCACCTGAGTCACAAGTGAGTGAGAAGCGGCAACCATTTTCCCATGACGACAGGGATGGCAAACTAGATCCTTCTCCATCTTAAGCTTGGGCAATCCTCGGATGAGGTCCATAGAGCTCAACCTGACTAGCAGATCAAAACTCAAATGGCCCAACCTCCTATGCCACTTCCAGAGCTCAGAGGAGGATCCAGCCATCAATCATCGAGAAGGGCCAAAAGAACTAGAGAAGTCAATCCGAAAAACCTTACCGAAAGGTAAGATCTGGCAAATCAAAGACCCTCTAGAATCAATCACAGAAGAATTACCCTTTTTAAAATGAACCTCCAAACCATCCTCAAGAAGTTGTGAAATAGAAATCAAATTGAAATTCAAATTTCCAACAACGTTCTTCAAAGAGAAATGGTTTGAGATACGAATTGAGCCAATGTCGTGTACCTTCCCTTGACCACTGTTCCCGAAGGTGATGCATTCCTTGGAGCTCGGGGGAGAGATACTGGAGAACCATCTGCGATGTCCCGTCATGTGGCGAGAGCATCCTGAGTCCATGATCCAAACGTCCTCCAGTCCCCGATCCTGCACAATCAGTGGTTGTAAGGGGGAGCAAATGGTTCGGCACAAGGTTTAGCAAAGGAACTAAACCAGTGTCGAGCCATATGCTCCAAAGACGGAAAGAAGAAATCATCATAAGAGTTTGGACCAACACGTGGCTCAAAGCACGGTCCATGGTTCTGCCTAAAACCTCGGCCACGAGGTCCAGGACCGTAACCAAAATGGCCTGGAGCTCTGCCGGAACGAACACCACCATCTAGAGCACGGGCATGAAAGCCGTCTCCACTACCACAACCTACACGACGCGGCCTGGCCTCTAGCCTCTCCCCGCGTCGAGGAACTCTCAGTCTACCACCCTGCTGGTAGAACTGCTTCTGGCCACCACGAGCTCTCTCTGCTCTCTCAACCCGCTTCCTCCTGAAGCAAAACTCCGCAAGATGCCCGTCTCTCTAACAATTCTCACAGTGGTAGGTGGGCTTCTTGGGATGTGGTTGAGGCTTGGGGTTCTTGGGCTTGGTGGTGTTTGGTGTAGTCTTCTTGGTGTGAGAGGGTCCAGGAAGAGAGTCAAGAGAAGTGCGGAGGTGTTTGGGCTTTGGAACCCAGATGGGCTTCTTTGGTAGAGCTTTGGGCTTTTCTCGGAACACTCCATCCTTGGGCTGACTAGCCTAGAAAGACTCAGTGGAGTGAGTCTTGGGGTATCTCTGCTCAGGAGTCATTTTACTCCACTCCACTGCCCGGCTAATGGCACTCTCAAAGTCAGCCTTGGTGTAGGTGTAGCCTACCCCAAACCCATCCTGCCTCTTAAACTGCTGGATCATCATGCCGAGCTGTGGCTCTCTAGCACTCACCCAACTTAGGATTGAACGGAGGTAAAAGTTCTCATTTTGGACATCAGCTAGCTCCTCTCTCAAAGAAGCTAGTACCTCCACCTGAGACAAGCAGGTCTCACACTCTCTATCAACCTGGACAGACTTCTCAGCTTTTAGCTTAATCAATTCCAATCTAAGAGACAGACAGTTCTCACAAACAGTGGGTGGAACTGACAGTGTCTCAAGCTCTACCCTAGTCTGCCCCAGCTTAGCTCTAACTCTCTCCAATTCGCTCAAATGCTCATCACCCTTGGCTTTCAGCTCAGCTAAAACAGCTAGATGAGATGGGCAATCAGCACAGGGCACAACGACAGTGGCATGAGCATCTTTCAGCTCCAACTGAGCGTTCTCAAGCTTAGTGGCCAAAGCATCCCTCTCATCAACCCTTTCTGTGTACCTGGACTTCAGAGTCGACAGGTCACACAGAAGCACCTCACACTTTAGGCACTCACTGCTATCACCCAAGAAAGGGGAAGAAGATAGACTATCAATTTTGCCGTTGGCCACGACAAGCTCACTCTCAGTTCATCTATCCTCTTCTTAGCCCCTCTAAGCAGTTTTTCCCAATATTTCAACTCCTGACGATTGCTTTCAAGTAAATCAACGATTTCATGTTCATAAGATGGTACCTTTTCATTATCGTCGTCGTCGGAGTCATCGGAAGAGCCCTTTTCTTCCTTATCCCCAAGAGCCATCGAGCAGAAGCTCTTGCGGGATCTTCGGCGTTGATGTGAGTGGCTCTTTGGCCTGTCCCCGAAGGCCATGAAGCAAAGGCCCACCGGATTGTCCTTGTCCTTCCCCTTCCTAATGAAAATCTCCTCATCACTTGAGCTCGATGAAGAGGAAGAAGACGTGGACCACTTGGAGTAGCTCTTCTCCATCTCGGCGAAGAAGGCCTTGTCGTGCTTCTTGTTTTCATGCCGGTAGTTCTTCAGGGCCTTTCTGAAGAATCTGGTCTTTGGATTGCCCTTGGTGAATGAGGAGCTGTCGTGCTTGCCGGAGTCGTAGAAGCCACCACCGATACCTTTCTTGTGACCATTGCGCTTGGGGCAGTCGATGATGAAGTGTCCTGGGTCACCACACTCAAAGGACCCGGATTCTGTGCCGTGTATTTTGAACATTCTCTTGTCATAAACACGACGCACCCGGTTGTTAAAAAGACACAGGTCATCATCTCCTAATGACTCGAGCTGGTCCTCAGTGATAGACATCAAAGAGAACCCAGCACAGCTCACAGAGGAGGGGTCAGCAGAAGGTGTAGCAAGGGCCAAGGTTTTTGATCCAGAGCTAGTGAGATTTGATCTCAATTGGGTATCAATCTCAATGGCCTTCATCTTGCTAAACAACTCAGAAATTGTCAAGGTATCATAAGAGGTGCTCTCGATGATAGAGGATACCTTGATCTCCCAGATCTTAGGGTCCAAGGTATGGAGAACCTTGAGCGCCTGCTGATGATCTGGGACTGACTGAACACCCTCAGCCTTGTTGGCCCGAAGCTTGTTTATGATCGATTGAAAACGACCAAACAACGCTTCAACAGATTCACCCGGCTTCTGTGTGAAATTCTCATATTCACGCTGGTAGGTCTGATAGAGCCGAGCCTTGACCTAGGTTGTCCCCTCATGGTGTGCCTGAAGGGTATCCCAGATCTCTCTCGCAGTGGTGAGATGGCTCACATGCTAAAATTTAGTGGTACCTAAACCAGAAAACAAAATATTCACCGCTTTGTTGTTGTTCTGATGCTGGGCGATAATATCTAGAGAATTACGCTCAGCAACAGGCAACACTGTGAAAGTAGCGTGAATACAAATGTCCCAGATGTCCGAGCTTTGGCTCATGAGATAGGCTCGCATGCGAGTCTTCCAATTATTATAGCCATAAGCTTCCAAGGATGGGACCTTTCCTGGAGACGTCATGATCACTAGTGGGGTTTAGAACCGGTTAAGGTATGGAAAAACCCTAACCAAGCTCTGATACCACTTGTAGGACCGAAAGTAGCGACCAGAGGGGGGGTGAATGGGCGCCTAAAAATACTTTCAAATCAATGGCCTGCTCCCAACACCCAACGCACCTCAAAATACTAAACAGGAAAACGTAAACAGATCGTCAAGACCTAAAATGATCTAGCCTAAAAACAACCAGTGTTCTAAATGAAAATACACCAAACAGTGCTAATAGGCAGATTAACAAATCATTTAAAGCATGGGCAGATCAAGGTTCACAGAAATAAATTATCACAGCAATTAATCTGAGTGCACGCAAAACGAGAAGTCTTACTATTCAGAGTTGTCTCCTGTTCGGTACTTGATGAAGCCTGCTACGAAGTATGCAGTGGCGAAGCCTGATGTTGTCAGACCTGTTCGAAGTATGCAGTACCAAAGCTTGTGGATATTTAGCCGGAGTGTGCTTCGAGGGTGTTGAGTGAAGGTATAAACAGCGAAGCTAGCTTCCAAACAAACTCCGAAAAACAGAACTTGCGAACTGTACTGAAAACTATGGGACCCACGACAAGACACTTCGAACGACACTCATAGCGGGAAAAACCTTCGAACGGGAATCAAAAGCCGAAGCCTGTCCGCAGCAAAGTCGGATCGAGTGAAAGGCTTCGAATCTGTTCACACTTCGAACCAAAGCCTGCAGCTCGGTGAAGTGGTGATGAGGACATCACTTCACATGATACACACATGGAGCCTCCACCTACAATTCAGCTACAAGGACCAATCACACGCGCCCGTGCCCGTCGCTTGAACCATGAGGTTAATTCTTTCCTTAGCAACTTTGATTATATTTGTTTGGATGGGATGCTACTGAATTCTAGTGATATTTTGTTGCTTAGGAACATGGGAGATGGAATAGAAGAGCTGGACTTGAAGATGGAGCCGCACGGATGCTTGAAGTCAAGATTTCGCTGGTTCGGACTACATCGACCACCCTGCACCAAAATGGCCATAACTTCTTCATACGAAGTCCGATTGGCGCGTTCTTTGACTTTTTGGAAAGCTGAGGAGAAGACGGATCGTTTGCCGTTGGTTTCGTCCCTTTTGGAGTCTCGAGTCATTCTGTGTGATTTAAACAGTCCTGCGTGACAGAACTGGGCCGTGTTGGCCCATAGTCCAAGTCTGTTCGTTTTCTAGCCCACAACCTGTGTCTGTTCATCTTCCACAGGCCGCCGCCCTATATATTCTCACGCCAGCCACTTCTAGGGTTAGGTTTTGCTTTGTTGCATCTACACTGTTGTGTTTAGATCCCGCCTCTTGCGCCGGACCGATTGGCTGCCGCATTGGCGTTTGTGAAACCTCAACTTATCTTCGTTTGTCTGTGATTTGGCATTCGATTTGTATCCTTCCTGTTCTTGCTTGTGTTCTTGGGTTCGCTTGCAGGAATTAGCCTTCGTGGCGAGGTCAATCGCGTTCTGCGTGGTTGATAACCAACGGAGACAGTGGTGTAACGATTGCAAGGTTTTGATCCGCCGGACCGGAGCCTTGGATCGCCAACGTCGAGATTCTCCACCAACCCAAGTTTATCCCTTACCTAGCGGAAGATCGGGACCAATCCCCCATCAGCTGGTATCAGAGCTCAGATTCCCCGTTAGGTAATCTCGATCTGCTTTTGTTTTACCCAGAGTCCAGAAAACCGCACCAAAAAAATTCCCCACCGAGAACCCCTTTGTGCCTTGCGATTTTAATTTCAGTTTTAACTTTGTTGAGTTCGTGTTCTTGGTCGAGTCTTGTTGCTGGTTTAGTCATCCCTCTGTGTCGTTTGAGTAGTAGTTGTTCTTGTGTCTCAGAAAAAATTCCCCACCGAAAAACCCCCCCTTCCGCAACCTTTCTTTGTTTTCCACTTCTGCTCTTTGTGACCCCCCTTCAGTAAAACAGGCATAACTTTTCGCTCGTTTGGCAGAAAACTCTGAAATTTGTTGAGCGTGTTCCTGACTCGATTTGGAGGGTACCCTAACCGACAAGGTCGGTTAGCCCTCACCAAAATCGCCAAAAAAAATCGGGAAGATAAAGAAAAAAATTGGACAAAGTTTTTGCTCGCCGGACAGCAAACTTGTTTGAATTTTGTGAGCCACATCCCACCTCAGTTGTAGGTGCCAATTTTTGTGGTTACTCCTCTGGTCATCCTTGTTTCAAAAAAAAAAATAGAGTGAAAAAAAAGGAGAAAAAAAAATATAAAAAAAAAAAGAGAAGCGGGCTGTTAGTTGCTTGTCCGAACTCTTGTCCGAACTCTTGTCCGAACTCCTGTCCGAACTCTTGTCCAATCTGAGGCAGTCTTTGGCTGTTTGCTGCTTGTCCGATCTCTTGTCTGAACCTTTGTCCGAACTCTTGTCCGATCCGAACAGCAGCAGAGAAAAAAAAAAGAAAAAAAAGAAGAAGAATTTGCACATACCCTTGTCCGATCACTTGTCCGATCTCTTGTCCGATCCCTTGTCCGATCTCTTGACCTGTTTTTGCTTCCTTTTTGATTTTTGGGCACATAGTTTCCCTCTATTACTTGAACATTCACTTTGGGAGCACTACGGTCAGCAACTTTGACGAGTACTAGGGAATACTTATTGAACTTGGTTTAACTGTTATTATTATCGCTAATCCTTGCTACTCACTTGCCTTCCAAGCTACACATTTCTCTTGGTCAGGACAGGATCATTTCTTGCAATTGTACACCACCCTCCACTTGGTTCATCACCTGTAGGCCGGTGACCTCACTGCGGCGTGGTAAGAACACTTGCAAGCGTGGGTAAGGTGCTTGACGAATTGCTTCCACCACACATCCAGCACCCCACCTAGCTATTTTACATAAGGATTATTCTTTGTTGCTTTGTCTTTTCTCTAACATGGCAGCACTTATTGTACAACGTGACTTGAGCACTCACATGGACCAGGACGACCAGTCACAACGGAACAATATATTTCAGACCTTCTTCCGCGTCAAAGACCGTCGTGCGCATGTCATCATCGACAGCGGTAGTTGCAACAATTTGGTGAGCCTCGACGTGGTAACTAAGCTTCAACTTCCCACACGTGCACATCCACACCCTTACCACGTGCAATGGCTCAACGACAGCGGTAAGGTCAAGGTAACACAAACTGTTCACATCGAATTTTCCATTGGTATATACTTCGGAAGTGCTGATTTTGATGTAGTACCAATGCAAGCATGTTCTCTATTACTTGGTAGACCTTGGGTATATGATACTGATGCTACACACCATGGTAGGAGCAATAAGTACACATTTATGTATAAAGGAAAGAAAGTTACATTGCTTCCCATGACTCCTGCTGAAATTGTGAAATTTGAACAAGAAAAACATGCTAGAGACACCCAAAAGAGCAAACAACCTTCTGAAATTCAGCAAGTAGCTAAAACACTTTCAAGGCAACAAAAAGATAAAGTTGTTTCTCTTTCTTCATCACAAATCGTTAATCTGAAAGGACGAGTCATGCATGCAACTAAAACTAACCTTGCAGTACGTAGCTCTCTTGGTCTTGCAGGTTTGTACCGGCGTTTTGTGAGAGAGTTCAGCACCATAACCGGTCCTTTACCTGAGTTGACCAAGAAGGGAGTTACATCTACTTGGGAGCCAGCACAAGAACAAACTTTTGCCACACTCAAGGATCTCCTTACACATGCACCTCTACTTCAGCTACCCGACTTCAGTAAGCTTTTTGAATTAGAATGTGATGCTAGTGATTTTGGAGTAGGAGATGTGCTGCTACAAGGAGGTAAACCCGTGACCTATTCTAGTGAGAAATTGCATGGTCCACAATTGAATTATTTTACCTATGATAAGGAATTATATGCCTTAGTGCGTGTGCTTGAAACTTGGCAACATTCTGATCATGAAGCACTCAAATATTTGAGAGGGCAAGCTAAACTGAACCGTAGACATGTTAAACGGGTTGAATTTATTGAATCTTTCTCATACATTGTGAAATACAAGAATGGCAAAGAAAATGTGGTTGCTGATGCATTGTCTCGCATGGTTGTTCTTTTATCTCAACTTGATATTAACGTTCCAGATTTGGAAAGTTTGAAAGATTTGTATGTTGTAGATAAAGAATTTGCTGAACCATACACTAAATGTAATGAGGGGAAAGATTGGAAAACATTTCATGATTATGACGGTTTCTTGTCCCATGCTAACAAGCTATGTGTTCCAGATTCGTCCGTACATTTGCTGTTGTTGCAGGAATCACATGGCGATGGATTAATGGAACATTTTGGTAGAGAAAAGACTTTGGCCCTGCTGTCCAATAATTTTTATTGGCTCAAGATGCGGAGAGATGTTGAACGATTTGTGCAGCGTTGTGCCACATACCATAAAGCTAAGTCCAAACTTAACCCATATGGTTTGTATACTCCACTTCCCGTTTCTAGTGCACCTTGGGAAGATATTAGCATGGACTTTATTGTGGGATTGCCTAGGACAAAGAGGGGGAGAGACTCCATATTTGTAAGAGTGGATAGGTTTTCTAAAATGGCACACTTTATTCCCTGTCACAAGACCAACGATGCTTCACATATTGCTGATTTGTTTTTCAGGGAAATTGTGAGATTGCACGGGATGCCTAGAACCATCATTTCAGATCATGATGTGAAGTTTATGAGTTACTTTTGGAAGACAATGTGGGCCAAGCTTGGCACAAAATTGCTGTTTTCAACAACTTGTCACCCACAAACTGATGGTCCAACAGAGGTGGTAAACCGTACACTCTCCATGTTGCTGCGAACAATGATTAAGAAGAACTTGAAGGAATGGGAGGACTGCCTTCCACATGTTGAATTTGCATACAATAGAGCTGTCCACTCAACAACACAATTGTGCCCGTCTGAAGTGGTGTATGGTTTTAAGCCAATCACACCACTTGATTTGTTGCCACTTCCTTTTCAAGAGAGAGCCAACATTGAGGCAACTAAGCGTGCAGAGTTTGTGAAAGCTATGCATCGGAAGACCAAGGAAGTTATAGACAAGAAGGCACGCTATTTTGCTCAAAAGACAAATAAAGGAAGAAAGAAGATGTTTTTCAAACCAGGAGATCTTGTTTGGTTGTACTTGCGCAAGGAACGTTTTCCTGATTTGAGAAAGTTTAAATTGATACCCCATGCTGATGATTTAAAACCCTATTTGGGAGCTGACGATGAGCTTGAGTCGAGGACGACTCCAACTCAAGAGGGGGAGGATGATGAGGACATCACTTCACATGATACACACATGGAGCCTCCACCTACAATTCAGCTACAAGGACCAATCACACGCGCCCGTGCCCGTCGCTTGAACCATGAGGTTAATTCTTTCCTTAGCAACTTTGATTATATTTGTTTGGATGGGATGCTACTGAATTCTAGTGATATTTTGTTGCTTAGGAACATGGGAGATGGAATAGAAGAGCTGGACTTGAAGATGGAGCCGCACGGATGCTTGAAGTCAAGATTTCGCTGGTTCGGACTACATCGACCACCCTGCACCAAAATGGCCATAACTTCTTCATACGAAGTCCGATTGGCGCGTTCTTTGACTTTTTGGAAAGCTGAGGAGAAGACGGATCGTTTGCCGTTGGTTTCGTCCCTTTTGGAGTCTCGAGTCATTCTGTGTGATTTAAACAGTCCTGCGTGACAGAACTGGGCCGTGTTGGCCCATAGTCCAAGTCTGTTCGTTTTCTAGCCCACAACCTGTGTCTGTTCATCTTCCACAGGCCGCCGCCCTATATATTCTCACGCCAGCCACTTCTAGGGTTAGGTTTTGCTTTGTTGCATCTACACTGTTGTGTTTAGATCCCGCCTCTTGCGCCGGACCGATTGGCTGCCGCATTGGCGTTTGTGAAACCTCAACTTATCTTCGTTTGTCTGTGATTTGGCATTCGATTTGTATCCTTCCTGTTCTTGCTTGTGTTCTTGGGTTCGCTTGCAGGAATTAGCCTTCGTGGCGAGGTCAATCGCGTTCTGCGTGGTTGATAACCAACGGAGACAGTGGTGTAACAATTGCAAGGTTTTGATCCGCCGGACCGGAGCCTTGGATCGCCAACGTCGAGATTCTCCACCAACCCAAGTTTATCCCTTACCTAGCGGAAGATCGGGACCAATCCCCCATCAAGTGGAACTTCAGAGCCGAAAATAGGAACAGACACAAGATCGAAGCCCCAAAAAGCTATTCGAAGCCTCTGAAGTGAGAGACATGAAAACGAAGCTCTCCGTTCACAGCAAAGTCTCTACCAAAAACACTACAGAGACAGACTACATTACGAGGTACGTGCAGCCTTCGGAAAACTATGAATGAAGATGTAGGCTATGTGTGAGCAATCTCCGAAGTGTGCTTCGCACAAGCTTCGCAATGGACCGGAACGAGACAAACACAGAGAAGTCTACCTCGGTAGAGCCAATCATTGAGCGAGGCCTGCTTCAATAGGACCAATGAAGAAAAAAACAACTGGGTGAAGGCTGCAGGATTAAAATCTCCCGTAAATCACTAGCACAGGCTAGCTAGCCTTTATACTCTACTGCTAGAAAAGCTAGCTGTTCATAGGCCTGTTGCAACTGAGAGACAAGACAAAGCAGCAAGAAATCCACAGTGCACACACAGCAAAGAATCACGCCATAAAAACGATGCACGAACTTTTGCTACTGCAATCTCCTCTTGATCAAAGCAGTACTCAAGTGCCTAGCATATAGCTAGAATCAGAACCAGAAGACTAGGTACTACTTCACGAAACAAGACATGCCATAGTTAAAAAACATCCAGGAAGAAATCGATTGGTAGAAGAAAAGTACCGTGCGTTAGAAGAACTGGATAGGCACGCAAAACGAGACGAATAAAATAACTTCGCAACGTGATGTTCTGTGATTCGGAGAGAAACAAATCACGAAACAAAAGAACCCGTGAAGAACAAAAGCAAGAAACTGGCGGCGACGCTCTCACGAAACAGGAAGAGAATGAACAGAATAAAGCCAAAAGTGACCCAAGCTTTAGAGAAAGTAAACTTGATTTCAGAATGGGTAACCCTAACCCTAGGGATTGGGGCCCTATTTATAGGTAGCCCAATAGCCTAGGAATATTCCAATAGACCCTTAGGGTTTTTAGAGACGCTGAAATAAATGGAAAAGACCAAACTACCCTTAGGATATTTTTACAGACTCGACTGACTGACTGTGGGCCTAAGGACAAAATAGTAAACTCCTATTTACAGATGACTTATCTGGAAGCGGAGCTTTCGTAGCGACTACAGCTTCGCTCCAGAACGGTCCAATCCAAGATTAGCGATCGTCAGTTTTGCGCCGAAACTAACAAAGCGTCCACCGACTTTGCACCAGGTACCCGGATTGGGCCGGCCCGATTCCGCAGCTCTCTCAGCCCGACAATCGCTCACCACCCGTGTACCTGAGTCAATCTTGGTCAACAGCCTAGTGGATCCTCTGCTGCTCCTAGCCCATGTACCCAGATTAGGCCAGCCCGACTTCGCGGCCCCTCTGCCCGATAGTCGCTCGCTGCCCGTGTACCTGAGTCACAAGTGGCCCAGACGCAGCAGGTCTTCTCTCCTCTTCTTGTCCTCTTTGACTTTCGTTGACAATGACTCATCACTTCTGGAGCCATGAGGCCCACGCTCTTCAGCATGGCTCCTCAGCTTCAAACGCTTTAATTTGAAGTGAAGCAAGGCTTCAGCATACTCAAATTAAGTGAAGCATGGCTTCGGTATGCTTGGTTTTGGATAGTAAATACGCGCGAGTAGGGCTGTGAAGCACATTTAGATTTTAGGCGAAGCATGGCTTCGGTCTGCTTAAATCTTAGATTTTGACACGTGAAGCAATGCTTCGAAGCATGTTCAGATAGCGAAGCAAGGCTTCTGAGCTTGATCCTGTAACGAATGAAAGGAATGAGTGGTGTGGATTCATCGAACCTGCGATGGGGTTGAGCCACCTTTGACTCTGGGCCACCTATGACCCTGGGCCACCTTCGACACTTGGATGCATCAGGTCGGAGCCTAGAATCCCAGCCATATCGAGTCATCGCCGAGAAGTCCTGGACACCTCAAGCCATCGCTCAAGGGAGTCGTGTAGCCCATTGCTACGAGCCCGAAGGTGCTGTGTAGCCTTCGGAGGAGTGCTCCGGTTTTTACAAAGCGAAGCGAGGCTTCAGTTTTAAATAAAGCAAAGCAAGGCTTCAATTTTGAATAATACGAAGTGAGGCTTCGATTTTAAGGCGAAGCAAGACTTCGGTTTTCAATAAAGTGAAGCAAGGCTTCAATTTTTAAACAATGCGAAGCAAGGCTTCAATTTTAAATAAAGAGAAGCAAGGCTTCGATTTTTAAACAATGCAAAGGAAGGCTTCGGTTTTTAATAAAGCGAAGCAAGGCTTCGATTTTGAATAAGGCGAAGCAAGACTTTGGTTTTTTAAATGATGTGAAGAAAGGCTTCGATTTTGAACAATGTGAAGTGAGGCTACGAAGATTTAATGAAACAATTTCTGCTTTGCACAACGAAGCGAGGCTTCGAGCTATGTACATACCTCCGCAAGCTCGACTTGATCCAGAAATCGAGCGGCTTCATGCGATTGAAGAGCTCGCCTCGTAGCCCCTAGGGCTTCGGAGGCCTTCGGCGCGCGCCCAGAGCACCTTGCTAAAGGGTACACTCCTAGGCGCGAGGGGTGGTGGAAGGCGAGAGAGGCCTTCGGCCTGTACTTGAAGTCTCTTGTCGAAGGGTGTGCGGAATCCTGGGATTCCAAAGCCCCCCCGCAAGAGTACTTCTGTTGATAGCAAAAAATGGCATCAATGATTAAGATTGTCAAAATATCAATTTTGGTAATTTGGGTTGAAAATACAGATGTCCCGGGTTAGGACGAAGCCCTATAGGGCCGAAGGACCACTGGGCTACGGGCTCCGGAAGCTTCCAGCCAACCCACTGCCTTTGGCTAGGAGGCCTTCGGAGGCCCACTCCGCTGAAGCTTCGACCCGAGGAGCAGACTTCGGTAGGCCTGGCCGAAGGCCCACTTCGGGCAGAGATAGAGTTGGATCCGATTCTGGCTAAGTGTTTATCTCTACACGTGATGCAGCCGATTCATAACAGATTAGACTTAGAGATTAGAAGTCTAGCCCCTATAAATATAGGGGTGAGGCCGGTTCAAAGGGCCCCAAACAAAAATCAACCACAAAGCCCTAGCTTTGAATCGCATTTACTTTATCTTTACTTTTTTGTACTCTTCATGGGTTTGCCTGAAAGCCCTCCGACAGCCACTTCGGAAAAATGGTAATCCTTGTTACTTCACTTGTGAAGTATCCGTTAATCTACGTAATAGATTGCTATCACCTTGTAACTTCACCTGTGAAGTATCCGCTAATCTGCGTAACAGATTGCTACCTTCGCCACTATTGCAACACTTAGTAGAATTTGGTCCTCAGGCCAAATTGGTATTTTGAATCTACTCTGTTGCAGGTTACCTACATTCGGAGATACTCCGCCGGAGGTGTCCGGAGCTGAGAGATTGGTTTCGGACGTTGCCAGAATACCCTTTGGCAAGACTGCCGCTTTGACCGCACGCAGACACGCTTCGTCAATAGACTTCGTCACAACAGGCTTCACCACGCTCGTACTTCACTCTGGATGAAGTCACGCCCATGCATTGTGCCTAAGTTATTATTCTGTATCTCACTATATTGGAGGCTTCACGCTGAACCCCATTGTTCAGAGGTGATTGTCGCATCTAGATCCATTCGGAGTCCATCTTCGGCCAGATCAGTCCAAACACCAAAGGTACCCTTCGGCGGGACACTTTGCATCAGACGCCGAATGTACCCTTCGGTGACACTCTTCACATTATACTTCGAATCAGTTAGGCTCTACTCAGCTTGCTGATTTGTTCTGCTTAATATATTTCTTTCGGCTAATTGGATTATTTTGTGTAATCTGATTACCTGGCGACTCCACCCCCTTACCACGGCTAAGGGTAGTTGGAATGTGACGTAAGTGCTGTGTTACGCTTAGGCTTGTCCCTAAGTATCCGCACACTGTTGGATCGTAGAACTGACCCAAGTGCGGGGGCACGTTTTCGTGTCAACACACTTTTTGGCGACTCCGCTGGGGAAAAGCTACGCCAACATGACGGGTACATCTACATCGGCCACTAGTACATCTACAACGACTACTACGCCTACACCACCGATGGACACCGTAGGAGGCATGGATATCGACAACCGCAACATCCTCACACCAACTCTTGAAGATATTCCCGCAGAAGACCGAGTAGAGATCGAGGCAAAGATGAAGGCGCTCCAAGACATGATGCTTGGGAGCTATGTCAAGAAATGCGCGGGCTTCATTAAGCGCGACATCGTCGTCCCCGACCTTGCTCGGATGTAGGTAACACCTGCATCACCTCGTTTATCTTCTTTAGAGATTGAGCAAAAGATAGCTGCATCAGTAGATCAGGCCATTAGCGCTTCGCTAGCCAACCGTCTAGATTCGGCAATTAGCTCTCAAGTAGAGGCAACACTTAGGAGGTTCGGCTTTGCTGAGGCCGTACCATCAGCCCCTATTGCTAATATGCCCCCGGTAAATCATGTGTACAACAGAACTGACGGTAGCACTAACAAGACCATTGCGTCTCCGGTCTCAACACCTGTGGCCGAGACGAGTCATTATGCTTACGGCCAAGCTAGCACCAGGTACCACGTAGCACCACCACCTGCGTCAGCACTAGCCCTGCCCGTGCTGCCCGCGCCACATGCACAGGCTCCTGGGCTCGAGCACATCGTATAGCTAGCGCATAGGGAAGAGGCCCATGGCCGACACACCGATATCCCTCTGCGTGTCGCGCCCCCGCACGAGAGACGTGCACAGGCAGCAGGCCAAGATGACCTAGAGGAGCAAATCCGCGCACTATTCATTGAATGCGCCAGTTTTGTGCCTAGGGGTCAGGGTAGATTTACTAGAAGCCATATCCCAATCATTTCGATACAATACCCTACCCCCGTGGCTATAGAATCCCCAAATTCCCTAAGTTCGACGACGAGCGTAACAAAACCACACTAGAGCAGGTTAGTCAATTTTTAGCATAGTGTGGAGAGGCTAGTGGGTCGGACACTCTGAAACTTAGACTATTTTCTCTCTCACTATCTGGCACCGCTTTCACTTGGTTTTTGGCTCTCCCGCCGAACTCCGTCCAAACATGGGACGAATTAGAACAAAAATTCCATGACTACTTTTATATGGGTGAGATAGAACTTAGGCTATCACACTTGACATCGGTTAGGCAAAAGTCTAACGAGGGCGTCTCTGAGTACATCAAGCATTTTAGGGACACTAGAAACCGATGTTTTAGTCTTAATATTTCAGAAAGATATTTGGCGGATCTAGCTTTTAGCGGGTTGCGTTCTGAGATTAAAGAGAAACTAGACAACCATAACTTCTTAGAGGTCAGCCAAGTCTTGCAGTAGGCTCTGGTCCAGGAAGGCAGAGCCAAAGATAAAAAGTTTATCAAGACGTTTAACAAGCCTAGGGCTGAAATCCACGTCATGGAACACTCCGATGAGGAGGAATCAGAAGAGGAGGATTCGGCCGATATGTACACGGCCGAATGGGTTTGGATCGCTAAGAGTAAACCTATCACTTGCTCCGAGTTACGACCGTCTCCCATGAATAATTGGCATAGTGAGGTCAAGTACTCATTTGACATAACTAAGTGTGATAAAATATTTGACTTTCTCTTAAAGAACCCGCTTCTCAGGTTGCCTTAAGGCCAAGTCATTCCATCTGTCGATGAGTTGAAGAAACATCCATACTGTAAGTGGCATGGCTCGCATTCACATAATACTAACGACTGCAATGTTTTTCGATGGCAGGTTCAATCGGCCATAGACGAAGGACGATTGAAAATAGACCACAATCCAAAGATGAAGTTTGACAAAGATCCCTTCCCCGTCAACGCCGTCGACCTTGGTGAGAAGAAGGTGTTTGTTGGGGGAAAATACTTCATCCTCAGGGTCTCTACAGTAACAAGACGAAGGCAATCTACTAAACCGAAGTTCTAGTATCTAACTTCGGTTTAGTACAGGATCAAGTTCGAAGAATCAATGCAGACTTTTGTTCAGAGTACAACTTCGAACGTTGACTCTTTAGAGAACTTATCTGCCAGCTAGGATGTAAGACTTATCTTCTTTCTCATTAGATTAGTATTTTACCATTTTAGCCCTATTAGGGGTGCCGAATAGTTTCCACTATGTCGGTTGTAATTGAGGGGTAAAAAGGTCTTTTCCTTAAGATTTTCACCTATAAATACCCCCATTTTACCCTGTAATGAGGATCGAATACTGAGTTATTCAATACACAACTTTGAATTACTTCGAGCTATTATCCTATTCAGAGGCTTGAATAGTTCGCTTATTAAACACTTCGTTTATTAGTTTCTAATCTCTGAAAACCTGTTAGCGTGATCTTTTACGCCAACAGTTGGTGCCGTCCGTGGGGAACCTAGTCCAAAAAACTTTGTTCTCTACCAAGTTCTCAAAACCATGCCTCCCAAGCGGAGTTCAGGTGGTAGTCCTACTCGGAGGTCCCCTCGGACCTCCAGAGCAAGATTTTTGAACACAGTCGAGGTCGGAGGACCTTCGGTAATTCCTCCACCTCAGACTCCCGAAGGGATTCCCCTTCCTCGAGCTTACAGAGTTCCTCCCCCAACTCCATCTATACTTCGAGCAGTTGGAGTCCATTCTCTAGCTCTGATTCCGCTTCGAACTGACACGTACAGTTCTCAAGACCCGGAAAATCCTTCCGGATGAAATGAAGATGATCTTAGCGACATGGCAACACAGATGGCCGGTCTCCAAGCTGAAGTGGTGAGGTGGAGACAAGAGGCTGCATATAGGCTTTGTTCTCAGGCCACCCCGGTCATTTCCGAAGTGCCTCAAGACGACGATCTTCCTTATTCCGAAGCCCCAGAGAACGCTTCCTTCGATAGCGAGTCTCCGCTGCATCCCGCGTTATAGAAAGTGCGCTTCGACCCAAAGTTTAAAACTTCGAAGCTCTGTAAGTACTCCGGAGAGGAGGACCCTAGGGAGTTCTCCCGTTCTTATGCTTTGGCAATTGAGGCTAGTGGAGGAGTGCGAGACACCATGGCCAAGTGTTTTCCTCTTGCTCTCGAAGGGGTGGCTTTGCGGTGGTTTTGGTCCCTGAAGCCGGGATCAATTAGAACTTGGGAGCAATTAAGGAAGAAGTTCATAAGTAACTTTCAGGGTACTTTCGTACCCCCAATGTCTACGGGAAGTCTTTTCCAGGTGAAGCAGCTACCTGGAGAGACTTTAAGACAATTTTTCAAGCACTTCGCCCATACGAAGTCGCAAATACGAGGGCTGACTACATCCTCCGTAGCTGATACAGCTCGAGAGGGAGTTACCCATACGGGCCTCCTTGATAAACTCCATCGGAAATAGATATCTTCTATAGCTCAGCTGATGGCTTATTTTGAAGAATATGCTAGGTCAGAAGAAGGGTGGCTCCGGAGAACTGCTTCAACTCCATCAATCCTGCAAGAAGTCAAGTTCGAAGTGAAGACTTCAACACCTTCGTAGGGGCCTAACATTGAATTCCAACATGATAGACGTCGAGGGCAAAAGCATCCTCATTTTGAAGTCCTGAACATTGCCCCTTCACAAAAATTTGCCCCTAAAACTTCACAAGCCTCGGGAAGCAAGTCCAACGGCTGGAGGCCGCCAGGGAAGCCGGCTGGCAAAGCCCAGACATTCTTCTGCTGTGTCCATGGTGAGAATCGAAGTCACGCTACTAATGTGTGTAAGTCTATACTCACTTTAAGAGGCGAGTACCTTGAAAGGACTTCGGGTCAAGGCACTACTGACCGATTTCCTTCTGAGGTACGTCCGGAGCCTGTCCAGGTTGTAGCACGTATAGACAACTTCGACCCTACAAGACAACCTCCGGTGGTCAGTATTATGCCACCTCCGAAGCAGGAAGATGGTCAAGATCGGGGTAAAAGAGTAGTCCTCCCCATTTCCGGAGGAGAGACCCTCGGCAGTATGTCAAAGAGACAGCGAAGAGAATATGTCCAGGAAGTGAGCATAAAGTTTTCGCATGCAGATCCCCTTGTTATTACTACAGCTATAGCAGGGACTGAAGTCCGGAGAGTGCAGATTGACGAAGGGAGTTCAACATATATCATCTTCGTTCAAGCCTTCGATCAGCTCTGTATCTCCAGGAAACATCTCCTCCCTGCAGCTTGTCCTTTGCAAGGCTTTGTAGGACCCCCTCTTGATGCCCTCGGCCAAATAGGTCTGGAGGTTGCTTTCAGAGAGGGGTTACTAGCAAGGACGGAGGAGGTGATTTTTGATGTTGTAGATGCCCCGTACGCATATAATGTTATCTTTGGGAGGGGCATGTTAAATCAGTTCGGAGCCATGGCGCATCATAACTATTTATGTATGAAGATGCCCACACAAGCAGGAGTGCTCACTGTCTTCGGAGATCAAGCCACTGCGTGAAGAGCACAATATGGTCATGGCCCCCCTCTCGACCTGAGACAATTGAACAATGTACAAGGAAATCCGGAGGATATTTCTGCTTCAGGTGAACCTTCGAAGAAGTCCTTCCCAAGACCTAGCCCCGACGGAGAGATTGTAACGAAGGCTATTGTCAAAGATGGCAAAGACTATTCATTTCAGTTCGGCAAAGATTTGCCTCTAGAAGTTGCTACTTCGTTAAAAAAAGTAGTCAAAGAAAATTTGGATGTTTTTGCATGGTCTGATGAAGACATTCCCGGAGTCAGTCGAGATATCATTGAGCATAGCTTGCTTGTGAATCCGAGGGTTCGACCTGTCCAACAAGGACTTCGGAAGTTATCTACAGAGAGGGCCATCTTTGCTAAGGCAGAAGTGGAAAAGTTGCTGAAGGCTAGGATTATCAGAGAAGTAGCTCATACGGAGTGGTTTGCCAACCCAGTCTTCGTCAGAAAGAAATCTTCCGGGAAGTGGCGCATTTGTATTGATTTTACATCCTTGAATAAAGCATGCCCCCGTGACCCCTATCCCATGCCCTGAATTGATCAATTAGTTGACTCCACTGCTGGTTCGGAGTTATTAAGCTTCCTCGACGCATATTTTGGCTATCATCAAATCTGGTTAAAGCACAAAGATGAAATCAAAACAAGATTTGTAACTCCTTCAGGAGTCTTCTGCTATGTAAGAATGTCTTTCGGTTTAAGAAATGCTGGGGCAACTTTTTCGAGGTTAATTGCTAAAGCTCTAGGTCATTAAATAGGCTGCAATGTAGAAGCCTATATGGATGACATTATAATAAAGAGTGCTTTAAAGCACAAACATAGCCTAGACTTAGCAGAAACGTTCAATCGCCTTCGGGCATGTGGAGTCCATCTTAACCCCGAAAAATGTATCTTCGGGGCTCAGGCTGAAAAATTGTTAGGGTATCTAGTGTCGAGTAGAGGGATCGAAGCTAGCCCTACTCAAATAACTGCATTACAAAGGATGGCTCATCTGGAAAATTTAAAGCAGGTGCAAAAGCTAACTGGCTGTCTAGCAGCACTTAGCAGGTTCCTAGCAAGATCTACTGAGAGAAGTTTGCCCATTTTCAAAGCATTGAAAGGGTCCGAAGATTTTGCATGGACACAGGAGTGTCAAAAGAGTTTTGATGATATTAAGAATTATCTCAGTAACCTCGCTACACTCACGGTGCCCGTTGCGTATGAAACCCTACTCCTTTACCTTGTAGCTACTGGCTCCGCTGTCAGTGTCGTCCTTGTCAGAGAAGTTGATTTCAATGGGAAGTTGGTACAGAATCCAATCTATTTTGTATCCGAAGCATTGTCTAGAGCAAACACAAGATATTGTGAGCTTGAGAATTCACCTATGCTATGATAATGGCTTCGAGGAAATTGAGGCATTATTTTCTAGCACATATGTGATTGTACCAACTTCGTATCCCTTAGGAGATATGCTCCGAAGCAAGGATTCTACAGGAAGAATTGGAAAATGGGCTGTTGAATTTGCACCCTTCGGCATCTCCTTCGTGGCAAGGATAGCGATAAAGTCACAGGTGGTGGCAGATTTTGTGGCGGAGTGGACTCCATCCGCAGTTTGGGCTCCGGAGAAATCAAATGAAGGAATTTGGACTATATACTCCGACAGAGCTTTCCAATCATCTGGAGCAGGCATCAGAGTAGTAATAATTTTCCCTTCAGGGCAAAAAGCAATGTACTCCGCAAGGCTCAACTTTAAGTCCACCAATAATACATCAGAGTAACACTACTACAAACCGTCACTGTAGTGGCATTGGGCAAAACCACTGTAGTGGCGGGCCATTAGATGCCCGCCACTACAGTTGCTGGTGCTGACGGCAGCACCAGCGCCCGCCACTACTACTGGTAAAGTAGTGGCGGTCGGTGCTGACATCATCCCGGACCGCCACTATTTTTCCAATAGCAGTGGCGGGCGCTGGCGCTGCCCGTCGCTGCTAACATGGCCGCCACTAAAGTATTGATGACATCACTTGCGACCGCCACTACTATTCTAGCTATAAATGCGCAGCTTCTTCCTCCCCGAGCTCTACCGAAGTTCGCATTTAATTTTGTCCGTACAATGGCGACAAAAATCTAGATAAAGAGGGGGAGGCTTTGTTTTTGTTTCTTTTTAAGGATTTCATTCTAGGAGGTAAATCCATGCTGAATCTCACATTTATTTTGTATTTAATCATGTATACAATGAGTTATTAGCGTTTTACTAATTTAGGGTTTGTGAATAGAAATTTTCAAATAATCTTCCATTTACAGTGTTTCGTTCTCCCAAATGAAAAAATATGACCCTCCTCACAATTATTCATCACTTGTATATATTGATTTACGTTATTTTAATCTCTTTTTTAATTTGATTTATGATTATAGATATAGAGTTATGTTGTTTGGAGAGAGAGAAACCAATATAGTTAATTTATTTAATAATTTTTTATGCTTAATAAATAGTTTGAATTAAAGCATTTTTAATTAATGTTGTTATGAGCGATAATAAATCAATATATTTTCAATTTGTAAATTACTAAAATTAACAATAATGAATTTATTAATATTTTTTCAAATAATATATGTTTTAGATGGAGCATAGGTCCTGGATGTACTCGTCCAACGACGGAGATGTGGTGGCATATTTTAACAGAGTAACTGAATTTACTGAAGCTGCCGCACAATATGCTTCCCGTCAGAGTGAAGATGCAATATATTGTCCTTGTAAAGTTTGTAAAAACGAAGCGATGTATCCGTGTTCAGATCGTGAAACCATACGATTTCACTTGTTGAAAAATGGTTTTGTGAAGAACTATTATATATGGACGAAACACGATGAGATGGGCCAAAATCCTCCTGAAGATTCTGATGTGCCGCAAGATGCTCATCAACATAGAAGAGGTGGTGATCATACATCCGGCATAACACATGATGATGTTGATCAACATGATGATGATGGCGCCTTTGATGTGGAGGAACTGATGCGAAATGTTGCGCCTGAGGTGTTGTTGCAGAGAACTACAACCAAAGGATACGATAACTTTGAAGCACTTGACAAAGCATCAAAAAACCTTCTTTACGAGGAACGCCACGGATGCGATAAGCAGTATACTGTGTTGTACACAATTCTTGAGCTTATGAAACTGAAGGCCAGCAATGAATGGTCTGACACTAGTTTTTCAGATCTTTTACAACTCCTAAAAAGGTTTTGCCAAAACCCAATGGTCTACCATCTGATACGTACCAAGCAAAGAAGATGATTTGTCCGTTGACTTTGGGCGTTCAGAAGATTCATGCATGCCCGAACCACTTTATCCTATATCGAAAAGAGTATGGATTGTTAGAGAGATGTCCGCAGTGCAACACAAGTCGATACAAACGTCCAAATGACTGTGTGGAGGACTACAATGACCACCAGAAGAAGAATAATAAGAGGTTGCAGAAGAGGAATAAAAATGTTATTGAAGACCATCCTGGAAAAAAGACGACGGAGAGGAAAGTTCCAGCCTTAGTAATGTGGTACCTACCAGTGATTGATCGCTTGAAACGTATGTTCTCTAATCCTAGAGATGCTGAACTATTAATCTGGCATTTCGCTGGGCGAAAGAAGGACGGAAAACTTCGGCACCCTGCGGATGCTAGGCAGTGGAAATCATTTGACCTGGCCCATCCAGATTTCTCGGACGATCCGAGAAATATCAGGATGGGACTTAGCACGGATGGAATGAATCCCTTTGGTGAGATGAGGAACCCACATAGTACGTGGCCAGTCTTTCTATGCTTGTTCAACATTCCATCATGGTTGTGCCGTAAAAGAAAATACCTTATGCTCACTACTCTAATTTCTGGTCCAAAACAACCTGGCAATGACATTTATATCTTTCTAGAACCTTTGATGGAGGATATGAAACGTCTATGGGAACATGGTGTCTGTGTGTGGGATGAGCACAAGAAAGAGCACTTCAATCTAAGAGCCATAATCTTTTGCACCATAGCTGACAACCCAGGACGCATGTCCCTAATAGGACAGGTTAAAGGAAAGACAGCATGTGTAGTGTGTGTGGATCAGACAGAATCTATGCATCTTCCATCATTCGTTAAGACGATATATATGTGACACCGCAGATTTTTACCAAAAAACCACAAATATCGAAGAAATAGGAACCATTTCGACGGTACAATCGAGCTTGGACAGCCTCCACGACATCGAGATGGCAAATTTCTATTTGAAATGGTAAAGAATATCAAAGTTGTTTTCGGAAAGAAGAGGAAGAAATCTGAAAAAATTTCAAAGGACGCTCCATTTAAAAAGCAGTCAATCTTCTTTAGATATTTGCCCTATTGGAAGGAGTTGGAGATTGGTCATGCTATCGATACAATGCACGTTGAGAAGAATGTCTTCGAAAGCACCATCGGTATTTTGTTAGACATACCGGGCAAATCAAAAGATGGACTAAAAGTACGAAGGGACCTTCAAACTCTCGGAATTAGACCCGAGCTTCACCCACAGGAAAGGGCCAATGGAAAATTTTTCCTTCTGGCTGCTAGCTATAACCTCACAATTGACGAGAAAAGATCAATCTGCAGGTGTCTACATGGAATTAGAGTTCCAACAGGATTCTCAACGAATATAAAGAATATTGTCTCCGTAGCAGATTTGAGGATGAGCGGCTACAACACTCATGATTGTCATGTTATGCTTGGGCTATTCCTCGCCATCGCAGTAAGAGGAATCAAACATTCATTTCTGAAGATGGTGATAACACGCATGTGTCACTTTTTCAATGTCATAACAAAGATGGTGATCGACACTGAAGAGTTAAATGAATTACGTAAACAAATGAGGGAGACTATGTGTCAGCTTGAGATGTGCTTTCCTCCTTCATATTTTGATATTATGGAGCACTATATGATACATATAGCAGACCAAATCTTTGTTCTCGGTCCAACGTACCTGCACAATATGTATGCGTACGAGCGTCTAATGGTTATCTTCAAGGGTTACGTACGAAATCGTGCTTATCCAGAGGGTTCCATGATAGAGGGCTACATGACTGAGGAAGTCATTGAGTGCTACACAGATTACATAAGAGATGGAAGACCAATAGGAGTTCCCGTGTCCCGGCACCATGGAAGACTCACCGGTAAAGGAACTAAAGGCAGGAAAATCATACGAGACAATAGTTACCAAACAATAAGAGAATCACATTACAGTGTAATGCATCAGTTGGCGATTATGAGACCATATGTTGAACAACACCTGCAAGAGCTTCATGAAAAGAATGAAGATCGCGATGAACAATGGATTATGAAAGAACACAAAATTTATTTCACATCATGGCAGAGGGATCTAAACCTTTCGATTGGAGAAACCGACGAAGACATGATGATAAATAAATTGTCTTATGGTCCATTGAGCATGGTTAAAACATGGCAAGTGTATGACATCAATGGTTTCACATTCTATACCAAAGCAAAGGATCAAAAGAGTTAGCGCCAAAATAGTGGTGTCAGAGGAGAAGCAGAAGATAGCACTGGACAAAAGAATGCTTACTATGGATACATCGAAGAAATATGGGAACTTAACTACGGGAACTCTATAGAAATCCCTGTATTTAAGTGCTAGTGGGTCAGACATCCAGAAGGTGTGGAGGTGGGTGATTACGGGTTTACGATAGTTGACCTTAATAAGGTGGCTTATAAAGATGACCCTTGGATACTCGCTCAATCCGTGGCACAAGTATTTTACATACTTGATCCTAAAGATGAGAAAAATACATCGTTGCTCCAGGAAAACAAAGAATTGTTGGAGTTGATGGAGCCGAAGACGAAGAAGAATACAATCAGTTTGATGAGGTGCCGTTTTTCATTGACATATCAAGGATCAATGTGGTTGAAGAAAAATTGTCATTTGGCAGTGTGATTCCTTATCTACGCACCAATTGCGATGGAAAATTAGTGCAAGGCTAGATCATTTATGTTTAGCGTGCGTATTTGTAAAATCAATTATGTCATTTATTGTTAAAACATGTTCAAGATCAAATGAGGATTTAATTAAACATCAATAGAAATTTTTTTAAAATATTTAATGTTTGGGGCCAACAGCAAGGTTCAAATCTCAAACCGCCTGCCGGCAGCGAGGTTCGAACCTCGAACCGCATGGCCCCAAGTGAGCCCCCCGCACCACTGCGCTACTAAGTGTTTCACGTCATTGTAGGAAGTGTATTATATGCTAGATATATAATCCCTACCTCTATTAGTAGTGGCGGGCTGGATGACGTCAGCATGCCCGCCACTGCTAATACACCTATATATACTTTCCACTACCGCCGTCCGAAAACCTAGTTTCATTTTCTAAACCCTAAACTGCCATGTCACCCCCCTCCTCCCGTCGCCATCGTCGACGTCCCGGAGCACGTCGCCACTGCCCTCCGCCCGTCACCGCCTTCCTCGGAGCCCGTCGGCCAGCGCCGCCTGTCGCCGCCAGTTAGTAAATGATTATTAACCTATCTTTGATCTTATTTTATTCGAGCTTAGGGTTAAAATGATTTCTAATTGTTATATTAATTTATGCATGGTAATATAATTTAGTATAATATTACTAGTAGAATGCACTATAACAATAATGTTTTTTAATGTACTATAAAAAATTTCCGAGAAAAAAATTTCCACTATAACAATAATGTTTTTTAATGTTATATCAATGTGACAAAAAAATTACAGATGCATATATGTTGCCATATATTCAAGAGATTAATTAACCAAAGTATATATGTTGCCCACTAATTTCCCACTAGCCATTCCCGACCCCCAACCTCGACGACAGCGCCCTCCTCGCCGGTTCACGATGGCTCCTCCTAAGATTGAACCAAACAGTGGATCCTCAGACTCTACATCAAGTGGCGTGTGTGAGGTTTGCAAATGCGGTAAACATAAGGTACATGGTATAGTTTGGAGTTGTTTGGCAAAGAAAGTGATTCTCATAATGGACTCCGACTCGGAGGATGACTCGCGATCGCCGCAACCAGATAGGGTAAGTGTTGGCAGACGGAAGAATGATGAGACAACCGGTGGTAGAGGGAAACATGCCGAGGCTAGCGGTGTAAAAGGGAAGCATGTAGAGCAATGCGGCAGCAAGAGGAGGAAGGAGGCAAGATCCTCTTTTTATGCAAATTTTATATTTTTATCATCCAATTCAATCATTGATAAGTTGTTCTCACTATCGCCGCCGCGTGTATTTTCTTGTTCAGGAACATGGAGAGCAGTTCAGACTGCCTGATGATGCCGAGTTTGTTGAGGATTGGCAAGTTGAGGCTTTTAATCTGTTTAACCAGAAATAGGTTGGGTTTGTGCCGAGGAAGAAGAAGAAGCTCCAAACCATATCTTTCTTTTGGGTTTGACCAGTAGTGCGTTTCGATGTGTAAGCTGGTTTCCCCAGCCTGGACTTGTGTTTGTTTACTTGCTTTCAAATAAACGTGATGTGTCAAGCGAGCCCCCGCACCACCGCGCTACAAAGTCTCGATCATATCGTAACAACATGACAAGTCTTGTCTTTTTTAGACTTTATTTTATTTTTTGAGGATTAAAAAACTATAAAGATACATGTTGTCGATCGAGTGTTTTGGCAACCTACATTTTTTATGATGGTTTTAAATTTATTGGATAATAACTAAAAATAGAGTCAAAAACATTAATATGGTTTTTCTATAAAGTTTGGTTCATTATTTCATGTCTTGTAGTTCAAATTTAACTTATTTTGACTTTGATCATAAAAACACACTTAGTGAAATAAAAAAGAGTAAATTGAGAAATAAAAATACCAATTTTTTTAATACATGTCTAACGTAAACCAAGGCAGGAAATGCCATTTTTTAAAATTTATAAGTTATGATGTATTTTATTGTTAAAATAATCAAGTTCAAATGAGGATTCAAACATCAATAATAAAAAATGTGCTGAGAATTAGAACAGAAATGAAAAAATGTTTGGAAGCCAGCAGCAAGGTTCAAACCTCAAACCGCTTGACGGCAGCAAGGTTCGAACCTCAAACCACATGGCCCCAAGTGAGCCCCCGCACCACTGCGCTACCAAGTGTTTCTCGACATTGTAGGCAGCGTATGTGTTGGACCGGAAACGGCGACCAGAGGGGGGGTGAATTGGAGCTTTTAAAATTTCAGGCTAAAAGTAGCCTTCTATTTTAATACAGTCTACTGCGGAACAGGCTTCGAACACACCCTTCGAAGTTCAGGTTCGGAGTTGTTTGATGGCTCCGAACACAGGCTTCGCAAGGGGTAAAAGTCCGAAGTCAAGCAGACTTCGCTCCACACACAACCCCAAAAAACAACTCTGCTAAGTCAGTGCAGGCTCCGCACACAGGGTGCTTTGAGCAGACTTCGCACTTCACCCTTCGCAAGAGTGGACTACCCTCTGAGGACTTCGACCAAATACTTAGCGTCAGCAACTAGTGCTGGGCTTCGTACTTCGAAGCTCTAAACGCACACTAACAGACTTCGCTAGGGTCTTCGTCACAATAAAACACGAGCTTCGATCAGGGCTTCGCTAGTAAGCAGCGAGGTCTAGCCTCCTGTTACACAGAGCGAACGCACACTGAAAAACACACTTCGCACAAAACACCCTTCGCCTAGACAGGCTTCGGTGCACTACAACTAGCGAGGTATGCAAGACAAGCTCAAGCAGAAAGACAACACAGAAGCAGGGCTTCACTGCTTGAACACGGAACACAGTAAAAGTGAACTCTCTGGATGAATACAGTATGCGGAGGCTAGTACAAGAGCTCAACAGTAAATGCTCAAAGTGTTAAATGTTACCTACCCAGCCCCCATATTTATAGCCACTATTCACCCAAGTGAATTGACTACTTTACCCCTAGGGTTTACATTGGTTTTGTCTCTACAGAACAGAGGGGTACAAAAGGTAGTCAACTTTATTCTAGAGGCTTCTCTGTCAGCTTTGCAGAGGGGACAGCGTCAGCTTTTTGCAGAGCAGACAATGTTAGCCTTTGCAGTCTTTGACCTTTCTGAAGCCCCCTTCGCACGTGAGGGGTGCGGTAGCTTCGGCGAGAAGCCTTGAGCCTGACGGACTTTGCTTCACCGAAGATAGCCTCCGATATAGTGACGGTTTTGAGCCGAAGCTGTCAAAGCCCTTGAGCCTTCGCACCAACACCCTCGGAGTGGACCACCACGGCTTCGCAGCTACTCCCAGCTCGAACTACGTCAGCCCGTGTACCGAAGCCATGCATGGCCGAAGTACCTCAAGTCAACCTCGCTCTGGAGCTAGCCTCGCTCTGAAGCCTGCTTCACTCCGAAGCCCCACCTTCAGAGTACCACCCTTCAAAGTCCCTCCTTCGTCCAAGGCCTCCGCATGAAGCATTCCATGAGCACTTCGTCGCAGTGTCTCTCCCCGAGCACACTCCTCGACGAGCCTCACCCGGACCATGCCTTCGATGCACCTCGACTTCTGAGACCTTCGTCGGGTACCTTCGAGTGTCTCTCTCCGGAGCACACCTCGAAACCTTTGCCTCTGCTGAGGACTTGATCCACCATACTCCGAAGTCACTCCATCCGGAGTACCCTTCGAAGTGCCTCGCCTCCGAGGACTTCGTCTCGGAGTACCTTCACCCGGAGCCACGCTCCGCACTTACTGCCTTCTCCTGATGTACCTCGACCCGAGGTCCGACCTAGACCCCTTCGCAGCCACCCTGACGGAGCTCCCTGCTCCACTGGCATCAAGCCTCCCGCTTGACCCAGGTTCACCTGCTACGAACCGTCTGTCGCCTCCGAAGTCCCCTGCGCACCACAGACAGACAGACAAGTGTATCCAGTACTCCGGAGACCTCTCCAGGTTAGCAACCTTCGGCACGCACTCTGGTGTACCGCCCAAAGTACCGAGACCTTCGGTACAACCCAGTCATCGTGTATTGTCGGACCCTTCCGACAGGCACACTCCGCTGCAACAGCTGCAGCAACCTCCGAACACCTTCGGAGATCCACCCTCCAAACCCCTTCGGAGTTCCAACCTCCGAACCCCTTCGGAGATACCCCTTCGAACCAGAGGTTAAACTCTGTCAATCACTCATCACAGACTCCGAAACCAACCCTTGGTTTCTCAATCTCCCCCTTGATGAGTGGATTGACAACCAAATTCAAGTTCAAGAAAATTTAAAGAATTTCAGCACACAAGTGACCATAAAAACTCAGAAACGAGCCAAATCATGTCACTTGATAAAAGAATTTTCCTTCCCCTTTTCAAAAGAGTAAACGCTCCTTCAGCAAATCTCCCCTTTTGCAAGATAAAAACTCCCCTGGGTAATTTAATTGTACCCCCTTGCAACAGAGAACTCAAAAATTTCTCCCCGTTTGGCAATGCAAGCATCAAGGAGCATTCAAAAGATGCATAGCTTCGATATGAGCAGAATTGCAAAGACATATAAAGCAAAAATATGCCAATACCAAATATCATGTGCTCAGCTCAATTTAACATTCTCTAAAAGCATGATGACAACATGTGATTTTGTCATTTTGAAATAAAAGCATCACCACTCAATCACGGTAACTAGACAAGTAAAAGCAAGGACTGCGCAAAGCTAGTCATTTTCTACTCTAGACAGACAAGTCCAGTTCAAGTGGAGCAGTGAAAAGCAAACTTGATGATCAATGAATTTTGTTGTTCTTTTCTTAGTGCCAGGGGTTATTTGTTTGTCCACCTTATAATGTCCAATCAGGCCAAGCCTAGGCATGAAAGCCATCAGAAGCTTAAAGCAATGATTTTGGCATACACTACACTATTCCAGTTCAGACCAATGTGCAATGGTAAGCAGTCTAGAATAGAGCAGTGTGACAAACAAACCCACCTGGATCTTTTAACTTTGAAGCATGCAAATCATGGATTTTTGATTTTGATTTAAAAGAATAAATATTTATGAATATCCATGAATATGTAGAACAATTTTTCAAGTTGCAATTTTTAGCATCCAGAGAAAAGGAGTCTTGCTATCAAGCAGATAAAAGATAGCTAAAGCAGTCTTGCCTACACATGCTAGATACAAGATTGAGCAGTGAGCATGATTTTGAGTTTGAAAAGAAAACATCATGCACATTAATGTTTTAGATAAATTAAAAAGAGCTGAGCTGACATGATTTCATGAATTAAGATCAGGCATATAAATGCAAAAGATGTAAATGCAATTCCACACACGACGAGCACATGCAAGAAGATTAAAGCCTGCTCCCCCTCACAAAATGCCGTAAGGGTGACAGATGCCAAGTTCCCCACGCAAGTAGGCAAATCGAGAAGCATCGAGGGGTTTCGTGAAAATATCGGCTAGCTGGTGTTGGGTATCAACATATTGAAGTTCAATATCACCCTTCTCATTGTGATCTCTGAGAAAATGATATCACACATCAATGTGTTTGGTTTTGGAGTGCTGAACCGGGTTGTTTGCAATACAAATAGCACTAGTGTTATCACAAAAAAGTTGAACACTCTTATAATCTAACCCGAAATCCCGCAAAGTGGAAACCATCCACAAAATCTGAGAGCAACAGCTAGCTGCAGCAACATATTCGGCCTCAGCCGTCGATTGTGCAACACTAGACTGTTTGCGGGAAGACCAGCAAACCAAAGATGTACCCAGAAAATGACAAGTACCAGAGGTACTTTTCCTATCAATCCTACACCCAACAAAATCCGCATCAGAATAACCTCGAAGACATAAAGATGAAGACGCAGAATACCATATGTCGAACTCAAGGGTATGTTTGAGATACCTTAGAATGCGTTTTACCGCTTGGTGGTGCGAAGCTCGTGGTGAAGCCTGAAAACGAGCGCACAGACACACTGCGAAGTGTATGCCCGGCCTCGTAGCAGTCAAGTAGAGGAGGGAGCCGATCATGCTTCGGAACTCGTTCTGATCTACGGCTTCTCCATCTTCGTCAGGGTCCAATGCTACAGATGCAGCCATTGGAGTGGCGAGGGGCTTCGCATCTGCCATGTCGAATTTCTTGAGCAGGTCCTTGGTGTACTTCGTCTGGTGAACGAAGGTACCTTGTTTTCTTTGCTTGATTTGCAAACCAAGGAAAAATGTAAGCTCGCACATCATGGACATCTCGAATTCCCTGCTCTTGGTATCTGCAAACTCGGCGACCAAAGCATGAGAAGAGCCACCAAAGATGATATCATGCACATAAATCTGAACTAGGAGGAAATCTTTGCCATGCTTGAGAGTAAACAGGGTTTTATCAACAGAGCCCATCAAATACCCTCGCTCAAGCAGAAAAGACTTAAGTCTGTCATACCATGCCCGAGGGGCCTGCTTGAGTCCATAAAGAGCCTTATGAAGTTTAAGGACTCTGTGTGGGTACTTGGGGTTTTCAAAACCAGGGGGTTGTTTTACATAGACATATTCACCTATGAAGCCATTAAGAAAAGCACTTTTGACATCCATTTGATAGAGTTTGAATCCCCGGGATGTCGTAAAGGCAAGCAAAATCCTAATGGCCTCAAGGCGAGCAACAGGTGCAAAAGTTTCAGTAAAATCAATCCCTTCTAGTTGAGAATAACCCCGAGCTACGAGTCTAGCCTTGTTTCTAATTATAGTCCCATCCTCCCCTTATTTGTTTTTGAAAATCTATTTTGTTCCAATGAAATGAATATTTGGTGGAGGATCAACTAAAGTCCAGACTTGGTTTCTCTCAAAATTTTCAAGTTCCTCATGCATGGCATTGATCCAACTAGAATCAGAAAGTGCATGACTAACATCTAAGGGCTCAAAAGAAGCAACAAAAGCTGAATCAATGAAATGAGCATGAGAACGTGTTACCCTTTGATCAAGCTCACCAATGATCTGCTCGGGAGGATGCATCCTTTGAACATGGTGTGGAGCCTCACGACGGGATGCAGTCTCCCCCTCAACTTGTGCGTTGGAGTGGTCCAAGATGACCGATGTCGAGGTAGTTGCTTCGGGACCTCTTGCCGAAGTGGTTGAAGCGGGGTCAGCTTCGAGGGTTGATGTCGAGGGTAGTAGGGGTTCATCCTCGAACTCTCCGGGATCTTCTTCTTCGAAGATGGTCTGTTCCATGTCGTGTTCATTTGCCTGTTCAAGAGCAGAACTAACAGAGGGGGTCGATTCATCAAAAGTCACATCACATGACTCGATGACAGTGTTAGTTTCCAAGTTATAAATACGATACGAATGACCATGGGTAGTGTAACCCATAAAGATCCCGTCAGAAGAACGCGACTCAAATTTATCCAAATTACCACGTTTTAGGATGAAGCAGCGATAGCCAAATACTCGAAGATGAGTAACCTTGGGCTGTCTCCCAAAACGTAGCTCATAAGATGTCAAATTTAAAATTGAGCGCAAGAAGATTCGGTTTGAGATGTAACATGCAGTGTTCATGGCCTCATCCCAGAATTTCTAGGAGTCCTATGCTCATCAAGCATCATCCTAGCCATCTCAACCAAAGTGCGGTTCTTCCTCTCAACGACACCGTTCTGTTGAGGAACCCGCGGAGCAGAGAATTGATGTTCTATGCCATGCTCCATGCAAAAGTCAACAAAGAGACTGTTTTTGAACTCGGTGCCATTATCACTTCGAATGAATTTTAATGCACCAGGGAGTTCAGTGAAAAGTCTCAAAGCCAAGCTCCGAAAGTGTGAAAACACTTCATCCTTGCTGGCAAGAAAGAAGACCCAAGAGTAGCGAGAGAAATCATCGACAATCACTAAAACATACCACTTGCCGCCTAAAGAACTAACCCGAGAAGGACCTACAGTGTCCATGTGGAGAAGTTCTCCGGGTTGTTCAGTCATCACTGTGGTGACTGGCGAATGCGAAGCGGCAATCATTTTTCCATGTCGACAAGGAGCGCAAACTAAATTCTTCTCAAACTTGAGCTTGGGCAATCCTCGGAACAGACCTAGGGCACTCAGACGAGCGAGCAATTCAAAGCTCATATGCCCTAGTCTCCTATGCCACTTCCAAAGCTCAGAGGTAGAATGTGCAACAAGACAGTGAGAAGAACCAGATGACTCAGAAAAGTCAGCTCCAAAAACTCTCCCAACTCTAAAAATCTTACAAACCACAATGCCATCAGAATTGAGCACTTGCGAAGTATCGCGATGAAATCGCACTTCGAAGCCCTCATCAAGCAACTAAGATACAGACAGCAAATTGTATCCCAGGTTTTCAACCAAAGCAACATCTTTGAGAGTTAAATTCGAGTTAATTCTTACCACACCTTTACCTTTCACTCTACTCCTTCGATTGTTACCGAAGGTGATATGTTCCCTTTGCTTGGTTGTTGTGAGGCTGGAGAACCATGCTGCATCTCCGGTCATATGGCGCGAACAACCGGAGTCCATGATCCACGTGCCCTCCAAGCCTCGATCTGTCGCCTACACGTGATAAGAATATCTCGATCGCTAAGTGCTGGGGTGAGTGAAAAAATGACGAGGCATCCAGCACTGAGTGACACGAGTAGTAGGCACAGTAAAAGTAGATGGTCTACGCACAAGATAATCTGAATGATGCAAAGTGCGAGGTCTACCTATATGCTGTGATCGAACAACATGTCGAGGTCTCCTACTCTGACGTGGTACAAAGCTACTCGCCCGGGGTCTACCACCATATGGAACATGGTGAACACCTCGAGGAGCAAAACCTCTCCGAGAAGCACGAGGAGCCTCAAAAGCAGGACGATAGTAAAACTCAGACTCATGCATACCTAAAGATGGGTAATGCATGTCCTGGTAACTCATCGCCTAAGAGCGTCGCTCATCCTTGATGCGACGAAAACAGAACCCAACCAAATGACTCGCCCGCTGACAGTAGGAACAATGAAAAACTCTCCTAGGGGCACTCTCATGGGTCACAGGAGCAACTCTCACAGGCTCCTTGGGCTTCTGCTGAGTGGTTTCTTGGGAGGGATTTTCTTGGCAGGAGGAGTGGTTTTCTTTTGAGCTCGGGTAGGTTTCTTGGCTGATGGAGTGTCTAACAGAGCTCTCTCTTTCTCTAAGGTAGTGGGTGAGGTGAAAACAGTTTTGTTCTTACTGTCTGAAGATATCCTCTCAAAACCCAAGCCTAGAGCTACCCCTGCTCTGTCAGCACACATCTTGGTATTGGCCAAGAGCAAATCCATCCTACCCTTTCCCTCAGTGCATTTATTAACCACGGAAAGAAGGTATTCATTTTCACTCATGAGGTTCTCAGCTCGCTCTCTAACAGTGCCTAGCTGGTCCTTAAGGGTAATGCACGTGTCACAAACAGGCTGCACATCCTTAGAACTACCGGCCCTATCCAATCTAGCCTATAAATCATGAACATGCTTATCACGTAAATTAATGCTCTCACGCAATAAAGAACAGTTCATGCATTCAATATTATCATGAGGTCTAGAATCCACCGCCAAAAGCTGCTTTTGTGTAGTCTCAAGCTCAGAAAGAGTTTGAGCATGTACAGAACGCAACTGAGCAAGCTCACCCATGACTATAGTACAAGATTCACATTCAGCATCATTTACTTTAGATTTAAGCATGGCATATTTAGTAGAAACAGATTCTAGACTAAGTCTAAGGTCTTTTCTTTCTCTAGCGGCTTGCACAAGTAATCTATCCTGACCGAGAACTACTTCATTCAGCTCATCTAATTTAATTAATAGCTGGTCAGATGATAGTGGTACCTCAGATGAGTCAAGCTCATCGCCGCTGTGATCGCTGTCGGCCATGAAGCAAAGGCGGGTGAAGTCTCGTCCCTTCTTGTCCTTCTTGTCCTCCTTCCTTGGGGACTCCTCCTCCTCAGAGCTCGACTCCTCAGTTGAGGAAGTGTCGATGTCGCTAAGAGCAGCAACAAATGCTCTGGAAGCGGCTTTAGCTACTCTCTTAGCCATTTTGCCGTGCTTGCCCTTCACAAAAGGCTTCCTCTCCTTCTTGTGGTATTTAGGGCGCTCACTCTCATCTCTCTTCTTGAGTTTTGGGCAATTGGCCTTAATATGAGAAGTGTCGCCACATTCAAAGCAACCACTAAAACCACTTCTCCTCTGATCCCGTCTCTCATGATGAAAGCGGGTAAACCTTCTGGCAATGAGAGCAAGCTCATCATCATCCAGAGTGTCCACCTGCTCCTTTGTGACGGAGACCAGGGAGGACAAAGCAAAACCATCTGCAAGAACACAAGTACCAGATGTGCTTGGTTCTGCAGTGGTGCCACGGCTAGTGCTAGAAACCAATGCCAACGGCTGTGGCAAGGAGTTTCTGTGCACTGCAAGAGATGCCTTGGCAATCTCTGTGGACTTTAGCTTGCTGAAGAGCTCATCACAGGTCAATGTGTCATAACCTGCAGACTCCTCAATGCTGGATATCTTCACTTCCCATATGCTACGATCAAGAGCATAGAGAAGCTTGATAGCCCTGTCATGATCATTGTAAGCAAGCGTCCCGTTGGATCGCAAGTTACTCACTATCGCATCAAAGCGAGAAAACATGGCATCTATAGATTCACCAGGTGCCTGCACAAACAACTGATACTGTTGATTGTATGTGCTTTGGCGCCTGGCCTTGATCTGTGTAGAGCCCTCATGAAAAATAGTGAGTGTTGACCAAATTTTCCTAGCAGTCCTAAGGTGCTGCACCCTATCAAACTCACTCCGGCTCAAACCAATCAACAGTATATTCCTAGCCTTGGAGTTGGCATTATACTGATCTTTTTCTGTTTGAGAGGTGCGAGTCTCAGGGATGGAGTATTGTGAGTCCACAATCTCCCAAATTGCATTTCCTTGGCTTAGCAAGTAAGTCTCCATGCGCACCTTCCAGTATGCAAAGTCAGTCCCATCGAACAGAGGAATTTTACTAGCTCTGTCCATGATGCCAATAGATCACAAAACCGGTTAAGGTCAACTGGTGATCTTAACCCGCTCTGATACCAATTGTTGGACCGGAAATGGCGACCAGAGGGGGGGTGAATGGGAGCTTTTAAAATTTCAGGCTAAAAGTAGCCTTCTGTTTTAATACAGTCTACTGCAGAACAGGCTTCGAACACACCCTTCGAAGTTCAGGTTCGGAGTTGTTTGATGGCTCCAAACACAGGCTTCGCAAGGGGTAAAAGTCCGAAGTCAAGCAGACTTCGCTCCACACACAACCCCGAAAAACAACTCTGCTAAGTCATTGCAGGCTCCGCACACAGGGTGCTTCGAGCAGACTTCGCACTTCACCCTTCGCAAGAGTGGACTACCCTCTGAGAACTTCGACCAAATACTTAGCGTCAGCAACTGGTGCTGGGTTTCGTACTTCGAAGCTCTAAACACACACTAACAGACTTCGCTAGGGGCTTCGTCATGATAAAACACGGGCTTCGATCAGGGCTTCACTAGTAAGCAGCGAGGTCTAGCCTCCTGTTACACAGAGCGAACGCACACTGAAAAACACACTTCGCACAAAACACCCTTCGCTTAGACAGGCTTCGGTGCACTACAACTAGCGAGGTATGCAAGACAAGCTCAAGCAGAAAGACAACACAGAAGCAGGGCTTCGCTGCTTGAATACGGAACACAGTAAAAGTGAACTCTCTGGATGAATACAGTATGCGGAGGCTAGTACAGGAGCTCAACAGTAAATGCTCAAAGTGTTAAATGTTACCTACCCAGCTCCCATATTTATAGCCACTATTCACCCAAGTGAATTGACTACTTTACCCCTAGGGTTTACATTGGTTTTGTCTCTACAGAACAGAGGGGTACAAAAGGTAGTCAACTTTATTCTGGAGGCTTCTCTGTCAGCTTTGCATAGGGGACAGCGTCAGCTTTTTGCAGAGCAGACAATGCCAGCCTTTGCAGTCTTTGACCTTTCTGAAGCCCCCTTCGCACGCGAGGGGTGCGGTAGCTTCGGTGAGAAGCCTTCAGCCTGACGGCCTTTGCTTCACCGAAGATAGCCTCCGATACAGTGACGGTTTTGAGCCGAAGCCGTCAAAGCCCTTGAGCCTTCGCACCAACACCCTCGGAGTGGACCACCACGGCTTCGCAGCTACTCAAGTCAACCTAGCTCCGGAGCTAGCCTCGCTCCGAAGCCTGCTTCACTCCGAAGCCCCACCTTCGGAGTACCACCCTTCAAAGTCCCTCCTTCGTCCAAGGCCTCCGCATGAAGCATTCCATGAGCACTTCGTCGCAGTGTCTCTCCCCGAGCACACTCCTCGACGAGCCTCACCCGGACCATGCCTTCGATGCACCTCGACTTCTGAGACCTTCATCGGGTACCTTCGAGTGTCTCTCTCCGGAGCACACCTCGAAACCTTTGCCTCTGCTGAGGACTTGATCCACCATACTCCGAAGTCACTCCATCCGGAGTACCCTTCGAAGTGCCTCGCCTCCGAGGACTTCGTCTCGGAGTACCTTCACCCGGAGCCACACTCCGCACTTAATGCCTTCTCCTGATGTACCTCGACCCGAGGTCCGACCTAGACCCCTTCGCAGCCACCGTGACGGAGCTCCCTGCTCCACTGGCATCAAGCCTCCCGCTTGATCCAGGTTCACCTGCTACGAACCGTCTGCCACCTCCGAAGTCCCCTGCGCACCACAGACAGACAGACAAGTGTATCCAGTACTCCAGAGACCTCTCCGGGTTAGCAACCTTCAGCACGCACTCCGGTGTACCGCCCAAAGTACCGAGACCTTCGGTACAACCCAGTCATCGTGTATTGTCGGACCCTTCCGACAGGCACACTCCGCTGCAACAGCTGCAGCAACCTCCAAACACCTTCGGAGATCCACCCTCCGAACCCCTTCGGAGATCCAACCTCCGAACCCCTTCGGAGATACCCCTTCGAACCAGAGGTTAAACTCTGTCAATCACTCATCACAGACTCCGAAACCAACCCTTGGTTTCTCAGTATGCTAGATAATCCCTACTACCCATATTAGTAGTGGCGGGAATGATGACGTCACCAGCTCGCCACTGCTAATCCTTTTAGTAGTGGCGGTCGCATGATGTCATCGGCCCGCCACCACTAAGTCGAGTGACGTACACTAAGGCAGAAAAATACCAACTTTTTAAATTTGATAAGTTATGATGTATTTTTATTGTTAAAAAAAATTCAAGTTCAACGAGGATTTAAACATCAATAAAAAAGTGCTTAAAATTTAAAAAGTACAAAACAGAAAAAATGTTGAATTGGCGCCAGCAGCAAGGTTCGAACCTCAAACCGTCTGTCGGCAGCAAGGTTTGAACCTCAAACCGCATGGCACCAAAGCACCCCCCGCACCACTGGGCTACAAAGTATTTCTCGGCAATGTGTGCAGTGTATGCTAGATAATCCCTACCTCTACGTGGACTTTTTTGCATTTAAATACCAATTTCTGTTAATGAAAAATACCAATTTTTGCAATTAGAATATTGGTGTTGTATTTTTATTGTACAAAAAGTTTCAAGTTCAAAGGAAGAATCAACTATAGGTTTTGCTTTCAAACCTGAGTCATTTCATCTCTAAACCCTAATTCATCCCCAGAGAATCTTAGGTTTCTTAACGCCCTACATGATTATTTTATCGAAACAATTTTATTTTTTATGACAACATCTATGGATCGATCATATCGTAACAACATGACAAGTCTCATCTTTTTTAGACTTTATTTTATTTTTTGAGGATTAAAAAACTATAAAAATACAAGTTGTCGATCGAGTGTTGTGGAAACCTACATTTTTATGATGGTTTTAAATTTACTGGATAATAACTAATTATAGAGTAAAAAACATGAATATGGTTTTTCTATAAATTTTGGTGAATTATTTCATGTCTTGTAGTTCAAATTGAACTTATTTTGACTTTGATCATAAAAACACACTTAATGAAATAAAAACAGTAAACTAAGGAAGAAAAATACCAATTTTTGCAATTAGAATATTGGTGTTGTATTTTTATTGTACAAAAAGTTTAAATTTCAAAGGAAGAATCAACTATAGATTTTGCTTTCAAACCTCAATCATTTCATCTCTAAACCCTAATGGCCTAATGCATCCCCGGAGAGAATCTCAGGTTTCTTAATAAAATACCAACTTTTTAAATTTGATAAGTTATGATGTATTTTTATTGTTAAAAAAATCAAGTTCAAACGAGGATTTAAACATCAATAAAAAAGTGCTGAAAATTTAAAAAAGTACAAAACAAAAAAATATTGTTTTGGCGCCAGCAGCAAGGTTCGAACCTCAAACCGCCTGCCGACAGAAAGGTTCGAACCTCAAACCGCATGGCACCAAAGCACCCCCCGCACCACTACGCTACATAGTCTTTCTCGACAATGTGTGCAGTGTATGCTTGATAATCCCTACTAACCATATTAGTAGTGGCGGTCGGTGACGTCAGTGGCCCGCCACTACTAAGAGAAATATCAGTGGTGGCATGCTGATGTCAGCGTATGCCCGCCACTACTATACTGGTAATATATAGTTTTTCCCACCCGCCCAGACTAAACCCTAGTAGTGGCGGTCGGTGACGTCAGCGGCCCGCCACTACTATGTCTTCGCCCGCCACTACTACAATAAATATCAGTGGCGAGCATGCTGACGTCAGCGTGTGCCCGCAACTACTATACTAGTAATATATAGTTTTTGGCTCCCGCCTAGACTAAACCCTAGTTCATTTGCAAATCAAACTCCCACCGTCCCCTCGGAGACCATCGCCGCCACCGTTTCCCGGCGCCGTCACCAGAGCCGGCCCGTCGCCACCGTCGGAGCCTGCCACCGCCCCCCAGAGCCCTTCACCGTGCACCGTCCCCGTCGCCGCCCCGGAGACCACCGCCGCCACCGGAGACTGACGCCACCACCGTTTCCCGGCGCCGTCACCGGAGCCGGCCCGTCGCCACCGTCGGAGCCTGCCACCACCCCCCAAAGCCCCGGAGATCACCGCCACCACCGGAGACCGCTGCCGCCACCGTTTCCCGGCACCATCACCGGAGCCGGCCCGTCCCCACCGTCGGAGCCCGCCACCGCCCCCCAGAGCCCTTCACCGTGCGCCATCCCCGTCGCCGCCTCGGAGACCGCCACCGCCACCGGAGCCCGGCCCGTTGCCGACAGGTAATTAGATAATCAGTCAAAAGCATGAGTAGAAACAAACTGAATTGAGAGAAGAACAATGTAGTCATTTATGAAAAAATTCATCTATATAATGCTCGGAATAAACGGTATCAAATATCAAATTGCTACATAAATGGGGTCTGTCACACTAAAGCCACTCTACACATGTGCCACTGCAGATGCTCATGTTATACTTATGTGGTGTTCTTTAACAATTTCCCTTAAAACAACATAATAGGGTTCATGTTTCAAAAATAGGTGTGTACATCTATAGTTGATGCGGAGACCAAATTTAATACTTTTATTATCTAACATAAGAGCTTTGACCCACTACAATTTGGTTTATATAACATCCTAGTGTGGTTTCTTGTGTGATACTATCAAGTGGTACAACGAAAGAGTGGTTTTGCCATTCTTCTGGTCAATTTGGAGTGAAAATTTGTGATCTCCGGGGATCCTAAATCCATCAGTCACCATGAAACCCAACATATTCACCATGAAAATGGTGATCCAATATACTAGCTCTTGATCATTACTATATGATGTTTTTAACATTAATTCTGGTGTTAAAAATATTATATATTAGTGACCATAGGGAGTACCTTATAATCTCCAAAGATGAACAATACAGACTATCTCCTGCTCTTCACTTGTTTGATAAAATGTCAATGCCTTATGTATGGTGATTTTCCTAATTGAATTTGTGGATAGTTATCATTTGTAGAACCACTGTATACTACTTTGTTACACCTATTTTGGCATTGATTAATGGAAATGTACCATTCACCCAATATATATTAGTCTAATTTTGGGTGAAGTCTTCTATATCTAAGTTATGCCATGAGAAATATTGCATACCACATTACCACTTTTTTAGAACAACTTTTAGAGGCCTATGATGCAAATAGTAATTGAGTTATCTCATGTATGTCATCAAGCCGTGGGACACATCCATTCCTGTCAACAACTTCTTCTTTCTCGTGTTGCTGACAGGGAATGGATGTGCTCACGGTTCCATGGCAGCCATGAACATATTTGAAAAACAACACAAAATATGCTGAGGCCTAAACAACACTGTGATCAGTTTACTACTGCTATTATTTCTAAGGCTACTATATACTAATCCTCAAGTTCATCCGGCTAAAGGCCAACATTAGATTCTGCAATTCTTTTTAGAGGCCTATGATGCAAATAGTAATTGAGTTATCTCATGTATGTCATCAAGCCGTGGGACACATCCATTCCTGTCAACAACTTCTTCTTTCTCGTGTTGCTGACAGGGAATGGATGTGCTCACGGTTCCATGACAGCCATGAACATATTTGAAAAACAACACAAAATATGCTGAGGCCTCAACAACACTGTGATCAGTTTACTACTGTTATTACTTCTAAGGCTACTATACTAATCCTCAAGTTCATCCGGCTGAAGGCCAACATTAGATTCTGCAATTCCTTTTAGAGTCCTATGATGCAAATTGTTATTGAGTTATCTCATGTATGTCATCAAGCCATGAGACACATCCATTCCCGTCAACAGCTTCTTCTTTCTCGTGTTGCTGACAGGGAATGGATGTGCTCATGGTTCCATGGCAGCCATGAATATTTTGAAAAACAACACAAAATATGCTGAGGCCTCAACAACACTGTGATCAGTTTACTACTGTTATTACTTCTAAGGCTACTATAGTAATCCTCAAGTTCATCCGGCTGAAGCCCAACATTAGATTCCACAATTCCTTTTAGAGGCCTATGATGCAAATTGTTAATGAGTTATCTCATGTATGTCATCAAGCCATGTGACACATCCATTCCCGTCAACAGCTTCTTCTTTCTCGTGGTGCTGACAGGGAATGGATGTGCACATGGTTCCATGACAGCCATGAACATTTTGAAAAACAACACAAAATATGCTGAGGCCTCAACAACACTAGAGAGAGAGAACAACACAATATCCTAACTTTAGGATTAGTATAGTGGCTTCGGAAGTAATAGCCTCTTAACTATGAAAATATGATAGCGGACCTTTTTGCATAACCAAAATTCTGATACATTAGCCTCTTAACTATGAATAGTTTATCTATGGCGGAAGAAGGACGTTCCATCGAGGAGCTCCTCTACGAGTCTCCCACAAAAACAAATAAAGAGGGTTCATCTAAAGGATCCTCCGATAGCGAATCTTCGTACCACTCTACGGAGAATGAACATCCAATGGAGACTAGGAAGAAGAGAACGAGAGAAGACGCCGATGAGGATTACATTCCTGAAGCTCAAGCGGAGGTAATTATTACGTTAGTAACAAGTCAGAGCAGCTTCTAACCGAGGATTACATTCCTGAAGCTCACATTGTCTATCATCGTAGGATCGTCCAAAGCGAGAAAGCAAGCATCGATTATTCCAAGTCGAGAAAAGAACAACTATTGTCCCAGCTATTGAGTCAGCTGAGCGAACAGATGTTGAGCCCGCTGCCACAACATCCTCTGCAAATGCGAAGAGGAGAGGGAAACGGGAGAAGAACAAGCTGCATACAGCTATCTATGAGGTTGAAGAAGTGCATGTTGATGGGGCTCCAAAGAAGCCAAAAGAAATCACAGCGAAGTGGTGTAACGACTGTGGATGTCTCGCCAGGGAGCGATGTAAGATCGTTTGGAAAAATTGGAAGACTGTCCCTGAAGCTACAAAGAACGAATTGTGGCAGCATATAAAAGCGCATTATAAATTCCCAGAAGACCGCTTAGAAGACGCTAAAGCTGCCACATTGAAGACTATCGGGAAGGCTCTCCGTACATTTAGGACTAAACTGAACACACAATACCTTAAGAAAGATGAGTCGCCGCTCAACGACTATGGCTTTATAACGCCAAATGAATGGAATGAATTCAAAATGCAGCATTTCTCGGAAGAAGCCAAACAAGAGAGCATCATGTTCAAAGAACTTAATAAGAAGAATAAGTTCCCACATAAACTTGGGCCAGGTGGATATAAGGCCAAGGAGGATGAGTGGAGTAGAAAGGAGGAGGAGGACCGTGCGGCTGGGTTACCTGAACAGTTTTCAGGTGCTGATCAGCGCACTAAGAGATGGCTCCTAGGTCGAGCTAAAAAAACACCCGAGGGCCAATATATGCTCTCCGACTCACGGACTAGTGAAGTATTCTAGAAAGCACAGGAAATCGCTGAGTTGGAGAAGACTGGAAAGTTCAAGCCGGGGGATGTAATGACCAGCTTACATCTGCTCTCGGAAATGAGAAACATCGAGGGCGCACCCGAGGTGTCTCTTCTATAGCACCCTAGAAAAATACTTTCAAGAAACAGGAGGGTGCCACATACAAGAAGCGTCAAGCACGCACAGACGACGCCGCAGAGCGCCATGCAGAGTGGGAGCGACACTTTTTTGGATTTATTAATGAGAATCCAAACATAATGCAGACTGCAGCGGGACAAATAATTGTGCCAGAGGTACAACTCGACGTACCAAGCAGTGTTGGCTCAGTACAAGACAAATTTCCTGTAAATTATATTAAAGAGGACACACCATGCAGCCTGCATGTACCGATAGGGCTCAAAGGGCATTCCCAAGAGGCTGCACGAGGCATTGCTATGCCTGGGGATTTATTTCACAATCGGCCTATTCCTGCAGACTATACCAAGGTTCAGGTCAATGAGATCACCAACGACAGATTTATTAATGACCCCTTGGATCTTCCAATGCCTGATGAGGGGATTGAGACAATCGGAGATGCTCTAAATAACTTTGTCCTATGGGCGAGCCGAGATATCAAATTACTGCAGACAAGTTCTCAGAGTAAATCGCCTATTGTCTCATCACAATCCTCCACATATCTTTCATCTCAGGATGTGCAAAATATAGGATCTTTATCACCTGTTGATGAGCGTGAGATAGAGGAAGAGGCAGAGAAAGAGTCAGTGCCTGATAAAGTGGCAGAAGTGATAGAATCGAAAGTGACTTCTGATCCTCAAGTGACAAAGCCAGTGCCACTGCTTGAGCCCACTGATGAGCCCAACACAAATGTGCCAGAGACAGATCAAATGCCAGTGCCAGTTCCGGCTGAGCCTCAAGTGCCGGTGGCCAAGCCCATAACAAAAGTGCCAGTGCTAGTTGCCGAGCCTGAAAAACAAGATGCTTGCCCAAAGCCAGCAATCCACAAGATAACTGTTCAAGCTGGGCAGTGTTCTGCGCCGAAATCTGAGATGCATAATTTTTTTACTACTATGGGGCAAACACGTTCTACGCCCGAAGCGGCTCCCATAAAGGCTCCAGTACAAAAGCATGCGGGCTCACTTTCTGTTGATAAATGGACCTACGGAGACGAGGATTATATCGAATACGAACCAGGCAAACCATTATTACCCCAAGGAGTACTTAAGAGTATGCCTTGGATGATGAAAACATTTCATGACTAGTACCTCGAAGCGTCTTCATTAGGAGTAACACAAATAGAACTGAAGGTTTCACAAGAAATATTCAACTCCCCAGAGTTTAAGCTTACACTATTTTTTGATGACTTCCATTGGATGTTTTGTCTGCAGCGAACCGCCATCACAAGCATGATGCTCTGGTGCATGTAAGTACTTTATACTTTGTCAATACAAAGAAAAAATAAATAATGTATTATATTGACTATTGTTTCAAAAACATATGCAGTTGTAATTCAATTTGTGACGAGTCTAATATATATGGGTACTTGAACCCGTCATTCATAAGCAAAAGTGCGTTGAACCCGACACTAAACCAGAACGATAGCAAGTACTGGACTGTGGGTAAGAAAAAATTTCAAAGAAAGATGTTCAATAAAGACGAAGACACACTTAAGAAGAAGAAAAGGAGTTGTGCCGCGTTGTATGATAAGTGGGGCATATAACTTTAAGTAAGTATACCCACTATATCCACTTAATCACATTTTATCGATTATGAAACTAACATAATCATATATTACTTCTTTCGATAGTGATCATTGGATTGCACTTCTGATATACCCAAAGAGCTCAAGGGTTTATGTGCTCGACTCGCTCGACAAACCCAAAAAAGAATATCAAGATATATTAAATGTTATTCAGAGTGCATACAAATACTACGTGGAAAAGTTAGGTGGCCCACATGATCCACAAAGGCCGAAAGATATGCTTATCAGAACCAACTATCCGGTAATATTATATTTTTAAATTTCTTAATTCAATTGATAAAGCCAAACTATATATCATTCTAACTTTGTCTATTTTGAAGTGTCACAAACAATCTCTTGGTTCCGTGCATTGCGGCTATTATACTTGTGATTTCATGAGCAATAACTTAGGAAAGTTTGGGCGGACAGTATCTAAGGATACTAAAGAAGTAAGTTGATTTCTTGTGTGTTAATCTAATATAACTTGCAGCATATGTACTTATATGTTACGTATGCAGGCGTCAGGTCCATCAACCGTTGCCCAGAAGAGCCAACTCTCAAAATCACAAATGTACGAAATCGTATCAAGGATGTGCCGCTTCACGATGCATGAGATTCTTCATGAGCTTGGAGCATTGTTCGATCCTGAGAGTGAAGTGGACAAGCATCCAACTCTGTATGATTGGGCCAGAAGAATGAAAAGGCAAACCAAGATATGAGTTGGCCTTCCAAGAAAACATAAACTGCATGAGCATGTATTTGTGAAACAATGGTTAATTTTGAAATTTTGATAGATGTAAACTTTTTAGACTTGATGTGTGATGAAATGTAAATTTGTAAATTGATGAGATGTGTTGTTGTTGTTGTTGCTGTGTATGTAGATGGCTGTGTGAAGCATATAATGTAAACTTTGTAAATTTTTGTAAATTGGTGAGATGGATGGTTGTTGTGTTGATGTGTTGCTGTTGTGGATGTGTATGTGGATATGTGGATGTTTTGCTGTTGTGTATGTGGATGGCTGTGTGAAGCATATAATTTCTGTGTTTTGGTTTGTGGGACTGTGAATTATGGATCACAACATTCTGTGTTATGGGTTATACACAGCAGTGGCGGGCAGATGAGGTCAGCGTGCCCGTTACTGCTGTTGACACAGTGGTGGCGGGAGCGCTGACATCATCTGCCCGCCACTGCTATTGATAATAGTAGTGGCGGGTAGATGAGGTCAGCGCGCCCGTTATTGCTGTTGACACAGTGGTGGCGGGCACGCTGACCTCATCTGCCTGCCACTGCTGTTATCAATAGTAGTGGCGGGCAGATGAGGTCAGCGCGCCCGCCACTGCTATTGACACAGCGGTGGCGGGCACTCTGCCCGCCACTGCTAACCAGGGATAGCAGTGGTGTTAGAGTAGTGGCGGACTGGATGCCCGCCACTACAGGTCGGTTTTGCCCGCCGCTACAGTATCGCTTTGTAGTAGTGTAAGAAGGAATTTTGCTAGGAATTCGAAAGGCGCGTGCTTTAGGTGCTACAAGAGTTGTTGTTAAAACTGATTCTCAAATTGTAGCAGGGCACGTTGATAAAAGTTTTCAAGTTCAACACCCACAACTTGCAAAATACTTGGAGGAGATCTGTAAGATTGAGGCGACATTTAAAGGGATTTCCATCCGAAGTATACCAAGAGCTGAAAATGTGCAAGCTGATACCTTAGCGAAAGCTGCAGCCGGAGCTATGGACATCCCAGAAGGAGCTTTTTACGAAGAACTTACTTCACCTTCTGAGAAACCATGTTGAAGAATATGGTTTTGATACTCTAGATGTGATGAGTGATTGTCAACGGAAGTCAAAGAAGAAGGGCAATAAAGACCTGTCGAGTCTGAGGCGCGTGTGACTTAGGTACACGGGCAGCGAGCAACGGCCAGGCAGAGGAGCCGCGGGGTCGGGCTGGCCCAATCCGGGTACATGGCTAGGAGCGGCAGATGATCCACCGGACTATTGACTGGGTTTGACTCAGGTACACGGGCGGCGAGCGATTGCCGGGCTGAGGAAGCTGCGGGGTCGGGTCGGCCTAATCCGGGTACCCGGTGCGAAGACGGTGGATGCTTTGTCAGTTTCGGCGCAAAACTGACATCCTATGATTATTTTGTTTTTAGGATATTAATATTTAGTTTTTAAGTTTAGAATATTTTTATTTGAGTCAGGTGATTTTTCTAAGAATATTTTAGTAATTTTTGGAATTTATTTTAGAGTCAGTGTTAATTTACCCTAGGGGTAAATTAGTCTTTTTATGTATTAGGAGTCGCCTATAAATAGGCCCCTATCCCCCTGGGGATAGAGGACTGTTTCGTTTCAAGATCAATCTATAATCTACAGTCCACTTTTTGTCTCGGTCGCAAGTTTTTCATATGGCGCGCAGATCGAGACGACGGGAAAGCTTCCACGCAACTTCTCGTGTGCACGCCGGTCAAGCGCGTGTGTATTCCTTTGGCCTGCCGCTGGCCGCTGTCCTTCACGGCGTCTGCGCGCACAGGATTTTTCCTGGCAGCAACAGCACACAAGCCGTCTGGGCTCACGCATAGGTGCACGAGGCAAATTTTCTTCACGGCGGCAGAATTGCAGGCTGACATCACGCCTTGGCAAAGCAGCACGCCTCTTCACGCGCTAGCATCAGGAAGACCGTGCAGCGGCTGGCGCATGCCTGCAGGGCTAGCCGGCTAGCTTGTGCATAGGTGCGTCAGCGGGCCCCACGGCGGGATTCTCACGGCAAAGACTCCCAAGCGCACATTTTCTTTTGTCTCTCTCCTGGCGCAAGGCAGAAAACTACCACCAGTTTTTTCGAGCAGCAACGCATGCAATTGTTCTGTTCCAGCGGCGGATGATTTGCGGCGAAGTTGGTAGATGTAGGTATTTGATCTAATCTCTTAATTTGCAGTTAGATTAATTAAATAAATAATTATCTATCTTCAATTAAAATACAAATCTGTTAGTTAATTCATTGTTATATTATCTCTTTTATCTGCTAGATCGTATTAGTAAAATTATTTATTTAAACAATTTTAATCCGCTAGTATAAATAATAAAAAAGGGGGAAAATTAATTAAAATATTATTAGTCGAAATAATATTTTTATTTACGCGCAATGTATTAGGTTTATTTCTGAATTAATTTTTGAACAATCCATGTTTTATTCATTTGATTAATATTTTATTTTTAGACTACAATCCGAATTATTATTGATTTATTTAGGTATTTTTCCTAGGCCATTAATATTTCTAGTACCCAATTTTATTCACTGTCGTTATTTTTTATGTAGTTTAGTTTATTTTTAAATATCATTTTAATTAGGACACCGGTTATTTTTTTTTAGACTAGACAACTTTAGTTCCAGTAATTTGCTCTGCTAATATTGTGCTTGGTCAAGTTTTGTTTGGGTGTTGGGACTAGTATATAGTTTAGCAAGAAATTTTTAGGCGCCCATTCACCCCCCTCTGGTCGCTACTTTCGGTCCTACAAGTGGTATCACAACAAGGTTAGGGTTTTCTAATATCTTAACTGATTCTAAACCTAGGTAGTGACCATGACGTCTTTTGGTAAAATCCCGTCCCTAGAAGCTTTTGGCTACACTTATTGGAAGACTCGCATGCGAGTCTACCTTATGAGCCAGAGCTCGGACATAGGGGAGATTTGTGTTCATCCTACTTTCACCATAAGGACTATTGTTGCGGATACTGCTGCAGATGTTGTTACACAGCATCAAAATAAAAGTAAAGCGGTGAACATTTTATTTTCTAGTCTAGGTCCTAGTGAGTTTGAGCGTGTTAGCCATCTCACCACTGCTCGAGAGATCTGGGCTACCCTCCAGGCACACCATGAGGGGACAACTCAGGTCAAGGCTAGGCTCTATCAGACCTACTGGCGTGAGTATGCAAATTTCTCACAGATGACGAGTGAGACTGTTGAGGCTTTGTTTGGTCGTTTTCAATCGATCATTAACAAGCATCGCGTTAACAAGGCCGAGGGTGATCAGCTGGTCTCGGATCATGAACAGGCGCTTAAGGTACTCCATACCTTGGACCCTAAGATCTGGGAGATCAAGGTCTCTTCTATTGTTGAGAGCACGTCTTATGATACCTTGACCATCGCAGAGCTTTTTAGTAAGCTCAAGGCCCCAAAGGTCGATATCCAGTTGAGATCAAATCTCACTAGTTCTGGATCAAAGACTCTGGCACTTGCGATAGCATCTGCTGATCCTAATGCCATGAGTTGTACTGCATTTTCCTTGATGTCTATCTCCGAGGAACAACTTGATACTCTAGGAGATGATGATCTATGCTTGTTTAACAACCGGGTGCGATGTGTCTATGATAAGCGAATGTTTAAGAGACACGGCACAAAATCTGGATGCTTTGAGTGTGGTGATACAAGTCATTTCATTGCCGACTGCCCCAAGCGGAAGAATTACAAGAAGGGAACCGGCGGAAACTCCTATGACTCCGACAAGTACGACAATTCTACAAAGGGCAAGCCCAAGATGAGGTTCTTTCGAAATGCTTTGAAGGACTAGAGGCGTGAGAACAAGAAACGAGACAAGGCTTTCTTCACCGAGATGGAGAAAAGCTACTCCAAGAGATCCTCATCTTCCTCCTCATCATCGAGCTCAAGTGATGAAGAGATCGTGATCAGGAAGGGGAAGGACAGGGATGATCCGGCGGGCCTCTGTTTCATGGCCTTTGGGGACAAGCCGAAGAGACGCTCACGTGACAGCCGAAGACCCCACAAGAGCTTGTACTCAATGGCTCTTGGGGAGAAGAAAGAAAAGGACTCCTCCGACGACTCTGACGATGACGATGAGAAGGTATCATCCTATGAACAAGAAGTTGTTAATTTATTTGAACAGAACCGTCAGGAGTTGAAGTATAGGGAGAAACTGCTTAGAGGGGATAAGAAGAGGATAGATGATCTTGAGAGTGAGCTTGCCTTGGCAAATGGCGAGATTGAGAGTCTGTCTTCTTCCCCTTGCTTGGGTGATAGTGGTGAGTGCCTTAACTGTGAGGTGCTGTTGTGTGACCTGACGACTCTTATGTCCAGGTACACGGAGAGAGTAGATGAGAGAGACGCATTGGCCACTGAGCTTGAGAGCGCTCAGCAAGAGCTAAAAGATGCTCATGCCACCGTCGTCGCACCTTGTGTAGACTGCCCATCCCATTTAGCTAGTATAGCTGAGCTGAGAGCCAAGAGTGATGAGCAGTTGAGTGAGTTAGCTGGAGTGAGAGCTGAGTTGGAGCAGACTAAGCTAGAGCTTGAGACCTTGTCAGTTCCACCCACTGTTTGTGAGAACTGTTTGTCTATTAGAATGGAGTTGATCAAGCTAAAAGCTAAGAAGTATGTCCAAGTTGATAAAGAGTGTGAGATATGCTTGTCTCAGGTGGAGGTGTTGGCTTCTTTGAGAGAGGAGCTAGCTGATGTTCAGAACGAGAACTTTTACCTCCGTCAGATCCTGAGTTGGATTAGTGCCAGAGAGCCATAGCTCGGCATGATGATCCAACAGTTCAAGAGACAGGATGGGTTTGGGGTAGGTTACACCTATACTGAGGCTGATTTTGAGAGTGCCATTAACCGTGCAGTGCAGTGGAGCAAGATGACTCCCAAACAGAGATATCCCAAGACTCACTCCACTGAGTCCTTTAAGGATAGCTAGCCTAAGGATGGAGTGATCCAAGAACAAACTAAAGCTCCACCTAAGAAGCAGATCTGGGTTCCAAAACCTAAAACTCTCCACACTTCTCTTGATTCTTTACCTGGACCCTCTCACACCAAAGATGCTACACCCAACACCACCAAGCCTAAGAACCCTGTTGGAACAATTGCGTTAGTTCCAGCAGGTTTCTGTGTGGTGGATTAGGATGTGGAGAAGGAGCCTCGATGGACTCTAACAGAGGGAGAAAAAGGTTTATACTGGTTCGGGCCTCTCCTTGGAGATAATAACCCTACGTCCAGTTGTGGTGGATTTGGCATGGTATGCCCCAGTATGGGGTAATAATACCAGGGTCTCTTGGCCCCCTGGAGCCTGTCCTCCTGCTACAAGGGCTTGGCCCTGCTTTTATAGGCACGCATGCCTTAAGGAAAAGACCAAGATACCCTCTACAAGCCCCTAGGCTTATAGGGGTAGACATGGAAAGAGAGCTAGCTACTGAGCAAAGTACCAGGCAACTTTACAGCTTTACAGCTTTACAGACGTGTCAGGCTGCGCCAGGCTTTGACCAGCTAAAAGACACACCGAAGGTGGGGGTTGGGAGGAAGGCTTCGGAGTGCATCCCGGAAGGGGGCTTCGAAGCGTGCTCCGGAAGGCAGCCTCCGAACGGGACTCGGCTCTCGGAGGGTGGCCTCCGAACTGGACTCCGGAGGGCGACCTCCGGACCTGGCTTCCGGAGGGTGGCCTCCGGACTAGACTCCGGAGGGCGGCCTCCGGACGGGACTTGGCTCCCGGAGGGTGGCCTCCGGGCTGGACTCCGGAGGGCGACCTCCGGACCTGGCTTCCGGAGGGTGGCCTCCGGACTGGACTCCAGAGGGCGACCTCCGGACCTGGCTTCCAGAGGGTGGCCTCCGGACTGGACTCCGGAGGGCGGCCTCCGGACTGGCTTCCGGAGGGTGGCCTCCGGGCCTGGCCCCCGGAGGGTGGCCTCCGGTGCCCTGCGCCGGGGCCCGGACTGGGGGCTCCGGGCCGGACCTCCTGGTCTGAGGGCTCCGAAGCTACGGGCCCCGGAAGGCACCTTGGGACCTGGAAACAACATTTAGATAGAAAACAGGCTCCGACAGCACTGGTCTCTGGGCCGAAGGCTGTCGGGGGCTGACGTCATTTGGCCCTTGTTCAAGGGAAATATATTCCCCCAACAGTAGCCCCTCGCGTGTAGGCCTTCGGAACGAAGGGGTGCACGCGCCCTTAGGACAAATGACCTGAAAATGCAACTTCAGAGAAAACATACCTTTGGAGCCTGGACCGAAGGTGACCTCGCTATCCGGGGGTAATAAATGCCCGCGCTGGCCGCCAGAACGGCCTCGGGGAGGCCGAACGGCTCCGCAACGGTCAAGAAAGTTACCGTTACCTTGCTCTGGGCCGGTTCACCTTCGTTGGAGGCCCACCTGGCGGTGGGTTCGGCCCACGACGGTTGGAATTCTTACCGCGCCTATAAATAGGGACTTACCGCGTGCGGCTTCGACACGCCTTCATTTGCTTTCTTCTCGTTGCCGTGCAACCTTCGCTCTGTTCTTCTTCTAGCTTCGCTCCGAGCCCCCTTCGCTAGTTTTAGCTCTTCGCGTCGAAGTCCCATCAACATGCCGAAGAAGGCGGTGGCGAAGCCTCTCGCTTTGGGCTCGAGCTCGGGCTCCGCCCAGGCGCAGGCAGCGGCGGCTGCGGCGGCGAAGACTGCGCCCAAGCGGATGGGGCCGAGGGACCTTCGGACGCCCTCCGACAAGTTCGAGCAGACCCTGGAGATGAGGGCCTCGATCTCCACGGAGGAGTCGGTCCGGACGGCCTGTGAAGGGAAGATTGCGGCGAAGATCCAACTCCGGGTCCCGGAGAAGTCGGAGTCTGAGCCGAGGCCTCGTGCTGACGAGGTGGTGGTGTTCGAGGCTTTCTTCGAAGCCGGCCTCGGACTGCCTGCCGTGGGGATGCTGAGCGAAGTCCTCAAGGCTTACAACCTCGAGCTCCCTCAGCTTTCGCCCAACGCAGTGGCGAGGTTAGCCGTCTTCGAGTGGGCCATGAGGGCCGAAGGCTGTGAGGGCCGCGCGGATGTCTTCGTCGCCCTCCATGACGCCAACTGCTAACCAAAGCCGCGGGAGGGGACGGACCACGTCAAGAGGGCGCTGGCCTTCGGCAGTGCCAATTTCCAGCTCCGGAAGGAGTACCAGGACACCTTCCCAGCGAGGGCCGTAAACAACAAGTGGTACTCGAGGTGGGACCAAGAGTGGTTCTATGCCTCCGTCGGCGTGAACTCTCCCCTTCGGAGTACCAACGCCCATATTTTGTACCGGCGCGAAGGTGTGGTGAAGACCAGCGAAGACATCCTTCGCTCGAGGATCTCGCTGCTCCGGAGAGTGGCGGCGAAGATGAGCATGCGGGACCTCGCGGAGGAGTTCATCACCCTCCGGCTCAGCCCCCTCGCGCGCTCCTGGCCGGAGGGGCTCTTTCAAGCTTCGGGCCGAGGTGAACTTAGCGAGTTGGCCTTCGACCGCTTCTGTAAGGCTTCGCAGTCTCTTTGCTTTTAATACTTCGCAGACTTCACTTCTAACTCAAACCTTTCATGAAGCCGCCCTCGAAATGAGGACCCCGGAGGAGGCCATCGCGGCGGCGGATCGAGTCATCGGGACTCCGACTCCTGAGGAGCAGGCCCAGCGCCTTGCACTGGTAGGGTCCTGGGAGTGCTGGAACAGGGTATGGACCGTGCTCGACCTCGGAGGGCTTCCTGCTCTGCCGGACTTCGCCCACTTGGCTACCTCGTCGGCCGGAGCCAAGAGGAAGAGGGGGGACAAGGACGAAGTGGATGCCTCGGGACATCGGCCGGAGGTCCCCGTGGTCGAAGCTTCTAATTCGGGGGAGGTTGCGGCGAAGCCCGCAGCTACTCCGACCCCCAACAAGGCAGCGAAGCCCTTGGCGGCGAGGCCTTCGGCAGCGAAGTCCGGTGCGCACATTCCGGCCGCCAAGGAGGCCACGGATGCCCTGGCGGAACCAACCTCGGGCGCGGAGGTAGATGCGCCAGCTTCGCAGCGAAGGAGTTGGAGGGCACACTTAGCCCCATCCTCCTTTCAAGAGATCTCCGACGATGGTAAACCCTTTTTTCTTTTGCATGCTTCTCTTCAATATGCGGATTAAGACTTGGCTCCCTGCAGAGGACGAAGGTGACGCGAGGCCCACCGTGGCGAAGGCGGTAGACGAGGGTGGATCGAAGCCCGTCGAGGCGAAGTCCACAGAAGCTTCGAGCAGCAGCAGCAGCAGTAGCAGCGATTCGGAGTCCGAGAGTACTTCGTCTGATGATGAAGGCAGCGTGGGCCGCGAGGCTCCTCGAGGCGAAGAAGAAGTGGATGTGATGGGCTTGAGTCTCGCCTTGCCGGAGCCCGCGGAGGCGACCGTGGCCGTGGTTCACCCTTTCAAGCCGAGGGGGGCGTGACGGTGGCGGCGATCCGCGATTTCCGCGAGGCTTGTGCTTCTACGGAGGAGGGGGAGTTGGTGGCCCAGCTCAGCCATCGAGACCCCACGGACCTCTTCGTCAGTTCGAATGAAGTCCTCCTGCGGGTGAGCGAAGCCCCTTGCAGCTTCGAACTATACTTTTGTCCCTTGGCTAATACTTATGATCTCTTCAATTTCTGCAGGCCCTCGCACTGAACGCGGCGGCTTCGACTGCTGCCGACAGGCGGATGGAGCGCCTCGCGGAGGAGAAGGAGGCCCTTCGCCGCGAGGTCTCGGAGGAAGTCGAGAGACGGAGGCGAGCCGAGGCTTCGGCTGCTGAGGCGAGGGAAGCCTTGGCCTTGGAGATGGCTCGGCTCCGCGCGGAGCTCCAGGCTTCGAAGGATGCCGAGGCTCGACAGGCGAAGGAGAACGAGGAGTTCCGCCAGCGGGCTCGGGATCTTGAGAGCTTCGTCGTGGCTAATCTTGGCGAGGCCACTCAGAGCCTGACCGAGGTCCTTGAGAAAATAGGGACCGAGTGCCGGACTCCGGATTTTGGCGATCAGGACCCAATTGGAGACCGCGCCGATTTCTTGAAGACTGCGGCTTCGATAGCGGACGAAGCGCTGACGGGCTTCGCCCTCATGGCCGGTCGCGTCGCGGGCCAAGGAGTGTTGCAGATGCTCCATGCTGCGGGGTGTGACCACCTTCGGGCTGCAACCTCCACGGCCCCGGTGGCCTTCGGGGGTCCGCACTTGGTGACGCCTCCGGCCGAAGTTCGCGGGGCTTGGCGGCGGCTGCAGGACCCCTGGAAGGAGCAAGGCTGCGAAGCAGTCCTCGACCTCCAGAAGGCCCTTCGACATCGCCGATCCAAAGCGCCTGCTGTGCCTGATCAGCCTTCGACTTCGGTACCTCCGCCTCCGAAGGTGTAGATCTCCTTAGGCCTTTTTGTAATACTTAGCTGCAGGCTTGTAAAAACTCTATCAACTTATTAATATGAATGCGGGGGTTTTTTATACCTGCCCAGGCTCAGACTTCGAGCGTAGACCTCGAAGTCCTCGAGGACTCCGAAGAGCTTCAACAGCTGTGGGCGATCCTCGAAGTAGCTAGGTCCGAAGGCCCCCCTCGGTTTAAGCTTCCGAGGGGGCCTAACGGCGAAGCCATCTCCGAAGTAGCTCAGGATTTACTAGCCGCTGTGAAGATGGAGTCCCTTCAGGGCCCTTTGTCTTTGCCTTCGCGAACGGCCTTAGCAGGCGACGAAGCCCTAGACTTTTCTGCCTTCGATACGGCACCGCCTGCTTCGTTAACCTGGAGTGACCTGCAAAGTGGAAGGCGAAGCCTACGGGCTTCGGAACCTGAACGGGCTGTTCGAGGGAGAGCGGGCTCCGACGAGGCAACGTCCAGCCGAGGCGGCCCTGGCCGAAGAAGGGGCAAGCGAGGGTTGGGGCCTCGCACACGGTTCTTCTTAGGTTTAGATACAGATTATACGTAGTTTGCTTCCGAAGTATGCTTGTAACACACTTCTCAATATACAATAAATGGAGTTGTTATATTTGTATACTTCGTCTGTATGCTTCGCATTGTTTGGCTTCGAACATTTTAGCTTGCCACGCTCGTACTGCGTATTACATTCGCACACCTCGCATACATGCTTCCCCCCTTTGCTCGTGGCAGCTAGGGACTTAGCCGTTGTTGGTGCGGGCAAAAAATAAACGATGCGAAGGGTGCGCCTTTTGGCGGCTTCGACGTACGAATTTTATTTAAGCGAAGGCCTCCCTTGGGCTTCGAACGCTTTAATTTGGCACGAAGCAGGGCTTCGGCTGCTCGGAATTTTACTGAGCGAAGGCCTCTTTTGGGCTTCGAACGCGCTAACTTGGAGCGAAGCAAGGCTTCGGAACAACCAAGCCTAGCGAGGCGTGCTTCGGCACGCTAGGATTTGGGTGCTGTGCGTGAGCGAGGCTCTGAAACGCCCTTAGATCATAGCGAAGTATGACTTCGAGACGCTTAGGCGTATTATACACTAGCACGCGAAGCCAGGCTTCGGAGCGTGTTTAGATAATGAAGCAAGGCTTCGGAACTTGGTCCTGTAATGAGAAGGATATTTGGTGTGGATTCACCGAACCTGTGATAATGTGAGCCACCTTCGACTCTGGGCCACCTTCGACCTTGGGATGCTTCGGGTGCGGAAACCGGAATCCCTGGGATGCTTCGGGCGCGGAGCCCGGAATCCCTGGACGCGTCGGGCCAGCGGCCCGGAGTCCCTATTACTGCTACGGGCCCGGAGGCGCTGTGTAGCCTTCGGAGGGGTGCTCCGGCTTTGTAAAGCGAAGCAAGGCTTCGGATTTAAATAAGGCGAAGCATGGCTTCGGTTTTGAATAAGGCGAAGCATGGCTTCGGTTTTAAACAAGGCGAAGCATGGCTTTGGTTTTAAATAAGGCGAAGCATGGCTTCGGATTTTGAATAAGGCGAAGCATGGCTTCAGTTTTTCAATAAGACGAAGCATTGCTTCGGTTTTTGATAAGGTGAAGCATGGCTTCGGCTTTCCCATAAGACGAAGCATTGCTTCGGTTTTTTCAATAAGATGGAGCAAAAGTTTGTATTCAAGGGCGAAGCAGGGCTTCGGTACTAAGGTGAAGCAGGGCTTCGGCTTTAAGGCGAAGCAGGACTTCGGCCTTAAGGCGAAGCAGGGCTTCGAGCTTATATTAATGTAATTGCAGATTGGTGCATCGAGGTAAGGCTTCGGGCCGTACATACCTTGTAGCCCTTGGGGCTTTGACGGCCTTCGAAATGTGGAGCGGAGCCCCTTGCCGGAGAGTGGGCTCCGGTATGTGAAGGATGGAGGAAGGCGAAGGAGGCCTTCGAGCTGCACCCGAAGCCCCTTGCCGGAGGGTGCGCGAAGCACGAACGCCTCGAAGCTCCCCCCTCAGGCGCACTTCGGGTTGCAGGCAGTGGTAGAGAACTTAGCTTCTAGGACTAAGCTCCCCACGGTTGGCGCCAACTGTTGGAACAATTGCGTTAGTTCCAGCAGGTTTCTGTGTGGTGGATTAGGATGTGGAGAAGGAGCCTCGATGGACTCTAACAGAGGGAGAAAAAGGTTTATACTGGTTCAGGCCTCTCCTGGGAGATAATAACCCTACGTCCAGTTGTGGTGGATTTGGCATGGTATGCCCCAGTATGGGGTAATAATACCAGGGTCTCTTGGCCCCCTGGAGCCTGTCCTCCTGCTACAAGGGCTTGGCCCTGCTTTTATAGGCACGCAGGCCTTAAGGAAAAGACCAAGATACCCTCTACAAGCCCCTAGGCTTATAGGGGTAGACATGGAAAGAGAGCTAGCTACTGAGCAAAGTACCAGGCAACTTTACAGCTTTACAGCTTTACAGACGTGTCAGGCTGCGCCAGGCTTTGACCAGCTAAAAGACACACCGAAGGTGGGGGTTGGGAGGAAGGCTTCGGAGTGCATCCCGGAGGGGGGCTTCGAAGCGTGCTCCGGAAGGCAGCCTCCGAACGGGACTCGGCTCCCGGAGGGTGGCCTCCGAACTGGACTCCGGAGGGCGACCTCCGGACCTGGCTTCCGGAGGGTGGCCTCCGGACTGGACTCTGGAGGGCGGCCTCCGGACGGGACTCGGCTCCCGGAGGGTGGCCTCCGGGCTGGACTCCGGAGGGCGACCTCCGGACCTGGCTTCCGGAGGGTGGCCTCCGGACTGGACTCCGGAGGGCAACCTCCGGACCTGGCTTCTGGAGGGTGGCCTCCGGACTGGACTCCGGAGGGCGGCCTCCGGACTGGCTTCCGGAGGGTGGCCTCCGGGCCTGGCCCCCGGAGGGTGGCCTCCGGTGCCCTGCGCCGGGGCCCGGACTGGGGGCTCCGGGCCGGACCTCCTGGTCTGAGGGCTCCAAAGCTACGGGCCCCGGAAGGCACCTTGGGACCTAGAAACAACATTTAGATAGAAAACAGGCTCCGACAGCACTGGGCTCTGGGCCGAAGGCTGTCGGGGGCTGACGTCATTTGGCCCCTGTTCAAGGGAAATATATTCCCCCAACAAACCCTAAGCCACAACAACATCCCAAGAAGCCTACCTATCACTGTGAGTTTTGTCAGAGAGACGGGCATCTTGAGGAGTTTTGCTTTAGGAGGAAGCGGGTTGAGCGAGCAGAGAGAGCTCGAGGTGGGCAGGAGAAGCTCTACCAGCAGGGTGGTAGACAGAGAGTCCCTCGACGTAGAGAGAGGCTAGAGGCCATGCCACGTCGTGTAGGTGGTGGTAGAGGAGATGATTTTCATGACCGTGCTCCGGAGGGTGGTTTCTGTTCCGGCAAAGTTCCAGATCGTTATGGATACGGTTTTGGACCTCGTGACCGTGATTTTAGGCAGAACAGAGGACCGTGCTTTGAGCCGCATTTTGATCCCGACTCATATGATTCCTTCTGCTTTCCTACTTACGAGCAGATGGCTCGATACTGGTTTAGTACTTTTGCTAGACCTGGTGGTCGACCATTTGCTCCCACTCATGACTATTGATCTTGCAGGATCGAGGACTGGAGGACGTATGGATCATGGATTCAGGTTGTTCTCGCCATATGATGGGACACCGCAGATGGTTCTCCATCATCACTCCCCCGAGCTCCAAGGAATACATCACTTTCGGGAACAGTGGTCAAGGAAAGGTACAAGGTATCGGGTCGATTCGTATTTCTGATTATTTCTCTTTAAAGAATGTTTCTTTAGTTGGAAATCTGAATTTTAATCTAATTTCTGTTTCGCAACTGCTTGAGGATGGTTTAGAAGTGCGCTTTCAGAAGGGCATGTCGTCTGTTGTTGATTCTAGAGGATCTTTAGTTTGCCGGATCTTACCTTTCGGTAAGGTTTTTTGTATTGATTTCTCTAGTTCTTCTGGCCCTTCTCGCTGTCTGATGGCTAGATCCTCCTTTGAGCTATGGAAGTGGCATAGAAGGTTAGGCTATTTGAGTTTTGATCTACTTGTTAGATTGAGTTCTATGGATCTTATCCGAGGATTGCCTAAGCTTAAGATGGAGAAGGATCTAGTGTGTCATCCTTGTCGTCATGGGAAAATGGTTGCCGCTTCTCACGCACCTGTGACTCAGGTGATGACTTCGTACCTGGGAGAGCTGTTGCACATGGATACAGTAGGTCCAGCTCGAGTACGCTCAGTCGGTGGGAAGTGGTACGCCCCTGTGATAGTTGATGATTTTTCTCGATTTTCGTGGGTCTACTTTCTAGAGTCTAAGGATGAGACTTTTCAGTATGTTCATGACCTGATTTTGATGCTGAAGAACAAGAATAATGGTCTGATGCGAGCAATTCGTTCAGACAATGGATCTGAGTTTAAGAACTCTCAGTTCATCAGTTTTTGTAGTGACCAGGGTCTTGATCATCAGTTCTCTGCTCCTTACACTCCCCCACAGAACGGCATTGTGGAGCGAAAGAACCACACGCCTGTCGAGATGGCCAGAACGATGCTTGATGAGCATAGGACTCCTAGGCGGTTTTGGGCTGAAGCTATGAACACAGCTTGCTATCTTGCAAACTGCATTTTTCTTAGAGCTTACTTAGGTAAAACGTCATATGAGTTGCGTTTTGGTAGACAGGCCAAGGTGAGTCACTTGCGAGCCTTTGGATGCAAGTGCTTTGTGCTTAAGAAGGGAGGGCACTTGGACAAGTTTGAGTCTCGTTGTTGGGATGTAGTCTTTCTTGGTTATGCTTTGCACTCACGAGGCTTTCGTGTTTGGAACCTAGACTCTCAGATGCTTGTCGAGACTTATGAGGTTTATTTTGATGAGTCTTTGCCCTCGCCGACTCCTTCTTTTGAGCTTTCTGGAGATGATGAGATTGGAGAGTCCATCTTCGAGGAAGATGATGACCCTCCTGCTGATGATGAGGGTGGGCCCTCTGCACCGCCTGCAGACCCCACACCTTCTGAGACTTCGACTGAGGATGAGGACGAAGCTCTAATTGCTCCTTCTACTTCGATCGGGCCTCCTCAGCCGAGTCCAGAGGTGCTAGGTGTTGACTCCGGTGAGATGACTTCTCAACCGAGTCCATAGGAGCCAGTTGCTGACTCTGGTGAGGTGACTTCAGATCACCTAGGATCCCGAGCACTTCAGCGTGATCACCCTTCAGAGCTCATCATAGGTGATCTTACGGAGAGATCCTTACGTTCCTTAGCTGGTTCACTTGCTATGTTTGCTGAGTCTGCTTTTGTTGCTAGTTTTGAGCCCCGAGATGTTTCTCATGCTCTTTCCGATTCAAATTAGATAAACGCCATGCAAGAAGAGCTTGAAAACTTTGTTAGCAATCGGGTTTGGACACTAGTTGAGCTGCCACCTGGATGCAAAACCATAGGCACCAAGTGGGTGTTTAAGAACAAATAAGGAGAAGATGGTGTTGTGGTGCGCAACAAAGCTCGATTAGTGGCATAGGGGTTCTGTCAAAAAGAAGGTATTGACTTTGAAGAGACTTTCACCCCTGTTGCTCGCCTTGAGTCCATTCGTATTCTTTTGTCCTTTGCTGCTTCTAAAGGTTTTAAGCTTCATCAAATGGATGTCAAGAGTGCTTTTCTAAACGGGTATATAGAGGAGGAGGTTTATGTTAAGCAACCCCCGGTTTTGAGAACCCTAAATTTCCACGACATGTTTACAAGTTACAGAAGGCTTTATACGGTCTGAAGCAGGCCCACAGGGCTTGGTATGATCGCCTGAAGCAGTTCTTGTTGCAAAATGGTTTTGTGATGGGTTCTGTGGACAAGGCTCTTTTCTTGCTTAGAGATGGCGCAGACTTATTGATCACTCAGATTTATGTTGACGATATTATTTTTGGTGGTTCTACTAATGAGCTTGTATCCAAGTTTTCTGAGCAGATGCATAGCGAGTTTGAGATGAGTCTCATGGGAGAACTCAAGTACTTTTTAGGGCTCCAGATCAAGCAGACCAAGGACGACATCTTCATCCACCAGGGTAAGTATACATGGGACATGCTAAAGAATTTTGACTTTGGTGGAGAGCTAAAGCCACAGATGACCCCAATGGGTACATCTAGATGTCTGGACAAGGACGAGGATGGTGTCAAGTTAAATGAGAGAGAGTATCGAGGGATGATCGGTTCGCTACTATACTTGACTGCGATGAGACTGGACATTCAGTTTGTCGTGCGTGTGTGTGCGCATTTTTAGTCTTCACCACGCGCATCTCACCGGCAGGCTGTGAAGCGTATTTTCAGGTATCATACTTATGCTCTTGATTTAGGTCTTTATTATTCTGCATCATCGTCTCTTGATTTAGCTGGTTTTTCGGACGCTGATTTTCGTGGGTGCCGGCTGGATCGCAAGTCTACTTCCGCTACTTGCCAACTTGTTGGTTCTTCACTTGTTTCTTGGTCCTCTAGAAAATAATCTGGAGTTGCGCTTTCTACTACTGAGGCTGAGTATGTAGCTGCTGCTAGCTGCTGTTCTCAGTTGGTTTGGCTGATTTCTACTTTGCGGGATTTTGGGTTGTTCTTCCCTTCTAGAGTTCCTTTGTTTTGTGATAGCACCAGTGCAATTAGTGTAGGGAAAAACCCAGCGACTCCTAATACATGAAAAGACTAATTTACCCCTAGGATAAATTAAACTGACTCTAAAATAAATTCCAAAAATTACTAAAATATTCTTAGAAAAATCACCTGATTCAAATAAAAATATTCTAAATTTAAAAACTAAATATTAATATCCTAAAAACAAATTAATCATAGATTGTATGTTTTGTGTCGAAACTGACAAAGCGTCCATTGTCTTCGCACCGGGTACCCGGATTGGGCCGACCCGACCCCGCAGCTTCCTCAGCCCGGCAATCGCTCGCCGCCCATGTACTTGAGTCAAACCCAGTCAACAGACCAGTGGATCATCTGCCGCTCCTAGCCATGTACCCGGATTGGGCCAGCCCGACTCCGCGGCTCCTCTACCCGGCCGTCGCTCACTGCCCGTGTACCTGAGTCACATGCGCCTCAGACTCGGCAGGTCTTCATATTTCCCTTCCTTTGACTTCCGTTGACAATAACTCATCACATCTGGAGTATCAAACCCATGTACTTCAACATGGTTTCTCACCTTATTGGCCCCTTCCCAGTAGCAAAAGGAAATCTGAAATTCGCAGTGGTAGCAATTGAGTATTTTTCCAAGTAGGTCGAAGCAGAACCCCTCACAGCTATCACTTCGAATAATGTACAAAAATTTTCTGGAAAAGTATTATATGCAGGATCGGAGTGCCTCGGTAGCTAACAGTTGATAATGGGACACAGTTTGATGCAGAGCCCTTCAGGAAGTTTTGCAAAGATCTTAGCATACAAATATGCTTTGCTGCTATGCGCCATCCTCAATATAATGGAGTTGTCGAAAGGGCCAATGGTAATATCTTGTCATGGCTGAATCGAAGAATAGTAGGGTTGGCAAAAGGACTGTGGACCGAAGAACTTCCGAAGATTTTATGGTCCATCCGGACCACTCAAACAAGGTCCGTAGGTTTTACTCCTTTCAGACTATTATTCAGAGATGAAGCTATGACGCCAACGGAGCTTAAAGGAGGATCTCTTCGCAGCACTGAACCTGAAATAGAAGGAGAAAGGCAAGCTTCGCTTGATTTAACAGAAGAAACAAGACTTCGAGCTGTCGCTAATCTGTCGAAATATCAGAAGAAAATGAATACTTGGTTTGACCCGAAGGTTAAGCTTAACGAACTTAAGCCAGGTCATCTAGTTTTGCAAAGCATTATAGCACCAGGGAAATTAGGAAATAAGTGGGAAGGTCCATACATTATTCTCCGTTCAGGATGCCCTGGTTCTTTTAAGCTAGCTAATTTAGAAGGAAAAGAGTTAAAGCATGCCTGGCATGCGGAGCACTTAAAGCGATATTTCGCATAGGGGCTCCTTGTAATCATTTGTAAACACCTTTTGAGTTAATAAAGTTCATGGTTCAGATAATGTCTACCTCTCAAGCACTTCCTACTTCTAGTGGACGCACTGGAAGAACGAAGTTGGTTGTGAGGGAAGTGTCATTCATTTGAACCAATTTTGCGGACTTCGAACCACTGGTTCGAAGCTTCCGACGAGGTGGGAAAGTCACGGAAAATGGATTCCAAGCCACCGGCTTGAAAGCATCCATAAAAGAGTCCAAGGAGACCAAATGATGCAGATTCCAAGCTCCGACTTGAAAGCATCCGTAAAAAGAGTCCAAGGAGACCACTATGCGAATTCCGAACCACTAGTTTGATAGTATTCGCAAAAAGAGCCGAAGGAGGCCAAGCAAAACAGACTTTGATCTGATAAGCTTCGAATATCTGTAAAAAGAGTCCAAAGTGACCAATTGTTTTGGATGCTAAGGTATCCGAAAAACTAGTCCGAAGTGACTACATTCAAACAAAGACGTACTAACTTACCAAGTTTCAGACTCCAAGTAGTCGAAAATATTTTTTGAGATTTTAATTAATCTCTAAGTTGCTAAGGGGCTCTGAGCCTCCAAAATTGTACAGTCATTTTTCTTTGTGCGGAACCATCTTCGACCAAACTTTGAAGTTGCTTACACCCCAAGAGGGGCTAGGAAGTAGGGAGACAATTTTAAGACTTTAATCTCTATCATTCGAGAAGATTACATTATATTACGAAGAGTCTGTATCTATGCCAAGAAGGAAACGAAAACCCCTTCGATCCCTAGAGCTATCACTAAAGCCAGAACGACTAGTTTTAGAGCCGGGAGTTCCAATAAATTTACTTTTAACTCTTCTCCCTCCTCTCGAAGCTCGGAAATCTTTTTGTTCCTGTTGGAGTTCAGCCCAAGTTCGAAGTCGCTCTGGGCTTCTCTCCCAGCTTCGAAGTTGTTCAGGTTTCTTTGTTCGTTCTTCAACAATATTCTCTTCTTCAGACCATTCAACATCTTCAGAAGATGAAGTTTCTAAGTTAACTTCTTTTTCCTCCTCTTTAATGTAAGATAATATATCTTTGTGCATTGCGGGCGCAATCGCACCGGAGCTTTCTCGAGGAATCAGAAATCGAGGTCATTTGTGAGGTCTTAGAAGATCGAAGGTAGCCCATAGCAGGCGAAGTTCATCGGTATCATCTAATACTTCGAGGTCATCCATAAAAGGTTGGAAAGCCTAAAAACATTTTCCAAATAAGTCTTCATTCATAACAGATGAAAGCATATAATTTTTACATGCTCGAAGCCCTAAACAAAACTAGACCTACATGTCTGGCGGAGGTTGGCTGCTCGAAGCCTATAGCCGAGCTTGTTTCTGGCAAAGTCCTTCGTCAATCCAAGCCTTGATCGTTGTTCGACCTTCGGCTCTCCAAGACGCTTGGAAGGCTTGCCAGGCTGCGGCCACATCCTCAGAAGGATTTAACAGACGGTTGTCATCAAAGGTAATAGGAGCCGCCCCCGAGTGGTGCTACTGATAGCACTAGATCTTCGTAGTAGCGAAGTATTCTGAGAGCAGATATTTGGCCGGAGATTTCCCCATACCGAATACCCGCTGTCTTCATCATCTTCGTTGCTCCTTGGATCATTTTCAATCGTCGCAGCAAGGGGACGTTGCCAGTCGAAGGTAGTGTCCAAGAAGTACCGAAATACTCTAAGACACCTAGAAGGTTGTCCATGGCCTCCGCAACTACCATCTCCGACTTCACCTTGTCTTCGATCAAATTATCCCTTGACGAAGATAGCTCGTCTATCATAGAAGATAGCTTAGCTGCCTCCGTGGCCAAGGAGTTCTTCTGGCTAAGCAGGTTGTTGGCTTCCTTCATGGACTTCGTCTGTTCTTCTCAGAGCTTGACCAGCTCAGCCCCCGCGGTTGCTTGTTCTGTCCGCATTCTTTCTATTTCAGCTCGAAGCACGATTTGTTCGGCTTCGAGCTTCTAATTTGCTGCCTCCAGACCAAGTCTAGCTCTCTTCTCCGCTGCTACCATTTCGTCCAAGCTGGAAATTCGAATTTCGGAGCCCTCAAGACTTCTTTGGAGGGCAGTAATCCTCTCCTTAAGACGAATACTTTCCCGCTCGTTCAAAACAGCTGCAGCTCGAGCCAAGACTATTTGTTGCGAAGAAAAAAAAGGGTGAGGTGAGAAATTATTCATAAGTTGAAATTAATCCTGTTTTTGCAGATACTTCGTACCTAGTATGCTGCCTGTTCCAAAGCTGCATTTAGCTCCGACCCTTCAGCCTCCCCAAGTATGGCTACCATGTCAGTTCCCCCAACTTCGTGATTAGCTCGATCCAAAGGCTCAAGCTGGGTCCGAAGTCTGGTCTTGAAGAAGAGAATACTAGAAACTTCGGTGGACTTAGCGACTCCACCCCCTTACCACAGCTAAGGGTAGTTAGAATGCGACGTCGGTGCTGTGTTATGCTTAGGCTTGTCCCTAAGTATCCGCACAATTTTGAATCGTCGAACTGACCCAAGTGCGGGGGCACGTTTTCGTGTCAACAACTTCAAAATACAGGCAGTGGCAGAGAACTTAGCTTTTTGTACAATAAGCTCCCCACGGACGGCGCCAACTATTGTAGCAATTGTGGCTGCTACAGCAGGTTTTTGTGTATTAGTGTATGGTGTATAAAATGAACCTTGAAGGGTTCTCAAAGAGGGAGAAATAGTTTATACTGGTTCAGGCCTCCCCGGAGGGATAATAGTCCTACGTCCAGTTTATAGTGGATTTGGCATAGTTTTTGCCTCAACTCTTCAACCTGTCTATTACAAGGGCATAGCCCTACTTTTATAGGCACGCAGGCAAAAGGAAAAGACCAAATTGCCCTCTACATGTCATAGGCTTTATAGGGGCAAGAAAAGAAAAGGCTACAGTATTGTACATTTGACTTTATAGATGCAGTAGATAAACATCACTTCTAAGCAAGTATACGGCATACCAAGGGCGAAGGGGCCCCGGTATGTCTTTACACTGTAGCGATGCTTGGATATTTCTTCTGCTTCGGAGTACTTGCCGGAGTCCTTTAGGCCGAGGCAGTTGAGGAGGATCCAAAGGGCACTCCGAAGCGGACCCCGAAGAGGACTCCGAAGTGGGCCCTGAACCGGCTCTCGGAGTGGGCTCCAAAAGACTCCAAAGAGGGCTTCGAAGGGGACCGGAGGGGTCATGGAGGCTTGGCTCCGAAGGGGACCGGAGGGGTCCTGGAGGCTTGGTACTGAAGAGCTCCGAGAGGCTCCGGAGGGCTCCAGGAGGGGTTCCAGAGGCTTGGCTCCGGAGGGCTCTAAGGGGCAAGCACTGGCTGTTCTTAGAATTGACTTCGTCAGAGGAGGCTGGACTTCGCTTTCAGGCTTCAGCAGAGACAGACTCTGGGCCCATGGCCTCTAGAGACTGACGTCATTTGGCCCCTATTTAAGGGAAAAACTAATTCGCCCAACAGGGTCCTTCCCAACTTGGTGACCATTTACCAAATTTGGGGCTCTTAGTGCCTAAGGGTAAAATCGTTTTCCAAACCAAGTCACCAACTTGAAACAATTTTGGTTTAACTCTTTTGTTGTAGGCTCTAGCTACTCTCCTTTTGTCTTTCTCTATAGCTTCTAAAGCCCTCAACCTTTTATCGGTAACTTCTTCCAAATTATCTTTTAAAAGAGTTTCGTACTCATCGACCGATAAGCCATCTTGTTTAAGAAATCTTAAAGAGCTAAGATCCACCTCCACTGGTAGAACGACTTCTTGCCCATATACCAACTCATATGGACTAATTTTGGTAGCACCGTGCTTTACGACTCTACAAGCCCACAATGCTTTTGAAAGCACTTCATGCCACCTTTTAGGGAACTCTTCAATTTTCTTCTTAATGAGTTTAATCACGGTTTTATTACTAGACTCGACCTGACCATTGGCCTGAGCGTAGTATGGTGAAGAATTTATCAATTTAATACCATAAAATTTGGCAAAGTCTCTCACTTCTTTAGCAATAAATGAAGTACCTAGATCTATAGTGAGAGTTTGAGGAATATCGAATCTATGCATAATGTGCTTCAAGATAAAATCAGTTACCTCATTGTGGGTCATGTTCTTGAGAGGCACGACTTTGGTCCATTTGGTGAAGTAGCCTGTCGCCATCAGCACGAACTGATGCCCTTTTGAAGAGGGAGGATGAATTTAGCCGATGAAGTCTAAACCACAACCTCGGAACAGCCATGGCTTGATAATAGGATTGAGTAGCGATGCAGGAGCTAACTGAATATTACCACACTTTTGACATTCTTCACACCCTCTATAGTATTTAAAACAATCCTCAGTCATAGTCGGCCAGTAGAAACCTGCTCTTTTGAGCCTCCAACTCATTTTCTAGGCCGACTGATGAGTGCCACAAAGCCCCTCATGGACCTTGCCGGTAGCTACTTTGGATTGATCGACATTTAAGCACTTTAAGAGTACTCCATCAATAGTCCGACTGTATAACACATCATCTAGCAACACGAATTTAAATGCTTGTCACTGAACTTTCTAATCAATCTTTTGATTAGGATCTCTTAAATACTAGACGATCGGAATTCTCCAATCATCCTTATGGACATCCTGTTGATGCAGAAATGTGCCCCCACACTTGGGCCGGTTCAACGTCCAAAAGTATCGCAACAATACCGACGCCGCGTTCCGACTACCCTTAGTAGTGATAAGGGATTTGGAGTCGCTAGGCAATTAGATAAATAGTTAATATTTTAATCCAATTGGCCAAAAAGTGTCAGTAATAATGTAAACAAAAATAAAATGACTAAAATACCTAGAATCAGCCAATTCGGAGGCCGATTCAGAGTTACAGCGGAGACTGGCCCGAAGGGTCCCTAGGGCACCTTCGGCCTTAGGCCTGGTCAGACCGGAGATACAACCTCGGTCAGACCGGGGGGTTGCGAAGAGGCTTCAGGATTGAACCCCGAAGGTAGGCGCGAAGGATGGCTCTTAGCGGTCTGATCGGCAAAGATCCTTCGGTCGGACCGATGAGGTGTCCTCGGTCGGACCATGCGGGTAGGCTTCGGCACGTGTGGCTTCGGCGAAGGCTGGTGTAGTGCGATGTGAGGGGGCTTCGAATGCAACCTTCGGGCTCCGGCGCAACGTGGTGCGGAGGGTCCCGATCGGACTAGCGGAGTGCCGTCGGTCTAACTGGCTATTGCCGACAACGGTGTGACCAGGTTCGGTCAGACCAGGGTCTCAACGCCGGTCGGACCGAAGTATCAGATCAGATCTGCTAAACATCGGCAACCCTAGCAAATAATCTTCAATTACCTCCAAATTTTGCAGGGATGCTTATGAGGGCAATTGATCTACAAAAACCACAAAAGATCAGATACAATTCGGCCAAGGGGCCGAATTACAAAATATGATGATAAAAACCAACAAAAAGGATAGCAATCCATTACGTGGATTAACGGGAGGTTCACAAGCAAACCAGCAAGGGATACCGTGATTACGGACGCGGCGGACGGAGGGCTTTCATGAAAACCCACGAAGATCTACTATCTAGTGCGGAAAGCAAAGAAAAGTAAATGCGATTCAAAGGTAGGGCTTTGGATTTTTGAGATTAGAGAGAGCCCTTGAATCGGCCTTGCCCTAGTATTTATAGGGGTGGGCTAGTGGTCCCTGGTGCAAAACATCAGTAGGATTCGGCCAAAATTCGGTTGAGATAAGATTTGGATAAAAACCACCCGAATCCACTTCGGATTCATATTCTAAACCCCTGGCCGGTCTGACCGAGCCCATGGGGCCGGTCTGACCGAGCCTTCATTTCCGGTTGGACCGTCCTACTATAGCCAGTCAGACCGACTTGTGCCAGGTTTGGCATATTTTCGGTCAAAAATACCACTTTTCAATATTTTGCCTAGTTCGACCATTAATGTCGTTTTTTGCTATAAACACATGCCCCCTGCCTTTTAGCAAACTTAGTGAGCTAAAAGCATGATGGGCCTTGGGCGATACTTTCCATATCAGCCTTTTGACACTTCAAGTGTTTTGCCACATACTCGGGAAGTACCTTTTGTGGGATCGGAATGGCGACTAGAGGGGGGTGAATAGGTGCCTCAATACTTTCTTTTGAAGTGATGGCCTAATCAAATCACCCAACGCTCCTCTAAAAACACAAAATCATGATTCAATTCAAATAGTATGAAAGTGAAGCTCAAACAGAGTCAAATTCTCAAAACAGCTTTAAATTCATACTTCTCAGGTCATCAAACTCAGTCCACTCTCATTAGAGGCCCAAACAAGTGAACCAAAATGAATCTAAACAATTTACTCAAAATCAAATCAGAATCTAGAACTAATGTCAAGTTTCGAACGAGATGAATAGTAAAAAACTGAAAACAGTAACAATACTTGACAATTTAGAGATTCAGATTGCAAATCTCAAAATCAATTTGATTTGAATCAGTACACAGCACTTTGAAACCTTGCTGCCAAAATGAACTCTGAATACAGCACTAAAGAATGGTTTCGGATGATGAACAGTAATTACCGAAAACAGCCAGAAATAATTACCAACTTAGTTTCAGATTGCAATACCTTTTCAATCTCACTTCAGCTCAACACAACAAGATCAGAATAAATTCAGTATAAAGAATCCTGAAAGATTACTCACTAGATCAAGCCAAACAGGAAGTTCTTAAGATACTTAACACTTACGCTACTATTCATAAACCGGCAAATCAAAACAGAATAGATTTTAATCTCAGTTCAGTTTAAATCTCTTCTGAATATGGTATGCAATCAGAAAATCGACAAATAGCTGAAACCTTGATGCACAAAATAATAATCAGAGTTAATCGGCACACAACGAGGGTACTGTTCCCTGTCAACAGATTCAATCTGAAAATCCTGGATGAAAACTGAAATGAAAAGCATATGCAATTTGATTGCTGACGCAATGGAAAGTTCAGTACGAAATATGTTCTGAAAATGACACTCAACCTAGACCAGATATAGAACCATTCAAATCAAACACATTCAGAAAAGGATTGAACAATATTCTGAACAGCACTTTTTCAAATCAGAAACTGACTTTTCTTTTCAATACAAATGCATTCAGTACATACTTTGAAACAGCTACAATAGCAAGCCTCAATTCAGAATTCTATTTCAGAATACAACATTCAGTTCAAAAGCAAAAGTTCAATAATCTGTAGACAGCACATTGATTCAGCATAAGTTTGAACTTGAATACACTACAAGTCTGAATACTCTTGTAACAAGAATAAGGATGATTAACACTCAAAACTGATTACACCAAAAATTCAGAACAGATGCTAAAGGAAATTTTCTAATGAATCAACCAGGAATACTCGGAATCAACCAGGAACAGATGCCAAACAACAAATATGATTCCAGAGGAACTGATTTCATTTAAACCTGGCAACTCATATTGCATACATCTAGACTACAGCAAGATCTCATCAAACAATCAAATCTGATTGTAGAACATGATTTCTGATAAAACAGTGCTAAACCTGTTCTAATTTGAACCACTTCCGTGAGCAACAATTCATAACATGAACAACAAAACTAATTGATATCAAACGAGATTCAGTATCACAACTGACTTCAGAAAATTTGAGGGGAAAACTTACTTGAAAGATTCCTGTGAAGTGCACTGTAGCGCAATCAGCAAATCAGCAAAGTTTTTTTCCCGCGTGAAGATGAATAGCGTTGGCTGGAGTTGTCGGCACCGCTGTAGAAAATATGGCAAAGCAGCCGCACACTGTACAAAATCTAGCGCAGGATAAATGTTCTTCGGATGAACAGCTCGGCAAAGCAAAAGGCAAATTTGATTTGTATTCTAAAGCCTGGCTAATTCGGTTGAAAGGAATGTTCTGGTTTCTGCGGATGGAGCAGCCAGCCATGGAGAGGGGATATTTATCCCACCAACTCCAAGGTTCTAGAAGGACCCATTTACAAACAGCAAACAGCCCCCAAGAATTTTCCTAATTACAAAACTGAAATTGGAAATTGAAAATACTCTATACTAAAAAGAAAAATTACATTTGACCCCTTTTGAATATATTTTCAGAATATACATTCCAAAAATACACTCAAAAGTATACACTAAAGACACTAAAATTTAGACTAACAATTCGACACTATTTTATTGAAATAGTAAATGCGACAGATGATACGACGGTTTTTAGCAAAAACCAACAAAGCCTTTTCAGCTCCTCGACCCATGACACCGCTTCGCGACTCCGAGAGCTAGCAAGCCACTTTCCGCTCTCGATCCCCTCGAGCCGCGCGAATGTTTGTCCTGGCCTCCCTCTCGCAAACACGATCGACACGCCATCACAGGAAGCCATCTGTCCGTCCGTCCGCCGTTCATCCGAGTCTTGCTCCGTCTCTTCATGCATCCTAGATATCTACCCAAACTTCGCCCGACCTCCTTGATCCTCGGCATCGGCTCCCCCCTCGACCCTCGATCACCCGCCATCGATAATCTGTTAGCATCTCCATCCTGCACAAACACGACAAGCAACCAAAACAAGGACACGATGCTACGCGACGCACTGTCGAACCCCTCGGCAGCCAGACCATCAACCCGCATTGACACCCTCGATGCAATTCCCATCTCTCAAACATCCTCGCTCAGACGCTCATCGTTTTCAATCGCTCATCATTTAGACCGAAACCACCCGTGGTTTTTCACCTTTTCAAATATCTACCATTCAAAGCCCTTCGAAATCACTCTCCTTGTAGAGACTCTAACACATATGCATTTGTAGGACCAAGAGTAGCAAGCAGAGGGGGGGTGAATGGGCGCCTCAAAAATTCTTTCGAATCAATGGCTTTCTCCCAACACCCAACGCACCTCAATAGACAATCAGCAGAACAAAACCAAAACACAAGCACTAAAATAATCTAGTCTAAAAACTACTGGTGTCCTAAACGAAAAGACACCATCAAAGTGTTTCAAGGCTGATCAATAGGGCATTCAACTCACAAACATTTCAATCATCACAAAAATAACAATCTCAGACATTTAATGCAAATGCACACAAAATGAGGAGAAAATTTACTGTTCACAGTTGTCTCCAATTCAACACACAGCCGAAGCCTGTGTGCCTCACCTCGAAGCTTGCTTCAGCGAAACCTGCGTCTCTGGTGCAGACTGCTCATGAAGCCTGAACACCCGGCTGCCGAGGCCTGCTCACCTGGCTGTCGGGGCCTGCACACATAGCCTCCGAAGCATGCAAGCCTCACAACCGAAGTCTGCGGAAGCTGAAGCCTATGAAAGCTGAAGCATGTACGCCGTTCGCTATAGTTCTGCGAAGCCAAGTGAAACTTCTGCGGCTCGTCTCACGAAGTCTCCGGTTTTACCATAGAATAAATCGACCAAGTAAGCAATGTATGAAAATAATAAAATATACTCAGGTATGCAAAACGAGATGCTAGCGTCAGCATTTAAAGACTAAACAATGGACAACGAAGCTATCGCTTCTGCTTCTGTGAGAACATAGTCTAGCGCACAGCCTACCAAGCGCCTAGCTCCCTATGTCCTGTCCTGCTCAACAGATCCAGTCTCACACGCCACCCCAGCAGTGCATGCCTCAGCCAAGCTTTTTCACAGCACAATGATAGCAACAAGGATGTAATCAAGACACAGATGATGCAACACCAACATGCATAACAACACGCACTGCAGCAAATCGTCGAACACTGCGCATGCTCTAACTTCCGAAAGAAAACCAACCAACCCAGCTTCTGTTCAAAAATCACTAGTAACGGATCAACCTAATCCCAGAGAATAAAATCGCAACAAGAAAGAGACTATGCGAACCAGAACAAATGGCGGTGGCCTTGGAGATGCTTTAGAACAGTGAACGCCATGAACTTGAAAATAGAATACATTCCATATTTGAATTGGTAATGTGAAATCTCGATTTAGAAGGTGGTTGAGTTAACTCTAACCATAGGGATTGTGGCCCTATTTATATGCAGCCTAATAGACTAGGAAAAACCAAAAATACCCTTAGGGTTTAACAGACACTGAAATAAAAATGGAAAAGACCATAAAGCTCTTAGGATTTTTACAGACTCAACTAACACACTGTGGGCCTAAAAAGCAAAATAGTAAAATCCTAAATATAGATAACTTGTCCTGATTTCGCGGATTGGGCCGGCCCGATTCCGTGACTCCCTTAGCCCGTTAATCGCTCGGTGCCCATGTACCTGAGTTAATCCTAGTCAACAGACTAGTGGATCTCATGCCGCTCCTAGCCCATGTACTCAGATTGGGTCGGCCTGACTCCGTGGCCCCTCTGTCCGGCAGTCGCTCGCCACCTGTGTACCTTAGTCACATGCGGCCCAGACACGGTAGGTCTCATCTCCTCTTCTCTTCACACTTTGACGTCCGTTGACAATCACTCATCACTTATGGAGCCATGAGGCCCATGATCTTCAACATGACTCCTCAATCTCCCCCTTGATGAGTGCATTGTCAACACCCTCTTCATCAACCCTTCGAAACCTGCAAAACACGCGGAAACACGAAAACAAAACACAAGAAGATAGAAAGAAAAAAATAAAGTAAAAGGTTTAACCCTAATGACCAAAAGCCGAACAAAAGCCAAAAAATGGTCATTATGGTTAAACAAAAATAAAAACTCTAACGAGTTCTAAAACGAGTGCAATCTCAGAAATATCAACAAGGATATCCAAAGAGTAAAGGCAAAAGAGACTAAAAACTCCACGTGAACCAAATCGAGAGAAAGTGAGCCAAAACTCCCCCTAAACTCTTCTAAAAGATCAAGTAACCCAAAATTTCTCCCCCTTGTTGATAATTGGACTCATCAAGTGAAACAAAATGCACTCAAAAGAGACACAAACTCAAACTCCCCCTGAAATGCAACCCCCCTCAAAATACGCAATGAATGCAACTGGGGTTCAAGTGGAGTGTAAAAAGCATGCTTCTCAGATATGATTCACTACAATTACACCATCTAGCAAGTATAGCAAAAGAAATATTGTCTAAGACACATGGCATGACTAGTGCAACAGATGATATCCAAAGAAAATCATTAACACGCTTTTTTAGATTTTTGCAAATAAAAAAATCACCACATTTTCTAGTCGACAAGCAAGGTAAAACATGAGATGCAAAGGCTAGCTAATATATACCAAGATAAGCATTGTCCAGAGCAAAGAGCTTCAGCAAACTTGTTATCTTTTTAATTTTCAGGCTTTTTCTTTTGCTTTTTCATTTTTGCCAGGGATTATTTGCATGTCAACCTTATGCTAACTGACCAAGTCAAGCCTAGGCCAGAACTGGACCATCAGAAGCTTAAGACAATGGTCTTGGCATACATTACACTGTCCTAGTTCATACCAAAGTGCTATGGTAAGCAGTCCAGAACAATGCAATGTGACACAACAAACCCACCTGAATCTTTTCAATTAAGCATAAAAGGCATGTATTTTTCATTTTGCTGATTTTTACCATTTTATAGCATATTTTCCATGTTAAATCATATAGATGTCCAAGTTGCATATCTGCATCTAAGTAAGGAACTAGCTACCAGGCATGTAAAAGATAGCAAAAGCATTCAGCCTACACATGCTAGTTACCAGAAGCAATGGTGATCATTTTTCAATTTTAAAGCATAAAATCCATGCATATGACATATATCAGATATATCATGTGAACTGAAGCAAAGCATGATCATCGACAAGTATTCAAAAGAATATACTAGCTAGAATAAGTAAAGCAATTCAATCATATAACAGAAGCAAGCTGAAAGTGTGATATGTGAATATGCATGATATGAACTCACACGAAAAGACTCAAGAAAAGAGTAAAGAAGAAAGAAGACAGACTCAAAATATCCTAAAAAGGATACACAACTCCCAAATCCCCTCGCGAACACTCAAAAGTAGACTAATCTAGGGGTTTGGTGAGAATGTCAGCCAACTGATGATGGGTATCAACATGAACAAGGTCAATGACACCTTTCTCATATTGATCCCTCAGAAAGTGAAAGCGCACATCAATATGTTTGGTTTTTGAATGAAGACATGGGTTTTTCCCTACACTAATAGTGTTGGTGCTATCACAAAACAAAGGTACTATGGCAGGGAAAAACAACCCAAAATTTCTCAAGGTGGAAATCATCCAAACCAACTGTGAGCAGCAGCTAGTAGTAGCTACGTACTCAGCCTTAATAGTGGAAAGCGCAACACTAGATTGTTTTCAAGAAGACCAAGAAACAAGCGAACAACCAAGAAACTGGCAAGTACCGAAAGTCGACTTGCGATCCAACCGACACCCACCAAAATCAGCGTCGGAAAAGCCAGATAACTCAAGAGATGATGATGCTGAATAGTAAAGATCAAGATCAGGCGCATAGGTAAGGTACCTGAAAATGCACTTAACAACGTGTTGATGAGATGCACGTGGTGAAGACTTGAAGCGCGCGCACACTCCCACGGCAAACTGAATGTCCGGTCTCATCGCCGTCAGTTACAGCAGCAATCCGATCATCCCTCGATACTCTCTCTCATTGACCTTGACGCTGCTCTCGTCCTTGTCCAGGCCCCCAGATGTACCCATGGCTTCAACTCTCCACCGAAGTCGAACTTCTTCAGCATATCCCGTGTGTACTTGCTCTGGTGGATGAAGATGTCGTCCTTGGTCTACTTGATCTGGATCCCTAAGAAGTACTTGAGCTCACCCATGAGGCTCATCTCAAACTCGATGTGCATTTGCTTAGAAAACTTGGACACAAGCTCATTAGTAGAACCACCAAAAATAATGTCATCCACGTAAATCTGAGCAATCAAGAAATCTGAACCAACTCTGAGCAAGAAAAGAGTCTTGTCCACAGAACCCATCACAAAGCCACTCCCCAACAAAAACTGCTTTAGACGATCATACCAAGCCTTGGGGGCTTGCTTCAGACCATATAAAGATTTCTGCAACTTTAAAACATGTCGAGGAAAAGTAGGGTTCTCAAAACCGGGGGCTCCCTAACATAGACCTCCTTCTCTATGTACCCGTTCAGAAAAGCACTCTTGACATCCATTTGAAAAAGCTTAAAACCTTTAGAAGCAGCAAATGCCAAAATATGCGAATGGACTCAAGACGGGCAATAGGGGTGAAGGTCTCCTCAAAGTCAATACCCTCTTTCTGGCAAAAACCCTGGGCAACTAATCGAGCTTTGTTGCGCACCACAACCCCATCTTCACCTTGCTTGTTCTTAAAAACCCACTTGGTGCCTATGGGGTTGTCAACTAGGTGGCAGCTCAACTAGTGTCCAAACCCGATTGCGAACAAAGTTCTCAAGCTCTTCCTGCATGGTGTTTATCCAATTTGCATCAGAAAGAGCGTGAGCAACATCTCTAGGCTCAAAAGGGGCAACAAAAGCAGACTCAGCAAAAACAGCGAGTGATCCAACATGAGAACGCAAGGATCTCGAAGTGAGATCACCGATGATGAGCTTTGAGGGGTGATCATGCTGAACTGCTTGGGATCCTAGGTGATCAGATGTCACCTCACCAGAGTCAGCAGCTGGCACCTCTAGACTCGATTGAGGGGGCTCGATCGAAGTGGAAGAAGTGATCAGAGGTCCGCCCTTGTCCTCACTCGAAATCTCAGAAGGTGTGGGGTCTGCAAGCTTTGTAGAAGGCCCACCCTCATCAACAACAGGAGCGTCATCATCTTCCTCGACAAGCTCATCATCTCTAGAAAGCTTGAAAGAAGGAGTAAGTGAAGGCATGGACTCATCAAAAGAAACCTCACACGTCTCGACAAGCTGCTGGGAGTCGAGGTTCCAAACACGGAAGCCTCGAGAATGCAAAGCATAACCAAGAAAGACTCCATCCCAGCAACGAGACTCAAACTTGTCCAAATGCCTTCCCTTCTTGAGCACAAAGCACTTGCAGCCAAACGCTCGCAAGTGACTCACCTTGGGCTGTCTGCCAAACCGCAACTCATATGAAGTCTTACCTAAGTAAGCTCTAAGAAAAATGCGGTTGGCCAGATAGCAAGCCGTGTTCATGGCTTTAGCCCAAAAGCGCTTAGGAGTCATATGCTCATCGAGCATTGTCCTGGCCATCTCGACCAGTGTGCGGTTCTTTAATTACACAATGACATTCTGTGGGGGAGTGTAAGAAGTAGAAAACTGGTGCTCAAGACCCTGATCACTACAGAAGCTGACGAACTGAGAGTTCTTAAACTCAGAGCTGTTGTCAGAGTGAATTGCTCACATATGACCATTGTTCTCATTCTTCAGTTTCAAAACCAGGTCATGAACAAACTGGAAAGCCTCATCCTTAGACTCTAGAAAGAAAACCCATGAGAATCGAGAAAAGTCGTCAACTATCACAAGCGCGTACCACTTCCCACCGACTGAACGTACCCGAGCTAGACCAATAGTATCCATGTGTAAAATCTCTCTCGGGTACGAAGTCATCACCTGAGTCACAGGTGCGTGAGAAGCGGCAACCATTTTCCCATGATGACAGGGATGGCAAACTAGATCCTTTTCCATCTTAAGCTTGGGCAATCCTCGGATAAGGTCCATAGATCTCAATCTGACTAGCAGATCAAAGCTCAAATGACCTAACCTCCTATGCCACCTCGAGAGCTCAGAAGAGGATCCAGCAATCAAACAACGAGTAGGGCCAAAAGAACTAGAGAAATCAATCCGAAAAACCTTACCGAAGGGTAAGATCTGGCAAACCAAAGATCATCTAGAATCAACAACAGAAGACATGCCCTTCTTAAAACGAACCTCTAAACCATCCTCAAGAAGTTGCGAAACAGAGACCAAATTAAAACTCAAGTTTCCAACCAAAGCAACATTCTTTAAAGAGAAATGCTCAGAGATTCGAATTGAGACAATGTCGTGTACCTTCCCTTGACCACTGTTCTCAAAAGTAATGTACTCCTTGGAGCTCGGGGAAATGAGGTTGGAGAACCATCTGCGATATCCCATCATGTGGCGAGAGCATCCTGAATCCATGATCCACACGTCCTCTAGTCCTCGATCCTGCACGATCAATGGTCATAAGTGGGAGCAAATGGTCCGACACCTGGTTTAGTAAAGGAGCTAAACTAGTGTTGAGCCATCTGCTCAAAAGAAGGAAAGCAGAAGGAATCATAAGAGTCTGGACCAAAACGCGGCTCAAAGCGCGGTCCTCTGTTCTACCTAAAGTCTCGGCCACGAAGTCCAAAGTCGTATCCAAAACGACCTGGAGCTCTACCGGAGCGAAAACCGCCTGCCAGAGCATGGGCACGAAAGCCGTCTCCTCTACCACCACCTACACGATGTGCCCTGGCCTCTAGCCTCTCTCTGCATCGAGGGACTCTCTGTCTACCACCCTGCTGGTAGAATTGCTCCTGTCCACCTCGAGCTCTCTCTACTCTTTATACTCACTTCCTCCTAAAGCAAAACTCCTCAAGATGCTCGTCTCTCTGACAGAACTCACAGTGATAGGTAGGCTTCTTGGGATATGGTTGAGGCTTGGGGTTCTTGGGCTTGGTGGTGTTGGGTGTAGACTCTTTAGTGTGAGAGGGTCCAGGTAGAGAGTCAAGAGAAGTGTGGAGATGCTTGGGCTTTGGGATCCAGATAGGCTTCTTGGGTGGAGCTTTAGGTTGTTCTTGAAACACTCCATCCTTGGGCTGACAGGCCTGAAAAGACTCAATGCACTGAGTCTTGGGATATCTCTACTTTGGAGTCATCTTACTCCACTCCACTGCATGACTTAGGGCACTCTTAAAGTTAGCCTTGGTGTAGGTGTAACCTACCACAAACCCATCCTGCCTCTTGAACTGCTGGATCACCATGCCGAGCTATGGCTCTCTGGCACTCACCCAACTTAGGATCTAACGGAGATAAGAGTTCTCATTCTGAGCATCAGCTAGCTCCTCTCTCAAGGCAGCTAGTACCACCACCTGAGACAAGTAAATCTCACACTCTCTATGAACTTAGATAGACTTCTCAGCTTTTAGCTTGATTAGTTCCAATCTCAGGGACAAGCAGTTCTCACAAATAGTGGGTGGAACTGATAATGTCTTAAGCTCTAACTTAGTCTACTCTAGCTCAGATCTGACTCTCGCTAACTCGCCCAACTGCTCATCACTCTTGGCTCTCAGCTCAGCTAAAACAGCTAGATGGGATGGGCAGTCCACACAGGGCACGTTGATAGTGGCATGAGCATCTTTCAGCTCTAGCTGAGCGCTCTCAAGCTTAGTAGCCAAAGCATCTCTCTCATCTACCCTCTTTGTGTACCTGGACTTTAGAGTCATCAGGTCACACAATAGCACCTCGTAGTTAGGGCACTCACTGCTACCACCCAAGCAAGGGAAAGAAGACAGACTCTCAATCTTGCCATTGTCCATGGCAAGCTCACTCTCAAGCTCATCTATCCTCTTCTTAGCCCCTCTAAGCAGTTTCTCCCGATATCTCAACTCCTGACGGTTCTCTTCTAGCAATTCAACGACTTCTTGTTCATAGGGAGATACCTTTTCGTCGTCGTCGGAGTTGTCGGGGGTGCCCTTCTCTTCCTTATCCCCAAGAGACATTGAGTTAATGCTCTTGTGGGATCTTCGGCTGTGATGCTAGCGTCTCTTTGGCTTGTCCCCGAAGGTCATGAAGCAGAGGCCCGCTGGATCATCCTTGTCCTTCCCCTTCTTGATCACGATCTCTCATCGCTTGAGCTCGATGAAGACGAAGAAAACGATGATCTCTTGGAGTAGCTTCTCTCCATCTCGGCGAAGAAGGCCTTGTCTCACTTCTTGTTCTCATGCCGATAGTCCTTTAGGGCCTTTAAGAAGAACTTGGTTTTTGGTTTGCCCTTTGTGAAGGTGGAGCTATCGTGGTGCTTGAATGAGTTTTAGGAGCCACTATCGATGCCTTTCTTGTGACTGTTCCGCTTGGGGCAGTCAGTGATGAAGTGACCTGGATCACCACACTCAAAGCATCCGAATTTTGTGCCGTGTCTTTTGAACATTCATTTATCATAGAAACGACAAACCCGGTTATTAAAAAGACATAGATCATCATCTCCTAGCGAATCAAGGTGGTCCTTAGTGATAGACATCAAGGAGAATGCAACACAGCTCAAAGAGGCAGCAGAAGGTGTCGCAAGGGCCAGGGTTTTTGAGCTAGAACCAATGAGATTTGATCTCAAGTGGATATCAACCTCTGTGGCCTTGAGCTTACTGAAAATATATGCGATAGTCAAGGTATCGTAAGAAGTGCTCTCAATGATAGAGGATGCATTGATCTCCCAAATCTTAGGGTCCAAGGTATGAAGAACCTTGAGTGCCTGCTCATGATCTGAGACCAGCTGAACTCCATCGGCCTTGTTGGCCCGAAGCTTGTTGATGATCAATTGAAAATGACCAAAAAAACTTCAACAGATTCACCCGGCTTCTGTGTGAAATTTTCATATTCACGCCGGTAGGTCTGACAGAGCCGAGCCTTGACCTAGGCTGTCCCCTCATGGTGTGCCTGGAGGGTAGCCCAGATCTATCTAGTAGTGCTAATATGGCTCACACGCTCAAACTCAGTGGGACCTAAACCAGAAAATAAAATGTTCACAGCCTTGTTTTTGTTTTGATGTTGGGCGACTAACTTGGGGGAAGTGCACTCAGCAACTAGAAGCACAGTAAAAGTGTCGTAAACACAAATATCCCAAATGTCTGAGCTCTGGCTCATGAGATAGGCTCGCATGCGAGTCTTCCAGTAATTGTAGCCAAAAGCTTTAAGGGACGAGACCTTGCTAGAGGAAGTCATGATCACTACCTTGGGTTAGAATCGGTTAAGGTATAAAAAACCCTAACCAAGCTTTGATACCACTTGTAGGACCGAGAGTAGCGACCAGAGAGGGGGTGAATGGGCGGCTCAAAAATTCTTTCGAATCAATGACCTTCTCCCAACACCCAACGCACCTCAACAAACAATCAGCAGAACCAAACCAAAACACAAGCACTAAAACAATCTAGCCTAAACACTACCGGTGTCCTAAATGAAAAGACACAATCAAAGTGGTTCAAGGCAGATCAACAGGGAATTCAACACACAGACATTTCAATCATCACAAAAATAACCATCTCAGGCATTTAATGCAAATGCACGCAAAATGAGGAGAAATTTTAATGTTCACAGTTGTCTCTAGTTCAACACACAGCCGAAGCCTATGTGCCTCACCTCCGAAGCTTGCTTCAGCGAAACCTACATCTCTAGTGTGGACTGCTCACGAAGCCTGAACACCCGGCTACCGAGGCCTGCTCACCTGGCTATCGGGGCCTGCACACATAGCCTCCGAAGCGTGCAAGCCTTGCAACCGAAGATTGCGGAAGCCGAAGCCTACGAAAGCCAAAGCATGTACATCGTTCGCTATAGTTCTGCGAAGCTAAGTGAAACTGTTGCGGCTCATCTCACGAAGTCTCCACTTTTACCATAGAATAAATCGACCGAGTAAGAAATTTATGCAAATAATAAAATATACTCAGGTATGCAAAATGAGATGCTAGCTTCAGCGTTTAAAGACTAAACAATGGACAACGAAGCTATCACTTCTGCTTGTTTGAGAACACAGTCTAGCGCAGAGCCTACTAAGCGCCTAGCTCCCTATGTCGTGTCCTTCTCAATAGATCCAGTCTCACACGCCACCCCAGCAGTGCATGCCTCAGCCAAGCTTTTTCACAGCACAACGACAGCAGCAAGGATGTAATCAAGACACAGAAGATGCAACACCAACATGCATAACAACACGCACTGCAGCAAATCGTCGGACATTGCGCATGCTCTAACTTCCGAAAGAAAACCAACCAACCCAGCTTCTGTTCAAAAATCACTAGGAACGGATCAACCTGATCATAGAGAATAAAATCACAACGAGAAAGAGACTATACGAACCAGAACGAATGGCGGCAGCCTTGGAGATGCTTCAGAACAGTGAACTCCATGAACGTGAAAATAGAAGACATTCCATCTATGAATTGGTAAAGTGAACTCTGATTTAGAAGGTGGTTGATGTAACTCTAACCATAGGGATTGTGGCCCTATTTATAGGCAGCCCAATAGACTAGGAAAAACCAAAAATACCCTTAGGGTTTAACAAACGCTGAAATAAAAATGGAAAAGACCATAAAGCCCTTAGGATTTTTACAGACTCAACCAACACACTATGGGCCTAAAAAGCAAAATAGTAAAATCCTAAACATAGATAACTTGTCCTGATGCAGAGCTTTCGTAGCAGCTACGACTTCGCTTCAGGACGGCTCGATCATAGATCAGCGGTCTGGATTGGGTGTCGGTTTTGCGCCAAAACCGACAAAGCATCCACCGTCTCGGCACCGGGTACCAAATTGGGCTAGCCCGATTCTGCGGCTCCCTCATCCAGGCAATCGCTCGCCACCCGTGTACCTGAGTCAATCCCAATCAACAGACCAGTGGATCTCATGCCGCTCCTAGCCCATGTACTCGGTAGTCGCTCGCTACCGATGTACCTGAGTCACACACGGCCCAGACACGGCAGGTCTCATCTCCTCTTCTCTTCTCCTCTCTTCTCACTTTGACGTCCATTGACAATCACTCATCACTTCTAGAGCCATGAGGCCCATGATCTTCAACATGACTCCTCAGCATTGCCTGGAGCGATTTCGACTACCTTGAAAGGACCTTCCCAACTAGGCGACCATTTGCCAAATTTTGGGCTCTTAGTGCCAAATGATAAAATCGTCTTCTAAACCAAGTCATTGACTTGGAATGATTTTGATCTAACCTTTTTGTTGTAGGCTCTAGCTACCCTTCTTTTATCTTTCTCTATTGCCTCCAGAGCCTTCAACCTCTTATCGATCACTTCTTATAAATTATCCTTCAGAAGTGTCTCATATTCATTGACCGATAAGCCATCTTGCTTAAGAAATCTAAGTGAGCCAAGATCCACCTCTATTGGTAGAATGTCTTCTTGTCCATATACCAACTCATATGGACTAACTTTAGTGGCACCATGCTTTGCAACTCTTAAATCTTCTTTTTGATTAGTTTAATGACAATTTTGTTACTAGACTCGGCCTGACCATTGGCGTGAGCATAATATGGAGAAGAGTTTACCAATTTGATCGCATAGTATTCGGCAAAGTCCCTCACTTCTTTAGCAATAAACGAAGTACCTTGGTCTGTAGTGAGAGTTTGGGGAACGCCGAATCTGTGTATAATGTGCTTCAAGATGAAATCGATTACCTCATTGTCAGTCATGTTCTTGAGTGGCATGACCTCGGTCCACTTGGTGAAGTAATTCGTCACCATCAACACGAACCGATGCCCTTTTGAAGAGGGAGGATGGATTTGGCTGATGAAGTCTAAGCCCCAACCTCAGAACGACCATGGTTTGATAATAGGATTAAGCATCGATGCAGGTGCTAGCTGAATATTACCAAACTTTTGACAAGATTCACACCCTCTATAATACTTAAAACAGTCCTCCATCATAATCAGCCAATAAAAACCCGTTCTTTTGAGCATCCAACTCATTTTCAGGGCCGACTGATGAGTGCCACAAAGTCCTGCATGGACTTCACCCACAGCAACTCTAGCTTGATCGGAGTCCAAACACTTCAAAAGTACTCCATCAATAGTTCGGCGATACAACACATCATCAAGCAAAACAAATTTGAACGCTTGTCACCGAACCTTCCGATCAACCCATTGACTAGGATTTTTTAAATATTGGACGATTGGGACCCTCCAATCATCCTTACTGATCAAAGGAGCAATGGCCAAATCTTTACTAGAATTTTCCTTTAGATTTTCCATTTGACCTACCCCCCGAGTGCTAAACCCTCCTGACAACGGTCGGTCGGATCGGCCATGTCGGCCAGGTTTGATCGGCTATTGCCAAACAGCTAGCACGGGTCGGTCTGACCGGCCTGACATGGCCGGTTGGACCGAGAGTGCATGGGTAGTCTGACCGTGCTCGCAAGGCTGGTCAGACCAATAGTGGTACTCTTGGATGATACATTGTCTCCGAGCATCGGCTCTTCTCTTGTGCAGAATTTACCTCTCTTAATTTGATAGCCTGATGCTTGTTGAGACAAGTCATTTGCAAGTGAGTTGGCTTCTCTAGACACATGAGAAATTTCAAAAGTATCAAAGGTGGCAATTATGTCTAGACACTTGTCCAAGTAGCTATTTAATAGACCATTAAAACATTGAGCAAGTTTAGATACTTGTTGCACAACTAATAAAGAATCACCATATGCACGGACATATTTCACACCCATGGAGTTTAAAAATTCAAGACCTAACAATAGGGCTTCATATTCGGCTTAATTATTAGTTGAGTGAAATTCTAGACTGGCCGAGGTCTCAAAGTGCATGCCATTCGGTGATACGAGGACCACTCCAACACCTTGGCCATTTTTGCAAGCCGAACCATCAAAATAAAGTTTCCATGGTAATACCTCAATTAAAGCGACTTCGCCACTCCAATTGATATCTACATGGTGATCCACTATAAAGTTAGCAACGATTTGGCCTTTCATAGCTCTCAACGGTTCATAAGCCAAATCGTATTCAATCAACGCATGCACATCGACGATGAAGAAGGCGGTAGGTAGTGTCTTGTTCCCTACCATCAGCTCTAGAGATAGCACACCTTTGGCCTCTGTCGTGTCGCCGTTGAAGCCATTGAGGGTAACATTGGTCTTCTTCAAGTCATCATAATCTTTGCTAAGCTTCCTTAGAAGGGAGTATGGCATTAGGTTCATGGTGGCACCACCATCGACAAGCATCCTCGAGATTGGCTTTCCGTCAATGTGTCCCCTTATGTAGAGAGGCCTCAAGTGACGATCTGTATCTCCAAGCTTCTCGAACACGGCATCCCGTGGGCCGAGGTCTAGCCGTGCGACCCTGGCCTCCTCCTGTAGCGGGGCAAACTTGAACGGTAGCATGATGATGCCGACGTCCATCGCCTGAGGAGCGGGCCCCTCGGAGACGGGTGTGTAGTCGTCGTCGAGTAAGTCATCGTCATCAGAGCTAATAACGAGGGTCGGGTCATTGACCACGACTAGCCTAGGTCTCCAAACTTTCTTCACTGTGGGCTGAGGATGGATTTCTTCAAAAAGTGCATCCCGTGCCTCCTCGGCCTTCTCTTCTCGTATCTCTTGTGCCCGCAAGTGGTGCAACCTCCTCTTTTGTAACTTGGACATCCCTGAGGGTGCCCATGATGGCTAAGGATGGGTGTCGGGCGCCACAGTCTTGCTTCTAGCATTTTTGGCCAAACGGGACTTGTTCGGATCGGCCTCAAACATTTTGTGTTTGCCATAAGAAGTCTTCTGCTCCTAGTCGGTCGGATTGGCCATGGTGGGCTAGTCGGATTGGCTTGTGCTGAAAATAGATGTAAGGCTGGTCGGACCGACCGTAGTAGGCCGGTTAGACCGAGCTTTGGCTAGGGCTCTGGATGGGCTCGGTGATGTACCTTCGTGTTATCTTGTCGGGGCCCCCTTTGGGATTGGGACCTCCTGGGATCCTACCTTGATGATTATGGTCTTCGAGAGATCTTTATGCTCATCCTCTCCGGCGTCTTCTTGCGAGGTTTGGTTCTGAGATACTACGGACAGGCGATGAATAATACTCTCATTTTGTGCTGGACATTGTACCTGCCACTCGGAAACACTAGAAGGAATGTCAATGTTAGTAGCGGGATACTGCCTAGAGCCCTTTGGCAACGGAAGCCAAGTCGGAGCCATCATCCAGCAGTAGGGTGGCGGCATCAGAGGCTCCAGCGGCTTTGCCCACTGGGTGCCAAACCCATTGACCTATTGGAGGTTCGGCCATGTCGAAGGTACCTTGAACCAAACCAGCGAAGGGTCCTGCCAGGCCGGCGGTAAGCTAGCCCACAGCGGAGATGGGTCTGGCCACTAGAGGTTGAATCCATCCGGAGGCTGTAATCCACTCGGAGGGGATGGGTCAGGCCACTAAGGTCTGAATCCTCTCGGAGGTTGGAACCCATTCGGAGGGGTGAGTTCGGCCATTGAGGTCCGAACCCTCCCGGAGGCTGGGACCAACCTGGTGGGGGGTTCGGCCATTAAGGTCTGAACCCTGCTAGAGGCCGTATCCAACATGAAGGGGGGTTCGGGCCTTGGGGTCCGAACTCAACCCTCACGGGGCTTGGTCTTCTAGGGGGTTCGGCCGTCCCGAAGCCTGTGGTCAAACACCTCTCCTCTCAGACCTTCGATGGTGCTTGTCCAAGAGCACCTTGTATGTCACCTTCGGCCTTCTGTGGGGCCTAGCCGAAGATGGTGGCTTAACATTTTCTTTCCACACTCCTACCTCAAGATTCTTTGGTACGAGTGTGCATGTGCAGGCATCTCCTACAATGACCGCTTTCCCTTTAGCTGACTCAGCCTGTTCTGGCTGAATCAATACTTTCTTCCCCTCGAGCTCAATGTTGTTCATGGGAAAGGGGTCTCTGTCTAATTTCATCTTTGGATTTGCTTCTATTTTCAATCGTCCTTCTTCTATGGCCAATTGAACCTGCCAACGAAAAACATTGCAATTGTTAGTGTAGTGAGAATGCGAATCATGCCACTTGTAGTAGGGACGCTTCTTCAATTCGTCGGTGGATGGCATGACTTGCCCTTTCGGTAGTCGTAGAAGCTAATTTTTTAATAGGAAATCAAATATCTTATCACACTTGGTTACGTCGAATGGATATTTAATCTCATTAGGCCGACTCTTAGAGGGAGACGACCACAATTCAGAGCAAGTGACGGGTTTAGACTTTCCGCTCCAAGTCCATTCGGCCGTTGTTGGGGGGAAAATATCTCATCTTCGGGGTTATTGCCAAAGCAGCATGAAGATAGTCAACCAGTTCGAAGATTGTCCGAAGACCATCTTCGAAGATGCCCAGAACCTGGTTCGAAGCCCGAAGACAGACACTGGTTCGAAGTATGTCTTCGAACCAAAGCCCTTCAGGATCTTTTCTGCCAGCTAAGATGGAAGACTTATCTTCTATCTTATTAGATTAGTCTTTTACCATTTTAGCCTTATTAAGGAAAACGAATAGTTTCCTTAATGTCGGTTGTAATAGAGGGGTAAATAGGTCTTTTCCTTAATGTTTAAGCCTATAAATACCCCCATTTCACCCTGTAATAGGGACCGAATACAAGTGATTCAATACACACTTTCGAACTATTCTAAGCTATTATCCTTTCGGAGGCTTAGAACAGTTTGCTTCACAAACACTTCGTTTGTTAGTTTCTTTTCTACAGAAACCTGTTAGCGTAATCTTTTACGCCAACAGTTGGCGCCGTCCGTGGGGAACTTAGTTCAAAAAACTTCGTTCTCTACCAATTTCTTACATCATGCCTCCTAAGCGGAGCGCACCTCGCAATCCCACTCGGAGGTCCTCTCGGATCTCCGGAGAGATACCCTTCGACACAGTCGAAGTCGGAGGGTCTTCGACTATCCCTCCACCTCAAACTCCGCAAGGGGCTTCTATCCCTCGAGGATACGAAACCTCTCCGCCAACCCCTTCCATACTCCGACCGCCCGGAGCCACTCCGCCACCCTCCATTCCGATTCGAACTGATCATACCAGTTCTCAAGACCCGGAAGGTCCTTCCGGAGGAGATGAAGATAGCCTTGGAGATATGGCCACTCAAATGGCCAACCTTCAAGCTGAGGTAGCGAGGTGGCGACAAGAGGCTGCGAACAGGCTTCGCTCTCAAGCCACCCCAGCTATCCCCGAAGTGCCCGAAGACGACGATCTTGGTTATCCCGAAGCCCCGGAGAACGCTTCTTACGACAATGAATCTCCGTTGCATCCTGAGCTGCAGAAGGTTCGCTTCGATCCGAAGTTCAAAACCTCGAAGCTCTCCAAGTATGCCGGAGACGAAGATCCTAGTGAGTTTGCACGTTCTTATGCCCTAGCGATTGAGGCTAGTGGCGGAGACAGAGAAACTATGGCGAAGTGCTTCCCGTTAGCTCTTCAAGGAGTGGCGTTGAGATGGTTCTGGTCTTTAAAGACAGGATCAATCACTTCGTGGTCACAATTGAAGAGGAAGTTTATAAGTAACTTTCAAGGCACCTTCGTGCCTCCCATGTCAACAGGAAGCCTTTTCCAAGTGAAACAGCTCCCCGGAGAAACATTGAGGCAGTACTTCAAGCGCTTCGCTCACACGAAGTCGCAAATTCGGGGGCTGTCCACATCCTCGGTGGTTGATGCGGCTCGGGAAGGCGTCAGTCATAAAGGCCTTCTGGATAAATTGCATCGGAAGAGCATCACCACAGTATCACAGCTGATGTCATACTTCGAGGAGTATGCAAGATCAGAAGAAGGTTGGCTTCGGAGGACTACTGCTACTTCGACAATATTGCAAGAAGTTAAAGCAGAGGTGAAGACTTCGGCGCAGCCGCAAGAACCAGTCTTCGAAGTGCAGCATGATCGAAGAAGAGGGCAAAAGCACCCTCGCTCTGAAGTTTTGAACATTGCACCCCCACAGAAGTTTGCACCAAGAGATCCACAGTCTGCGGGGAACAAGTCCAGCGGCTAGAGGCCGCCAGGGAAAACGGCTGGCAAGGGCCAGACCCTTTTTTGCTGTATACATGGAGAGAATCGAAGCCATGCAACTGACACTTGCAAGGCTATCCTTACCCTAAGGGGAGAATACTTGGAAAGAACTTCGGGTCGAGGTAGTACCGACCGAAGTCCAGCAGCAGCAGTGCGCCCGGAGCCGGTCCAGGCTGTGGCGCGGATAGAAAATTTTGATGCTGCAAGGCACCCTCCGGTGGCCAATGTTATGCCACCTCCGAAGCAAGAAGAAGGGCAAGATAGAGGAAAGAGAGTAGTTCTCCCTATCTCCGGAGGAGGTACCCTCGGAAGCATGTCCAAGAGACAGCGAAGAGAGTACGTTCGAGAAGTAGGCCACATTGGGACTTCGTCATCTGCAGCTGCAATGCCGGAGTGGTCTCATGTTCCAATATCTTTCTCTGCAGAGGATGCAGCTGGTATCAAGTTCCCGCATGCAGATCCATTGGTTATTACTGCTGATATTGCAGGGACTGAAGTCCGAAGGGTGCTAATTGACGGAGGTAGCTCGGCAGATATCATATTTGTACAAGCCTTCGATCAGTTATGCATTTCCTGGAAGCATCTCCTCCCAGCGGCTCGTCCTCTGCAAGGCTTCGCAGGACCTCCGCTTGATGCACTTGGCCAGATAGGCCTGGAAGTAACCTTCGGAGAAGGTTTACTAGCCCGAACTGAAGAAGTTATCTTCGATGTGGTAGATGCCCCGTATGCTTATAATGTCATCTTCGGACGGGGCATGTTGAATCAGTTCGGAGCTGTGGCGCATCACAACTACTTGTGCATGAAGATGCCCACACAATCAGGAGTCCTGACAATCTTCGGAGATCAAGCCATGGCTCAGAGGGCAGAATATGGTCACGGTCCTCCTCTTGATCCGAGGCAAGTAAACAGTGTTCAAAATAATGAAGAAATTTTTTCAGCCTCTTCCGAAGCTTCGAAGAAGTCATTTCCAAGACCAAGTCCCGAAGGAGAGATTGCAACGAAGATCATTGTTAAAGATGGTAAAGAATACACTTTTCAATTTGGTAAAGATTTACCTCCTGAAGTTGCAACTTCCTTGGAAAAGGTCATAGAAGAAAATTTGGATGTCTTCGCTTGGTCTGACGAAGATATCACCGGAGTCGATCGGGATATTATTGAGCACAGTCTGCTTGTAAACCCGAAGGCCCGGCCTGTTCGACAAGGGCTCCGGAAGATGTCCGCAGAGAGAGCTGCTCTAGCTAAGGACGAAGTTGAAAAACTGTTGAAGGCTGGGATTATCAGAGAAGTGGCCCATACAGAATGGTTAGCCAACCCAGTCTTCGTCAGGAAGAAGTCTTCCGGGAAGTGGCGCATGTGCATTGATTTCACATCCCTGAATAAAGCGTGCCCACGTGACCCCTACCCCATGCCCCGAATTGATCAACTAGTTGACTCCACTGCAGGTTCGGAGTTACTAAGCTTCCTTGACGCGTATTCTGGTTATCATCAAATATGGTTGAAGCGCGAAGATGAAATCAAGACGAGCTTTGTAACTCCTTCGGGAGTCTTCTGCTATGTAAGAATGCCCTTCGGCCTAAGAAATGCCGGGGCTACTTTTTCAAGATTAGTTGCTAAGGCTCTAGGTCATCAACTAGGCCGCAATGTAGAGGCCTATATGGATGATATTGTAATAAAGAGTGCTTTAAAGCACCAACATAGCCTAGACTTAGCAGAAACACTCAATAGCCTTCGGGCATGTGGGATCCGTCTTAACCCCGAAAAATGTGTATTCGGAGCTAAGGCTGGAAAGTTGTTAGGGTACTTAGTTTCAAGCAGGGGAATTGAAGCTAGCCCTACTCAAATAACTGCGCTGCAGAAGATGGCTCCTCCGGAGAATTTAAAGCAAGTGCAAAAGCTGACTGGACGTCTGGCCGCACTTAGCAGGTTTTTATCAAGGTCTGCGGAGAGGAGCTTGCCAATATTTAAAGCTTTGAAAGGGTCCGAAGATTTTGCATGGACACCGGAGTGTCAGAAAAGCTTCGAAGATATTAAAGATTATCTCAGCAATCTTGCTACACTCACGGTGCCTATTGCGGACGAAACCCTACTACTATATCTTGCAGCTACAGGTTCAGCTGTCAGCGCAGTCCTTGTCAGAGAAGCAGATATCAATGGGAAGTTGGTCCAAAATCCTGTCTATTTTGTATCCGAAGCATTGTCAGGAGCGAAGACAAGATACTCCGAACTTGAAAAGTTCGTTTATGCTCTGATAATGGCTTCGAGAAAGCTAAGACATTATTTTTTGGCTCATAATGTAATTGTACCAACTTCGTATCCTTTAGGAGATATGCTCCGAAGCAAAGATTCCACTGGAAGGATTGGAAAGTGGGCAGTAGAGCTAGCACCCTTCGGCATATCTTTCCTGGCAAGAACAGCTATCAAATCTCAAGTCCTAGCAGACTTCGTAGCAGAGTGGACTCCACCTGCGAAGTTGACTCCAGAGAAATCAGATGACGGAGTTTGGATTATTTACTCCGATGGAGCTTTCCAAGCATCCGGAGCAGGCATTGGGGCAGTATTGATTTCACCGTCAGGGCAAAGAGCAATGTACTCCGCAAGACTCAACTTTAACTCTACCAATAATATAGCGGAGTACGAAGGAATTTTATTGGGACTCAGGAAAGCACGTGCTCTAGGGGCTACAAGGATAATTATAAAAACAGATTCTCAGATAGTAGCAGGGCACGTAGACAAAAGTTTTCAAGTCCGACATCCACAGCTTGCAAAGTACTTAGAAGAAATTAGCAAATTGAAGCACATTTCAAGGGCATTTCCATTCGGAGTATACCAAGAGCTGAAAACGTGCAAGCGGACATTTTAGCGAAGGCTGCAGCCGGAGCTGTGGATGTGCCTGATGAAGCTTTCTATGAGGAGCTCAATGTACCTTCGGTGCCACAAATTGCCTCTGCGGAGATCCTTTGCATTCCTAGTACAGATTGGAAAAATTCGATCATAGAACTCCTGCAAGGAGGAACAAATTTGCCCGAAGAGCCCCAATTGTCAAGATTAAAGCTCAGAGCAAGAAACTATCAGTTAATCAACGGTATATTATACAAGGCCGGAGTATGCTCCCCTCTACTCCGATGTATATCTCAAGCCGAAGGCCAAGAAATTCTTGGAGAAATTCACGAAGGCCTTTGTGGAAGCCATTTAGCCCCTAGAGCACTGGCAGGAAAAACACTTCGCCAGGGGCTTTATTGGCCCACAATAACAGCTGATGCGGAGAGCTTGGTTCCGCACTTGTCAAGGATGCCAGTGGATGGGTCGACGGAGTCATCGCCCACCAACAGCTCTTCAAGTCATAGCTCCGGTATGGCCTATGGCCAGATGGGGTATGGATCTAATTGGTCCCTTTCCGTTAGCAAAGGGAAATCTGAAGTTCGCAGTGGTAGCTATTGAATATTTTTCTAAGTGGCTAGAAGCAGAGCCCTTAACAGCTATCACTTCGAACAATGTACAGAGATTCTTCTGGAAGAACATTATTTGCCGGTTCGGAGTGCCTAGATATCTCACAGTTGATAATGGAACACAGTTCGACGCAGAACCCTTCAGGAAGTTTTGCGAAGACCTAGGCATTCAACTATGTTTTGCTGCAGTGAGACATCCTCAGTCGAATGGAGCCGTTGAGCGAGCCAATGGAAATATTTTATCAGGGCTAAATCGAAGAATAGTAGGATTATCAAAGGGACTGTGGACCGAAGAGATTCCGAAGATTCTGTGGTCCATTCGGACTACGCAAACAAGGTCCACAGGTTTTACTCCGTTCAGACTGCTATTCGGAGATGAAGCTATGACTCCAACGGAGCTCAAAGGGGGATCATTTCGCAGCACCGAACCAGACATCGAAGAAGAGAGACAAGCTTCGTTAGATTTGTCAGAAGAAACAAGACTTCGAGCTGTAGCTAATTTATCAAAATATCACCAGCAGACGAAGACTTGGTATGACCCGAAGGTTAAACTCAGCGAGTTAAGGCCGGGTCATCTTGTTCTACGAAGCATTATAGCACCAGGGAAGTTAGGCAATAAATGGGAAGGTCCATATCTAATTGTCCGCTCAGGACGCCCTGGTTCGTTTAAATTAGCTAATTTAGAAGGTGAAGAGTTAGCACATACTTGGCATGCGGAGCACCTAAAGCGATACTTCGCATAAGGGCTCCTTGTAATTCGCTTGTAATCACCTCTAAATTAATAAAGCATACACCCTGATAGTTGCCTTCCCCTTGTTGACTCCTAGCTTCCCGAGCGGACGCGCTGGAACAGAAGTCGACCGAGAGGGAAGTGTCATTAAGCTGGGCTGTATTTCCGGACTTCGTACCCATAAAGTCGAAGCCTCCGGTGTGGTGGCTGAAATCCATCCGGAGCCCAAGTCTCGGCTTGTAGGCATCCGTAAAAGAGCCAATACCACATTCTACGGAGTCCAAGCTTCGGCTGGTAGACTTCCGTAAAAAGAGCCGAAGGTGGCCAAAATCTGCGGAGTCCAAGCTGCAGCTTGCAGACTTCCGTAAAAAGAGCCGAAGGTGGCCAAATTCTGCGAAGTCCAAGCTCCGGCTGGTAGACTTCTGCAAAAAAGAGCCGAAGGTGGCCAAATTCTGCGAAGTCCAAGCTCCGGCTGGTAGACTTCTGCAAAAAAGAGCCGAAGGTGGCCAAATTCTGCGAAGTCCAAGCTCCGGCTGGTAGACTTCTGCAAAAACAGCCGAAGGTGGCTAAAGCAAAACAACATTTGAGCCATGAGCTTCGAATGTCTGTTCACATAAGTCCAAAGTGACAAATTTTTTAAGACACTAAAGTGTCCTGGAAGTTATCTCAATTGATTTCTTTCGTTAAACAAAGGTACCAAGTTACCATTCTTCTGACTACAAAAAGTCGAAGGCATTTCATAAGATTTCAAAAGATCTTTAAATGACAGAGGGGCTCCGACCCCCCAAGAAAAAATTGTACTCCGAAGTTTTTTTCTTTGCGCATAACCATCTTTGAATACAGTTCGAAGTTGCTTATACCCAAAGAGGGGCTAGTAATATGGAGACAATTTTAAATCGGCATTCATTATCGAAATAAATGTATTTACAGATTACATTATGAAAAATTGGTATCTATACCAAGAAGGAATCGGAGACCTCTTCGGTCCCGAGAGCTAGGGGTGGAACGACTAGTTCCAACATCGGAAGTTCTAAGAACTTTGCGCTTAACTCTCTTCCTCCCCTTCGAAGCTCTAAAATCCTTCTGCTCTTGTTGAAGCTCGGCCCAAGTTCGAAGCCGCTCGGGGCTTCTTTCCCAGCTTCTAAGATCTTCAGATCTTTTATTTTGGGCTTCACCTTCGTCTTCGGACCAATTAGTGTCTTCAGAAGACGAGGTGTTTGCGTCAATCTCTTTATCTTCCTCTTTAATATAAGACAACACGTCTTTGATTACTTCGGGCGCAATAACGCCGGAGTCATCTCGAGGGATAAGGAATCGAGGACGTTTATAACTCTTTAGAAGTTCGAAGTTGTTCCACAGTGAGCGAAGTTCGCTGTTAAGCTCTAACACTTCGATATCTTCCATAAGAGGCAAAGCCTAGAAATATGATAAACAAGACTTTCATTGATAAATGTTTACAAGCATAAAGCTTTACATGATTAGAAATCCTAAAATATTCCTAAACCTGCGGGTTCGAAGGAGGTTGACTGCTCGAAGCTTGGCTCCGAACTTGCTTCTGGCGTTGGCCTTCATCAATCCAAGCCTTGATCGCAGATCGACCTTCGGCTCTCCATGAAGTTTGAAAGGCTCGCCAGGCGGCAGCCACGCCTTCGGAAGGAGTCAGAAGTCTTGCGTCGTCGAAGATGATGGAGCCCTCTGCGCTCGGAGTAATTACTCGGCCCAAATCCTCATAGTAACGAAGTAATCCAAGGGCAGACACTTGTCCGGAGAGTTCTCCATAACGCATGCCTGCCGTCTTCATTTGCTTCGCTGCTCCTTGGATCCTCTTTAACCGGCGCAGCAGAGTCACATTGTCATCCGAAGGTAGTGATCCAGTAGTACCGAAGTACTCCAAGACACCTAACATCTGTTCGATGACCTCCGAAGCCACCTTCTAGACTTAAGCCTTTCCTCAATAAGCACATCCTTGGCCGAAGTCGTTTCTGCTAAAACTCCGGAGATTCTAGCGTTCTCCGTAGTCAGAGCATTCTTTTGAGTCCGGAGCTGGCCAGCCTCTTCTTGCAGCCTTACAAGTTCGGACCCCTTCGCAGCATCCTCTGTCCGCAGTCTCTCAACCTCTGCTCGAAGCACAATTCTTTCCGCTTCGAGCTCTTTCTTCGCAGCCTCCAAGCTCTGCCTAGCCCTCGCTCTGCTAGTATTATGTTATCCATCTGAGCTACTCGACCTTCGGAGAAGTTAAAATTTCTTTGAAGAGCTTCGTTCTCTTCCCGAAGTTGAGCAATTTCATTTTCGCTCGATAAAGCCGCAGCGCGGGCTAAGACTGCTTGCTAAGAAAAAAGAAAAACTGAAATAAGAAATTATTCATATATAATTTGTTATTTGCTTCGAAAGATGCTTTATACCTGATAAGCTGCTCTTTCTACAGCAAGGTTAAGCTCCGGGCCCTTCGCTCTGCTTAAAAGGGCTACTAGTTCTGTTTCCCCGACTTTGCGACTGGCTTGACCCAAAGGTTTAACCAAAGTCCCAAGTCCGGTTTTCTCCTCCAAAAAAGGAGTTATGAGAGGAAGCATTTCTAAAGCCTTCTGATCAGCTCTGCTTAGCGAAGGTCCGGAGAGTTCTTCCGAGGCTCTTGGAATTTCTGAAGATGGCCCCCCCTCGGTTGATTCACTTTCATCTGTCGATTCAGATGAAGTCGATCCTTGAGTAAGAGGAGGCTCTATGTGCCTTTTACCTCTTCCAGGCCCTTGTTGAGTAACCTCCGGGCGTGGCTCCGAAGTTGTCGAAGGCCTTTGAATTGTATCTTCGAGGGGTACTTCGACAACAGGAGGCTCTGCAATAACAGAAATATTATACATTGTATAATTTTGCAGAAATTAATAAGAATTATGCAAAAATTTACCTTCAACATTCTCTGGGAGATCAAGTACTGGACTGATCGGAGGATCAAAAGTGAAGTCATCATCTGACTCCGCAGTTAGATTCTCCGCTGTCGGAGCATCTCCGTGACCAGCCCTTTCCTCCACAACCGAAGTTGCAGGAACTTCGGCTTCATCTTCGCCCATAAGGGCTTCGACTTGTTCCTCTTGGGTATCCGGAGCTCTTACTTCTTCGATGTTGGCTTGAGGCTCCGGTATACCTGCAGTATCTTCAATGTGAATACTTCGTTGAGCTGCATCTTCATCAATTAATTTCACTAATAAAGTACCTTCATCCTCTTTAGAACCAGAAAGTGAGGTTCTTGAGCTTGAAGGAGCAGGAACCGAAGGTGCGAGATTCTTTGGCTTCCGAGCCACCTTCTTCACCGGAGTTTTCGCTGAACTTGAAGCTCCGGCTTCAGCTACTCTTTTCTTGGGGCCTTTCTCCTGAGGCACCCAATCCATCAGAGGGGGTGGAGTTAACTCCAGCATTCCCCATACTCTGTTAAATCGCTCCCAACTTCCGACTAATTTGATTCGCCATTCTTTTTCCGACGGAGTTGGAGCACCCAGAATCTTCTCCGAAGCCCTTACGATTTGCTCTGATGTAATAGGGTCTGAAGAAGCTAAAAAATAATTCGAGTTAGTCTTTCTTCGAAGTAAATATGTACAATGCATGTTGGTTTCGAAGTTACCTGCAGGGCTCGAAGTATAATTGATTTTGCGAAGGCCGCCTTCGGAGTCATCTTCGAAGATGATAGGCCAGTTGGCCATCAGTGGAGGAATTTGAAGACCGATGAATTCTTCAGCCAAGTCTCGCATACTGAGCCTTCGGCTAACTTTTTCAAGCAGGTTCAGGCGGGCTTCGAGCTGACCTTCGTCAGGTTGCACTAGGGCTTCTTTCCGGAATCGGATTTCTTTGAGGGGCCCAGCCAGAGGACTGCTAGCTCCGACTTCGGCATAAAACCACCTCAGTACCCAATCAGTGTACCATCTAGCATTGATGGCCTTAGCAGGGAATTGTAGAGCATATTCGTCTCGAAGCCTAAAATTAATGCTTCCGAAGGCAACCACCACCTTCTCACCTCCGGAGCCTACGAAGGTCTTCGGTTGACAAGTCGCTCTATGCAGTGCAGCGAAGATTTCAGCCCTCCCCTCACAACCTTCGGCTCTCAGCGCCCACTCAAAGATAGCTAATCTAGCTACAGCATTCGGAGATAGTTGGGGGAGGGTTACATGAAATAGGTCAAGAACTTCGGCCAAGAAATCCACAGCAGGGAGGCCTAAGCCTGCTTCGAAAAAAGCTTCGAACACTACAACCTCTCCGGGTCTTGGTGATGGAATTGATTCTTTGCCTGGCCTCCGAACCATAACCCCATTGCTAATCTTACCCCCTGCTGTGATTGCCAAAGATTCTCTCTTGCAGGTAGAAGGCCCTAACTCAAAAGACTGATCCAAGTATTTAGTCGAAGGTGGACACAGACCTTGGTCATCGGGGATTTGGGGATTTCTCCCCCCTGCCGCCATGGATGATTCCGCCTGCATCGAGGGTGCCGCCGCCAATGTCGCCGTCGCTGCTGCTGCGGCTGCCTGCTGCCGAGCCAAAGCCGAAGGAGGCGCAGATCCTTTGGTCTTCACCATTATGATCGCTCGGTTGATCAAGAACTCAAGGGGCTCAGGAACTCAAAGGCTAGGGCTCAAGAACTCAAGGGGCTCACAAAGCTTTTGACTGAGAGGAACGGTGAAAAGGTAATCGGGTAAGTTTTGGGCTCTTTATTTATAGCCTAAATTTTCCGTTTGCTTACCGTTTGAGTTCTGCCCTTTCGCATTCTTGCCCGTTATTTTCCTCCGAAAATAACGGATCGTTTAACTTCTGTTAGAAGAAACAGGTTAACGGCTATTTTTTCTAAGTCTAAAAAGTCTTCAGTCTTTCTAAAGACACTTCTAAGTTACTTCGAATGTAACTCTTTCGAATGCCAATCCGAAGCATTTATCTCACATAGTTCGGAGATGATATAAATCTGTTAACCCCTACGCATGAATACTTTTCTTGCGTATACTGCTCTCCTAAACGTTACAGGTCAAACGGAGAAGCGTATTCGAGGGGCTACTGTTGGGGGGAAAATATCTCATCTTCGGGGTTATTGCCAAAGCAGCATGAAGACAGTCAACCAGTTCGAAGATTGTCCGAAGACCATCTTCGAAGATGCCCAGAACCTGGTTCGAAGCCCGAAGACAGACACTGGTTCGAAGTATGTCTTCGAACCAAAGCCCTTCAGGATCTTTTCTGCCAGCTAAGATGGAAGACTTATCTTCTATCTTATTAGATTAGTCTTTTACCATTTTAGCCTTATTAAGGAAAACGAATAGTTTCCTTAATGTCGGTTGTAATAGAGGGGTAAATAGGTCTTTTCCTTAATGTTTAAGCCTATAAATACCCCCCATTTCACCCTGTAATAGGGACCGAATACAAGTGATTCAATACACACTTTCGAACTATTCTAAGCTATTATCCTTTCGGAGGCTTAGAACAGTTTGCTTCACAAACACTTCGTTTGTTAGTTTCTTTTCTACAGAAACCTGTTAGCGTAATCTTTTACGCCAACAGTCGTGTACATGTCGGCCGAATCTTCTTCCTCTTCAGATTCCCCCTCGTCAGAGTGCTCTATTGTGTGGATTTCAGCTCTTGGTTTATTAAAAGTATTAACAAATTTTCTATCTTTGGCTCAGCCTTCCTGGACTAGAGCCTATTGCAAGACTTGACTAACGTCTAGAAGATTCTGATTATCCATTCGTTCCTTAATTTCTACCCGTAGGCCATTAAATGCAAGGTCTGCCAAGTCTCTTTCCGATACGTTTAGGCTAAAACATCTATTCCTAGTGTCTCTAAAGCGCTTGACGTACTCAGAAACACTCTCGCTAGATTTTTGTTTAATTGTTGTGAGGTGTGATAGCCTAAGCTCGGTCTCGCCTGTGTAGAAATAATCATGAAACTTCTACTCTAGCTGAGCCCACGTCTGAACGGAGTTTGGAGGGAGCGTCGAAAACCAAGTGAATGCGGTGCCAGACAACGATAGGGAAAATAACCTGAGTTTCAATGCATCTGACCCATTAGCTTCGCCACATTATGCTAGAAATTGACTAATGTGTTCTAATGTGGATTTACTACCCTCGCCATCAAATTTAGTGAAGTCCGGGACTCTATAACCAAGAGGGTACGGAATGGTATCAAAGTGGTCGGGATATGGTTTCCGATAAACCCTAGCTCTATCTCGAGGTGTAAAGCCAGTGCATTCCCTAAATAGCATGCGAATACATTCCTTAATAGCATCGTGGTCTACTGCTTGTGCACGTCTTTCATGTAGTGGCAGGACGCGTGGTGGTATATCGGCATGCTCTAGCCTATGTTGCGGTGTAGGAGTGTGCAGCGCGAGCGGTGGCGGCAGAGCCGGCATGGGCGCATGCGACGGTGGTGCATGATAAGTTGGGTTTGCCTGGCCATAAGCGTAGTTATGTGTTTCAGCCATAGATGGTGTAGCCAAAAACGTGATAGTCTTTCCAGTATTGTTGTCTGTTCTACTATAAATGTGCTGAGTTGGCGGAATACTAGTGATTGGTGTCAGTGAATCATCCTCAGTAAAGCCAAATCTTCTGAACACCGCTACCACTTGCGAGACAACTGCGGGTTCTAATTTGTTAGCTAGCGAGGCGCTAACCGCCTGATCAACAGATGCAACTATCCTACGATCAACTTGTGAAGTAGATAAAGGGGGCGATGAGGGCCGTAACTGAGTCAAGTTGAGGGTGTCACGCATGACAAAGCCTGAGCATGTCTTTATGCAATCCCTGAGCATCAGTTCTTCAAGTTCCTTCTTTTTCGCTTCAATTTTTGCTCGGTCTTCCTCAGATATGTCAGCCATGGTGGGCTTCATAATGTTGCGATCATCGATGTCCATGCCCTCCATAGTTCTCATCGGCGATGTAGTGGATGTAGACATAGTAGAGGTACATGCTGCCGATGTAGAGGTAGTAGTCATGATTGGCGTTGTCCCCAACGGAGTCGCCAAAAATTGTGTTGACGCAGACATGCGCCCCCGCACTTGGGCCGGTTCAACGTCCAAAAGTATCACAACGATACCGACGCCGCATTCCGACTACCCTTAGTAGTGATAAGGTATTTGTAGTCATCAGGCAATCAAATAAACAGTTAATATTTTAATCCACTTGGCTGAAAAGTTTCAGTAATAATGTAAACAGAAATAAAATGACAAAATACTTGGAATCGGCCAATTCGGAGGCCGATTCGGAGTTACAACGGAGACTGGCCCGAATGGTCCCTAGGGCACCTTCGGCCTTAGGCCTGGTCAGACCAGAGGTACAACCTCGGTCGGACCGGGGGGTTGTGAAGAGGCTTCGGGATTGAACCCCGAAGGCAGGCGCAAAGGATGGCTCCAGGCGGTCTGACCGGCGAAGCTCCTTCGGTCGGAGCGACGAGGTCTGCTCGGTCGGACCATGCGGGTAGGCTTCGGCATGTGTGGCTTTGGCGAAGGCTGGCATAGTGCGATGCGTGGGGTCTTCGAATGCAACCTTCGGGCTCCGGCGCAACGTGGAGCGGAGGGTCCCAATCGGACCGGTGGAGTGCCGTCGGTCTAACCGGCTGTTGTCGACAACGGCGTGACGAGGTCTGGTTAGACCTGGGTCTCAACGCCGGTCGGACCGAAGTAGCAGATCGGATCTGCTAAACCTCATCAACCCTAGCAAATAATCTTCAATTACCTCCTAATTTTACAGGGATGCTTATGAGGGCAATTGATCTGCAAAAAACCACAAAAGATCAGATATAATTCGGCCAAGGGGCCGAATTACCAAATATGGTGATAAAAACCAACAAAAAGGATAGCAATCCATTACGTGGATTAACGGGAGGTTCACAAGCGAACAAGCAAGGGATACAGTGATTACGGATGTGGCGGACGGAGGGCTTTCAAGCAAACCCACAAAGATCTACTATCTAGTGCGGAAAGAAAAGGAAAGTAAATGTGATTCAAAGCTAGGGCTTTGGATTTTTGAGATTGGAGAGAGCCCTTGTTATCGGCCTTGCCCCTAGTATTTATAGGGTGTGGGCTAGTGGTCCCTGACGCAAAACATCAGTAGGATTCGGCCAAAATTCGGTTGAGATAAGATTTGGATAAAAACCACCAGAATCCACTTCGGATTCATATTCTGAACCCTTGGCCGGTCTGACCTAGCCCATGGGGCTGGTCTGACCAGGCCTTCATGACTAGTTGGACCGGCCTACTATAGCCGGTTAGATTGTCCTGTGCCAGGTTTGGAATATTTTCAGTCAAAAATACCACTTTTCAATATTTTGCCTAGTTCGACCATTAATGCCATTTTTGCAATAAACACATCCGGAGGGTTTGCTAACTCCTTTCCTAGAGTAATGTCTAAATTGGTAACTTCGGAGTTCCCCGAGCCTCTCCTGCTTCTACCGAAGGCTGACTGGATTGGCTATGTGGAGCCGATCAGAATGAAGCCTTCCGTCAGAGGGGTCCAGCGTGTGAGGGCTTCTGCCGCCCAGAAGGCTTTAGCATGAGGACTCCAGCGTGCAAGACCTTCGGCGGATGAAGAGCTCCAACATGAGGGCTTCAGCACGCAACACCCTCCGGTGGCCGAAGGGTCCGACGGACCTCGCGCCTGCCTAAATTTTCTAGCTTCGGCATTGAGTGCAAGCATTGGCTTTTCCTGTACAAAAAATTTCCCTTTCCTGACTTGATAGCCAGATGCTTTCTGAGCCAAATCATTTGAATTGAGTTGGCTTCTCTTTATACGTGAGAAATTTTGAAGTTGTTCATGGGAAAGGGGTCTCTGTCTAATTTCATCTTTGGATTTGCTTCTATTTTCAATCGTCCTTCTTCTATGGCCAATTGAACCTGCCAACGAAAAACATTGCAATTGTTAGTGTAGTGAGAATGCGAATCATGCCACTTGTAGTAGGGACGCTTCTTCAATTCGTCGGTGGATGGCATGACTTGCCCTTTCGGTAGTCGTAGAAGCTAATTTTTTAATAGGAAATCAAATATCTTATCACACTTGGTTACGTCGAATGGATATTTAATCTCATTAGGCCGACTCTTAGAGGGAGACGACCACAATTCAGAGCAAGTGACGGGTTTAGACTTTCCGCTCCAAGTCCATTCGGCCGTTGTTGGGGGGAAAATATCTCATCTTCGGGGTTATTGCCAAAGCAGCATGAAGACAGTCAACCAGTTCGAAGATTGTCCGAAGACCATCTTCGAAGATGCCCAGAACCTGGTTCGAAGCCCGAAGACAGACACTGGTTCGAAGTATGTCTTCGAACCAAAGCCCTTCAGGATCTTTTCTGCCAGCTAAGATGGAAGACTTATCTTCTATCTTATTAGATTAGTCTTTTACCATTTTAGCCTTATTAAGGAAAACGAATAGTTTCCTTAATGTCGGTTGTAATAGAGGGGTAAATAGGTCTTTTCCTTAATGTTTAAGCCTATAAATACCCCCATTTCACCCTGTAATAGGGACCGAATACAAGTGATTCAATACACACTTTCGAACTATTCTAAGCTATTATCCTTTCGGAGGCTTAGAACAGTTTGCTTCACAAACACTTCGTTTGTTAGTTTCTTTTCTACAGAAACCTGTTAGCGTAATCTTTTACGCCAACAGTCGTGTACATGTCGGCCGAATCTTCTTCCTCTTCAGATTCCCCCTCGTCAGAGTGCTCTATTGTGTGGATTTCAGCTCTTGGTTTATTAAAAGTATTAACAAATTTTCTATCTTTGGCTCAGCCTTCCTGGACTAGAGCCTATTGCAAGACTTGACTAACGTCTAGAAGATTCTGATTATCCATTTGTTCCTTAATTTCTACCCGTAGGCCATTAAATGCAAGGTCTGCCAAGTCTCTTTCCGATACGTTTAGGCTAAAACATCTATTCCTAGTGTCTCTAAAGCGCTTGACGTACTCAGAAACACTCTCGCTAGATTTTTGTTTAATTGTTGTGAGGTGTGATAGCCTAAGCTCGGTCTCGCCTGTGTAGAAATAATCATGAAACTTCTACTCTAGCTGAGCCCACGTCTGAACGGAGTTTGGAGGGAGCGTCGAAAACCAAGTGAATGCGGTGCCAGACAACGATAGGGAAAATAACCTGAGTTTCAATGCATCTGACCCATTAGCTTCGCCACATTATGCTAGAAATTGACTAATGTGTTCTAATGTGGATTTACTACCCTCGCCATCAAATTTAGTGAAGTCCGGGACTCTATAACCAAGAGGGTACGGAATGGTATCAAAGTGGTCGGGATATGGTTTCCGATAAACCCTAGCTCTATCTCGAGGTGTAAAGCCAGTGCATTCCCTAAATAGCATGCGAATACATTCCTTAATAGCATCGTGGTCTACTGCTTGTGCACGTCTTTCATGTAGTGGCAGGACGCGTGGTGGTATATCGGCATGCTCTAGCCTATGTTGAGGTGTAGGAGTGTGCAGCGCGAGCGGTGGCGGCAGAGCCGGCATGGGCGCATGCGACGGTGGTGCATGATAAGTTGGGTTTGCCTGGCCATAAGCGTAGTTATGTGTTTCAGCCATAGATGGTGTAGCCAAAAACGTGATAGTCTTTCCAGTATTGTTGTCTGTTCTACTATAAATGTGCTGAGTTGGCGGAATACTAGTGATTGGTGTCAGTGAATCATCCTCAGTAAAGCCAAATCTTCTGAACACCGCTACCACTTGCGAGACAACTGCGGGTTCTAATTTGTTAGCTAGCGAGGCGCTAACCGCCTGATCAACAGATGCAACTATCCTACGATCAACTTGTGAAGTAGATAAAGGGGGCGATGAGGGCCGTAACTGAGTCAAGTTGAGGGTGTCACGCATGACAAAGCCTGAGCATGTCTTTATGCAATCCCTGAGCATCAGTTCTTCAAGTTCCTTCTTTTTCGCTTCAATTTTTGCTCGGTCTTCCTCAGATATGTCAGCCATGGTGGGCTTCATAATGTTGCGATCATCGATGTCCATGCCCTCCATAGTTCTCATCGGCGATGTAGTGGATGTAGACATAGTAGAGGTACATGCTGCCGATGTAGAGGTAGTAGTCATGATTGGCGTTGTCCCCAACGGAGTCGCCAAAAATTGTGTTGACGCAGACATGCGCCCCCGCACTTGGGCCGGTTCAACGTCCAAAAGTATCACAACGATACCGACGCCGCATTCCGACTACCCTTAGTAGTGATAAGGTATTTGTAGTCATCAGGCAATCAAATAAACAGTTAATATTTTAATCCACTTGGCTGAAAAGTTTCAGTAATAATGTAAACAGAAATAAAATGACAAAATACTTGGAATCGGCCAATTCGGAGGCCGATTCGGAGTTACAACGGAGACTGGCCCGAATGGTCCCTAGGGCACCTTCGGCCTTAGGCCTGGTCAGACCAGAGGTACAACCTCGGTCGGACCGGGGGGTTGTGAAGAGGCTTCGGGATTGAACCCCGAAGGCAGGCGCAAAGGATGGCTCCAGGCGGTCTGACCGGCGAAGCTCCTTCGGTCGGAGCGACGAGGTCTGCTCGGTCGGACCATGCGGGTAGGCTTCGGCATGTGTGGCTTTGGCGAAGGCTGGCATAGTGCGATGCGTGGGGTCTTCGAATGCAACCTTCGGGCTCCGGCGCAACGTGGAGCGGAGGGTCCCAATCGGACCGGTGGAGTGCCGTCGGTCTAACCGGCTGTTGTCGACAACGGCGTGACGAGGTCTGGTTAGACCTGGGTCTCAACGCCGGTCGGACCGAAGTAGCAGATCGGATCTGCTAAACCTCATCAACCCTAGCAAATAATCTTCAATTACCTCCTAATTTTACAGGGATGCTTATGAGGGCAATTGATCTGCAAAAAACCACAAAAGATCAGATATAATTCGGCCAAGGGGCCGAATTACCAAATATGGTGATAAAAACCAACAAAAAGGATAGCAATCCATTACGTGGATTAACGGGAGGTTCACAAGCGAACAAGCAAGGGATACAGTGATTACGGATGTGGCGGACGGAGGGCTTTCAAGCAAACCCACAAAGATCTACTATCTAGTGCGGAAAGAAAAGGAAAGTAAATGTGATTCAAAGCTAGGGCTTTGGATTTTTGAGATTGGAGAGAGCCCTTGTTATCGGCCTTGCCCCTAGTATTTATAGGGTGTGGGCTAGTGGTCCCTGACGCAAAACATCAGTAGGATTCGGCCAAAATTCGGTTGAGATAAGATTTGGATAAAAACCACCAGAATCCACTTCGGATTCATATTCTGAACCCTTGGCCGGTCTGACCTAGCCCATGGGGCTGGTCTGACCAGGCCTTCATGACTAGTTGGACCGGCCTACTATAGCCGGTTAGATTGTCCTGTGCCAGGTTTGGAATATTTTCAGTCAAAAATACCACTTTTCAATATTTTGCCTAGTTCGACCATTAATGCCATTTTTGCAATAAACACATCCGGAGGGTTTGCTAACTCCTTTCCTAGAGTAATGTCTAAATTGGTAACTTCGGAGTTCCCCGAGCCTCTCCTGCTTCTACCGAAGGCTGACTGGATTGGCTATGTGGAGCCGATCAGAATGAAGCCTTCCGTCAGAGGGGTCCAGCGTGTGAGGGCTTCTGCCGCCCAGAAGGCTTTAGCATGAGGACTCCAGCGTGCAAGACCTTCGGCGGATGAAGAGCTCCAACATGAGGGCTTCAGCACGCAACACCCTCCGGTGGCCGAAGGGTCCGACGGACCTCGCGCCTGCCTAAATTTTCTAGCTTCGGCATTGAGTGCAAGCATTGGCTTTTCCTGTACAAAAAATTTCCCTTTCCTGACTTGATAGCCAGATGCTTTCTGAGCCAAATCATTTGAATTGAGTTGGCTTCTCTTTATACGTGAGAAATTTTGAAGTTGTCAAAGGTTGCAATTATGTCCATACATCTATCCAAGTAACTATTTAACAAGCCATTAAAACATTGAGCACTTTTACCTACTTGTTGTACTACTAACAGAGAATCACCATGTGCATGAATGTGTTTGGCACCTATGGATTCTAGAAATTCAAGTCCTAGTAATAAAACTTCATATTCAACTTGGTTATTGGTAGAAGGAAACTCTAAACGGACCGAGGTTTTGAAGCGCATGCCGCTAGGTAATATGAAAACTACCCCGATACCTTGTCCATTCTTACAAGTTGAACCATCAAAATAAAGTTTCCATGGCACCACTTCAACCAGAGCAATATCATTACTCCAATTGACATCCACGTGATGATCAACTATAAAATTAGCGACAATTTGGCCTTTCATAGCTCTTAGTGGTTCGTAAGCCAAATCATATTCAATTAAAGTGTAAGACCACTTTCTGATTCTCCCACTTAGAATCGGCTTCTGCAACATGTACTTTATGACATCGGTTTGGGAAGCGGCAATACATGTGCTAGGGAGAAGATAGTGACGTAATTTGGTACACGCGTAATAAAGTGATAAACACAAACGCTCCACAAACACGTACTCTTTCCCCTCCACCTCCTAAGTTAGCACGACTCCTATCATGCTATCTTCTATAGCGATGTACAACCGAAATGGAATTCCGGCTTTCGGTGCTCTCACCACGTGTGGCGATGACAAGCACTCTTTAAGCTTCATTATTTAGCTGGAGTATAGGGACAAAAGGATCGATTTTGCTAGACAAGTTAGATATAAAGCAACACAAATAATTCATCTTGCCTAGCAACTTTTGCATGTCGGTGCTACAAAGTTTCTAATCTTTTCAAGCCTCTTAGGATCAATTTCAATACCTCTTTCATGAATCATGAATCCTAAGAACTTGCCTACTAACACGCCAAAAGCACATTTGAGCGGGTTCATTTTTAAGCCATATTGACGCATCCTATCAAAAGCGACTCTCAAATCGACTGTGGTTCCCCATAGCATCCGATTTGACTACAACATCATCTATGTAGACTTCTAACATAACTCCTAGCAAGTCATGAAAGATTAAGTTCATAGCACGTTGATACATAGCACTAGCATTCTTGTAGACATCCTCTTCGGCCATGAAAATTTGGTTATAACAAGCATTGCCATCAAGAAAACTTAGTACCTTGTGTCCTGAAGCATCGTTGATCAACATGTCAGCTATTGGCATGGGATATTCGTCCTTCGGAGTGGCCTTGTTCAGATCCCTAAAATTAATACAAACTCATATTTTGCTGCTCCCCTTCTTCTCTACATGCACAATGTTAGCGACCCATTCAGCATACCTGCATGACCTAATAAATTCAGCCTTGAGTAATCGTTCTACCTCCTCTTTAACTCGGTCATATACGACCGAATTAAAGTGACGAGGGGTCTGTTTATAAGGCCTAAACCTGGGCTTAATAGGTAGCCGATGCTCCACGAGCTCGTGGCTTAATCCGGGCATCTCGCTATACTCCCATGCAAAACGATCAACGTATGACCGAAGCAACTTTATTACTTTGGCCTTCTCATCAGCTTGTAAGTTTTGGTTTACAAAAGTCGGCCTCGGGATGCTACCATTGCCTATGTAGACTTCTTCTAAAGGATCGGCTGACGCAAAACGTTGCCCTAACTTTTCTACTTCGCTAAAATCGTCAATGGCCTCAGCAATACCGTCTTTAGAAGACCGATATTGCTCTATGCGAGACTTTAGCCAATCAAGATTGTCTTTACTAGACATGACTACTAGTTTACAAATAGTTGTGCTACACCATCCGACTTTACATGCACGGGTACGAAACGTCCCCCGGATACGCTAATAAAGTCGTAATCCGATAGGTCCTTACCTGATAGGCACTCTACTTTGTTGTGGATGGCGTCGATGGATACATCGGCCAATGCTACCTGGGCCGAAGTGTATGCTGGTATGACTTCTACATCATCTCTGTCCCACTATATCAGGCATTGGTGCAAAGTAGAAGGAATACAACAATTCGCGTGAATCTAGTCACACCGAGCAGCACGTTGTAGTTACCTTGCACGTCGACGACGAAGAATGTTGTTGGCAACATCTTGTTACCTACTGTTAACTCCATGGAGAGTACGCCTTTTGCCTCGGAACTTACAACGTTGAAGCCATTGAACATTAGGTTGGTTTTCTTTAAGTCTTCCTCGCCTCTACCAAGCTTCTTCAACAGAGAGAAAAGCATTAGGTTAACAGTGGCACCGCCATCGACAAGCATTCTGGAGATCGGCTTCCCATCAATGTGACCTCTAACGTAGAGAGGCTTTAGGTGGTGAGCCGTATCCTCGGGTTTATCAAAAACAGCATTGCGTGGGCTGAGGTTCAACTGAATGACCTCGGCCTTGTCTTATGGTAGGGCGAACTCAGCGGGCAACATGATGATGTTGATGTCCATCGCCTGAGGTGCGGGTCCTTCGGAGATAGGTGTGTATTCGTCGTCAAGCATGTCGTCGTCGTCGTCGCTCGCAACAGCAGCCGGGTTGGTCATCTCAACTGGCTTGATCTTCCATACCTGCCTCGTAGCTGGCCAAGGGCGGATCTCCTCAAATATGGTGTCTCATTCATCCTCGGCCCTTTTCTCATCCATCTCCTATGCCCGTAGGCGTTGTAGACGCCTTTTCTATGATTTGGACATGCCCGGAGGTGCCCAAGATGGTTGTGGCTTGGTACCAGGAGCCACCATTTTGTTTCTATAATTTCTGGCCATATGGGTACCACCCAGGTCGGCCTCGCGTGTTTCATATTTGGTAGGTACTTCGTTGTGGACCCTATTGGCCGGACCAGCCTCGTTCGGCTGATCGGACCAGGCTTTGGCATTGGCCTCGGCCAGACTAGGAGGCTTACCTCCGACAGGCTTTGGCGAGGAGGCCTTTGGGATTGGGACTTCCTGAGACCCTACCTTGACTGTGATAGCTTCGGAATCCCTTTCCATCACCTCTTCACGTCCATCTCCCTTGGCTCCATCTTGTGTGAGTCAATTCGGAGGTACTACGGACAGCCTGTGGAAGATGTCTCCCTTCACTGCATCTGTTTGTCCCTACCAATTATAATACTCTGAAGGGAAACAAGAGGCAATGTTATACTGCAAAGGTTACTCGGGGGGTGAAGTGTACGAAGCCCACGGGGCACCTGCCCAATTGTATGGCGGAGGCATTGGTGGCTCCAGCGGCTTCTCCTACTGTGAGCCGAACCCATTGCTCGGAGGGAGGTTCGGCAATGTCGAAGATATTTTAGACCATATTAGAGAAGGGTCCTACCAGACCGGAGGTATGTTTGGCCATTGCGGGCCAAAGCCTCCCACCGGAGGGTTCACCCAGAGCGGAGCTGAGTTCGGCCATTGGGGTCCGAGCTCATTGTGCGAAGGGTTCGACCGTTGGGGGCTGAACTCGTGGTGCGGAGGGTTCGGCCATTGAGGTTTGAACCCACTGTGCGAAGGGTTCGGCCGAACTCGCCTTTCGGGGGGTTCGGCTGCTGGGGTCTGAACCCGCTGTACGGAGGGTTCAGCCGTAGGGGTCCGAACCCACTGTGTGGAGGGTGTTGATAGCAAAAAATGACATTGATGGCTAGATTGTTAAAATATCAGTTTTGGTGATTTGGACCAAAAATACACATGTCCAGGGTCTGTCCAAAGCCCTACAGGGCCGAAGTCCATTGAGCTATGGGCTCCGAAAGCCTCTAGCCAGCCCATGGGCTTCAGCCGGGAAGCCTTCGGAGGCCCACGCCGCTGAAGCTTCGGCTCGAGGAGCAGGCCTCGACGGGCTTGGCCAAAGCCCACTTCAGCAAAGATGGAGTCGTATGCGATTCTACCTAAATTCTTATCTCCATCTGGCCGGATTAATAGCAGATTATATTAGGAATTAAGACCCTATAAATAGAGAGGCAAGGCCGGCATAGAGAGACCCCCAACTCAAACCAAACCAAAGCCCTATGCTTTGATCGTATTTACTTTACCTTTATTTTCCTGTACCTCTTCGTGGGTTTGCCTGGAAGCCCTCCTCCAGCCACTACGGAACAGTGGTAACCCTTGTTACTTCGCTTGTGAAGTATCCGTTAATCTACGTAATAGATTGCTATCGCCTTGTTACTTCGCATGTGAAGTATCCGCTAATCTGCGTAACAGATTGCTACCTTCGCTACTAGTGCAACACTTAGCGAAATTCGGTCCTCAGGCCGAATTGGTACTTCAAATCATCTTTGTCGCAGGTTCCTACATCCGGAGCTACCTCGTCAGAGGTGTTCGGTGCTGAGAGATCGGTTTCGGAGGTCCCCAGGACACCCTTCGGCGGGATTGCAGGCTTCGGCAACAGGCTTCGCCAGCATACTTCGTCACAACAGGCTTCACCGTGATCGTACTCCGCACCGGATGAAGTTGCACTCGCGCGTGGCCCTCGCGTCACTATTCCATAGTTTGCTGTATCGGAGATCTCACGCCGAACCCCGCTGTTCGGAGGTGATCATTGAGTCCGGATCCACTCGGAGTCCATCTTCGATCGGACCAGTCCGAACGCCGAAGCACCCTTCGGCGGAGTACTTCGCACCAGACGCCGAAGGTACACTTCGGTTACCCCTTCGCACTAGACTTCGAACCAAACGGGATCCGACTGGTTTGCTGATTTTATTTTGTTTAATCTATCTCTTTCAGCTAATTGGATTATTTTGTGTAATCTGGTTGCCTGGCGACTCCACCCCCCTTATCACGAATAAGGGTAGTCGGAACGCAGTGTCGGTACTACGTCACGCTTAGACTTGTCCCTAAGTATCCGTGCACTTTTGGATTGTCGAACTGACCCAAGTGTGGGGGCACGTTTCCATGTCAACACACTTTTTGGCGACTCCGCTGGGGAAGGCTACGCCAATATGACAAGTACATCTACATTGGCCACCAGTACATCTACGTCGACTACTACGTCTACACCGCCGTTGGACACAATAGGAGGCACGGATATCGACAACCGCAACATTTTGACACCCACACTTGAAGATATCCCCGCAGAAGACTGAGCAGATATCCCATGCACCACCACCTGCGCCGATACCCATGCTGCCCGCACCACATGCGTAGGCGCCGGGACATGAACACGCCATACAAATAGCGCGCAGGGAAGAGGCCCATGGCAGACACGACGATATCCCACCACGTGTTGTGCCCCCGCTTGAGAGGCGCACACAAGCAACATGCCAAGATGACATAGAAGAGCGGGTCCGCGCAATATTTAGGGAGTGTGCTGGCTTCGTGCCCAAGGAACAGGTTAAGGTTTACCGTAAACCATACCCCGACCACCTTGATATAGTACCCTACCCCCACGGTTATAGAATCCCTGAATTCACTAAATTTGATGGCGAGGGTAGCAAGACTACACTAGAGCACGTGAGTCAAATTTTGGCGCAGTGTGGAGAAGTTAGCGGGATAGATGCTCTAAAGGTTAGACTATTTTCTCTCTCGCTATCCGGCACCGCTATCACTTGGTTTTTGGCGCTCCCGCCGAACTCCATCCAAACGTGGGATGATTTGGAGCGAAAATTCCATGATTACTTTTATACAGGCAAAACAGAACTTAGGCTTTCGCATTTGACATCGGTTAAGCAGAAATCTAGTGAGAGCGCCTCTAAGTACATCAAGCATTTTAGGGATACTAGAAACTGATGTTTTAGCCTTAATATTTCAGAAAGGGACTTGGCGGAATTAGCTTTTAATGGGTTGCGTTCCGAAATTAAAGAGAGGTTAGATAACCAAAACTTTTTAGAAGTTAGCCAAGTTTTACAGCAGGCTCTAGTCCAGGAAGGCCGAGCCAAAGATAAAAGGTTTATTAAGATGTTTAGCAAGCCTAGGGCCGAAATCCACATCATGGAACGCTCCGATGAGGAGGAGCCAGAGGAGGCGGATTCGACCGACATGTACACGGCCAAATGGGTTTGGAATGCTAAAAATAAACCTGTCACCTGCTCCGAGTTACGACCATCTCCCACAAAGAATGGGCTTAGTGAAGTCAAGTACTTGTTTGATATAACTAAATGTGATAAAATATTTGATTTTCTCTTAAAAAACCAGCTTCTCAGATTACCTAAGGGTCAAGTCATTCCACCTGCCGATGAGTTAAAGAAACATTCATATTGTAAGTGGCATGACTCGCATTCGCATAATACTAATGATTGCAATGTTTTTCAATGGCAGATACAATCGGCCATAGACGAAGGACGATTGAAGATAGACCATAATCCAAAGATGAAGCTAGATAAAGATCCTTTTCCCGTTAACGCCGTCGACCTCAGCATGAAAAAGGTGTTGATTCGGCTAGAACAGGCCGAGTCGGCCAAGGGGAAGGACATGATTGTTGGAGAACCGTGCACTCACAAACTCATGCCGCAGAACACCGAGGTAGGAGTGTGGAAACGAAACATTAATACACCTTCGACTAAGGCTCACAAGAGGCCGAAGGTGACGTATAACATGCTGTTGAATAAGCATCGAAGAAGGGCCAAGGAGACTAGTCCACACACTCCGAAGCTAAAGTAGCCGAAGGGTCTGGGACCCTCGTAAGGTAGCTTCGGACCAAAGCAGGCGGACCCTTCGCACGGAGGCTTCGGACAGCGGTGGCCTGATGCCCCGCACGGTGGTTACGAGCCACAATGGCCGAATCCCCTGAACAGTAGCGTCGAGCCCCAATGGTCGGCCCCCCTATGCAGCAACTTCGCCCCCCAATGGCCGAACCCCGCACCGTGTTGGACCTCGCCGATGGGAGGCTTTGGCCCGTACTGGCCGAACGTACCTCCTGCCTGGCAGGACCCTTCGCTGGTGTGGTTCGAGATACCTTCGACTTAGCCGAACCCCCCTCCAGGTAACGGGTTCAGCTCATAGTGGGTGAGGCCACTAGAGCCACCGATGCCCCTGCCGTATGACTGGGCGGGGACCCCGTGGGCTCCATACTTATCCGGGCTAGGGTATCCTCTACAACCTAACACCATGCCTTATTTTCCTTCAGAGTATTATGGATGGCAGGGGCAAACAAATGCAGCGGAGGGGGGCATCGTCCACAGACTGTCCGTAGTGCCTCCGAATCAGACCATGCAGAGTGAAGCCGAAGGGTGCGAGCACGCGGATGCCGAAGTCAGGGAGTCCGAAGCCATAACCATCAGAGTTGGGTCTCAGGAAGTCCTAATCCTGAAGACTTTGTCACCGAGGTCTGACGGAGGTAAGTCCCATGCTTCGGCCAGACTCTGCGCCGAAGCCTGGCTCGATCGGCCTGACAATGCCAGTCCGTCCGACGGGGTTCGCAACGAAGCCCCCTGCGAATGCAAGGTGCACAAAGATGAAGGGTGCAGTGCCACTTTGGCCAGAATTAATGGAAGTCGAATAGTAGCACCCGGCACCAAGCCTCAGCCATCTTGGGCACCTCCAGTGTTGGGGGAGATAATCCCGACAGCCGAAGCGGGACCCCCAACTAGGGGGCCCGATGCCCGACGCCGAAAGGACCGGTACCTGCGAGGATAGAAGCCGGAGGCTCCCGGAGACTCCGAGACCCCCCGGAGACCGCCCTCCGGGAAAAGAATGTCGGAGGCCGCCCTCCGGGAGAAGGATGCCGGAGGCCGCCCTCCGGGAGAAGATTGCCGGGGGCCATCCCCCAGCTCGCAGTAGTGAAGCCGGAAGGAATGTTGGCGAAAGAAATAAGAATAAGTGTACTGAGGGACAGGATCGCGATCCTCTGGGCCGTGTCAGGCGGTGTAGGAGATCGCGATACGGATGATACGGTGTCAGAGCCGAATCTTCTTGTCTGTATTGTGTATAGTCCGTTTTGTCTGTACTACCGACCGAGGCCAGGCCACTTGGCAGTTGGTGGTCCAGAGGCGCTCGACCTGTCGGGTAGGGCACCCTATAAATGCCCCTCAACTGTAGTTGTAACGACAAGTTCAAGGAACATTGAATACACCACTCTCGTTTCCACTAAAACCTGTTGGTCCGATCCGTCGCTCCAACAGTTGGCGCCGTCCGTGGGGATCCTAGTTCGAGAAGCTAGCGTCCTCTACACCTATTCACCCAAGCATGTCAAGCCAGAAGGGAGCAAGCACGGCTCCTCTACGCAGGTCCGCTCGTACCGCCGGAGTTGAGCCTGCCCCAGCCATCGACCCCAGTCCCCCGGCCCCCACCGTTACGCCTGTTGGGGCGCCCCCTGCAGAGCCCACCCAGGTGCCGGAAGGGACGCCTGAAGCCGGGGCCCCGCTGGCCTACCCGAACCAACCTCCGCCAACCTGGCTGGGTTGCTGGGTGGGCCGGCGGAGCAGCGTCCCCCGAGTGGACCTCCAGTAGTGTCCCTTCGGACCAATTACGTCCGCTCGTGGGATCCCGACACCACTTCAGGAGGAAGTGGGAGCCAAGCTGACGCCCTGGCTGCCGAGAACGCTCGGTTGAAGGCGGAGCTGGCCCTGTGGCGCCAGGAGGCGTCGCTCCGGCCTCCGAAGCCCTTCCGCACCGCGGAAGCTGCGGCCATGGAGCTGAGCGACGACGAGAACCCTCCAGATGAGGAGAACACGTCTTACGATGAAGAGTCCCCCCTGCACCCGAATCTCCAGAGGGTGCGCTTCGGGTCGAACTTTCGCGCCACCAAGCTCCCTAAGTACTCCGGGGATTCAGACCTCGGTGAATTCTCTCGCTCGTACGCCCTAGCGATAGAAGCGTCCGGGGGAAGCCGGGACACCATGGCTAAGTGTTTCCCCCTGGCGCTCGAAGGGATCGCCCTCCGATGGTTCTGGTCGCTTCGACCTGGCACCATCCATTCATGGGACCAACTAAGGAAGAAGTTCGTCAACAACTTCCAAGGAACCTTCGTGGCCCCCATGTCCACTAGGAGCCTTTTTCAAGTAAAGCAGCAGCCCGGGGAAACTCTGAGGCAGTACTCCCAGCGCTTCGCTCACACCAAGGCCTAGATCAAGGGGCTTTCGGCTTCCTCCGTCATCGATGCCGCCCGAGAGGGCGTCACACACCCGGGCCTTCTCGACAAACTCCACCGAAAGCCCATTTCCTCGGTGGCGCAACTCAGGACGTACTTCGAGGAGTACGCTCAGTCTGAGGAGGTCCATATGCGCCGGCAAGCAATGATAGTTCCTGTTTGGGCCCCCAGCGCCAGGGCATATGAAGCCTCGCCCAACCAAAGCCAAGGGGTTCGCCCCGCGCCCGGCCGCCAAGAGTCCGGCCGGTAGGACTTCGTTCATAAAGACTCCCGACGAGGCTGGAAGCATCCCCAAGGGGAAGTCCTCAGTATTACTCCCCGGGGCCCCGCCAAGCATCTGCACGCGCCCAGAGGAGGTCGTCCCGCCGGGACCAAGGCCCCGCCTAGGGCACCCTCCGGAGGAGCTTTCTACTGCAGCGTCCACGGTGAGAACCGGAGCCACGACACCGACTCCTGCCGGACCATACTCGCCCTCCGCAGCGACTACCTCGAGCGCAACGCCGGCCGCGGCTCCGCAGACAAGGGAACTCCTACCCTTCGCCCAGAAGCAGTCCAGGTAGTCGGGCGCCCCGACGAGCCCGGAGCGGGGGGCCTGGCCCCTGAATTTGGCAGGATCGCGACCCCCCAAATCAAAGATACGCTGGATCGAGGGAAGCGAGTGGTCCTCCCCATTTCCGGAGGGGGCGCCCTGGGAACTCTGTCCAAACGACAGCGACGGGACTACGTTCGAGAAGTTGGACATATCGGCACGTCCGGCCCTTCATCTCTCCCAGAGTGGTCCCACGTCCCCATCACCTTCACCGCGGAAGATGCATCCGGAGTCAAATTCCCGCACGCTAACCCCCTTGTCATCTCGGCGGACATTGCCGTAGTCGAGGTGCGTCGCATACTGGTTGACGGGGGGAGTTCCGCTGATATCATCTTTGTGCAGGCGTTCGATCAGTTGTGCCTTTCGCGCAAACACCTACTGCCGGCTTCGCGACCTCTCCAAGGCTTCGCAGGCCCTCCGCTCGATGCCCTCGGCCAGATTATGCTGGAAGTGACCTTCGGCAGCTCCCCCCTTCAGCGTTGCGAAGAGATTTTGTTCGACGTGGTCGATGCTCCGTACGCCTACAACGCCATCTTCGGCAGGGGGATGCTTAATCGGTTCGGAGCCATCGCGCACCACAACTATCTGTGCCTCAAGATGCCAACCCCAGGAGGAGTGCTGTCAATTCTGGGCGATCAGGCCGCTGCCCGCCGGGTCGAGTACGGTCATTTGGCGCCATTGGAGCCCGGCAGGTCCACAGCGTCCGCGAAGGTGCTGAAGGAGCCAACCTCCCCGAAGCCGGGGATCCCGGGCAGAAGGGCCGCCCCGCCAAGCCTCTCCCGGAGGGGGAGATCGTTACCAAGATCTTGATCCAAGACGGGAAGGAGTACCCGATCAAGTTCGGAGGAAGCCTGGAGCCGGAGATGTCGGCGCAGCTCGAAGGCATCATCCGCGACAACCTCGACATCTTCGCTTGGTCCAACGAAGACATCACCGGCGTCGACCGCTCGATCATCGAGCACTCACTGGCAGTCAACCCGAAGGCCCGGCTGGTCCGCCAAGGGCTCCGGAAGCTATCCGCCGAACGAGCCGAGCTCGCCAAGGCCGAAACAGAGAAGCTACTTCGGGCGGGGGTTATCCGGGAAGTGAGTCACACCGACTGGTTGTCTAACCCAGTGTTTGTCCAGAAGAAAACATCTGGCAAATGGTGGATGTGTATCGACTTTACTTCTCTGAATAAAGCTTGCCCTCGTGACCCCTACCCCTTGCCTCGCATCGACCAACTCGTTGATTCCACAGCCGGAGCAGAACTTCTCAGCTTCCTCGACGCTTACTCCGGCTACCACCAGATCTGGTTGAAGCCCGAAGACCAAGCCAAAACAAGTTTCGTCACCCCCGCCGGCGTATTCTGCTATCTCCGGATGCCCTTCGGCCTCCGCAACGCCGGGGCTACCTTTTCATGATTGATCTCCAAAGCCTTGGGCCATCAGCTGGGGCGCAATGTGGAGGCGTACATGGACGACATTGTCATCAAAAGTACCACCAAAGGCCGCCACGGCTCGGACATAGCCGAGACCTTTGACAGCCTCCGGAGGTGTGGGATTCGACTCAATCCGGAAAAGTGTGTCTTCGGAGCACGAGCCAGGATGTTACTTGGGTATCTTGTTTCCAGTCGAGGCATCGAAGCCAGCCCGACTCAGGTTAATGCATTGCAGAATATGTCCCCCCTCAGAACCTGACGCAAGCGCAGAAGCTAGCCGGGCGGTTGGCTGCCCTCGGCCGGTTCCTGGCAATATCAGCGGAGCGAAGCTTGCCCATTTTCGCGGCCCTTCGCGGTTCCAAGCACTTCGAATGGACCCCTGAATGTCAAGATTGCTTCGACTAGATCAAATAATATCTCTCTAGCCTCGTGGCACTCGCCACACCCCGGGCCAGTACTCCGTTACTGGTCTACCTCGCCGCATCTGGAAGTGTGGCCAGTGCAGCCCTAGTCCAAGAGGAAATGCTCGACGGGAAGTTGATTCAACGCCCCATTTACTTCGTCTCCGAAGCCCTCGCCGGAGCTAAGGCCCGATACTCCGAATTGGAAAAGGTGGCGTACGCCCTCGTCATGGCATCCTGGAAGCTGCGACACTACTTTTTGGCCCATGATGTCATCATCCCAACTGCCTACCCGCTCGGCGATATGTTCCGGAACAAAGATGCAACCGGCCGCATCGGGAAATGGGCGGTGGAGTTGGCCCCGTTTGGAATCTCATTCGTCGCCAGGACAGCCATCAAGTCCCAAATCCTAGCCGACTTCATCGCCGAATGGACAATGGTCCCTGATCGCGCGGGCACCAACGCAAGCGAGGGGGTCTGGACCATTTTTTCAGACGGTGCTTACCAGGCTTCAGGGGCTGGAGCCGGGGCGGTTATCCTCTCCCCCTCCGGCCAGCAGGCCCTGTACTCCGCCCGCTTAAGCTTCAAAGCTACCAACAACGTCGCCGAGTACGAGGGAGTCATTTTAGGTCTCCGCAAGGCACGCGCGCTGGGAGCGGTGCGTGTCGTCGTCAAGACCGACTCGCAGGTAGTTGCCGGGCACATCGACAAGAGTTTCCAAGCCAAACACCCGGACCTCGCTTCCTACCTCGACGCCATTCGAAAACTCGAAGCTTCATTCAAGGGTATATCCGTCCAAAACATCCCGCGAGCCGAGAACAGCCAAGTCGATGCCCTCGCCAAGGCCGGGGCAGGGGCTCAAGCCCTGCCGCCGGGTGCTTTTTTCGAGGAAATCATCCAGCCTTCGGCGCCCCATTGTCGTGAAGCATCCACTTCCGCCGCAGATGAGCCCCCGTCGGCTCCAATTCTGTGCACAGTCAATGGCGACTGGCGGGAGCCCATCCCGCGCACACTCGCAGGCAGCGAGGAGGATCGCCCTAGCCCTGACCAAGTTCGCCTCCAGCTCCAGGCAAGGTCCTTCCAACTGATCAATGGCATCCTTTACAAGTCGGGGGTATGTTCCCCGCTGCTCCGTTGCATCTCCCACGCAGACGGAGTGGCCATGCTCCGGGAAATCCACGAAGGGTTATGCGGGAGCCACTTGGCACCAAGAGCCCTCGCCGGCAAGGCTCTCCGACAGGGCGTGTACTGGCCCACTATTGTCGCCGACTCCGAAGAGCTCGTCCGCACCTACCAAGGCTGTCAGTGGATGGGGCAACGCAGTCACTGACCTCCGGTCAGTTTGCTACCCATCCCTCCGGTATGGCCGTTGGCTCGGTGGGGCATGGATCTCATTGGGCCATTTCCCCGAGCAAAAGGCAACCTACGCTTCGCCGTCGTAGCCGTCGAGTACTTCTCCAAGTGGGTCGAGGCCGAGCCACTGACTTCCATCACATCCTGAAGCGTCCAGAAGTTTTTTTGGCAGGATATCATATGCCGTTTCGGGGTACCCAGGCAACTCACGTTGGATAACGGAACGCAGTTCGACGCTGGAGCTTTCCGGGAATTCTGCAACGAGTTGGGGGTCCAGCTCTGCTTCGCTGCAGTCTGACATCCCTAGTCTAACGGAGCTGTGGAGCGAGCTAACGGGCACATCCTCTCCAGACTCAACAAGCGCATCGTTGGCTTGGCCAAGGGATCATGGCCCGATGAATTGCTGAAGATCTTGTGGTCTATCCGGACCACCACCTCCCGAGCTACCGGTTTTACCCCATTTCGCTTACTGTTCGGCGACGAAGCAATGACCCCGACGGAGCTCTGAGCCGGTTCGTTGCGCGTCACAACACCTGACGCCGACGACGAGCGCACCGTCTCCCTCGACCTGGCCGAGGAAACGTGGCTCAGGGCTGTCGCCAACCTCTCCCAGTATCAAAAGGAAACCAAGGCATGGTACGATCCCAAAGTCAAGCACAATGAGTTCCAGCCAGGGCATCTCGTCCTTCGAGCGGTGGCCGCTCCCACCAAACTGGGCAACAAATGGGAAGGACCTTACATCGTTACAAAATCCGGCCGCCCAGGTTCCTACCGGCTCGCTACTTTGGAAGGCGAGGAACTAAAGCATACTTGGCATGCAGAACACCTGAAGCGTTACTTTCCGTAGTCCCTTAGACGCATTCCACCAGCGGCCGATAGCGCCTGCTTTTTGTATCAAAATTGTGTAATAAAATGGCAAGACACCCGGTTTCATCTACTAAGCCACGACCCCAGGGGTTCGCGCATCCTCGCATTCGGGTTCCGAACTCCGGTTCGACGCACCCTCGCATTCGGGTTCCGAACTCTGGATCGACGCACCCTCGCATCGGGTTCCGAACTCCGGTTCGACGCACCCTCGCATTCGGGTTCCGAACTCCAGTTCGATGCACCCTCGCATCGGGTTCCGAACTCCAGTTCGACGCACCCTCGCATTGGGTTCCGAACTCCGGTTTGACGCACCCTCGCATTCGGGTTCCGAACTCCGGTTCGACGCACCCTCGCATCGGGTTCCGAACTCCGGTTCGACGCACCCTCGAATCGGGTTCCGAACTCCGGTTCGACGCACCCTCGCATCGGGTTCCGAACTCCGGTTCGACGCACCCTCGCATCGGGTTCCGAACTCCAGTTCGACGCACCCTCGCATCGGGTTCCGAACTGCGGTTCGACGCACCCTCGCATCGGGTTCCGAACTCTGGTTCGACGCACCCTCGCTTCGGGTTCCGAACTCCGGTTCGACGCACCCTCGCATCGGGTTCCGAACTCCGGTTCGACGCACCCTCGCATCGGGTTCCGAACTCCAGATCGACGCACCCTCGCATCGGGTTCTGAACTCCGGTTCGACGCACCCTCGCATTTGGGTTCCGAACTCCAGTTCGACGCACCCTCGCATCGGGTTCCGAACTCCGGTTCGACGCACCCTCGCATCGGGTTCCGAACTCCGGTTCGACGCACCCTCGCATTGGGTTCCGATCTCCGGTTCGACGCACCCTCGCATTCGGGTTCCGAACTCCGGTTCGACGCACCCTCGCATCGGGTTCTGAACTCCGGTTCGACGCACCCTCGAATCGGGTTCCGAACTCCGGTTCGACGCACCCTCGCATCGGGTTCCGAACTCCGGTTCGACGCACCCTCGCATCAGGTTCCGAACTCCGGTTCGACGCACCCTCGCATCGGGTTCCGAACTCCTGTTCGACGCACCCTCGCATCGGGTTCCGAACTGCGGTTCGACGCACCCTCGCATCGGGTTCCGAACTCCGGTTCGATGCACCCTCGCTTCGGGTTCCAAACTCTGGTTCGACGCACCCTCGCATCGGGTTCTGAACTCCGGTTCGACGCACCCTCGCATCGGGTTCCGAACTCCGGTTCGACGCACCCTCGCTTCGTGTTCCGAACTCCGGTTCGACGCACCCTCGCATTCGGGTTCCGAACTCCGGCTCGACGCACCCTCGCATTCGGGTTTCAGACTCCGGTTCGACGCACCCTCGCATTCGGGTTCCGAGCCCCGGTTCGACGCACCCTCGGGTTCCGAGCCCCACCGGACAAGATACATTCATAGCGCCTTCCTCCTAGCTGGTTAGCGCCCACCCGGCAAGCCGGCTACCCGCTAAAAAGGGGGAGGAAGGAGGAGGAAGGCGGGAAGCAAGCACAAAGAAGGCTTCAACCACGTATATTAGAAAAGGGGAGGGGCGTACAACGCCCGTTACAAAAGGACAGAAGAGAAGGATCAAGAGGAATTTTCATCCAAGCCAAGCAAGAAACGAAGGCCCCCTCGGCCGGAGGGGCCACCAGCGCCGGAGCGCGTTTCGGGCATATGCCCAGACACGCTTCGCGCGGACCTCTCCTTCTTTTTCTTCCACTCCTCCTCCTTCTTCCGGGCGCGAAAGGCCATCTGGTCCTCCTGAAGCTGGGCCCAGCTACGCAGGTTGTCCCCCCGGAAGGCGCTTTGTCTAAGCTGGCCTCCGTGTCGGACCAATCCACCGGCTCCGGAGATGAGGACGAAGAGCGAGACCCTGCTTCTTCTACCTTGATGAAGCCCAGAACCCCCCGAAGGATGTCAGGATCCACGCGCCCATCGCCGCTACGGGGGAGGACAAAGCGTGCAGGCCGGTTCGCCTTCAGGACCTCGAAGATGGCCCATTGATGTCGAAGAGCGTCGTCAAAATCAAGCACTTCGATATCGCGTTCGCAATCGCGGACACCCTAGATAAACCCCAGGAGGTACTCTTTATTAATATGTGATTAAGTTCCTAAGCTATTACAGGTTAACGCAGCGGAAGGTCGCAAAGAGGTTACACCTTCGGGTCCGGCCGGCGAGCCGAGGCCGAAGACTTTGAAGGTTACACCTCGGTCTCCCAGACCGCCTTGAGCGCTCGCCAAGATCGATTCAATGCGACGCTCGGCGTTCGAAGGTGATCTCCCACAAAGACGACCGAGTGCGGGCTCGAAGGCGAAGGAAGGGGAAGGCCGTACACCTCGAGATGTCGGAGGATTCCGTAAGCGGCCACCCGAGCAGACACTTCGTCGTACTGCGTTACGGTCAGGTGTATCTGCCAGACGGCGGACTGAATGAACTTCACCCGGTGAAGCAAAGACTCCCGGGCGATGTCGAACGCGCCGCACCCGGTGTCGTAGCGCGCCAGCACCTTCTGGAGAGACACCGCGGTATCGGCCGCCGTCTTCCCTGCCTCAGCAAGTGCCTCGGTCATCTCCCCGTTCCGGGTGGTGAGGTCCGCCTCATCCCACTCCATCTGGGCCACTCGTACCCGGAGGTACTCCGCGCTGGCCGCCGCCTCCTCCCGAAGCCTGCCTGCCTCCGAGACCTGAGCTGAGAGAGAGGAAACCTCCCCTTCGAGTCGCCCTACTTCCGCAGCCCGAGATCGAAGCGCCTCCGCTTCGGCAGCTCGGACCCGGAGGGCGGCAACTTCCGCCTCCAGCTCATCGGCCCGCGCGGCCCGAGCCCGGAGCCCTTCCAACTCCGCAACACAGGCCTTGAGGGAGCCCATCTCCGCCACTTGGGCCTCAAGTACTTCGGCCCTCGCCGCTTGGAGACGGAGGGCTTCCACTTCCGCCGCCCGCTCCCGAGCCAGCCCCTCCGCGGCATCCGCTCGAGCCGCGAACCTCGCGATCTCTGCCTCGTGGCATTGGCGTTCGAAGAGAAGGGCGATCATCTGACCCTGCGCCAGGGCAACCACCTGCGCGCGGGGAAGGTTAGCAAGAGAAGGGCTAGAGGCTCGTTGAAGGCACTCCAAGGACGTACCTGGCCCACTGCGGTCTCGATGGCCCGGCCGAGGTCTAGGCCGTCGGACATCCCCAGCTCCTCCACCACTGGGGCTTCGTGGAGCCGCAGGTAATAGTTGTGGACCGGGGCCACCCTGGACGCGAAGTCCTCGCTGTTCGCCAGGAAGGGGCGCAGGAGGGGCACCGTAGCGCGCGCGCCCCGGTTGGAGGAAGGGGCCCGAGGTGAGCCCCTCGCGCCCTCGGCCGCATCCAGAGAAGCCCCTTCAGAGGCCCCCGCCCCCGCACCGGCTCGCTGCTCCAAAGCCCCTGTCGCGTTGACAGGGGCTGCGGGCCTCGCATCTGCGGCGTCGTCCCGAGGCAAGATGACTGGCTCGGCGACCCGGGTGGATGTGCCTGCATAGATGAACGAGGTTGAAGTTTGAAGGAATCCCAGGGTTTGAAGAAAGACGGGTAAGCTATCTTACCTTCATCCGTGCCATCGCCAAGATCCTCCGAAGGCGGAGTAGGACCAGACGGGCTCGGGCGGAAGAAGAGGTCGTCGATGGAGTTCACAGGGGAACCTACCGCCGCCGCGGCGAGCTCGGCTTCCATGGCCTCGCGCCCTTCGACGGCGCCGAGCGGGTCGGCCAGCCCACCGCGATCCAGGCTGTCTGTCGCCCTGCTCCCATGGGAGCCGACGGAGCCCCCCTCTGAAGTCGGTTGGTGAGGGGGAGAAGTCTCCTGGGGCGGCGTGGTCCGGGCGGCAGGGACCCCCCGCCTAGCCCCTGGCGCAGGGTCCGCGGAGCCCGAACGAGGGAGACCACCCTCGGTCCTCTCGGTGCCGAGCGGACGGGCGGAATCGGGTCCGGAATCGCCGGAAGATCCCCCGACTCCGATTGAGCCCCGTCACTAGACCCTCCTCCTTCGGAGCGGGAGGCAGAGGTTGGTTCCAGGGAAAGCTGCTTGGGCCCTTTCACTATCCTCTTCTTCTTGGGGGGCGCTTGGGCGAGAGGCCACCGTCGGGGTCGCCCACCTTCCTCTTCGAGACATCCCGAAGGGCCTCGCCCTCCGGAAGAGGCAGAAGCGAGAGCTCAAGAGCGCTCCACACTCGGTTGGAGCGCTCCCAGGAACCCACCAGTTCCAACCGTCGGGTGCATTCGGCTTGGGTAGGGGCTCCAAGGATCCCCTCCGTCGCGCGGGCCACCTCTTCGGGGGTCCGGGCCACAAGCGACCCTGCAGTCCAAAGGTCAGAATCAAGATGCCCTCCGAGCAGAAAGCGGAGTCAAAGTAAACAAGCGCGAACGCTTACCGAGTTGGCGGGAGAGCTCCGCTGGCATCGACTCGTCCCGGCTGCTCCGGAGCGACGCCGGCCATTCCTCCTTCAGCGGAGGGATTTCGAGGGCCACGAATTCCTCCGCTAAGTCGCGCATGCTCATTCGGCGAGCAACGATCTGAAGAAGCTTGATCCTCATGGAGACCGAGCCAGAGTCAACTTCAACGCGCGCCTCCTTCCGGAACCAGATGTGGCGCGGAATCCCAGCGAGTCCGGAGCTAAGCCCCACATGGACGTAGAACCACCGGCTCACCCATTTGGAGTACCACCTCTCGTTGATGGCCTTCGCCGGGAAGTAGTCCGCGTACTTCCTCCGGAGCTGGAAATTAATGCTTCCGACGGCTAGTATGTGACCTCCTTTCTTCTTTGGCTGGCAGAGGGCCTCGTGCATCTCCGCGAAGACCTCCATCCTTCCTTCACATCCCTCGGCACGCATGGCCAACTTGAAGATGGCGAGGCGGGCCACGGCGTTGGGAGATAGCTGCGGGAGCTCCACGTGAAAAGCGTCCTGCACCCCGGCGAGGAGCTCCAAGGCGGGAAACCCTAGCCCCGCCTCGAAGAAAGCCTCGAAGACGACGACCTCGCCCTCTCGCGGCTGCGGGGCCGCCTCCCGACCCGGTCTCCTCGCCAGCGTCTCGGGACCAAGGCGCCCCCTAGTCGCTTGCTCGATCGACGCCTCCGTGCACGTAGATGGGCCGAGCTCCAGGGTCTGCTCCCGGAACCACTCCGAGGCGGGACGATGCTCGCGCGAGCCGTGTGCTTCTGATGGGTCTGTGGCCGCCACCGCCGCAGCTGCCATCTGGCACTGCAGGAAGCGCGGGGTCCATCGCCATCGCCGGGGCGTCGCCCCTCACCATCGCGCAAGGAGATGAGAAGAGGATTAGCGCTCAAGGAGCAAAGTGGGTGCAGTCTGGTGTGGCTAGAGCGTGCGCGATGAAGTAAGGAAGGAGGAACCAGGCGCATAGTGGATGGTATTTAAGTATGGAACCGTCGGTTTCCTCTTCCACTCGTTCCGTGCGTGAACGCGGCTGTTGCATGGTGCCTACATTTAATGTCTAACCGGCGCCTCGGGGCACAGCGGCCTACCGACGGTTCGCCTCCCCAACGCCGTGTGCACACGTGCGGCATTAACTGCCTTGGGTGGCGTTGGGCCACCTCCTCGGGATTGGAGCCTTGTGGTCAAAGGCGCGTAAGCATCTGGGGAGTCGGTCAAACTTCTCCCAACCCTTCGGGAAGGGGAATTCGAAGCGGACCTCCGCCTCCCGGTCTGGCTGCGTCTGCCCGCTCCAAAGCTCTCCAGCGTCGGTTGAAGGGGGCTCACTCCGCGAGCCAGAATCCCAATGTAAGTCGTGTTCTTCATAGGAATCCCCGGGATTATCATGTGCGCTTCCATCCTCTCTTGATGCAGGGCTTCCGAGAAGAAAGAAGCGAGGGGCTACTGTTGGGGGAGATAATCCCGACAGCCGAAGCGGGACCCCCAACTAGGGGGCCCGATGCCCGACGCCGAAAGGACCGGGACCTGCGAGGATAGAAGCCGGAGGCTCCCGGAGACTCCGAGACCCCCCGGAGACCGCCCTCCGGGAAAGAATGCCGGAGGCCGCCCTCCGGGAGAAGGATGCCGGAGGCCGCCCTCCGGGAGAAGGATGCCGGAGGCCGCCCTCCAGGAGAAGATTGCCGGGGGCCATCCCCCGGCTCGCAGCAGTGAAGCCGGAAGGAACGTTGGCGAAAGAAATAAGAATAAGTGTACTGGGGGATAGGATCGCGATCCTCTGGGCCGTGTCAGGCAGTGCAGGAGATCACGATACTGATGATACGGTGTCAGAGCCGAATCTTCTTGTCTGTACTGTGTATAGTCCGTTTTGTCTGTACTACCGACCGAGGCCTGGCCACTTGGCAGTTGGTGGTCCAGAGGCGCTCGACCTGTCGGGTAGGGCACCCTATAAATGCCCCTCAACTGTAGTTGTAACGACAAGTTGAAGGAACATTGAATACACCACTCTCGTTTCCACTAAAACCTATTGGTCCGATCCGTCGCTCCAACATCCAGGCATGTCCAAATCACAGAAGAGACGCTTACAATGACTACGGGCATAGGAGATGCACGAGAAGGAAGCTGAGGCCGAGCGCGATGCTATCTTTGAAGAGATCCGCCCTCGGCCAGCTACAAAACAGGTATGGAGGGAGAAGTCGGTTGAGATAACCAGCTCGGCTCCTAGTCCGAGCGACGACGACATGCTCGACGATGATTACTCGCCCATCTCTGAAGGGCCCGCACCCCAGGCGATGGACATCAACATCGTCACACTACCCGCCGAGTTCGCCTTACCATAGGACAAGGCCGAGGTCGCTCAATTGAACCTTGGCCCACGCAGTGCCATCTTCGAGAAGCCCGAGGAGTCGTCTCGCCATCTAAAGCCCCTCTATGTCAGAGGTCACATCGATGGGAAGCCAATTTCCCAAATGCTCGTTGACAGCGGCACCACCGTCAACTTAATGCCTTACTCATTGTTGAAGAAGCTTAGCGGGGACGAAGCTGACCTGAAGAAGACCAACTTGATGTTCAACGGCTTCAACGGTGAGAGCTCCGAGGCCAAGGGAGTACTCTCGATGGAATTGACGGTGGGCAACAAGACGTTGCCAACAGCGTTTTTCGTCGTCGATGTACAAGGTAACTATAGCGTGCTACTTGGACGCGATTGGATTCACGCGAACTGTGGCATCCCTTCTACTCTACACCAGTGCTTGATACAGTGGGACGGCGATGAGGTGGAGGTCATCCCCGTGGATACTTTGGCCCAAGTAGCATTGGCCGATGTATCGGTTGACGCCGTCCATAACAAAGTAGAGTGTCTGTCAGGTAGAGATCTTTCGGATTACAATTTGTTAGTGTATCCGGAGGACGGTTTGTACCTGTGTCTGTAAAGCCGGCTGGAGTAGCACGGCTGTTTTTGTATTAATAGTCATGTCTAATAAGAACAATCTAGATTGGCTAAAGTCTCGTGTGGAGCAATATTGGTCTAGTAAAGACGGTATTGCCGAAGCCATCGGGGACTTTAGCGAAGTAGACAGGGTTTTGCATCGGCCGACCCCTTGGAAGAAGTTGACATAGGTAATGGCAGCATCCCAAGATCTACCCTCCTTCCTCAAAAGGGCATCGGTTCGTGTTGATGGCAACAGATTACTTCACTAAGTGGACCGAGGACGTACCTCTCAAGAACATGACTCATAATGAGGTACGTGATTTTATTTTGAAGCATATCATACATAGCTTCGGCATTCCCCAAACTCTTACTACGGATCAAGGTAGTTCATTTGTTTCTGGAGAAGTAAGGGACTTCACCGAATATTATGGTATTAAGTTGATAAACTCTTCACCTTACTATGCTCAGGCCAATGGTCAGGCCGAGTCTAGTAATAAAACCGTGATTAAGCTCATTAAGAAGAAAATTGAAGAGTTTCCTAAAATGTGGCATGAGGTGCTTTCCGAGGCGCTATGGGCTTGTAGGATTGCAAACCACAGTGCTACCAGGGTCACTCCATATGAGTTGGTATATGGACAAGAGGCCATTCTGCCTGTAGAGGTAGATCTTGGCTCCGTAAGAGTGTTAAAGCAAGATGACTTATCGGTCGACAAGTCTGAAACCCTTCTAAAGGATGATCTAGAGGAAGTGGCTGATAAGAGACTAAGGGCTTTAGAAGCCATAGAAGTAGACAAGAAGAGAGTAGCTAAAGCCTACAATAAAAAGGTTAAACCAAAATCGTTTCAAATAGGAGACTTGGTGTGGAAAACGATTTTACCCTTAGGCACGAAAAGTCCCAAGTTAGGTAAATGGTCGCCTAGTTGGGAAGGTCCTTTTAAGATAGCCGAAATCGCTCCCGGCAACGCATACATGTTGGAATCCCTGTAGGGAGAGCGGTTTCGAAGAGCTTTGAATGGTAGGTACTTGAAAAGGTATTTCCCAAGTGTGTGGTAGACATCATAAAAAGTGTCGAAAAGCCGATATGGATGGTATCATCTTCAGCTCATTGTGCTTTTAGTTCGCTCAGTTCACTAAAAGGCAGGGGGCATGTGTTGATAGCAAAAAATGACATTAATGGCTAGATTGTCAAAATATCAGTTTTGGTGATTTGGGCCAAAAATACACATGTCCAAGGTCTGTCTGAAGCCCTACATGGCCAAAGTCAATTGAGCTATGGGCTCCAAAAGCCTCTAGCTAGCCCATGGGCTTCGGCCGGGAAGCCTTCGGAGGCTCACGCCGCCGAAGCTTTGGCCCGAGGAGCAGGCCTCGACGAGCCTGGCCGAAGCTCACTTCGGCAGAGATGGAGTCGTATGCGATTCTGGCTCAATTCTTATCTCCATCCAGCTAGATTAATAGTAGATTAGATTAGGAATTAAGCCCCTATAAATAGAGAGGCAAGGCCGGCGTAGAGAACCCCCCAGCTCAAACCAAAGCCCTATGCTTTTATCGTATTTACTTTACCTTTATTTTCTTGTACCTCTTCGTGGGTTTGCCTGGAAGCCCTCCGCCGGCCACTACGGAACAGTGGTAACCCTTGTTACTTCGCTTGTGAAGTATCCGTTAATCTACGTAATAGATTGCTATCGCCTTGTTACTTCGCCTGTGAAGTATCTGCTAATCTGCATAACAAATTGCTACCTTCGCTACTAGTGCAACGCTTAGCGAAATTCGGTCCTCAGGCCGAATTGGTACTTCGAATCATCTTTGTTGCAGGTTCCTACGTCCGGAGCTACTTCGTCGGAGGTGTTCGGAGCTGAGCGATCGGTTTCGGAAGTCCCCAGGACACCCTTCGGCGGGATTGCAGGCTTCGGCAATAGGCTTCGCCAGCATACTTCGTCACAACGGGCTTCACCACAATCGTACTCCGCATCGGACGAAGTTGCACTCGCGTGTGGCCCTCGCGTCACTATTCTGTAGTTTGTTGTATCGGAGATCTCACGCCGAACCCCGCTGTTCGGAGGTGATCATCGCGTCTGAATCCGCTCAGAGTCCATCTTTAGCCGGACCAGTCCGAACGCCAAAGCACCCTTCGGTGGAGTACTTCGCACCAGACGCTGAAGGTACACTTCGGTGACCCCTTTGCACCAGACTTCGAACCATACGGGCTCCGACTGGTTTGCTGATTTTATTTTGTTTAATCTATCTCTTTCGGCTAATTGGATTATTTTGTGTAATCTGGTTGCCTGGCGACTCCACCCCCTTATCACGACTAAGGGTAGTCGGAACGCGGCGTCGGTGCTACGTCACACTTAGGCTTGTCCCTAAGTATCCGTGCACTTTTGGATCGTCGAACTGACCCAAGTGCGGGGGCATGTTTCCGTCTCAACAGAGGGTTTGGCCATTGAGGTCCGAAGCCACTCCCTGACTGCCTTGGCCCCTTCGGTTGTCTTAGCTCTTTTGCACGGGGGCCTATTTCCTTGGCTTTTTTCTGGTGTTTGCTCAACATCATATGATATGTGATCTTTGGTTTCTTGCACGCCCTGGACAAAGGAGACATGTTGACATTCCTTTTCCACACTCCTACTTCAGTGTTCTTTGGTACGAGTGTGCGTGTACGCGATTCTCCAATAATGATCGCTTTCCCTTTAGTTGACTCAGCCTGCTCTGGCCGAATCAGCACCCTCTTCTCATCGACGTCGATGGTGTTCATGGGAAAGGGGTCTTTGTCTAGCTTCATCTTTGGGCTGGGGTCTATTTTCAGTCGTCCTTCTTCTACGGCCGATTGAACCTGTTGACGAAAAAATTGCAATCTTAGTATAATGGGAATGTGAATCATGCCACTTACAGTAGGGGCGTTTCTTTAGTTCGTCGATGGATGGAATGACTTGGCCCTTAGGCAACTAGAGAAGCTGGTTCTTCAAGAGGAAATCAAATATTTTATCACACTTAGTTATATCAAATGAGTATTTGACTTCACTAGGCTGACTCTTAGAGGGAGACGGCCGTAGTTCTGAACAAGTGACAGGTTTGCTCTTAGTGTTCCAAACCCATTCGACCGCATACATGTTAGCTGAATCTTCATCTTCCTCCGATTCTTCCTCATCGGAGTGCTCCATAATGTGGACTTTAGCCCTAGGTTTGTTAAATGTTTTGACAAACTTTTTATCTTTGGCTCGACCTTCCTAGACTAGAGTCAGTTGTAAGACTTGGCTAACTTCTAAAAAGTTTTGGTTGTCTAGCCTCTCTTTAATCTCATAACGCAACCCGTTGAAAGCTAGATTTGCCAAATCCCTCTCTGAAATATTGAGACTAAAACATCGGTTTCTTGTATCTCTAAAGCGCTTGATGTACTCGGAGACACTCTCGCTAGATTTTTCTCTAACCAATGTCAAGTGTGAAAGCCTAAGTTCTGTCTCACCCGTATAAAAATAGTCATGGAACTTTTGTTCCAATTCAGCCCACATTTGGACAGAGTTAGGCGGGAGCACCGAAAACCAAGTAAAAGCAGTGCCGGATAGTGAGAGAGAAAATAGTTTAAGTTTTAAAGCGTTTGATCGACTAGCTTCTCCACACCGCGCTAAGAACTGGCTGACATGCTCTAGTGTGGTTTTGCTACCCTCACCATCGAACTTGGTGAATTCAGGGACTCTATAGCCGAGAGGGTATGGTATAGTGTCGAAATGTTTGGGGTATGACTTTCGGTAAACCCTAGCCCGACCCCTAAGCATGAAATCGGTGCACTCCCTAAATAGTGCACGGATCCGCTCCTTAATGTCATCCTGGCCTCCTACCTATGCGCGTCTCTCATGTGGGGGCATGACACGCGGTGGTATGTTGGCGTGTCAGCCACGGGGGTCTTCCTCACGTGCTGGCTCTGGGTATATGACATGTTCGGGCCTATGCGTTTGTGCTTGTGGCGCGGGCAACGCGGGGAAAACTGGTGCAGGCATAGGTGGCATGCAATAAACAAGGTTAACTTGGTAATGTCTTGTCTCGACCGTATATGTTGAGGCCAGAGACGTGATGGTCTTGCCAGTACTACCATCGGTTCTAATATAGATACAATTTACCGAGGGTGCACTAGCGATTAGAGTTGGCGAAACGGCCTCGGTAAAGTCGAACCTTCTAAGTGTCGCCTCTACTTGAGAGCTAACTGCCAAATCTAAACAGTTGGCTAGCAAAGCGCTAGCAGCTTGATCTACCGATGCGGCTATTTTTTTGCTCAATATCTAGAGAAGATAAAGGAGGCGATAGTGGTGTTACCTGGGTCTGAGCGAGGTCGGGGACGCTGACGCCGCGCATGATGAAGCCCGTGCGTGTCTTTATGTAGCTCCCAGGCATGAGGTCTTGTAGTGCTTTCATCTTTGTCTCGATCTCTACCCAGTCTTCTTCGGGGATATCCTCAAGTGTAGGTGTCATGATGTTGCGGTTTTCGATATCTACGCCCCCATCGGATCCATTGGTGTTGTAGATGTAGTAGTCATTGTAGACGTACCCACGGCCAATGTAGATGTACTGGTCATGTTGGCGTAGCTGTCCCCAGCGGAGTCGCCAAAAAGTGTGTTGACATGAAAATGTGCCCCTGCACTTGGGTCAGTTCGACGATCCAAAAGTGTGCGGATACTTAGGAACAAGCCTAAGTGTAACACAACACTGACGTCATGTTCTGACTACCCTTAATAGTGGCAAGGGTTGGAGTAGCCAGGTAATCATATCACACAAAAATAACCCAATTAGCCGAAAAGAAATATATAAATAAAATAAATCAGTCAGCTTAATGGAGCCTAACTGATTCGAAGTATATCGTGCGAAGGGTTCACTGAAGGGAGCCTTTGGCATCTAGTGCGAAGGGTCTAACCGAAGGTAACCTTCGGCGTTCGGATCGATCTGACCAATGGCAGGCTTCGAATAGATCTCTTGACGTGAAATCACCTCCGAAAAGCAGGGTTCAGTGCGAAGTCTCTGACATGACAAAATACTCCAACGCAACGCGCTAGCGTGACTTCATCTGGCGTGAAGTGTAGGTGTGGCGAAGCCTGGTGCGATGAAGCCTGCTGTGGAGCGCTCTAGCGTGTGAACTTGACTAGACCGACAATAGCGTGACGGGTCCGACATGGGTAGTCAAAGTAGGGTACCGCTGGAGGGTGCTCTGGCAGCCTCTGAAACCAATCTCCTGGAGACCGAATTTGCTAAATGTTGCAGTAGAGAAACAAAGGTAGCAATCTGTTACGTAGATTAACAGATACTTCACAAGAAAAGTAACAATGTGATAGCAATCTATTATGTCGATTAACGGGTACTTCACAAGCAAAGTAACAAGGCTTACCACAGTTTCGAAGTGGCTGGTGGAGGGCTTCTAGGCAAACCAATGAAGGTTGTACAAAAAAGTAAATAAAAAGTAAAGGTACGATTCAAACTAGGGTTTGAAGTTGATTTTTGTTGGGGGTCTAATGAACCGGCCTCACCCCTATATTTATAGGGGCTAGTCTTCTTATCTCTAAGGCTAATTTGGAAGGATTCGGCCTAATCAAATTTAGGGATAAAAACAACCAGAATCAGACTCAAACTCTATCTTTGAAAATAGCCCGATGTAGGCCTTCGACAAGCCTGCCGAAGCCTGCTCCTCGGGCCGAAGCTTCGGCGAGGCAGGCCTCCGGAGGGCCTTCGGGTCGAAGATTGCAAGACGCTAAAAGGCTCCAAAGCCCAATGTTTGATGGGCCTTCGGCCCTGTAAGGCTTCGGCCTGATCCAGGACTTTTGTATTTTTGGCCCAAATTACCAAAATGACATTTTGGCAATCTTGATCATTTATGCCATTTTTTGCTATCAACAATAAGAAAACTCATTTTTGGCTCTTTTATAGCTAGCATGCACTATCTCACCTGCCATGTCAACCTGTTTGCCATGTTAGTGTCCCAATTGGAGAAAAAGGCTTCACCTTGTAGGCTTGTAGAAGGCGACGACCATGGTTAAGGGTGTAGCATGCTTAGCTAGTACGTGAGGGTTGAGCAGAACATGGCGGTGGCGATTGCAGTTGGTCCTCCACCCTCATGGGCTGCGACAATGCTCAGCCTAATGCTCAGCACAAATGTGGTTGAGGAGCAGCATAGGACCGCTGTAGGACCGAGAGTAGCGACCAGAGGGGGGTGAATAGGCGCCTTAAAAAATTCTTTCGAATCAATGGCCTTCTCCCAACAGCCAACACACCTCAACAAAACCAATCTCAAGCAATAAAATAATCTAGCCTAAAAAACAACTGATGTCCTAATCGAAAAGACACTACAAAAGTGCTTAAAGGCAGATTAAGTTAACTCGCAGTTCAAATGATAGTTCCACAAATGATTCACTAAAAACACTAATAATCCATCAAGCACATCCAAAACATCCACATTACACAGACAGTTCACAAATGAGAGACACCACAATTTTTAGTGAATTTAAACTAAACAAGCAAAATGCAGTATATAAAAAATGCTCATAGGTGATTCAACAAACACTTGATGAATATTAACAACACACATACACCTTGTGGTTTTTTTCTTCGGCATGCACTGAGTGCATGTTCTTCTGTGCTACTTGTGCTTCTGCTTCATGCGCAGCACTTTGCGGATGTTGGCTGCTACTGTTGATCGATACACGCCGCCTGGCTTCTTGGAAACCACAGCGCAGCTAGAGCACTGAGTGCCTAGCGCCTAGATCTGCACACCATCGTGAGAAAAGCTAAGGCACAACCTTGTGCGCTGCTTCAAAACACAAGCACCGAGCGCTCCGCTTGCCTTGCGCTAGGTGCCATCCGACCACACATGTGTCTCGCTAACCGTGCTACTGCTGCCGTGGCGGCTGTGGTGCTGCTATGCGCCGAGTCCCACTCCCTGCTCAGCCTAGCGCACACGCCTAGCTGCTAGTCTGCTTCGCATGCCAGCATACGCCGGCTGATGCGCGCACGCACCAATTGCTGCAGTAGTGTCCCTGGTGATGAGAAAAACCAGAGGCGACGGAGGAGAAAAAAAATCGGGAAGAACAGTGGCGGCGGGGAAAAACGTGGGGAAAGATGAACTCTGATTTTTAATTGCATATGAGTTAACCCTAACCCTAGGGGATTAGGGCCTATTTATAGGCAGCCCAATAAGAAGGGAAAAGACAGATTTACCCCTAGGGTAAATTACACAGACGGTGAAATAAAAATGGAAAAGACCGAACTGCCCTTAGGATTTTTATAGACTCGACTAAGACAGACTGTGGGCCTAAAAGGCAAAATAGTAAAATCCTAAATAAATATAACTTGTCCTGATGCAGAGCTTTCATAGCAGCTACAACTTCGCCTCAGAACGGTCGAATCTAAGATCAGGGGTCGTCAGTTTTGCACCGACACTGACAAAGTGTCCACCGTCTTCGCACTGGGTACCCAGATTGGGCCAGCTCGATTCCGCGGCTCCCTCAGTTTGGCAATCGCTCGCCGCCCGTGTACCTGAGTCAATCCCGGTCAATAGACCAGTGGATCCTCTGTTAATCCTAGCCCATGTACTCGGATTGGGCCGGCCCAACTCCGCAGCCTTTTTGCCCAGCAGTCACTCATCGCCCGTGTACGTGAGTCACACGCAACCAGACACAGTAGGTCTCATCTTATCTTCACGTCTTCTCTTTGACTTCCATTGACAATCACTCATCACATCTGGAGCAGAGACCCATGATCTTCACCATGGCTCCTCAATCTCCCCCTTGATTAGTGCATTGTCAACACCCTCTTCATCAGCTCTTCAGAACCTGGAAGCACATGTGGAAACACGAGAACAAAACACAAGAAGACAGAAAGAAGAAAATAAAATAAAAGGTTTAACCATAATGACGAAAAGCCGAACAAAAACTAGGAAACGGTCATTATGGTTAAAACAAAAATAAAAACTCAAAACGAGTGCAATCTCAGAACTATCAACAAGGATATCAAAGAGTAAGGGCAAAAGAGACTAAAACTCCCCATGAAACAAATCTCAGAGAAAGCCAAAACTCCCCCTAAATTCTTCTAAAAGATCAAGTAACCCAAAATTTCTCCCCATCGTTGACAATTGGACTCATCAAGTGAGACTAAACGCACTCAAAAGAGACACAAACTCAAACTCCCCCTGAAATGCAACTCCCCCTCAAAATATGCAATGAATACAACTAGGGTGCAAATGGAGTATAAAAAGCATGCTTCTCAGATATGATTGACTGCAAGTACAACATCTAGCAAGTATAGCAAAAGACATAATGTCTAAGACACATGGCATGATCAGTGCAACAAATGATATCCAAAGAAAGTCATTAGCACGCATTTGTAAATTTTTGCAAATAAAAGCATCACCACCTTTTCTAGTTGACAAGCAAGGTAAAACATGAGATGCAAAGGCTAGTTGATATCTACCAAGATAAGCATTATCCAAAACAAAGTGCTTTAGCAAACTTGTTATCTTTTTAATTTTCAGCCTTTTTCTATTCCTTTTTCATTTTTGCTAGGGGGTTATTTGCATGTCAACCTTATGCTAACCGACCAAGTCAAGCCTAGGCTAGAACTGGACCATCAGAAGCTTAATACATTGGTCTTGGCATACATTACACTGTCCTAGTTCATACCAAAGTGCTATGGTAAGCAGTCCCGAACAATGCAATACGACAAAGCAAACCCACCTGGATCTTTTCAATTAAGCATAAAAGGCATGGATTTTTCATTTTTCTGATTTTTTCATCATTTTTATAGCACATTTTCCATGTTAAAGCATATAGATGTCCAAGTTGCATATCTGCATCTAAGTAAGGATCTAGCTACCAGGCATGTAAAAGATAGCAAAAGCATTCAGCCTACACATGCTAGTTACTAGAAGCAATGGTGATCATTTTTCAATTTTAAAGCATAAAAACCATGCATATGACAGATATCAGACATATCATGTGAACTGAAGCAAGCATAATCATCGACAAGTATTCAAAAGCATATACTATCTAGAATAAGTAAAGCAGATCAATCATATAATAGAAGCAGACTCAAAGTGTGATATGTGAATATGCATGATATGAACTCACACAAAAAGACTCAAGAAAAAGAGTAAAGAAGAAAGAAAACTGACTCAAAATATCCTAAAAAGGATACACAACTCCCAAATCCCCTCGCAAACGCTCAAAAGTAGATTGATCTAGGGGTTTGGTAAAAATGTCAGCCAACTGATGATGGGTATCAACATGAATAAGGTCAATGACACCTTTCTCATATTGATCCCTCAGAAAGTGAAAGCGCACATCAATATGTTTGGTTTTTGAATGAAGACATGGGTTTTTCCCTACACTAATTGTGCTGGTGCTATCACAAAACAAAGGTACTCTGGCAGAGAAGAACAACCCAAAATCTCTCAAAGAGAAAATCATCCAAACCAACTATGAGAAGCAGCTAGCAGCAGCTACATACTCAGCCTCTGTGGTAGAAAGCGCAACTCTAGATTGTTTTTGAGAAGACCAAGAAACAAGCGAAGAACCGAGAAACTAGCAAGTACCAGAAGTCGACTTGCGATCCAACCGACACCCACTAAAATCAGCATTAGAAAAGCCAGATAAATCAAGAGAAGATGATGCTGAATAGTAAAGACATAGATTAGGAGCATAGGTAAGGTACCTGAAAATGTGCTTGACAGCTTGCCGATGAGATGCACGTGGTGAAGACGGGAAGCGCGCACACAGTCCCACGACAAACTAAATGTTCGGTCTTGTCGTCATCAAGTACCGCAGCGATCCGATCATCCCTCGATACTCTCTCTCTCGTTGACCTTGACTCCGCTCTCGTCCTTGTTCAGGCCCCAAGATGTACCCATTGGGGTAATTTGATGCTTTAGCTCTCCACCGAAGTCGAAATTCTTCAGCATGTCCCGCATGTACTTGCTCTGGTGGATGAAGATGTCGTCCTTGGTCTGCTTGATCCGGAGCCCTAAGAAGTACTTGAGCTCACCCATGAGGCTCATCTAAAACTCGTTGTGCATCTGCTCAAAAAACTTGGACACAAGCTCATTAGTAGAACCACAAAAATAATGTTATCCACGTAAATCTGAGCAATCAAGAAAAATCTTAGTCATCTCTGAGCAAGAAAAGAGTTTTGTCCGCAGAACCCATCTCAAAGTCACTCCCCAACAAAAACTACTTTAGATGATCATACCAAGCCATAGGGGCTTCCTTCAGACCATATAAATCTTTCAGTAACTTGAAAACATGTCGAGGAAACTTAGGGTTCTCAAAACCGGGGGGCTTCCTAACATAGACCTCCTCCTCTATATACCCATTCAGAAAAGCACTCTTGACATCCATTTGAAAAAGTTTAAAACCTTTAGAAGTAGCGAATGCCAAAAGTATGCAAATGGATTCAAGACGAGCAATAGGGGCGAAAGTCTCCTCAAAGTCAATACTCTCTTTCTGGCAAAAACCCTGGGCAACTAATCGAGCTTTGTTGCGCACCATAACCCCATCTTCACCTTGCTTGTTCTTAAACACCCACTTGGTGCCTTAGGGGTTGCAACCTGGTGGCAGCTCAACTAGTGTCCAAACCCGACTGTGAACAAAATTCTCAAGCTCTTCTTGCATGGCGTTTAACCAATTTGCATTAGAATGAGCATGAGAAACATCTCTGGGCTCAAAAGTGGCAACAACCGTAGACTTAGCAAAAACAGCGAGCGATCCAACAGAAGAACGCAAGGATCTCAATGTGAGATCGACGATGATGAGCTATGAGGGGTGATCACGCTGAACTGCTCGGGATCCTAGGTAATCTGAGGTCACCTCACCAGAGTCAGCAGCTGGCACCTCTGGACTCAACTGAGAGGGCTCGATCGAAGTGGAAGAAGTGATCAAAGGTCCGCCCTCATCCTTAGTCGAAGTCTCAGAAGGTGTGGGGTCTATAGGCTGTGCAGAAGGCCCACCCTCATCAACAATAGGAGTGTCATCATCTTCCTCGAAGATGGACTCTCCAAGCTCATCATCTCTAGAAAGCTCGAAAGAAGGAGTGAGTGAAGGCATGGAGTCATCAAAAGAAACCTCACACGTCTTGACAAGCTGCTGGGAGTCGAGGTTCCAAACACGGAAGCATAAAGAATGCAAAGCATAACCAAAGAAAGACTCCATCCAAGCAACGAGACTCAAACTTGTCCAAATGCCCTCCCTTCTTTAGCACAAAGCACTTGCAGCCAAACGCTCGCAAGTGACTCACCTTGGGCTGTCTGCCAAACCATAACTCATATGATGTCTTACCTAAGTAAGCTCTAAGAAAAATGCGGTTGGCCAGATAGCAGGCCATGTTCATGGCTTCAGCCCAAAAGCGCCTAGGAGTCCTATGCTCATCGAGCATCGTCCTAGCCATCTCGACTAGCGTGCGGTTCTTTCGTTCCACAACGTTGTTCTGTGGGGGAGTGTAAGGAGCAGAAAACTGGTGCTCAAGACCCTGATCACTATAGAAGCCGACGAACTGAGAGTTCTTGAACTAAGAGCCATTGTCAGAGCGAATTGCTCGCATCCGACCATTGTTCTCATTCTTCAGCTTCAAAATCAGGTCATGAACAAAATGAAAAGTCTCATCCTTAGACTCCAAAAAGAAAACCCACGAGAATCGAGAAAAGTCGTCAACTATCACAAGCGCGTACCACTTCCCACCGACTAAACGTACCCGAGCTAGACCAACAGTATCCATGTGTAACAGCTCTCCCGGGTATGAAGTCATCACCTGAGTCACAGGTGCGTGAGAGGCGGCAACCATTTTCCCATGATGATAGGGATGACAAACTAGATCCTTCTCCATCTTAAGCTTGGGCAATCCTCAGATGAGGTTCATAGAGCTCAATCTGACTAGCAGATCAAAACTCAAATGATCTAACCTCCTATGCCACCTCCATAGCTCAGAGGAGGATCCAGCAATCAAACAACGAGAAGGGCCAAAATAACTAGAGAAATCAATCCGAAAAACCTTACTGAAGGGTATGATCTAGCAAACCAAAGATCTTATAGAATCAACAACAGAAGACATGCCCTTCTTAAAACGAACCTCCAAACCATCCTCAAGAAGTTGCGAAATAGAGATCAAATTAAAATTAAAGTTTCCAACCAAAGCAACATTCTTCAAAGAGAAATGATTAGAGATTCGAATTGAGAACATCCTGAATCCATGATCCACACGTCCTCCAGTCCTCGATCCTGCATGATCAGTGGTCATAAGTGGGAGCAAACGGTCCGACACCAGGTTTAGCAAAAGAGCTAAACCAGTGTCGAGCCATCTGCTCAAAAGAAGGAAAGCAGAAGGAATCATAAGAGTCTGGACCAAAACGCGGCTCAAAGCGTGGTCCTATGTTCCGCCTAAAGTATCAGCCATGAGGTCCAAAGCCGTATCCAGAACGACCTGGAGCTCTGTCGGAGCGAAAACCACCCTATGGAGCACGGGCATGAAAGCCGTCTCCTCTACCACCTCCTACATGACGCACCCTGGCCTCTAGCCTCTCTCCGCATCGAGGGACTCTCTGTCAATCACCCTGCTGGTAGAACTGCTCCTGCCCACCTCGAGCTCTCTCTACTATCTCAATCCGCCTCCTCCTAAAACAAAACTCCTCAAGATGCCCATCTCTCTGACAAAACTCAAAGTGATAGGTAGGCTTCTTGGGATGTGGTTGTGGCTTGGGGTTCTTAGGCTTGGTGGTGCTGGGTGTAGACTCTTTGGTGTGAGAGGGTTGAGAAACCATGTTGAAGAATATGGTTTTGATATTCCAGATGTGATGAGTGATTGTCAACGGAAGTCAAAGGAAGAGAGATAAGGAAGACCTGCCGAGTCTGAGGCGCATGTGATTCAGGTACATGGCCAGCGAGTGACAGCCGGGCAGAGGAGCCGCGGAGTCGGGCTGGCCCAATCCGGGTACATGGTTAGGAGCGGCAGATGATCCACCGGTCTGTTGACTGGGTTTTACTTAGGTACACGGGCGGCGAGCGATTGCCGGGCTGAGGAAGCTGCGGGGTCGGGTTGGCCCAATCCGGGTACCCGGTGCGAAGACAGTGGACGCTTTGTCAGTTTCGGCGCAAAACTGACAACCTACGATTAATTCATTTTTAGGATATTAATATTTAGTTTTTAAGTTTAGAATATTTGTATTTGAATTAGGTGATTTTTCTAAGAATATTTTAGAGTCAGTTTAATTTACCCTAGAGATAAATTAGTCTTTTCATGTTTTAGGAGTCGCCTATAAATAGGCCCCTATCCCCCTGGGATAGATGATTGTTTGGAGAGATTAATCTATAGTCCGTGTTCTTTTTCCTCCGCCGCATATTTTTTCGCCATCATTTTTTCTCTGTTTTCAAGTCGCCACCGCCGCCGTATTTTTTCCATCGATTATACTTCAAAGCGGTATTCCACGCCTGGCGTCGAGGACGAGGCGACTGCCGGCACAGCTGTGGCTAGGCGTGCGTGCAGCATTAGACCTGCTTTCAGCGTCCGGCGTGCGAAGATGGAGCGCATGGCGTGTTCTTCGGTGATTAGACGCCAACAGGAATCTCACGGCGTTGATTCAATCACGTGGTGTGCTGGTTCTGTGGGCGGATGGAGCTCCTGTGATTGGTGTGCTAGTTCTTGGGAAGTCAATCACGCAAGAGCAGTGTAGTTTTTTTGTCTCTAGTCTGTTCCTGTGTTCGTGGGGCTCGAGGCGCAGGAAACACAAGTGCTTTGCTGTTTTTATTTTGTTGCCTGTTGATGTTTGGCACAAGACAAAGCTAGCAGGAGGCGTACATGAAGCAAGCTGCGACTGAAGCCGCCACACATTTCCCAAGGAATGAATGCATGCAGGTAATTTTCGTTGATCTCCTATTTTTTAGCTGATTAGTTAAATCAATATTTATCTATTCTTAATCAGCCTGCAAATATGGTTATTAATTTAGTGGTTAATTTTTATCTGCTAAAATATTATTAGTGCTCTCATATTATTTATTTAAATATTGTTAATCTGCTCGTATAAAAAGAAAAAATTATTAGTCGCAATAATATTTTTTTAGATTTACGCACGATATATTAGTTTTATTTTTGACTTAATTTCTGGATAATACATGTTTTTATTCATTTGATTAGTATTTTACTTCTAGACTGCAATATAAATATTTATTAATATATTTAGGTGTTTTATTTACTGCAGTATTTTCATTTAGTTTATCTCTAATATCATTTCAATTAGGACACCGGTCATTTTTTAGGCTAGACAACTTTATTTCCTGTGATTTGCTTTGCTATTGTTATTTGTCTGGTTAAGTACGTTTGGTGTTGGGATTAGGTCATTAATTCGTAAGAAATTTTAAGGCGCCCATTCACCCCCTCTGGTCGCTACTTTCGGTTCTACAATGGTCCAGGTAGAGAGATCAAGAGAAGTGTGGAGATGTTTAGGCTTCGGGATCCAGATAGGCTTCTTGGGTGGAGCTTTAGGTTGTTCTTGGAACACTGCATCCTTGGGCTGACTAGCTTGGAAAGACTCAGTGGAGTGAGTCTTGGGATATCTCTACTCTGAAGTCATCTTACTCCACTCCACTGCACGGCTAATGGCACTCTCAAAGTCAGCCTTGGTGTAGGTGTAACCTACCCCAACCACATCCTACCTCTTGAACTACTGGATCAATATGCCGAGCTATGGCTCTCTGGCACTCACCCAACTCAGGATCTGACAGAGGTAAAAGTTCTCATTCTGAGTATCAGCTAGCTCCTCTCTCAAGAAAGCTAGCACCTCCATCTGAGACAAGCAGATCTCACACTCTCTATCAACTTGGACAGACTTCTCAGCTTTTAGCTTGATCAGTTCCAATATCAGGGACAAGCAGTTCTCACAAACAGTGGGTGCAACTGACAATGTCTCAAGCTCTAGCTTAGTCTGCTCTAGCTCAGCTTTGACTCTCGCTAACTCGCCCAACTGCTCATCACTCTTTGCTCTCAACTCAGCTAAACTAGCTAGATGGGATGGGAAGTCTACACAGGGCACGACGACAGTGGCATGAGCATCTTTCAGCTCTAGCTAAGCGCTCTCATGCTCAGTGGCCAAATCGTCTCTCTCATCTACCCTCTCTGTGTACCTGGACTTCAGAGTCATCAGGTCACCCAATAGCACCTCGCAGTTAGCGCACTCACTACTACCACCCAAGCAAGGGGAAGAAGATAGACTCTCAATCTTGCCATTAGCCATGACAAGCTCACTCTCAAGCTCATCTATCCTCTTCTTAGCCCCTCTAAGCAGTTTCTCCCGATACCTCAACTCCTAATGATTCTCTTCTAATAATTCAATGACTTCTTGTTCATAGGAGGATACCTTTTCATCGTCGTCATCGTCGGAGTTGTCAGGGTAGCCCTTCTCTTCCTCATCCCCAATTGCCATTGAGCAGAAGCTCTTGCGGGATCTTTGGCTGTGGTGCGAGCATCTCTTCAGCTTGTCCCCGAAGGCCATGAAGCAGAGTCCCAGCGGATCTTCCTTGTCCTTCTCCTTCTTGATCACGATCTCCTCATCACTTGAGCTTGATGAAGAGAAGAAGATGATGACCTCTTGGAGTAGCTTCTCTCCATCTCGGCGAAGAAGGTCTTGTCTCGCTTCTTGTTCTCACACCGGTAGTCCTTCAGAGCCTTTTGAAAGAATCTCATCTTGGGCTTGCCCTTTGTGAAGGTGGAGCTGTCGTGCTTGCCGGAGTCGTAGGAGCCACCACCGGTGCCCTTCTTGTGACTGTTCCGCTTGGTGCAGTCGACGATGAAGTGACCTGGATCACCACACTCAAAGCATCTAGATTTTAGGCCGTGTCTTTTGAACATTCCTTTATCATATACACGCCGGTAGGTCTGATAGAGCTAAGCCTTGACCTGGGCTGTCCCCTCATGGTGTGCCTGGAGGGTAGCCCAGATCTCTCTAGTAGTGCTGAGATGGCTCACACGCTCAAACTCAGTGGGAGCTAAACTAGAAAATAAAATGTTCACAGCTTTGTTGTTGTTCTATTGATGAGCGACTATCTTAGGGGAATTGCGCTCAGCAACAGGAAGCACAGTAAAAGCAGTGTGAACACAAACATCCCAAATGTCTGAGCTCTGGCTCATGAGATAGGCTCGCATGCGAGTCTTCCAGTAATTGTAGCCAAAAGCTTCAAGGGACGGGACCTTCCCAGAGGAAGTCATGATCACTAATTTGGGTTAGAACCGGTTAAGGTATGAAAAAACCCTAACCGGGCTCTGATACCACTTGCAGGACCGAGAGTAGCGACCAGAGAGGGGTGAATTGGCGCCTTAAAAAATTCTTTAGAATCAATGGCCATCTCCCAACACCCGACGTACCTCAACAAAACCAATGTCAAGCAATAAAATAATCTAGCCTAAAAAACAACCGGTGTCCTAATCGAAAAGACACCACAAAAGTGCTTAAAGGCAGATTAAGTTAACTCGCAGTTCAAATGATAGTTCCACAAATGATTCACTAAAAACACTAATAATCCATCAAGGACATCCAAAACATCCACATTACAAAGGCAGTTCACAAATGAGAGACACCACAATTTTTAGTGCATTTAAACTAAACAAGCTAAATGCAGTATATAAAAAATACTCACAGGTGATTCAACAAACACTTGATGAATATTAACAGCACATGTACATCTAATCATCCACATGATATTTATCCCGAAAATCACAAATGCATCATTAAAATATGCAGGAATTTAATCACAGATTAATCAAGCACTTTGTAAAATATTTAGTGTAATGGGAAAATGATTCATACATGTGAAACCTTGTCAAAATACTGTATCCAAAACCAGTGCACGTTCAGGCAGAAACCAGAGAAATTTTAATCCGGCCAACTATTAAATCAAAAGCTTAGACACGATTTCCGAGGAGAAAACAAATGATTTGCTGTGCTAATCTCATTGCTACAGTACCTTGTGATTTTTTCTTTGGCATGCACCGAGTGCATGTTCATCCGTGCTGCTTCTGCTTCTGCTTCGTGCGCAGCACTCTGTGGATGCTGGCTACTACTGCTGACCGATACATGCTGCCTAGCTTCTTGGAAACCACAGTGCAGCCAGAGCACTGAGTGCCTAGTGCCTAGCTCTGCACGTCATCCCGAGAAAAGCCAAGGCACAGCCTAGTGCGCTACTTCAGTATGCAAGCGCCGAGCGCTCCGCCAGCCTTGCGCCAGGTGCCAACTGGCCATGCATGCGTCTCGCAAACTGTGCTGCTGCTGCCGTGGGAGCCGTGCTGCTGCTATGCGCCGAGTCCCACACCCTGCTCAGCCTAGCGCACGCGCCTAGCTTCTAGGCTGCCAGGCTGCTTCGCACGCAAGCATACACCGGCTGATGCGCGCACACATCGATTGCTGCAGCGGCGTCCCTGGCGATGAGAAAAACCAGAGGAGACAAAGGAGAAAGAAAACTAGGAAGAACAGTGGCGGCAGGGAGAAAACATGGGGAAAGATGAACTCTGATTTTTAATTGCAAATGAGTTAACCCTAATCCTAGGGGATTGGAGCCTATTTTTAGACAGCCCAATAAGAAGGGAAAAGATAGATTTACCCCTAGGGTAAATTACACAGACGCTGAAATAAAAATGGAAAAGACCGAACTGCCCTTAAGATTTTTACAGACTCGACTAACACAGACTGTGGGCATAAAAGGCAAAATAGTAAAATCCTAAATAAAGATAACTTGTCCTGATGTAGAGCTTTCGTAGCAGCTATGGCTTCGCCTCAGAACGGTCGAATCCAAGATCAGCGGTTGTCAGTTTTGCGCTAAAACTGACAAAGCGTCCACCGTCTTCGCACCGGGTACCCGGATTGGCCCAGCCCGATTCCGAGGCTCCCTCAGCTCAGCAATCATTCGCCGCCCGTGTACCTGAGTCAATCCCGGTCAACAGACCAGTGGATCATCTTCCGCTCCTAGCCCATGTACTTAGGGATGGCAGTCGGGTATCACGGGCACGGGTATTACATACCCATACCCGTACCCGCGAAAAATACCCGTACCCGTACCCGTTACCCGCGACGGGTAAAAACCCGTGCCCATACCCGATACCCGCGGGTACCGTATACCCGCGGGTATACCCGTTTACCCGTGAACAAAAAACAGCAACAAAAAACGGCCAGGGGGCTTGGGCGCTCGGCGTCCGGCGGCGGGGTGCTTGGCGGCGGAAGGTCCGGCCTCCGGCGGCGGGGGCTCGGCGTCCGGCGGCGGGGCCTCTGCGTCCGGCGGCGGGGGCTCGGCGGCAGAAGGTCCGGCGGCGGGGCCTCAGCGTCCGGCGGCGGAGGCTCGGCGTCCGGCGGCGGGGGCTCGGGGGCTCGGATGCGGAAGGTCCGGCGGTGGGGGCTCGGCGTCCGGCGGCGGGGGCTCGGCGTCCGGCACTCCGGCGACGGGGGCTCGACGACCAGCGACGGCGGGGTGAGAGCCGAGAGGAGTGGCTGGGAAGGGGAAGGGGTGAGAGGGTGACGGCGGGGTGACGGGTGAGAGCTGAGAGGAGTTAGGTTTTTGATTTTGGAATAGGTTTATATACGCCGGGTAAACGGGTAAACGGGTAAGGCGGGTATGGGTACTGAATACCCATACCCGTACCCGTTTACCCGTCGGGTATAAGATTTGACCCATTATCATACCCGCGGGTATAAAAAATGGAACAAACCCGACCCTAATAGGGTTTTTACCCACGGGTAAACGGGTATACGGGTATAATTGCCATCCCTACATGTACTCAGATTGGGTCGGCCTGACTCCGCAGCTATTTTTCCCAGAAGTCGCTCGCCGCCCGTGTACTTGAGTCACACGCGGCCCAGACACAGCATGTCTCATCTTCTCTTCACGTCTTCTCTTTGACTTCCATTGACAATCACTCATCACATATGGAGCCATGAGGCCCATGATCTTCACCATGGCTCCTCAACCGCCACGACGGGGGAGGAGGCTGGCCCGGTGATAGTGACATTGGCCATCTTCTACAGTGGGTGGGTGGTCATCTTCGAGGACTTCCTGGCGGTCAAGATGACTTGATGATGCCCATGGCCACCGGTGCCGCCGCTACAGTTGCTTTTGCCCCAGTGACTTCGCGTTATCAGGAAGGTGTTGTGCTCATGGATTTGCCCATCATGAGGAAAGCATTGTTGCATCGGTTCTTCAGCAAGCGCAAGGACCACCTCAGTCCGCGGGTGCCCTACGCCCACCCATTGTCGGTGTAGATCAAGGTCCGTGTGGGTGCAAGCGAGGGTCTCATTAAGGCACGATGGGGTGGCGGGTGTGAGGAGTGAGAAACAAGTTGAGATGTGCTTTGGTTAGATGTATGATGAGTGATATGGGAGACTAAGTTGAGGTATACATTGGTTAAATGAATGATGAGTAATTGATATTTGTGAGGAGTTACCTTTGAGTTTAAAGCTACTCTTATGTTTTGTTTGAAGTTTGAGGATAATTCATTGGTGATAAAAGTTCGTGTGTACTGGAAGGTTCGGTGTTGGGAAAAATATGTTTGCTTGTCTAAATGGTGTGTAGGACTTGGATGGTACTCGATGGTCATTGACAGTGGATCAGGACTAAGTGGGAAGCTTGGTGCTAGACGTTCAAGGAGGCTAGGTGAAGTCGAGGATGATCCTAGTGGTACACATGAAGATTAATCAAGTCATGTGATGAAGGTTGATGAAGACGGTGTGTTGACAAAGTCAAGCAAAGGGGATGCCGGTGAAGTGACATTGTTGCTCGAGGGATTAGTAGTAGTAGAGACTCACTGGTAGTCAAGATCGCAAGATAAAGGACACATGTTGACATCAGAATGCTTGCTTAAGGTAAAGTAAGAATAGTACAAGGGTTTCACGGTTTGACCACAAAACCTTTGGAGGTTAAGAGATGGAAATGATCAGTGAGGGCATGTAAAGTGAATTGAAAACCCAACCCACATCGAGTTAGAGTTCATCTCGGCCTATAGGAGCAGCAAGCTCTAAAATAGTCGTCTAGGTCGCATACTGACTCCATTTTTGATATTCTACACGTGGATGGAAATATAATTTCATAACCTTTCCCATGGTACCGGTTACATTCAAAATTACTTCTAGATCAATGAGAATCGTAGAAACAAGTGGACATTTAGGATTTGCCAGGAATCTTACGAGACAAGATTTGTGAGAAACTTGTAAGAGAAGCTTCCTAAGAAGCTTGTTGGGCAAGGGAACTTGTAATACTAGCCTTCCTAGCCTATAAATAGAGGGGGATGACTAGTGGTTGGGATATCCCTTTGAGTTATCAACATCATGAGAATCTTTTGAAAGGGTTTTGAAAGGAGAGGTCTAGTCTTGTAATAGGTTAGAGCTTTTTGTGAGACAATCTTGTAATAGGGCTGATCTTTGTGAGTAATGAATAATATTTTCTTGCATTTGTGAGTGCTCTCCTCTTTCTAAGATCTCTCATTTGTATTCATTGTTTGATTCTTATTTTGGAGTCTAGTTTATCTCTTAATCATTGATTTTCTTTTTTGCTTTGAGCTGAAATTTTCAGCATCCTTGCAAGTCATTATTCTTGTTGCTAGAGGCTTAAAAACTCATATATTATACATATGTGATGTGGTTCAAGTTTTTGTGCCTCTAGACCACCAACTTGAAGTATACTTTGTCGGAGACAATTTTCTCTTGTGTTTATTCTTGTGACTAGTGTTTTTGTGCTCAATAAAACTTGAGGTTCATCTCACATACATTAGAGTCACAATTTTTTATTAGCCTTTTTAAGTTCTCTCTATGCTTTTTCTAACTTTCTTTAGAGGAACATTGGGTAAAAGGAATAGACCATCTCTTCAAAAGAAATTATTGAGGATTCGATTCACCACTATCTAGTCGCCTATTTTAGTCCTAAAATTGGTATCAGAGCAAGGTTAAACAACTAGTTGACATTATCCAACTTTGTAATCTGTAGATGACATGGAGAGATATAGAAAATTTCCTCACTTTGATGGGTGAGATTTTTTGTACTGGAAGGTGTTCATGGAGGCGTATCTACAGAGCCAAGGTGTAGGACCGAGAATAGTGACAAGAGGGGGGTGAATGGGCGCAAATTCAAATTCGCAAATCTATTGATAAAATAAATGCTATCACTCTCCTATTAGTTGAGATGTCAAAAGACAGTATGAGAGATCACAAACATTTAAGCAATAATATTACCAAACACTTGGCATGCACCTTAAGTTTTGATGACTACATCACTACTAAAGATACAACCATGCCTAATTACCAAGGACCAATGACCCATGTGTTGATAGCAAAAAATGGCATTAATGGTCAAGATTATCAAAATATCACTTTTTGGTAGTTTTACCGAAAATATGCTGAGACCTGGCACCGGCCGGTCCAACCGACTCCTTCCCTGTTTAGGCCATCAATGAACGGTGGTACTCCAACTAGATACACCGTTGGTTCTATGTCCAAGTCAGATTGGACTCCAGATTCGCTTGACCTCCGCACCACATATGGTTCCAGAGGGAGGCGACCATCGAAGCCAATGCCGGCTCGGTCTCCGCCCGCATCCGACTCCTCCAGATCGTCACCCGCTGGATGAGCAGGCAGGACCTGACGGAGGAGTTCGTCACCCTCGAGATCCTGCCTCTGAAGGAGGCATGGCCGGCTTCGCTTTAGAGCGCCCAGGATGAGTCTACCCCATCGGAGCTTTCCAACTTGATAGGTTCGATCGCCTTATCCTTCCCTACAGCAAACATCTTACGACTTCGGGAGTTAGCGGAGGTGCTAAAATACTTAACTTGATTGCAGGGTCGCTCATTGTCAAGACTCTCGATGAGGTAGCCCAAGTAGCCGAGAAGATCCTCAGGGCCCCCACTCCGTTCGAGCACAAGCGGAGGATGGAGCTCGTCGGGTCTTGGGAGTAGTTCAACAGCGTGTGGGACGCACTCAATCTCTCTCCGCCACACCTCCCGGAGGCGGACGCCTTACGCCCGGCTTCGAAGAAGAGGGCGGCAAATCTCGACATGGGGGATTCTCTGAGGCGCCCTCCGAAGAAGAAGAAAATCGTGAAGGGTCTCAAGCGGCTCTCCCCGCCTCGCTCCTCTGCCTCCAACTCTAAGGGGGAATCCTCTAGCGGGGAGGCAGGAACAGAACTAGACAATTCCTTGTCGAACCTAGGCACATCCCGGTCTGATCTACTGGCTTCCGGCGGCGCCAATGATGGAGGGGTTCCGGCTTCGATGAATCTGCCGCAGCCTCCTCTGGAGTCTGGACTAGAGGTGGGCAATGCGGGAGCAATGGTGTCCCCCCAGTCTACACCTCTGCATGGCCCGGTGTCGGAGGGGGTCTCTGTCAGCTCCCGCGGAAGTTAGGAGATGGACAGCCTGGACCTAGGAGGTGGGCCGACCCCTTGGGAGCGGTTGAGGGGAGCACCAACGTGGCGGCTGAATTAGCCGCGGCGTTGGTGGTCGCCCCGATAAATTCGATGGATGACCTCTTCTTTTGGCCCTGCACCCCCGTAGACGTTCAGTCCTCAGACCCTCCAACTGAGACCGTGAACGAAGATACAAAGCCTTGCACTGATCTCCTACCTGAGTATTTTCACATACATTGCTTCTCATTGGCTGACCTCGCCCTTGGCCAGGCACCTCTGCCCAGGCCCTAGCCTCATCGCCTGCGCCTTCCAAAGGTGCCACCAGTGCGAGAGCCAAAGCCTCTATCGATGTGGTGGAGGTCTCGGAGTCAGACGATGAGGCGGATTCAGAGGGAGCCTCGGAGGGAGTCTCGGAGTAAGCCACTCGACAGACCAAGGTCCGCCCTCCTATGGACCCGGGGTGTGCCCGCACCTGCGTGCCCCTCTTGGTTCCTTTCCTGGAGAACGACCAAAACTTCGCGGCGAAGACCGCTCCCCTCCACGACTCCTACCTGAGTCTAAGGGACACCGAGCTGATATCGGAGCTCGGCCGGGTGGATGGCACCGGCCTCGGCTTCGCTATCGAGAGCACCGCGAGCCAGGTATGCCTTCGAGACGCTACCAGCCGAGCCCCTAGCACTTCCTTCGCTTCTGGCTTACTCTTCGCTCCATTGCGCGGAGATAGTCGCACTAGCACAGGGATCGTTGGTGTCTCTCTCTCCGTTGAGCGGAGTCGCCATGAGCACGATGATTCGAAGCTCCACGAATGCGTTGAGGCTGCTGAGAGGATTTCCCGGGAGCACACGGCCGAGGTTGACCGGCTCCGGGTGTTGGAAATGGAGGTCGCGGGCCTCCGCACTCAAGCCGCCAGAGACGAAGAGCTCCGAGCTCAGGTTGCGGAGATCGACACTCTCCAGGCTCGGGCGGCTGAAACAGAAGGCCTCCAGGCCCAAGTTGCTGAAATCGACGTCCTCAAGGCCCAAGTCGCCGAGATGGACGAACTCCGATCCCAGGCCGCCGAAGCAGATAGGCTTAAGGTTGAGGTTGACGCCATCCAGGCCCAGGTCGCTGAGATGGAGGAGCTCTGAGCCCGGGCCACTGAAGCAGACAGGCTCAAGGCCAAGGTTGACGCCTTATGGGTCCACATTGCCGAGATGGAGGAGCTCCGGGTGAAGGTCACCGCCACGGAGATCCAGAAGATCCAAGGGCTCAAGCTCGAGCGAACCATCGTGGATCTCCTAGCCCGGAATGAAGCAGCGGCCGAGGCACTGGCCCAAGGCGAGAAGACCGCGGCTGACACCGTGGTGTCCCTCCGAAGGGTCCTAGAGCACTACGACACGGGATGCATAGCCTTCGATGTCGCCCGAGAGACCCTTAGTCGCTGGCTGAAGTTTATTCAGGTCGTCGTCTGGCAGATAAGCTCCACGGTGTCGAGGTACGGGGAGGTGTTGGTGTGGGTGGCTGCGCTCTGTGTACTTCATCAGTTGGACACTTCCGGGGGCACCTTACCTTCGGCGTCGAGCTTGCCTCCAGTCACCTTCGGGGGGAGCCATCTCCTTTCCCTAGCTCCGGAGGTCGTGCAAGCTTGGAGGGCTCTCTAGATGACTTGGAGGGTTGAGGGCCCGGACATAGTCAAGGCCTAGATAGACGAGGCCCTTCGATCGAGCCTTCCTCAGCCCTCTTCGAAGCCTCCTCCCACTGCGCCCCTTTTGGACCCAAAGGTGTAGTTTCCCCTAGGGCCTTCGTATCATAGCTCCTATAATAGATAGAAACTTTCGTAATCCATTAATAAAGGGAAGTTATTTTCTGGAAATCATCTAGGGTATCTGTGACACTCATGATTCCGATGTCAAGATACTCGATGGGGGCGAAGCCCTCCGGCACCAATGGGCCATCTTCGAGGCCCTCAAGGCCGATCGGCCTGCGTGCTTGAACGTTCGTTGAGATGACAACGAAAACGTTATCCCCGAGGTCCTTCATGAGGTTTTGGGTTTTATAAAGGAAGAAGAGGAAAAGGCATGTGCCCCATTCTCGTCGCCCGAGCCAGTGAATTGGTTCGATGTGGAGACTGGCCCCGACGAACCGGGTCTCGGAGACCAAGGCTTGCACAGCTGGGCATAGCTTCAAGAAGAACAGAAGGCTTTTCAAACTCAGAAGAAGGAGGAGAGGAAGCAGAAGAAGAAAGAGAAGAAGGAGTCCATTCGTGCGGCTCTGGGGGTATGGACCGGAGAGAGTGCGAGGGGTCCAGGCAACCTACAAGACCGGGATCTTGCACCTCCGGCACCCCTGCTGGGGCCTGGCCTGGCCCCACGCTTGGCACCTCAAGGGCGCTGACGATGGGGGGGCTGCAGGAGGATCGGGTCCAACGGCTGGGATGGGCCCTATCCCGGCGGTGCGGGCCGATCTTTGGAGGGGGGCCGTGCTCGCACCCTTCCTGCCCGACATGTTTCTTTTGGGGGGATGTAGAGATCGCTAGCTTCTTGGACTAGGATCCCCACGGACGGCGCCAACTGTTGGCGCAGCGGACTAGACCAACAGGTTTAGAAATGTGTATGGAATGAGAGGCTTAGATCAAAGTGTCTTCTTGGATCGAGTGTCCTGTCCTTTACAACTTAGGGAGGGGGAGTATTTATAGGGGAGCCCTACAGGGGTCCGATACTTCCAATATCCCTCTGATAGTAGTACTGCCTAATGCAGCCCTATAGTACAGACAAGAAGTGCAGCCCTATAGTACAGACAAGAAGTGCTGCCCTGACAGCGTATCAACCATTCCGAGCATGGCAGCAGTGCCAGACGCTGCACAGATGATCACGATCCTGTCGCCAGACCATCTTTACCAAACTAGTTCAGGTCTTCTATCTCGGTGTTGGGCCCTTCGCACCTTTCGGGGATATGGCTCCGGTCTCCTATCGGCTTCACGGGCTCGAGGCCACGGGCTTCTGAGCTTCGGGTCTCGAGATGAAGCGGACTCCGAGTGACTCCCTCCAAACGCCTTCGGAGGGGAGCATTCGACCGCCGTGCCATACCATCCTGGGGCCGACGTCTTCGCCAACCACCAACTTGTGGAGTCCTTCCTTCGAATAGCGCTCCACATCTCTCGCGCCCCCAGGCTCCATCAGGATTATCTCCCCCAACAACACCCTTCAGCGGGATGTTTCGCACCAGACGCCGAAGGTACACTTCGGCGACACCCTTCGCATCATACCTCGAATCAGACAGGCTTTGATTAGTTTACTGATTTGTTCTTTTTGATACCTTTATTTCAGCTAATTGGATTATTATTGTGTGATCTGATTACTTGGCGACTCCACCCCCTTACCACGATTAAGGGTAGTCGGAACGAGACGTCGGTGTTATGTTACGCTTAGGCTTGTCCCTAAGTATCCACACACTTTTGGATCATCGAACTGACCCAAGTACAGGGGCACATTTCTGTGTCAACACACTTTTTGGTGACTCCGCTAGGGACTCTACACCAGCATGATGGGTACATCTACATCGGTCGCCGGTACATCTACTACGTCCACATCACTGATGGATCCCATGGGAGGCGTGGATATCGAAAACCGCAACATCATGACACCTACCCTTGAAGATATTCCCGCTGAAGACCGAGTAGAAATCGAGGCTAAGATGAAGGCACTCCAAGACATGATGCTTGGAGGCTACGTCAAGACACGCGCGGGCTTAATCAAGCGCGACATCATCATCCCCGACCTTGCTCGGATCTAGGTAACACCAGTACCGCCTCATTTATCTTCTTTAGAAATTGAGCAAAAGATAGCCGCATCGGTAGATCAAGCCGTTAACGCTTCGCTGGCTAACCGTTTAGATTCAGCAGTTAGCTCCCAAGTAGAGACGACGCTTAGAAGGTTTGGCTTTAATGAGGCCGTGCCATTAGCCCCTATTGCTAGTATACCTCCGATAAATCACATTTACAGTAGAACTAACGGTAGTACTAGCAAAACCGTTATGTCTCCGGCCTCAAAATCTGTGGCCGACACCAGTCATTATGCTTACGGCCAAGCTAGCACCACATACCATGCGCCGCCCCCACCTATGCCGGTGCTAGCCTTGCCCACGGTGCCCGCACCACATGCATAGGCGCCTAGGCTCGAGCACGTCATACAGCTAGCACATGGGGAGGAAGCCCATGGGTGACACACCGATATACCGCAATGTGTCGCGCCCCCGCATGAGAGATGTGCACAGGCAACGGGTCAAGATGACCTTGAGGAGTGAATCCGCGCACTGTTTAGGGAATGCGTCGGCTTCGTACCTAGGGGTCAGGCTAGGGTTTACCGGATGCCATATCCCGATCATTTTGATACAATACCCTACCCTCGTGGCTATAGAGTTCTTGAATTCACTAAGTTTGATGGCGAGGGTAACAAAACCACACTAGAGCATGTTAGTCAATTTTTAGCACAGTGTGGAGAAGCTAGTGGGTCGGACGCTCTAAAACTTAGACTATTTTCTCTCTCGCTATCCGGTGCCGCCTTCACTTGGTTTTCAGCGCTCCCACCGAACTCCGTCCAAACGTGGGATGAATTGGAACAAAAATTCCACGACTACTTTTACATGGGTGAGACAGAACTTAGGATTTCACACTTGACATCGGTTAGGCAGAAATCTAACAAGAGTGTCTCTGAGTATATCAAGCATTTTAGAGATACTAGAAACCGATGTTTTAGTCTTAATATTTCAGAGAGAGATTTGGCGGATCTAGGTTTTAGCGGGTTGCGTCCCGAAATTAAAGAGAGACTAGACAACCAGCACTTTTTAGAGGTTAGCCAAATCTTGCAGCAAGCTCTGGTCAAGGAAGGCCGAGCTAAAGATAAAAAGTTTGTCTAGACGTTTAACAAGCCTAGGGCTGAAATCCACGTCATGGAACACTCTGGCGAGGAGGAATCAGAAGAAGAGGATTCGGCTAACATGTACACGGCCAAATGGGTTTGGAACAGTAAGAGTAAACCTGTCACTTGCTCTGAGTTACGGCCGTCTCCCACCAAGAATCGGCCTAGCGAGGTCAAGTACTCATTTGATATAACTAAGTGTGATAAAATATTTGATTTTCTCTTGAATAACCAGCTTCTCAGATACCCAAAGGTCAAGTCATTCCATCTGCCGATGAGTTAAAGAAACATCCATACTGTAAGTGGCATGATTTGCATTCACATAATATTAATGACTACAACGTTTTTAGACAACAGGTTCAATCGTCCATAGAAGAAGGACGATTGAAAATAGACCACAATCCAAAGATGAAGCTAGACAAAGATCCCTTTCCCGTCAACACCATCGATCTCGATGAGAAGAGAGTGTTGATTTGGCCAGGACATGATGAATCAACTAAGGGGAAGGTAGTTGATGAGGACATCACTTCACATGATACACACATGGAGCCTCCACCTACAATTCAATTACTAGGACCAATCACACGAGCCCGTGCCCGTCGCTTGAACCATGAGGTTAATTCTTTCCTTAGCAACTATGTTAATATTTGTTTGGACGGGATGCTACTGAATACTAGTGATATTTTGTTGCTTAGGAACATGGGAGATGGAATGGAAGAGTTGGAGTTGAAGACAGAGTCGCACGGATGTTTTGAAGTCAAGATTTTGCTGGTTCGGACTACATCGACCACCATGCACCAAAATGGGCATAACTTCCTCATACGAAGTCCGATTGGCGCGTTCTTGGACTTTTTGGAAAGCTGAGGAGAAGATGGATCGTTTACCGTTGGTTTCGTCTCATTTGGAGTCTCGAGTCGACCTGTGTGTTTAAAACAGTCCTGCGTGACAGAACTGGGCCGTGTTGGGCCATAGTCTGAGTCTGTTCGCCTTCTACTGAGTCTGTTCGCCTTCCACAGGCTGCCCACGCCCTATATAACTCACTCCAGCCGCCTTTAGGGTTAGGTTTTGCTTTGTTTGCATCTACACTTGTGTGTTTAGATCCCTCCTCTTGCACCAGACCGATTGGCTGCTGCATTGGCGTTTGTGAAACCTCACCTTATCATCGTTTGTCTGTGATTTGGCATTCGACTTGTATCCTTCCTGTTCTTGCTTGTGTTCTTGGGTTCGCTTGCAGGAATTAGCCTTCGTGGCGAGGTCAATCGCGTTCTGTGTGGTTGATAACCAACGGAGACAGTGGTGTAACGATTGCAAGGTTTTGATCCGCCGGACCAGAGCCTTGGATCGCCAACGTCGAGATTCTCCACCAACCCAAGTTATCCTTTACCTAGCGGAAGATCGGGACCAATCCCCCATCAGTAGTGATTGTTGGAGAACCGTGGGCACGCACACTCATACCTAAAAATCCTGAAGTGGGATTGTGGTAGTGGAATGTTAGCACATATCCTTCGGCTAGGGCTCGCAATAAGACAAAGGTGACTTATCAAATGTTGGTAAACAAACACCAAAGAAAGGCCAAGGAAACATGCCCCCACGCTAAAAAACTAAGTCAGCCAAAGGGGCCAAGGAATTCGGAGGGTGTCTTCGGACCACAGTGGCCGAGCCCTCCACATGGTGGCTCAGACCGCAGTGGTCGAGCCCTCCGCATGATAACTTCGGGCCATAATGGCCTGACACTCCCTATGGCGGCTTCGGCCCTCGATGGCTGAACCCCCAGTACAGTGGCTTTGGACACCAATGGTCGAGCCCCACGCAGAGCTAGTTCGGCCCTCAATGGCCGAACCCTGCACCACTCTGGACGAGTCCTTCGACAGGAGGCTTCGGCCCACACTGGCCGAATGTACCTCCGGCCTCACAAGATCCCTCATTGATATGGTCCAAGACACCGTCGACTTTGCCGAACCCCTCTCCAGGTAACGGGTTCGGCTCATAGTGGGCGAAGCCACTGGAGCCGCCGATGCCTCCACCATACAACTTGGCAGGGACTCCGTGGGCTCCATACGTATCACAACCGGAGTACCCTCCGCAACATAACATATTGTGACTGGTAGGGACAGGCAGGCGCAGCGGAGGGAGGCATCATTCACAGGCTGTCGGTGGTACCTCCGAACCGACTCGTGTAGAACGAAGTTGAGGGAGATGAACGTGAAGAAGCAAAGGACATGGAGTCCGAAGCTATGACAGTCAGAATAGGGTCTCAAGAAGTCCCAATCCCGAAGGCCCCCTCGTCAAAGCCTGATAGAGGTAAGCCTCCTACTCCGGCCGAAGCCCGCGCCGGTGCCTGGTCCAATCGGTCGAACGAGGTCAGTCCGGTTGTCGGGGTCCGCAGTGAGGGCCCCTTCAAATACAGAACATGTGAGGCCGGGATGGACAACACCACTTCGGCCAAACTTAGCAGGAACTAGATAGTGGCACCAGGTACCAAGCCACAGCCATCCTGGGTGCCTCCAGGTATGTCCAAATCATAGAAGAGGAGTCTACAACGCCTACGGGCACAGGATATGCGCGAGAAGAAAGCCGAGGATGAGTGAGACGCCATTTTTTAAGAAATCCGCCCTTAGCCAATAACGAGACAAGTATGGAGGATTAAGCCGGTTGAGATAACCAAACCGGCTCCTAGTCCGAGCGATGACGACGATGACATGCTCGACGATGACTACTTGCTCGTTTCCAAGGGGCCCACACCCCAAGCGATGGACATCAACGTCGTCATGTTGCTCGCCGAGTTTGCCCTACCACAAGACGAGGCCGAGGTTGCTCAGTTGAACCTCGGCCCACGCAATTCTATCTTTGAGAAATCCGAGGACTCAGCTCGCCATCTAAAGCCTCTCTACGTCAGGGGTCATATTGACGGAAAGCTGATCTCCTAGATGCTTGTTGATGGTGGCGCCACTATTAACCTAATGCCTTACTCTCTATTGAAGAAACTTGGGAGGAACGAGGATGACCTAAAGAGGACCAACTTGATGCTCAACGGCTTCAATGATGAGAGTTCCGAGGCCAAGGGCATGCTCTCCATGGAGTTTACAGTAGGCAACAAGACATTGCCAACAGCATTCTTCATCGTCGATGTGCAAGGTAACTACAGCGTGCTGCTTGGGTGCAACTGGATTCACGCAAATTGTCGCATTCCTTCCGCTTTGCACCAGTGCCTAATTCAGTAGGACAACGATGAAGTAGAGGTCATACCTGCAGACACTTCGGCCCAAGTGGCATTGGTCGATGTGTCCATGGACGCCGTTCACAACAAAGTAGAATGTCTATCAGGTAGAGATCTTTCGGATTACGATTTTGTTAGCGTGTCCGGAGGATGTTTTGTACTAGTGTCTGTAAATCCGGCTGGTGTGGCATGGTTGTTTCTACATTAGTAGTCATGTCTAGCAAGAGTAATCTGGATTGGCTAAAGTCTTGAGTGGAGTAGTATCAGTCTACTAAAGACGGTATTGCCGAAGCCATCGAGGACTTTAGAGAAGTAGAGAAATTAGGACAAGGTTTTGCATCAGCCGACCCTTTAGAAGACGTAGACATAGGCGATGGCAGCACCCCAAGGCCAACTTTTGTAAACCAACATGTACAGTCTAATGAAAAGGCCAAAGTAATGGAGTTCCTTCGGTCGTATGTCGATTGTTTCGCATGGGAGTACAGCGAAATGTCGGGATTAAGCCACGAGCTCATAGAGCATCGTCTGCCTATCAAATCTGGATTTAGGCCTTATAAGCAGCCTCCTCGTCGCTTCAATTCGGCCATCTATGACCGAGTTAAATAAGAGGTAGAGCGACTTCTCAAAGCAGAGTTTATTAGGCCATGCAGATACGCTGAATGGGTCGCTAACATTGTGCTTGTAGAAAAGAAAGGGAGTGGCAAAATATGAGTTTGTATTGATTTCCCGGATCTAAATAAGGCCACTCTGAAAGACGAGTATCCAATGCCGGTAGCCGACATGCTAATCAACGATGCTTCGGGACACAAGGTACTGAGTTTTATTGATGGCAATGATAGTTATAATCAAATCTTTATGGCCGAGGAGGACATCTACAAGACAGTCTTTCGATGCCCCGGTTTTGTCGGTTTATTCGAATGGGTCGTTATGACTTTTGGTTTAAAGAATGCTGGCGCTACATATCAATGTGCTATGTACTTAATCTTTCATGACTTGCTAGGAGTTATGTTAGAAGTTTACATTGATGATGTTGTAGTCAAATCAGACGCCATGGGAAACCATTTAGCCGATTTGAAAGTTGCATTTGATAGAATGCTTTTGGCGTGTCAGCGGGCAAGTTCTTAGGCTTCATGATCCATGAAAGAGGCATAGATATTGATCCTAAGAGGCTTGAGAAAATTAGAAACTCTGTAGCGCCGACATGTAAGAAAGATGTGCAGAAGTTGCTAGGAAAGATAAATTATTTGCGTCGCTTTATATCTAACTTGTCTGGCAAGATTGATGCCTTTGTCCCCATACTCTGGTTAAAGAACAAAGTCGAGTTCACTTGGGGGGCAAGTCAGCAACGCGCCTTTGAAAAGATCAAAGAGTGTTTATCATCACCACCCGTGGTGAGAGCACCCAAAGGTGGGATTCTGTTTTGGCTATACATCGTTGCTGAAGATAGTGTGATCGGGGCCGTGCTAACCCAGGAGGTGGAAGGAAAGGAGTACATCATCACGTTCTTGAGACGCCGCCTGTTGGACGTCGAAACCAGGTACACGTTTGTGGATCATCTATGTTTGTCGCTTTACTACGCATGTACCAAGTTGCGCCTCTATCTCCTCCCTACTACATGTGTTGTCTTCTACCAAACCGATGTTATAAAACACATGCTACAAAAGCCGATTCTAAGTGTAAGAATCGGAAAGTGGGCTTACGCTTTGATTGAGTATGATTTGGCCTATGAACCTCTAAGAGCTATGAAAGGCCAAATTACCGCTAACTTTATAGTTGATCATCACATAGATGTCAGTTGGAGTGACAACATTGCTCTAATTGAGGTAGTACCATGGAGACTTTATTTTGATGGTTCAGCTTGCAAAAATGGCCAAGGTATTGGAGTAGTTCTCATATCACCTAGTGGAACGCATTTTGAAACCTCGGCTCGTTTAGAGTTTCCCTCTACTAATAACCAAGTTGAGTATGAAGTTTTATTGCTAGGACTTGAATTGTTGGAATCCATGGGTGTTAAGCATGTTCATGCGCATGGTGACTCCATGTTAGTAGTGCAACAAGTGGATAAGAGTGCTCAATGTTTTAATGGCTTGCTGAATAGCTACTTGGATGGATGCCTAGACGTAGTTGCTACTTTTGATGACTTCAAAATTTCTCACGTGCTAAGAGAGGCCAATTCCATTACAAATGATTTGGCTCAGCAAGCATCTGGCTACCAAGTCAGGGGAGGAAAATTTTCTGTACAGGAAAAGATGATGCTTGGTCTCACTGCCAAAGCCAGTAGCTTCGAACAGGCGTGAGGGATGCCGGAGCCCCCGGGTCAGACCCCTTCGATCGCCAGAGACTACTGCGTGCCAAAGCCCTAGGGCCGGAGTGCCCCGTCTGCCGAAGGGTTTGGTGTGACGGAGCCCATACACTGAAGTCTCCTGGATAGTGAGAGTTTCTAGGAACCCGAACCATCCGGCAAGAGGCTTCGGCCCAACCTACTTCGCGCAGCCAGTCCAGCCAGGCTTCGACAGAAGCAAAAAGGGCTCGGGGGGACTTCGAAGTCAGTAGCTTAGAGGTTATTATAGGGAGTGAGTTAGCAAAACCGTTAGAAGCCCATAAGGGCGATTGGAGAACTCCAATCGTCTAGTATCTGAGAGACCCTAGTCAAAGGGTCGATCAGAAAGTTCGGTGACAATCGTTTAAATTTGTGTTACTAGACGATACACTGTATCGCCGAACTATTGATGGAGTACTATTAAAGTGTCTAGACCATGAACGATCCCAGGTGGCTACAAGAGAAGTCCATGAAGGACTTTGTGGCACCCATCAGTCGGCCCAGAAAATGAGTTGGATGCTCAAAAGAGCGGGTTTCTACTGGCCGACTATGACTGAGGATTGTTTCAAGTATTATAGAGGATGTGAAGCGTGTTAGAAGTTTGGCAATATTCAGTTAGATCCTGCTTCAGTACTTAATCCTATTGTCAAGCCATGGTCATTCCGACGTTGGGGTTTAGACTTCATCGGCCAAATTCACCCTCCTTCAAAGGGGCATCGGTTCGTGTTGATGGCGATAGACTACTTCACTAAGTGGACCGAGGCCGTGCCTCTCAAGAACATGACTCACAACGAGGTACTTGACTTTATCTTGAAGCATATCATAAATAGATTCGGCATTCCTCAAACTCTCACCACGGATCAAGGTAGTTCGTTTGCTTCTAAAGAAGTGAGAGATTTTGCCGAATATTATGGTATTAAGTTGATAAATTTTCACCTTACTATGCTCAGGCCAATGGTCAGGCCGAGTCTAGTAATAAAACTATGATTAAGCTCATTAAGAAGAAAATTGAAGAATTCCCTAAGAGGTGGCATGAAGTGCTTTCCGAGGCACTATGGGCTTGTAGAATTGCAAAGCACGGTGCTACCAAAGTTAGTCCATATGAGTTGGTATATGGATAAGAAGTTATTATATCCGTATAAGTAGATCTTGGCTCTTTAAGAGTTCTAAAGCAAGATGGCTTATCGGTCGACGAATATGAAACTCTCTTAAAAGATAGTCTAGAAGAAGTGATCGATAAGAGGTTGAGGGTTTTAGAAGCCATAGAAGTAGACAAGAGGAGAGTAGCTAAAGCCTACAATAAGAGGGTTAAACCAAAATCGTTTCAAGTAGGTGACTTGGTTTGGAAGACGATTTTGCCCTTAGGCACTAAGAGTCCTAAATTTGGTAAATGGTCAACTAGTTGGGAAGGTCCTTTCAAAATAGTTGAAATTGCTCTTGGCAATGCTTATGTGTTAGAGTCTCTGCAAGGAGAGCGGTTTCAAAGATCTTTGAACGGTAGATACTTGAAAGGGTACTTTCCAAGTATATGGCAGATAGCTTGAAGGTGTCGAAAAGCCGATATGAAAAGTATCGTCTTTAGCCCGTTATGCTTTTAGTTCACTTAGTTCACTAAAAGGTAGGAGGGCATGTGTTGATAGAAAAAAAATGGCATTAACTGTTAAAATTGTCAAAATATCAATTTTGGTAATTTAGGCTGAAAATACACATGTCCTGGGTTGGGCCGAAGCCCTACAATGCCAAAGGCCCACAAATCTATGGGCTTCGGAAGCTTCCGGCAAGTCCTGCAGCCTTTGGCCCGAAGGCCTTAAGAGGCCCACTGCTAGATGAGGTACCACTGCTAGGTCCGAAAACTAAAGCAATTGATGGCAACAAAGAGTTTCCAAAACCTGGACGAGATGCCTTAGCAATCTCGGTGGACTTAAGCTTACTAAAGAGCTTGTCACAAGTCAACGTGTCATAACTTGCTGACTCCTCAATACTAGAGATCTTCACCTCCCATATGCTACGATTGAGAGCGTAGAGAAGTTTGATTGCTCTATCATGATCAGAGTAAGCTAGAGTCCCAGTGGAGCACAAGTTGCTCACAATCCCATCAACTCGAGCAAACATGGCATCTACAGATTCGCTGGGGCCTTGCACAAACATTTGATATTCTTGATTATATGTGCTTTGTCGCCTAGCCTTAATCTGAGTAGTGCCCTCATGAAAAGTTTTCAAAGTTGTCCAAATCTCACGTGCAGTTCGTAGGTGTTGGACCTTGTCAAACTCATTGCAACTCAGGCTGATGAACAATATATTTTTTGTCTTGATATTACAGTCGTACTGTTCCTTCTCAGCCTGAGTGGTGTGATTTTCAGGAATCACATATCGGGAATCAACAATGTCCCAAATTGCACTTCCTTGGTTTAGAAGGTAAGCCTCCATGCGCACCTTCCAATAGGCAAAATCACGACCATCAAACACCGAAATCTTAGTGTTCTTGTCCATATCGCCAAAAGGATCACAAACCGATTAAGCTCAATTGGTAATCTAACCGATTTTGATACCAGTTGTGGGATCGGAATGGCGACTAGAGGGGGGTGAATAGGCGCCTCGAAAAATTCTCGCGAATATGATGGTCTTTTTCAAAACACCCAACTCTCCTCCAAATGATCAAATGAACTTATAAAAAGGATTGAACTAATAAATCAGTGGGGAAATTGCAGATATACCCCAAAGTACATGGGTACTTGCAGAATTGCCCCAAAGTTTATGGCTCTTGCAGAATTGCCCCAAACTAAATGAGATTCATTGCAGATTTGCCCCATTGTCTATTTTCCACTTATTTTAATTATTTTGTGCCATTTCCATCATATGAAATTCCCTATGTAGCCCTTTTCTGTTCATGCCCCACCGCCGCCCGCCGCCCGCCGCCCTCCAGGACGCCACAGCTCGCCGACACGCTGGCCACACTGGAGTCGCCGTGTGGATGGACAACAACACAATGCCGCGGTGCAGAGAGGTGGAGGCAGCGCTGGGACACACTTGAGCTGGCCAGGCTGACAGGCGCACGTGCACCAGCCTGATGTACCAGACCGGGCGCCTGGGCGGCTGGGCGGCATGTCTACAGGGCGGCTGGGTGGCATGTCTACAACTCCACCGATAGGATCTCACTCGTGAGCTTAGTCATGGCGTCGCTGCTGATCGGCCGCTACACTTGCATCGAGGAGACTAACAACACGAAGATGAACTTGATGGACATTGCCACATGTGACCCTGTGCAAAGGATGTCCTTGAGGTTTGTTTACGAGAATACATTTTTAGAACAGAAAATGTCATTTGCTGACTTAGTTCTAATGCATTTCAATTTGCAAGTTTGTAGACTATTGCTCCTAATTTACAAGACAAGATTGGGAAGCTAGTATCGGGCATGCTGCAGCAGGACAACGAGCTCTCCGGCCGCATCCCCAACCTAAGCCGGAGAGGTTGAGCATCCTGTTGCGGCGGTGGCGCCCTGAGGGGCGGCGGTGGGGAACGAATGAAGAATAGGAAAAGGGTACGCAGGGAATTTCATACGATAGAAATGACACAAAATAATTAAAATGAGTGCAAAATAGACAATGGGGCAAATCTGCAATGAGTATCATTTAGTTTGGGGCAATTCTGCAAGAGCCATGAACTTTAGGGCAATTCTGCAAGTACCCATGTACTTTGGGGTATATCTGCAATTTCCCCTAAATCAGTAGTATTCAAGGGTCAGTGGAAATGATTAAAGCACGCACAAAAATGGCAACTAAATTTTGTTTCAGTTCGGACAATGAAATACCGAAGCCTTTTTAAAGTCGGTCAATGAAATGCCGACTAACTTTCACAGTCAGTATTTGAATCACCGATTTGTGTTAATCGGACTTTGGTGTACCGACTGGACTAAAAAATCAACAGGGAAGCATTAGAGAAGAATTGATGTGTTCTGATATAAATAAAAATAACAACAAACAGCACTGATGACTGATATATGATGAGAAACAGTGCTATATCATCGATTCAAAGTAGTTAATGAATAAGAAGGCCTGCTAGATGTTTCGGCATACACACTCACTGGATGAGTTCTGTAGGAAAAACACAATCAGAATACATGGAACACAACCAGGACTAAATTCCAAACACTACCGAGTACTGTGTTTTTCTGATGTCCAGCAAAAGAAGTCACATGAGATGAAGAAGGTGCTTAGGAATTCTTGTAAAAACAGGAAACCAATAACACAGCAGCAATTCGATAAAGTTTGATGCAATAGTTGTGGCAAAACAATTAAACTAATTGAAGAATCACACTAGCAAATTTGACTTGGCAACAGTACTGTATTGCTTCAAGAAGTCAAACATGAACAAGACTGATTAAACTGATTGCATACTTGTCAGATAATCAGATCAGCTGCAACTATTGGTAGCCAAGCAAAACAACTCAAATTCAATTTGGTTGAGAAGAGGATGCATCTGGAGTTTTGGTAATGAAGTGAACCAGGTTCAGCAATCCTGTGTTGCATCTAGAACAGCTATAGCTCTTGGCAAATGATATTGAACAGAAAAGCCTTCATTAACTGCAATAAATTTGAACCAGAGATCTTCAATTGCTCTAGACAGAAGAAGATCTGTAAATAGATGATCACCAGCCAAGAATCATACCAGAAAAACTTGCAACCTTAATCAGTGAAAATGGCACAGTAATGAAGAACCACAGTATTGAAAATACTATATTGGGTAATGCCAATTGGTAGAAAATCAGCAGTAGCAGTGCTTGGCACAAAAAACAATTAAATCAAAACCAATCCAGCAGCAAAGTAAAACTTCACGGTGGAAATTCAGATAGAACCAGAAACAAATCTAGGATGAAAACGGAAATACAAGAGATGAACAAAAAATTCTTTTGAAAATCGGCAAAAGTACCTTGTTGGGCTTTCTACAGGAGTGGCGGCTCTGGTACTCCGGCAAAACTGGCAGTGTGTGGTGTAGCATTACCAGGACAGTGCTGATGCATGAAATGATGTTGAATATTCCGCACATGGATGAACAAAAAGGTAGATCAAGACAGCCAGCAGCAAAGGGAATAGATATATTAAAATTTCTGGATAGTTTTGTCTAGAATATTCCGCTCAAAAATCCCAAATGACAGCCACATCTACACTAATCCCCTAGGCATGGGGTCCTTTATATAGGCAAGCCCATCAAGGTATTCCCCAAAATGCCATTAGAGTTAAAAGACTAAGTATTTACCTAATTGCCATTATGTATTTTCAGAATTATAAATTCTGAAAATACACAAAGGTATACTCCTAATTTATTACATCATTGACCCTATTCTTTTAATATTTTTTCAGAATTAAGAATTCCGAAAAATACTAAAAGATTACACTTAATCTAGACTACTGAACAAAAAAATAAACTCCTATTTATTGGAATTTAAAACCACTTTCTGGTACGATGATTTTTAGCCAAAACCGACAAAGCCTTCCGGATCGCCGACATGTGACACCAATCCACGAACTTGACCGCCAGCAAGTCTCTCCCGCTCTCGATCCCCTCGAGCCACCTGATCACTTGCACTAGCCTCCCTTTCGCTGACTTGGTCGACACGCTATCTCGATCATCCGTCCGTCCATGTCTTGCTCTATCTCTCCGTTGTTGATAGCAAAAAATGGCATTAACGGTTAAGATTGTCAAAATATCAATTTTGGTAATTTAGGCTGAAAATACACATGTCCTGGGTTGGGCCAAAGCCCTACAAGGCCGAAGGCCCACAAAACTATGGGCTTCGGAAGCTTTCGGCAAGTCATGCAACCTTCAGCCCGAAGGCCTTCGGAGGCCCACTCCGCCAAAGCTTCGGCCCAAGGAGCAGGCTTCGACGGGCCTGGCCGAAGGCCCACTTCGAGCAGAGTTAGAGATTGAGTCTGATTTTGACTAAGTCTTTTCACGCGTGATTAAGCCAAATATTATCATATTAGGCTTAAAGATTAGAAGTCTAGCCCCTATAAATATAGGGGTGAGGCCAGTTCAGAACCCCCAAACAAAAATCAACCACAAAGCCCTAGCTTTGAACCGTACCTTTATTTTACCTTTACTTTCTGCATTCTTCGTGGGTTTCCTGGAAGCTCTCCACCGACCACTTCGGAACAATGGTAATCCTTGTTACTTTGCTTGTGAAGTATCTGTTAATATATGTAATAGATTGCTATCGCCTTGTTACTTCGCCTGTGAACTATCCGCTAATCTACGTAACAGATTGCTACCTTCTTCCCTAGTGCAACACTTAGCAGAATTCGGTCCTCAGGCCGAATTGGTACTTCGAAACTACTCTGTTGCAGGTTTCCACATTCGGAGCTACTTCGTCGGAGGTGCCTGGACCTGAGGGATCAGATTCGGAGGTTGCCGGAGCACCCTTCGGCGAGATCGCTGCTTTGACCAACCGTGCCGGACCGTCATGCTGTTGTCGGTTTGACCAAGTCCGCGCGCCGACACGCTTTGCCAACAGACTTCATCACGACATGCTTCGACACGCTCATACTCCTCTCCAGATGAAGTCACGCTCGCGCGATGCGTCTAAGTCACGCTCATACTCGCGGAGTTGATTGTCGTGTCTAGATCGTTTCGGAGTCTATCTTCGCACCAGGTCGGTTCGAACACCAAAGACACCTGTTGGCACAGCGGACTAGACCAACAGGTTTAGAAATGTGTATGGAATGAGAGGCTCAGATCAAAGTGTATTCTTGGATCGAGTGTCTTGTCCTTTACAACATACGGATGGGGAGTATTTATAGGGGAGCCCTATAGGGGTCCGATACTTCCAAAATCCCGCTGACAGTAGTACTGCCTAATGCACCCTATAGTACAGACAAGAAGTTCAGCCCTATAGTATAGACAAGAAGTGCTGCCCTGACAGCATATCAACCGTTCCGAGCATCTTGACCAAACTGGTCCCGGTCTTCTGTCTCGGTGTTGGGCCCTTCGCACCTTTTGGGGATATGGCTCCGGTCTCTTGTCAGCTTCGTGGGCTCGAGGCCATGGTCTTCTGAGCTTCGAGTCTCGAGATGAAGCGGACTCCGAGTGACTCCCTCCGAACGCCTTCGGAGTGGAGCATCCGACCGCCGTACCGTACCGTCCTAGGGCCGACGTCTTCGCCAACCACCAGCTTGCGGAGTCCTTCCTTCGAATAGTGCTCCACATCTCTCATGCCCCCAGGCTCCATTGGGATTATCTCCCCCAACAGTAGCCCCTCGCTTCTTTCTGCCCGACGGCCCTACACGGAGGAAGAGGAAGGAAGCGCACAAGATAATATCGATGGGTAATCCTGTCGAGAATCAACTCACCGCGAGGTTCAGACTGGGAGAACCATGTGACACAGTGAGGCCCAGACGTTCACAGCGAAACAGCCATTTACTCCGAATGCTTCGGGACTGCTTCGAAGCTTCGGGGTCAGGGGTTGGCCTTAGAGCGGCTCCGGCGTGCTCGATGCGTGCCGGCGCAATGGGAGACTTGGCCAACGGCTGCGATGCAACTCCAGCACGACCGTCACGTGCTAGCCCATGGGAGGAGTTGGACCGGTAGGATTTTAATGTGACTTCGGCGCGACCGTCGCGCGCCAGCGCGTGGGAGGAGTGGACCGGCGGGATTTTAATGCGACTTCAGCTCGACCATCGCATGCCAGTGCGTGGGAGGAGTAGACCGGTGGGACTTTAATGCGACTCCCGCGCGCCCGGCGCATGCCGGCGCATGGGGGAATGCAAATAGGCAGGGCATTGAATGGGCCCGGCGATGGCGCGCGCACATAAATACCCCCTTCCGGCTACATCCTGCCTCCTTCTCCTGCTCGGCCAACCACGCTCATAGCTGCTCTTGACCGCCGCCTTCATTGCGGTGGCTCTCAGCCGCCTCCTTTCCGTTGTCGTCTTCAAGTATGTCGGGGAGAAGCGCCCCCGCGGCAGCGGTCGACACCTAGTTCCTACAACGCCAAGTAGTAGTGGCAGCGGCAATGGCTCCCAGCTCGGCGGAAACCCGTGATCCCCGGGAGCTCTACCCAGCATCGGAAAGGTTCTGGGAGAATACTCTGGAGCTGGGGAAGTCAGCGTGCACGGTCAAGTCTATCGCGCTAGCGACTCGGCACCGCCTTGGCCCCGGTGTAGAGGCCAGGAAGCCTAGCCTGGAGACTATCCCCAAACCGCGCGAAGGAGAGGTCGTCGTCTTCGAGGCGTTCTTCGACGCTGGGCTGGGATTCCCAGCTTCGGAGCTCCTAGCGGGGGTCCTCGATGCCTTCCACCTCGAACTGCCTCAGTTGTCCCCGAACGTCGTGGCTCGTCTCTCCATCTTCGAGTGGGCCATGCGGGCGGAGGGTTGCGAAGGCCGGATGGAAGTCTTCGCGCAGATGCATGAGGCGCTTTGCCAACCAAAGAAGAAGGAAGGCCTGATGCAGTCATACGGCAACATCAACTTCCAACTTCGGAAGAAATACGCCGACTCCTTCCCTGTGAAGGCCATCAATGAACAGTGGTACTCCAACTGGATACACCGTTGGTTCTATGTCCAAGTCAGATTGGACTCCAGATTCACTGGACCTCCGCACCACATATGGTTCCAGAGGGAGGCGACCATCGAAGCCAATGCCGTCTCGGTCTCTGCCCGCATCCGACTCCTCTAGATCGTCACCCGCTGGATGAGCAGGCAGGACCTGACGGAGGAGTTCGTCGCCCTCGAGATCCCGCCTCTGAAGGAGGCATGGCCGGCTTTGCTTTAGAGCGCCCAGGATGAGTCTACCCCATCGGAGCTTTCCAACTTGATAGGTTCGATCGCCTTATCCTTCCCTACAGCAAACATCTTACGACTTCGGGAGTCAGCGGAGGTGCTAAAATACTTAACTTGATTGCAGGGTCACTCATTGTCAAGACTCTCGATGAGGTAGCCCAAGTAGCCGAGAAGATCCTCAGGGCCCCCACTCCGGCCGAGCACAAGTGGAGGATGGAGCTCGTCGGGTCTTGGGATTAGTTCAACAGCGTGTGGGACGCACTCAATCTCTCTCCGCCACACCTCCCGGAGGCGGACGCCTTACGCCCGGCTTCGAAGAAGAGGGCGGCAAATCTCGACATGGGGGATTCTCTGAGGCGCCCTCCGAAGAAGAAGAAAATCGTGAAGGGTCTCAAGCGGCTCTCCTCGCCTCGCTCCTCTGCCTCCAACTCTAAGGGGGAATCCTCTAGCGGGGAGGCAGGAACAGAACCAGACAATTCCCTGTCGAACCTAGGCACATCCTGGTCTGATCTACTGGCTTCCGGCGGCACCAATGATGGAGGGGTTCCGGCTTCGATGAATCTGCCACAGCCTCCTCCGGAGTCCGGACTAGAGGTGGGCAATGCGGGAGCAATGGTGTCCCCCCAGTCTACACCTCTGCATGGCCCAGTGTTAGAGGGGGTCTCTGTCAGCTCCCGCGGAAGTTAGGAGATGGACAGCCTGGACCTAGGGGGTGGGCCGACCCCTTGGGAGCGGTTGAGGGGAGCACCCCCGTAGACGTTTAGTCCTCAGACCCTCCAACTGAGACCGTGAACGAAGATACAAAGCCTCGCACTGATCTCCTACCTGAGTATTTTCACATACATTGCTTCTCATTGGCTGACCTCGCCCTTGGCCAGGCACCTCTGCCCAGGCCCCAGCCTCATCGCCTGCGCCTTCCGAAGGTGCCACCAGTGCGAGAGCCAAAGCCTCTATCGATGTGGTGGAGGTCTCGGAGTCAGACGACGAGGCGGATTCAGAGGGAGTCTCGGAGAAAGCCACTCGACAGACCAAGGTCCGCCCTCCTATGGACCCGGGGTGTGCCCGCACCTGCGTGCCCCTCTTGGTTCCTTTCCTGGAGAACGACCAAAACTTCGCGGCGAAGACCGCTCCCCTCCACGACTCCTACCTGAGTCTAAGGGACACCGAGCTGATATCGGAGCTCGGCCGGGTGGATGGCACCGGCCTCAGCTTAGCTATCGAGAGCACCGCGAGCCAGGTATGCCTTCGAGACGCTACCAGCCGAGCCCCTAGCACTTCCTTCGCTTCTGGCTTACTCTTCGCTCCATTGCGCGGAGATAGTCGCACTAGCACAGGGATCGTTGGTGTCTCTCTCTCCGTTAGGGCTGGCAATGAGCCGAGCTCGGCTCGGCTCGGCTCGGCTCGGCCGAGCCACCTCTTTAGCGAGCCGAGCCAGGCTCGGCTCGGATGGTTTAGCGAGCCAAAATTCTGGCTCGGCTCGGGCTCGGCCGAGCCACGAGCCGACTCGGCTCGGCTCGTTAGTGCCACCGTTCACTTGTTTTTTTTAATCTTTTTCAATGTGTTGTGCTCACTTAACTTAAAAAGTGGCATTGTTGGGGACTCATTCCTCTCATAAAATTAGGTGGTGGCACCGGGTGTAGCCGTGTAGGTAGCGGTGGTCGGTGGGGGTTGTGGGCCAGCCAAGGACCGCTGGCCGTCGAGGGCATCGATGGTGCCAATTGTCAAGAGGGGAGAGGAGATGTGTCTATTGTTCGGTGTTTAGAGCTTAGTGCTCACACAATGATGAAAATACACAATTTGATGTTATTACTTCACATGAATCCATGATTTTATGCATTAGATAGAGGAATAGATTCACTCCATATGCCGGTGACCGAGCCAACGAGCCGGCTCGCGAGCCGGCTCGGCTCGGCTCGAATGTTGGCCGAGCCAGGAGGCTTGGCTCGAGTTCGGCTCGGTGGCACAGCGAGCCGAGCCAGGCTCGGCTCGGCTCGGCCGAGCCCGAGCTGGCTCGCGAGCCCCGAGCCAAACTGCCACCCCTACTCTCCGTTGAGCAGAGTCGCCACGAGCACGATGATTCGAAGCTCCACGAATGCGTTGAGGCTGCCGAGAGGATTTCCCGGGAGCACACTGCCGAGGTTGACCGGCTCCGGGTGATGGAAATGGAGGTCGCGGGCCTCCGCACTCAAGCCGCCAGAGACGAAGAGCTCCGAGCTCAGGTTGCGGAGATCGACACTCTCCAGGCTCGGGCGGCTGAAACAGAAGGCCTCCAGGCCCAAGTTGCTGAAATCGACGTCCTCAAGGCCCAAGTCGCTGAGATGGACGAACTCCGAGCCCAGGCCGCCGAAGCAGATAGGCTTAAGGTTGAGGTTGATGCCATCCAGGCCCAGGTCGCTGAGATGGAGGAGCTCTGAGCCCGGGCCACTGAAGCAGACAGGCTCAAGGCCAAGGTTGACGCCTTCTGGGTCCACATTGCCGAGATGGAGGAGCTCCGGGTGAAGGTCGCCGCCACGGAGATCCAGAAGATCCAAGGGCTCAAGCTCGAGCGAACCATCGCGGATCTCCTAGACGGAATGAAGCAGCGGCCGAGGCACCGGCCCAAGGCGAGAAGACCGCGGCTGACACCGTGGTGTCCCTCCGAAGGGTCCTAGAGCTCTACGACACGGGATGCATAGCCTTCGATGTCGCCCGAGAGACCCTTAGTCGCTGGCTGAAGTTTATTCAGGTCGTCGTCTGGCAGATAAGCTCCACGGTGTCGAGGTACGGGGAGGTGTTGGTGTGGGTGGCTGCGCTCTGTGTACTTCATCAGTTGGACACTTCCGGGGGCACCTTACCTTCAGCGTTGAGCTCGCCTCCAGTCACCTTCGGGGGGAGCCATCTCCTTTCCCTAGCTCCGGAGGTCGTGCAAGCTTGGAGGGCTCTCTAGATGACTTGGAGGGTTGAGGGCCCGGACATAGTCAAGGCCTAGATAGACGAGGCCCTTCGATCGAGCCTTCCTCAGCCCTCTTCGAAGCCTCCTCCCACTGCGCCCCTTTTGGACCCAAAGGTGTAGTTTCCCCTAGGGCCTTCGTATCATAGCTCCTATAATAGATAGAAACTTTCGTAATCCATTAATAAAGGGAAGTTATTTTCTGGAAATCATCTAGGGTATCTGTGACACTCATGATTCCGACGTCAAGATACTCGATGGGGGCGAAGCCCTCCGGCACCAATGGGCCATCTTCGAGGCCCTCAAGGCCGATCGTCCTGCATGCTTGAACGTTCGTTGAGATGACAACGAAAACGTTATCCCCGAGGTCCTTCATGAGGTTTTGGGTTTTATAAAGGAAGAATAGGAAAAGGCATGTGCCCCATTCTCGTTGCCCGAGCCAGTGAATTGGTCCGATGTGGAGACTGGCCCCGATGAACCGGGTCTCGGAGACCAAGGCTTGCACAGCTGGGCACAACTTCAAGAAGAACAGAAGGCTTTTCAAACTCAGAAGAAGGACGAGAGGAAGCAGAAGAAGAAAGAGAAGAAGGAGTCCATTCGTGCGGCTCTGGGGGTATGGACCGGAGAGAGTGCGAGGGGTCCAGGAAACCTACAAGACCGGGATCCTGCACCTCCGGCACCCCTGCTGGGGCCTGGCCTGGCCCCACGCTTGGCACCTCAAGGGCGCTGACGATGGGGGGGCTGCAGGAGGATCGGGTCCAACGGCCGGGATGGGCCCTATCCCGGCGGTGCGGGCCGATCTTTGGAGGGGGGCCGTGCTCGCACCCTTCCTTCCCGACATGTTTCTTTTGGGGGGATGTAGAGATCGCTAGCTTCTTGGACTAGGATCCCCACGGACGGCGCCAACTGTTGGCGCAGCGGACTAGACCAACAGGTTTAGAAATGTGTATGGAATGAGAGGCTTAGATCAAAGTGTCTTCTTGGATCGAGTGTCATGTCCTTTACAACTTAGGGAGGGGGAGTATTATAGGGGAGCCCTACAGGGGTCCGATACTTCCAATATCCCTCTGATAGTAGTACTGCCTAATGCAGCCCTATAGTACAGACAAGAAGTGCAGCCCTATAGTACAGACAAAAAGTGCTGCCCTGACAGCGTATCAACCATTCCGAGCATGGCAGCAGTGCCAGACGCTGCACAGATGATCACGATCCTGTCACCAGACCATCTTTACCAAACTAGTTCAGGTCTTCTGTCTCGGTGTTGGGCCCTTCGCACCTTTCGGGGATATGGCTCCGGTCTCCTATCGGCTTCACGGGCTCGAGGCCACGGGCTTCTGAGCTTCGGGTCTCGAGATGAAGCGGACTCTGAGTGACTCCCTCCAAACGCCTTCGGAGGGGAGCATCCGACCGCCGTACCATACCATCCTGGGGCCGACGTCTTCGCCAACCACCAACTTGTGGAGTCCTTCCTTCGAATAGCGCTCCACATCTCTCGCGCCCCCAGGCTCCATCAGGATTATCTCCCCCAACAACACCCTTCAGCGGGATGTTTCGCACCAGACGCAGAAGGTACACTTCGGCGACACCCTTCGCATCATACCTCGAATCAGACAGGCTTTGATTAGTTTACTGATTGTTCTTTTGATACCTTTATTTCAGCTAATTGGATATTCCTGTGTGATCTGATTACTGGCGACTCCACCCCCTTACCACGATTAAGGGTAGTCGGAACGAGATGTTGGTGTTATGTTACGCTTAGGCTTGTTCCTAAGTATCCACACACTTTTGGATCATCGAACTGACCCAGTACAGGGGCACATTTCTGTGTCAACACACTTTTTGGTGACTCCGCTAGGGACTCTACACCAGCATGATGGGTACATCTACATCGGTCGTCGGTACATCTACTACGTCCACATCACTCATGGATCCCATGGGAGGCGTGGATATCGAAAACCGCAACATCATGACGCCTACCCTTGAAGATATTCCCGCTGAAGACCGAGTAGAAATCGAGGCTAAGATGAAGGCACTCCAAGACATGATGCTTGGAGGCTACGTCAAGACACGCGCGGGCTTAATCAAGCGCGACATCATCATCCCCGACCTTGCTCAGATCTAGGTAACACCAGTACCCGCCTCATTTATCTTCTTTAGAAATTGAGCAAAAGATAGCCGCATCGGTAGATCAAGCCGTTAACGCTTCGTTGGCTAACCGTTTAGATTCAGCAGTTAGCTCCCAAGTAGAGACGACGCTTAGAAGGTTTGGCTTTAATGAGGCCGTGCCATTAGCCCCTATTGCTAGTATACCTCCGATAAATCACGTTTACAGTAGAACTAACGGTAGTACTAGCAAAACCGTATGTCTCCAGCCTCAAAATCTGTGGCCGAGACCAGTCATTATGCTTACGGCCAAGCTAGCACCACATACCATGCGCCGCCCCACCTACGCCGGTGCTAGCCTTGCCCACGGTGCCCGCACCACATGCATAGGCACCTAGGCTCGAGCACGTCATACAGCTAGCACATGGGGAGGAAGCCCATGGGTGACACACCGATATACCGCAATGTGTCGCGCCCCGCATGAGAGATGTGCACAGGCAACGGGTCAAGATGACCTTGAGGAGTGAATCCGTGCACTGTTTAGGGAATGCGTCGGCTTCGTACCTAGGGGTCAGGCTAGGGTTTACCGGATGCCATATCCCGATCATTTTGATACAATACCCTACCCTCGTGGCTATAGAGTTCTTGAATTCACTAAGTTCGATGGCGAGGGTAACAAAACCACACTAGAGCATGTTAGTCAATTTTTAGCACAGTGTGGAGAAGCTAGTGGGTCGGATGCTCTAAAACTTAGACTATTTTCTCTCTCGCTATCCGGTGCCGCCTTCACTTGGTTTTCGGCGCTCCCAACCGAACTCCGTCCAAACGTGGGATGAATTGGAACAAAAATTCCACGACTACTTTTACACGGGTGAGACAGAACTTAGGATTTCACACTTGACATCGGTTAGGCAGAAATCTAACAAGAGTGTCTCTGAGTATATCAAGCATTTTAGAGATACTAGAAACCGATGTTTTAGTCTTAATATTTCAGAGAGAGATTTGGCGGATCTAGGTTTTAGCGGGTTGCATCCCGAAATTAAAGAGAGACTAGACAACCAGCACTTTTTAGAGGTTAGCCAAATCTTGCAGCAGGCTCTGGTCAAGGAAGGCCGAGCTAAAGATAAAAAGTTTGTCAAGACGTTTAACAAGCCTAGGGCTGAAATCCACGTCATGGAACACTCTGGCGAGGAGGAATCAGAAGAAGAGGATTCGGCTAACATGTACACGGCCAAATGGGTTTGGAACAGTAAGAGTAAACCTGTCACTTGCTCTGAGTTACGGCCGTCTCCCACCAAGAATCGGCCTAGCGAGGTCAAGTACTCATTTGATATAACTAAGTGTGATAAAATATTTGATTTTCTCTTGAATAACCAGCTTCTCAGATACCCAAAGGTCAAGTCATTCCATCTGCCGACGAGTTAAAGAAACATCCATACTGTAAGTGGCATGATTTGCATTCACATAATATTAATGACTACAACGTTTTTAGACAACAGGTTCAATCGTCCATAGAAGAAGGACGATTGAAAATAAACCACAATCCAAAGATGAAGCTAGACAAAGATCCCTTTCCCGTCAACACCATCGATCTCGATGAGAAGAGAGTGTTGATTTGGCCAGGACACGCTGAATCAACTAAGGGGAAGGTAGTTGATGAGGACATCACTTCACATGATACACACATGGAGCCTCCACCTACAATTCAATTACTAGGACCAATCACACGCGCTCATGCCCGTCGCTTGAACCATGAGGTTAATTCTTTCCTTAGCAACTATGTTAATATTTGTTTGGACGGGATGCTATTGAATACTAGTTATTTTGTTGCTTAGGAACATGGGAGATGGAATAGAAGAGTTGGAGTTGAAGACGGAGTCGCACGGATGTTTTGAAGTCAAGATTTCGCTGGTTCGGACTACATCGACCACCATGCACCAAAATGGGCATAACTTCCTCATACGAAGTGATTGGTGCGTTCTTGGACTTTTTGGAAAGCTGAGGAGAAGACGGATCGTTTGCCATTGGTTTCGTCTCATTTAGAGTCTCGAGTCGACCTGTGTGTTTAAAACAGTCCTGTGTGACAGAATTGGGCCGTGTTGGGCCATAGTCTGAGTCTGTTCGCCTTCTACTGAGTCTGTTCGCCTTCCACAGGCTGCCCACGCCCTATATAACTCACTCCAGCCACCTTTAGGGTTAGGTTTTGCTTTGTTTGCATCTACACTTGTGTGTTTAGATCCCGCCTCTTGCAGACCGATTGGCTGCTGCATTGGCGTTTGTGAAACCTCACCTTATCATCGTTTGTCTGTGATTTGGCATTCGACTTGTATCCTTCCTGTTCTTGCTTGTGTTCTTGGGTTCGCTTGCAGGAATTAGCCTTCGTGGCGAGGTCAATTGCGTTCTGCGTGGTTGATAACCAACCGAGACAGTGGTGTAACGATTGCAAGGTTTTGATCCGCCGGACCAGAGCCTTGGATCGCCAACGTCGAGATTCTCCACCAACCCAAGTTATCCTTTACCTAGCGGAAGATCGGGACCAATCCCCCATCAGTAGTGATTGTTGGAGAACCGTGGGCACGCACACTCATACCTAAAAATCCTGAAGTGGGATTGTGGTAGTGGAATGTTAGCACATATCCTTCGGCTAGGGCTCGCAATAAGACAAAGGTGACTTATCAAATGTTGGTAAACAAACACCAAATAAAGGCCAAGGAAACATGCCCCCACGCTAAAAAACTAAGTCAGCCAAAGGGGCCAAGGAATTCGGAGGGTGGCTTCGGACCACAGTGGCCGAGCCCTCCACATGGTGGCTCAGACCGCAGTGGTCGAGCCCTCCGCATGATAACTTCGGGCCATAATGGCCTGACACTCCCTATGGCGGCTTGGCCCTCGATGGCTGAACCCCCAGTACAGTGGCTTTGGACACCAATGGTCGAGCCCCACGCAGAGCGAGTTCGGCCCTCAATGGCCGAACCCTGCACCACTCTGGACGAGTCCTTCGACAGGAGGCTTCGGCCCACACTGGCCGAATGTACCTCCGGCCTCACAAGATCCCTCATTGATATGGTCCAAGACACCGTCGTCTTTGCCGAACCCCTCTCCAGGTAACGAGTTCGGCTCATAGTGGGCGAAGCCACTGGAGGCCGATGCCTCCACCATACAACTTGGCAGGGACTCCGTGGGCTCCATACGTATCACAACCGGAGTACCCTCTGCAACATAACATATTGTGACTGGTAGGGACAGGCAGGCGCAGCGGAGGGAGGCATCATTCACAGGCTGTCGGTGGTACCTCCGAACCGACTCGTGTAGAACGAAGTTGAGGGAGATGAACGTGAAGAAGCAAAGGACATGGAGTCCGAAGCTATGACAGTCAGAATAGGGTCTCAAGAAGTCCCAATCCCGAAGGCCCCCTCGTCAAAGCCTGATAGAGGTAAGCCTCCTACTCCGGCCGAAGCCCGCGCCGGTGCCTGGTCCAATCGGTCGAACGAGGTCAGTCCGGTTGCCGAGGTCCGCAGTGAGGGCCCCTTCAAATACAGAACATGTGAGGCCGGGATGGACAACACCACTTCGGCCAAACTTAGCAGGAACCAGATAGTGGCACCAGGTACCAAGCCACAGCCATCCTGGGTGCCTCCAGGTATGTCCAAATCATAGAAGAGGAGTCTACAATGCCTACGGGCACAGGATATGCGCGAGAAGAAAGCCGAGGATGAGTGAGACGCCATTTTTTAAGAAATCCGCCCTTAGCCAATAACGAGACAGGTATGGAGGATTAAGCCGGTTGAGATAACCAAACCGGCTCCTAGTCCGAGCGATGACGACGATGACATGCTCGACGATGACTACTTGCTCGTTTCCAAGGGGCCCACACCCCAAGCGATGGACATCAACGTCGTCATGTTGCTCGCTGAGTTTGCCCTACCACAAGACGAGGCCGAGGTTGCTCAGTTGAACCTCAGCCCACGCAATTCTATCTTTGAGAAATCTGAGGACTCAGCTTGCCATCTAAAGCCTCTCTACGTCAGGGGTCATATTGACGGAAAGCTGATCTCCTAGATGCTTGTTGATGGTGGCGCCACTATTAACCTAATGCCTTACTCTCTATTGAAGAAACTTGGGAGGAACGAGGATGACCTAAAGAGGACCAACTTGATGCTCAACGGCTTCAATGGTGAGAGTTCCGAGGCCAAGGGAATGCTCTCCATGGAGTTGACAGTAGGCAACAAGACATTGCCAACAGCATTCTTCATCGTCGATGTGCAAGGTAACTACAGCGTGCTGCTTGGGTGCAACTGGATTCACGCAAATTGTCGCATTCCTTCGCTTTGCACCAGTGCCTAATTCAGTAGGACAGCAATGAAGTAGAGGTCATACCTGCAGACACTTCGGCCCAAGTGGCATTGGTCGATGTGTCCATGGACGTCGTTCACAACAAAGTAGAATGTCTATCAGGTAGAGATCTTTTGGATTACGATTTTGTTAGCGTGTCCGGAGGATGTTTTGTACTAGTGTCTGTAAATCCGGCTGGTGTGGCATGGTTGTTTCTACATTAGTAGTCATGTCTAGCAAGAGTAATCTGGATTGGCTAAAGTCTTGAGTGGTAGTAGTATCAGTCTACTAAAGACGGTATTGCCGAAGCCATCGAAGACTTTAGCGAAGTAGAGAAATTAGGACAAGGTTTTGCATCAGCCGACCCTTTAGAAGACGTAGACATAGGCGATGGCAGCACCCCAAGGCCAACTTTTGTAAACCAACATGTACAGTCTAATGAAAAGGCCAAAGTAATGGAGTTCCTTCGGTCGTATGTCGATTTTTCGCATGGGAGTACAGCGAAATGTCGGGATTAAGCCACGAGCTCGTAGAGCATCGTCTGCCTATCAAATCTGGATTTAGGCCTTATAAGCAGCCTCCTCGTCGCTTCAATTCGGCCGTCTATGACCGAGTTAAATAAGAGGTAGAGCGACTGCTCAAAGCAGAGTTTATTAGGCCATGCAGATACGCTGAATGGGTCGCTAACATTGTGCTTGTAGAAAAGAAAGGGAGTGGCAAAATATGAGTTTGTATTGATTTCCCGGATCTAAATAAGGCCACTCTGAAAGACGAGTATCCAATGCCGGTAGCCGACATGCTAATCAACGATGCTTCGGGACACAAGGTACTGAGTTTTCTTGATGGCAATGATAGTTATAATCAAATCTTTATGGCCGAGGAGGACATCTACAAGACAGTCTTTCGATGCCCCGGTTTTGTCGGTTTATTCGAATGGGTCGTTATGACTTTTGGTTTAAAGAATGCTGGCGCTACATATCAACGTGCTATGTACTTAATCTTTCATGACTTGCTAGGAGTTATGTTAGAAGTTTACATTGATGATGTTGTAGTCAAATCAGACGCCATGGGAAACCATTTAGCCGATTTGAAAGTTGCATTTGATAGAATGCTTTTGGCGTGTCAGCGGGCAAGTTCTTAGGCTTCATGATCCATGAAAGAGGCATAGAGATTGATCCTAAGAGGCTTGAGAAAATTAGAAACTCTGTAGCGCCGACATGTAAGAAAGATGTGCAGAAGTTGCTAGGAAAGATAAATTATTTGCGTCGCTTTATATAACTTGTCTGGCAAGATTGATGCCTTTGTCCCCATACTCTGGTTAAAGAACAAAGTCGAGTTCACTTGGGGGGCAAGTCAGCAACGCGCCTTTGAAAAGATCAAAGAGTGTTATCATCACCACCCGTGGTGAGAGCACCCAAAGGCGGGATTCTGTTTTGGCTATACATCGTTGCTGAAGATAGTGTGATCGGGGCCGTGCTAACCCAGGAGGTGGAAGGAAAGGAGTACATCATCACGTTCTTGAGACGCCGCCTGTTGGACGTCGAAACCAGGTACACGTTTGTGGATCATCTATGTTTGTCGCTTTACTACGCATGTACCAAGTTGCGCCTCTATCTCCTCCCTACATGTGTTGTCTTCTACCAAACCGATGTTATAAAACACATGCTACAAAAGCCGATTCTAAGTGTAAGAATCGGAAAGTGGGCTTACGCTTTGATTGAGTATGATTTGGCCTATGAACCTCTAAGAGCTATGAAAGGCCAAATTGCCGCTAACTTTATAGTTGATCATCACATAGATCAGTTGGAGTGACAACGTTGCTCTAATTGAGGTAGTACCATGGAGACTTATTTTGATGGTTCAGCTTGCAAAAATGGCCAAGGTATTGGAGTAGTTCTCATATCACCTAGTGGAACGCATTTTGAAACCTCGGCTCGTTTAGAGTTTCCCTCTACTAATAACCAAGTTGAGTATGAAGCTTTATTGCTAGGACTTGAATTGTTGGAATCCATGGGTGTTAGGCATGTTCATGCGCATGGTGACTCCATGTTAGTAGTGCAACAAGTGGATAAGAGTGCTCAATGTTTTAATGGCTTGCTGAATAGCTACTTGGATAGATGCCTAGACATAGTTGCTACTTTTGATGACTTCAAAATTTCTCACGTGCTAAGAGAGGCCAATTCCATTACAAATGATTTGGCTCAGCAAGCATCTAGCTACCAAGTCAGGGGAGGAAAATTTTCTGTACAGGAAAAGATGATGCTTGGTCTCACTGCCAAAGCCAGTAGCTTCGAACAGGCGTGAGGGATGCCGGAGCCCCCGGGTCAGACCCCTTCGATCGCCAAAGACTACTGCGTGCCAAAGCCCTAGGGCCAGAGTGCCCCGTCTGCCAAAGGGTTTGGTGTGATGGAGCCCATACACTGAAGTCTCCTGGATAGTGAGAGTTTCTAGGAACCCGAACCATCCGGCAAGAGGCTTCGGCCCAACCTACTTCGCGCAGCCAGTCCAGCCAGGCTTCGACAGAAGCAAAAAGGGCTCAGGGGGACTTCGAAGTCAGTAGCTTAGAGGTTATTATAGGGAGTGAGTTAGCAAAACCGTTAGAAGCCCATAAGGGCGATTGGAGAACTCCAATCGTCTAGTATCTGAGAGACCCTAGTCAAAGGGTCGATCAGAAAGTTGGTGACAATCGTTTAAATTTGTGTTACTAGACGATACACTGTATCACCGAACTATTGATGGAGTACTATTAAAGTGTCTAGACCATGAACGATCCCAGGTGGCTACAAGAGAAGTCCATGAAGGACTTTGTGGCACATCAGTCGGCCCAGAAAATGAGTTGGATGCTCAAAAGAGCGGGTTTCTACTGGCCGACTATGACTGAGGATTGTTTCAAGTATTATAGAGGATGTGAAGCGTGTTAGAAGTTTGGCAATATTCAGTTAGCTCCTGCTTCAGTACTTAATCCTATTGTCAAGCCATGGTCATTCCGACGTTGGGGTTTAGACTTCATCGGCCAAATTCACCCTCCTTCAAAGGGGCATCGGTTCGTGTTGATGGCGATAGACTACTTCTAAGTGGACCGAGGCCGTGCCTCTCAAGAACATGACTCACAACGAGGTACTTGACTTTATCTTGAAGCATATCATAAATAGATTCGGCATTCCTCAAACTCTCACCACGGATCAAGGTAGTTCGGTTTGCTTCTAAAGAAGTGAGAGATTTTGCCGAATATTATGGTATTAAGTTGATAAATTTTCACCTTACTATGCTCAGGCCAATGGTCAGGCCGAGTCTAGTAATAAAATGTGATTAAGCTCATTAAGAAGAAAATTGAAGAATTCCCTAAGGTGGCATGAAGTGCTTTCGAGGCACTATGGGCTTGTAGAATTGCAAAGCATGGTGCTACCAAAGTTAGTCCATATGAGTGGTATATGGATAAGAAGTCATTATATCGTTAAAGAGATCTTGGCTCTTTAAGAGTTCTAAAGCAAGATGGGCTTATCGGTCGACGAATATGAAACTCTCTAAAAGATAGTCTAGAAGAAGTGATCAATAAGAGGTTGAGGGTTTTAGACGCCATAGAAGTAGACACGAGGAGAGTAGCTAAAGCCTACAATAAGAGGGTTAAACCAAAATCGTTTCAAGTAGGTGACTTGGTTTGGAAGACGATTTTGCCCTCAGGCACTAAGAGTCCTAAATTGGTAAATGGTCAACTAGTTGGGAAGGTCCTTTCAAAATAGTTGAAATTGCTCTTGGCAATGCTTATGTGTTAGAGTCTCTGCAAGGAGAGCGGTTTCAAAGATCTTTGAACGGTAGATACTTGAAAGGGTACTTTCCAAGTATATGGCAGATAGCTTGAAGGTGTCGAAAAGCCGATATGAAAAGTATCGTCTTTAGCCCGTTATGCTTTTAGTTCACTTAGTTCACTAAAAGGTAGGAGGGCATGTGTTGATAGAAAAAAATGGCATTAACGGTTAAAATTGTCAAAATATCAATTTTGGTAATTTAGGCCAAAAATACACATGTCCTGGGTTGGGCCGAAGCCCTACAATCCCAAAGGCCCACAAAACTATGGGCTTCGGAAGCTTCCGGCAAGTCCTGCATCCTTTGGCCCGAAGGCCTTGCGGCCACTGCTAGATGAGGTACCACTGCTAGGTCCGAAAACTAAAGCAATTGATGGCAACAAAGAGTTTCCAAAACCTGGACGAGATGCCTTAGCAATCTCGGTGGACTTAAGCTTACTAAAGAGCTTGTCACAAGTCAACGTGTCATAACTTGCTGACTCCTCAATACTAGAGATCTTCACTCCCATATGCTACGATTGAGAGCGTAGAGAAGTTTGATTGCTCTATCATGATCAGAGTAAGCTAGAGTCCCAGTGGAGCACAAGTTGCTCACAATCCCATCAACTCGAGCAAACATGGCATCTACAGATTCGCTGGGGCCTTGCACAAACATTTGATATTCTTGATTATATGTGCTTTGTCGCCTAGCCTTAATCTGAGTAGTGCCCTCATGAAAAGTTTTCAAAGTTGTCCAAATCTCACGTGCAGTTCGTAGGTGTTGGACCTGTCAAACTCATTGCAACTCAGGCTGATGAACAATATGTTTTTTGTCTTGATATTACAGTCGTACTGTTCCTTCTCAGCCTGAGTGGTGTGTGATTTTCAGGAATCACATATCGGGAATCAACAATGTCCCAAATTGCACTTCCTTGGTTTAGAAGGTAAGCCTCCATGCGCACCTTCCAATAGGCAAAATCACGACCATCAAACACCGAAATCTTAGTGTTCTTGTCCATATCGCCAAAAGGATCACAAACCGATTAAGCTCAATTGGTAATCTAACCGATTTGATACCATTGTGGGATCGGAATGGCGACTAGAGGGGGGTGAATAGGCGCCTCGAAAAATTCTCGCGAATATGATGGTCTTTTTCAAAACACCCAACTCTCCTCCAAATGATCAAATGAACTTATAAAAAGGATTGAACTAATAAATCAGTGGGGAAATTGCAGATATACCCCAAAGTACATGGGTACTTGCAGAATGCCCCAAAGTTTATGGCTCTTGCAGAATTGCCCCAAACTAAATGGATTCATTGCAGATTTGCCCCATTGTCTATTTTCCACTTATTTTAATATTTTGTGCCATTTCCATCATATGAAATTCCCTATGTAGCCCTTTTCTGTTCATGCCCCACCGCCGCCCGCCGCCCGCCGCCCTCCAGGACGCCACAGCTCGCCGACACGCTGGCCACACTGGAGTCGCCGTGTGGATGGACAACAACACAATGCCGCGGTGCGAGAGGTGGAGGCAGCGCTGGGACACACTTGAGCTGGCCAGGCTGACAAGGCGCACGTGCACCCAGCCTGATGTACCAGACGGGCGCCTGGGCGGCTGGGCGGCATGTCTACAGGGCGGCTGGGTGGCATGTCTCCAACTCCACCGATAGGGATCTCCCTCGTGAGCTAGTCATGGCGTCGCTGCTGATCGGCCGCTACACTTGCATCGAGGAGACTAACAACACGAAGAGGAACTTGATGGACATTGCCACATGTGACCCTGTGCAAAGGATGTCCTTGAGGTTTGTTTACGAGAATACATTTTAGAACAGAAAATGTCATTTGCTGACTAGTTCTAATGCATTTCAATTGGCAAGTTTGTAGACTATTGCTCCTAATTTACAAGACAAGATTGGGAAGCTAGTATCGGGCATGCTGCAGCAGGACAACGAGCTCTCCGGCCGCATCCCCCACCTAAGCCGGAGAGGTTTGAGCATCCTGTTGCGGCGGGTGGCGCCCTGAGGGGCGGCGGTGGGGAACGAATGAAGAATAGGAAAAGGGTACGCAGGGAATTTCATACGCTAGAAATGACACAAAATAATTACAATGAGTGCAAAATAGACAATGGGGCAAATCTGCAATGAGTATCATTAGTTTGGGGCAATTCTGCAAGAGCCATGAACTTTAGGGCAATTCTGCAAGACCCATGTACTTTGGGTATTCTGCATTTCCCCTAAATCAGTAGTATTCAAGGGTCAGTGGAAATGATTAAAGCACGCACAAAAATGGCAACTAAATTTTGTTTCAGTTCGGACAATGAAATACCGAAGCCTTTTTAAAGTCGGTCAATGAAATGCCGACTAACTTTCACAGTCAGTATTTGAATCACCGATTTGTGTTAATCGGACTTTGGTGTACCGACTGGACTAAAAAATCAACAGGGAAGCATTAGAGAAGAATTGATGTGTTCTGATATAAATAAAAATAACAACAAACAGCACTGATGACTGATATATGATGAGAAACAGTGCTATATCATCGATTCAAAGTAGTTAATGAATAAGAAGGCCTGCTAGATGTTTCGGCATACACACTCACTGGATGAGTTCTGTAGGAAAAACACAATCAGAATACATGGAACACAACCAGGACTAAATTCCAAACACTACCGAGTACTGTGTTTTTCTGATGTCCAGCAAAAGAAGTCACATGAGATGAAGAAGGTGCTTAGGAATTCTTGTAAAAACAGGAAACCAATAACACAGCAGCAATTCGATAAAGTTTGATGCAATAGTTGTGGCAAAACAATTAAACTAATTGAAGAATCACACTAGCAAATTTGACTTGGCAACAGTACTGTATTGCTTCAAGAAGTCAAACATGAACAAGACTGTAAACTGATTGCATACTTGTCAGATAATCAGATCAGCTGCAACTATTGGTAGCCAAGCAAAACAACTCAAATTCAATTTGGTTGAGAAGAGGATGCATCTGGAGTTTTGGTAATGAAGTGAACCAGGTTCAGCAATCCTGTGTTGCATCTAGAACAGCTATAGCTCTTGGCAAATGATATTGAACAGAAAAGCCTTCATTAACTGCAATAAATTTGAACCAGAGATCTTCAATTGCTCTAGACAGAAGAAGATCTGTAAATAGATGATCACCAGCCAAGAATCATACCAGAAAAACTTGCAACCTTAATCAGTGAAAATGGCACAGTAATGAAGAACCACAGTATTGAAAATACTATTGGGTAATGCCAATTGGTAGAAAATCAGCAGTAGCAGTGCTTGGCAAAAAAACAATTAAATCAAACCAATCCAGCAGCAAAGTAAAACTTCACGGTGGAAATTCAGATAGAACCAGAAACAAATCTAGGATGAAAACGGAAATACAAGAGATGAACACAAAAATTCTTTTGAAAATCGGCAAAAGTACCTTGTTGGGCTTTCTACAGGAGTGGCGGCTCTGGTACTCCGGCAAAACTGGCAGTGTGTGGTGTAGCATTACCAGGACAGTGCTGATGCATGAAATGATGTTGAATATTCCGCACATGGATGAACAAAAAGGTAGATCAAGACAGCCAGCAGCAAAGGGAATAGATATATTAAAATTTCTGGATAGTTTTGTCTAGAATATTCCGCTCAAAAATCCCAAATGACAGCCACATCTACACTAATCCCCTAGGCGGGGTCCTTTATATAGGCAAGCCCATCAAGGTATTCCCCAAAATGCCATTAGAGTTAAAAGACTAAGTATTTACCTAATTGCCATTATGTATTTTCAGAATTATAAATTCTGAAAAATACACAAAGGTATACTCCTAATTACATCATTGACCCTATTCTTTTAATATTTTTTCAGAATTAAGAATTCCGAAAAATACTAAAAGATTACACTTAATCTAGACTACTGAACAAAAAAATAAACTCCTATTTATTGGAATTTAAAACCACTTTCTGGTACGATGATTTTTAGCCAAAACCGACAAAGCCTTCCGGATCGCCGACATGTGACACCAATCCACGAACTTGACCGCCAGCAAGTCTCTCCCGCTCTCGATCCCCTCGAGCCACCTGATCACTTGCACTAGCCTCCTTTCGCTGACTTGGTCGACACGCTATCTCGATCATCCGTCGCCATGTCTTGCTCTATCTCTCCGTTGTTGATAGCAAAAAATGGCATTAACGGTTAAGATTGTCAAAATATCAATTTTGGTAATTTAGGCCGAAAATACACATGTCCTGGGTTGGGCCAAAGCCCTACAAGGCCGAAGGCCCACAAAACTATGGGCTTCGGAAGCTTTTCGGCAAGTCATGCAAACCTTCAGCCCGAAGGCCTTCGGAGGCCCACTCCGCCAAGCTTCGGCCCAAGGAGCAGGCTTCGCGGGCCTGGCCGAAGGCCACTTCGAGCAGAGTTAGAGATTGAGTCTGATTTTGACTAAGTCTTTTCACGCGTGATTAAGCCAATATTATCATATTAGGCTTAAAGATTAGAAGTCTAGCCCCTATAAATATAGGGGTGAGGCCAGTTCAGAACCCCCAAACAAAATCAACCACAAAGCCCTAGCTTTGAACCGTTACCTTTATTTTACCTTTACTTCTGCATTCTCGTGGGTTTCCTGGAAGCTCTCCACCGACCACTTCGGAACAATGGTAATTCCTGTTACTTTGCTTGTGAAGTATCTGTTAATATATGTAATAGATTGCTATCGCCTTGTTACTTCGCCTGTGAACTATCCGCTAATCTACGTAACAGATTGCTACCTTCTTCCCTAGTGCAACACTTAGCAGAATTCGGTCCTCAGGCCGAATTGGTACTTCGAAACTACTCTGTTGCAGGTTTCCACATTCGGAGCTACTTCGTCGGAGGTGCCTGGAACCTGAGGGATCAGATTCGGAGGTTGCCGGAGCACCCTTCGGCGAGATCGCGCTTTGACCAACCGTGCCGGACCGTCATGCTGTTGTCCGGTTTGACCAAGGTCCGCGCGCCGACACGCTTTGCCAACAGACTTCATCACGACATGCTTCGACACGCTCATACTCCTCTCCAGATGAAGTCACGCTCGCGCGATGCGTCTAAGTCACGCTCATACTCGCGGAGTTGATTGTCGTGTCTAGATCGTTTCGGAGTCTATCTTCGCACCAGGTCGGTTCGAACACCAAAGACACCTGTGGCACAGCGGACTAGACCAACAGGTTTAGAAATGTGTATGGAATGAGAGGCTCAGATCAAAGTGTATTCTTGGATCGAGTGTCTTGTCCTTTACAACATACGGATGGGGAGTATTTATAGGGGAGCCCTATAGGGGTCCGATACTTCCAAATCCCGCTGACAGTAGTACTGCCTAATGCACCCTATAGTACAGACAAGAAGTTCAGGCCCTATAGTATAGACAAGAAGTGCTGCCCTGACAGCATATCAACCGTTCCGAGCATCTTGACCAAACTGGTCCCGGTCTTCTGTCTCGGTGTTGGGCCCTTCGCACCTTTTGGGGATATGGCTCCGGTCTCTTGTCAGCTTCGTGGGCTCGAGGCCATGGTCTCTTCTGAGCTCTTCGAGTCTCGAGATGAAGCCGGACCTCCGGACTGATCCCTCCGAACGCCTTCGGAGTGGAGCATCCGACCGCCGTACCGTACCGTCCTAGGGCCGACGTCTTCGGCAACACCCATTGCTTGCGGAGTCCTTCCTTCGGATAGTGCTCCACATCTCTCATGCCCCCAGGCTCCATTGGGATATCTCCCCAACAGTAGCCCTCGCTTCTTTCTGCCCGACGGCCCTACACGGAGGAAGAGGAAGGAAGCGCACAAGATAATATCGATGGGTAATCCTGTCGAGAATCAACTCACCGCGAGGTTCAGACGGGTAGAACCATGTGACACAGTGTAGGCCCAGACGTTCACAGCGAAACAGCCATTTACTCCGAATGCTTCGGGACTGCTTCGAAGCTTCGGGGTCAGGGGTTGGCCTTAGAGCGCTCCGGCGTGCTCGATGCGGTGCCGGCGCAATGGGAGACTTGGCCCACGGCCTGCGATGCAACTCCAGCACGACCGTCACGTGCTAGCCCATGGGAGGAGTTGGACCGGTAGGATTTTAATGTGACTTCGGCGCGACCGTCGCGCGCCAGCGCGTGGGAGGAGTGGACCGGCGGGATTTTAATGCGACTTCAGCTCGACCATCGCATGCCAGTGCGTGGGAGGAGTAGACCGGTGGGACTTTAATGCGACTCCCGCGCGCCCGGCGCATGCCGGCGCATGGGGGAATGCAAATAGGCAGGGCATTGAATGGGCCCGGCGATGGCGCGCGCACATAAATACCCCCTTCCGGCTACATCCTGCCTCCTTCTCCTGCTCGGCCAACCACGCTCATAGCTGCTCTTGACCGCCGCCTTCATTGCGGGTGGCTCTCAGCCGCCTCCTTTCCGTTGTCGTCTTCAAGTATGTCGGGAGAAGCGCCCCCGCGGCAGCGGTCGACACCTAGTTCCTACAACGCCAAGTAGTAGTGGCAGCGGCAATGGCTCCCAGCTCGGCGGAAACCCGTGATCCCCGGGAGCTCTAGCCCAGCATCGGAAAGGTTTCTGGGAGAATACTCTGGAGCTGGGGAAGTCAGCGTGCACGGTCAAGTCTATCGCGCTAGCGACTCGGCACCGCCTTGGGCCCCGGTGTAGAGGCCAGGAAGCCTAGCCTGGAGACTATCCCCAAACCGCGCGAAGGAGAGGTCGTCGTCTTCGAGGCGTTCTTCGACGCGGGCTGGGATTCCAGCTTCGGAGCTCCTAGCGGGGGTCCTCGATGCCTTCCACCTCGAACTGCCTCAGTTGTCCCCGAACGTCGTGGCTCGTCTCTCCATCTTCGAGTGGCCATGCGGGCGGAGGGTTGCGAAGGCCGGATGGAAGTCTTCGCGCAGATGCATGAGGCGCTTTGCCAACCAAAGAAGAAGGAAGGCCTGATGCAGTCATACGGCAACATCAACTTCCAACTTCGGAAGAAACTACGCCGACTCCTTCCCTGTGAAGGCCATCAATGAACAGTGGTACTCCAACTGGATACACCGTTGGTTCTATGTCCAAGTCAGATTGGACTCCAGATTCACTGGACCTCCGCACCACATATGGTTCCAGAGGGAGGCGGACCATCGAAGCCAATGCCGTCTCGGTCTCTGCCCGCATCCGACCTCTAGATCGTCACCCGCTGGATGAGCAGGCAGGACCTGACGGAGGAGTTCGTCTCGCCCTCGAGATCCCGCCTCTGAAGGAGGCATGGCCGGCTTTGCTTTAGAGCGCCCAGGATGAGGTCTACCCCATCGGAGCTTTCCAACTTGATAGGTTCGATCGCCTTATCCTTCCCTACAGCAAACATCTTACGACTTCGGGAGTCAGCGGAGGTGCTAAAATACTTAACTTGATTGCAGGGTCACTCATTGCAAGACTCTCGATGAGGTAGCCCAAGTAGCCGAGAGATCCTCAGGGCCCCCACTCCGGCCGAGCACAAGTGGAGGATGGAGCTCGTCGGGTCTTGGGATTAGTTCAACAGCGTGTGGGACGCACTCAATCTCTCCCGCCACACCTCCCGGAGGCGGACGCCTTACGCCCGGCTTCGAAGAGAGGGCGGAAATCTCGACATGGGGGATTCTCTGAGGCGCCCTACGAAGAAGAAGAAAATCGTGAAGGGTTCTCAAGCGGCTCTCCTCGCCTCGCTCCTCTGCCTCAAACTCTAAGGGGGAATCCTCTAGCGGGGAGGCAGGAACAGAACCAGACAATTCCCTGTCGAACCTAGGCACATCCTGGTCTGATCTACTGGCTTCCGGCGGCACCAATGATGGAGGGGTTCCGGCTTCGATGAATCTGCCACAGCCTCCTCCGGAGTCCGGACTAGAGGTGGGCAATGCGGGAGCAATGGTGTCCCCCCAGTCTACACCTCTGCATGGCCAGTGTTAGAGGGGGTCTCTGTCAGCTCCCGCGGAAGTTAGGAGATGGACAGCCTGGACCTAGGGGGTGGGCCGACCCCTTGGAGCGGTTGAGGGGAGCACCCCCGTAGACGTTTAGTCCTCAGACCCTCCAACTGAGACCGTGAACGAAGATACAAAGCCTCGCACTGATCTCCTACCTGAGTATTTTCACATACATTGCTTTCATTGGCTGACCTCGCCTTGGCCAGGCACCTCTGCCCAGGCCCCAGCCTCATCGCCTGCGCCTTCCGAAGGTGCCACCAGTGCGAGAGCCAAAGCCTCTATCGATGTGGTGGAGGTCTCGGAGTCAGACGACGAGGCGGATTCAGAGGGAGTCTCGGAGGAACGCCACTCGACAGACCAAGGTCCGCCCTCCTATGGACCCGGGGTGTGCCCGCACCTGCGTGCCCCTCTTGGTTCCTTTCCTGGAGAACGACCAAAACTTCGCGGCGAAGACCGCTCCCCTCCACGACTCCTACCTGAGTCTAAGGGACACCGAGCTGATATCGGAGCTCGGCCGGGTGGATGGCACCGGCCTCAGCTTAGCTATCGAGAGCACCGCGAGCCAGGTATGCCTTCGAGACGCTACCAGCCGAGCCCCTAGCACTTCCTTCGCTTCTGGCTTACTCTTCGCTCCATTGCGCGGAGATAGTCGCACTAGCACAGGGATCGTTGGTGTCTCTCTCTCCGTTAGGGCTGGCAATGAGCCGAGCTCGGCTCGGCTCGGCTCGGCTCGGCCGAGCCACCTCTTTAGCGAGCCGAGCCAGGCTCGGCTCGGATGGTTTAGCGAGCCAAAATTCTGGCTCGGCTCGGGCTCGGCCGAGCCACGAGCCGACTCGGCTCGGCTCGTTAGTGCCACCGTTCACTTGTTTTTTTTAATCTTTTTCAATGTGTTGTGCTCACTTACTTAAAAAGTGGCATTGTTGGGGACTCATTCCTCTCATAAAATTAGGTGGTGGCACCGGGTGTAGCCGTGTAGGTAGCGGTGGTCGGTGGGGGTTGTGGGCCAGCCAAGGACCGCTGGCCGTCGAGGGCATCGATGGTGCCAATTGTCAAGAGGGGAGAGGAGATGTGTCTATTGTTCGGTGTTTAGAGCTTAGTGCTCACACAATGATGAAAATACACAATTTGATGTTATTACTTCACATGAATCCATGATTTTATGCATTAGATAGAGGAATAGATTCACTCCATATGCCGGTGACCGAGCCAACGAGCCGGCTCGCGAGCCGGCTCGGCTCGGCTCGAATGTTGGCCGAGCCAGGAGGCTTGGCTCGAGTTCGGCTCGGTGGCACAGCGAGCCGAGCCAGGCTCGGCTCGGCTCGGCCGAGCCCGAGCTGGCTCGCGAGCCCCGAGCCAAACTGCCACCCCTACTCTCCGTTGAGCAGAGTCGCCACGAGCACGATGATTCGAAGCTCCACGAATGCGTTGAGGCTGCCGAGAGGATTTCCCGGGAGCACACTGCCGAGGTTGACCGGCTCCGGGTGATGGAAATGGAGGTCGCGGGCCTCCGCACTCAAGCCGCCAGAGACGAAGAGCTCCGAGCTCAGGTTGCGGAGATCGACACTCTCCAGGCTCGGGCGGCTGAAACAGAAGGCCTCCAGGCCCAAGTTGCTGAAATCGACGTCCTCAAGGCCCAAGTCGCTGAGATGGACGAACTCCGAGCCCAGGCCGCCGAAGCAGATAGGCTTAAGGTTGAGGTTGATGCCATCCAGGCCCAGGTCGCTGAGATGGAGGAGCTCTGAGCCCGGCCACTGAAGCAGACAGGCTCAAGGCCAAGGTTGACGCCTTCTGGGTCCACATTGGCCGAGATGGAGGAGCTCCGGGTGAAGGTCGCCGCCACGGAGATCCAGAAGATCCAAGGGCTCAAGCTCGAGCGAACCATCGCGGATCTCCTAGACGGAATGAAGCAGCGGCCGAGGCACGGCCCAAGGCGAGAAGACCGCGGCTGACACCGTGGTGTCCCTCCGAAGGGTCCTAGAGCTCTACGACACGGGATGCATAGCCTTCGATGTCGCCCGAGAGACCCTTAGTCGCTGGCTGAAGTTTATTCAGGTCGTCGTCTGGCAGATAAGCTCCACGGTGTCGAGGTACGGGGAGGTGTTGGTGTGGGTGGCTGCGCTCTGTGTACTTCATCAGTTGGACACTTCCGGGGCACCTTACCTTCAGCGTTGAGCTCGCCTCCAGTCACCTTCGGGGGGGAGCCATCTCCTTTCCCTAGCTCCGGAGGTCGTGCAAGCTTGGAGGGCTCTCTAGATGACTTGGAGGGTTGAGGGCCCGGACATAGTCAAGGCCTAGATAGACGAGGCCCTTCGATCGAGCCTTCCTCAGCCCTCTTCGAAGCCTCCTCCCACTGCGCCCCTTTTGGACCCAAAGGTGTAGTTTCCCCTAGGCCTTCGTATCATAGCTCCTATAATAGATAGAAACTTTCGTAATCCATTAATAAAGGGAAGTTATTTTCTGGAAATCATCTAGGGTATCTGTGACACTCATGATTCCGACGTCAAGATACTCGATGGGGGCGAAGCCCTCCGGCACCAATGGGCCATCTTCGAGGCCCTCAAGGCCGATCGTCCTGCATGCTTGAACGTTCGTTGAGATGACAACGAAAACGTTATCCCCGAGGTCCTTCATGAGGTTTGGGTTTTATAAAGGAAGAATAGGAAAAGGCATGTGCCCCATTCTCGTTGCCAGAGCCATGAATTGGTCCGATGTGGAGACTGGCCCCGATGAACCGGGTCTCGGAGACCAAGGCTTGCACAGCTGGGCACAACTTCAAGAAGAACAGAAGGCTTTTCAAACTCAGAAGAAGAAGGACGAGAGGAAGCAGAAGAAGAAAGAGAAGAGGAGTCCATTCGTGCGGCTCTGGGGGTATGGACCGGAGAGAGTGCGAGGGGTCCAGGAAAACCTACAAGACCGGGATCCTGCACCTCCGGCACCCCCTGCTGGGGCCTGGCCTGGCCCCACGCTGGCACCTCAAGGGCGCTGACGATGGGGGGGCTGCAGGAGGATCGGGTCCAACGGCCGGGATGGGCCCTATCCCGGCGGTGCGGGCCGATCTTTGGAGGGGGGCCGTGCTCGCACCCTTCTTCCCGACATGTTTCTTTTGGGGGGATGTAGAGATCGCTAGCTTCTTGGACTAGGATCCCCACGGACGGCGCCAACTGTTGGCGCAGCGGACTAGACCAACAGGTTTAGAAATGGTATGGAATGAGAGGCTTAGATCAAAGTGTCTTCTTGGATCGAGTGTCATGTCCTTACAACTTAGGGAGGGGGAGTATTTATAGGGAGACCTACAGGGGTCCGATACTTCCAATATCCCTCTGATAGTAGTACTGCCTAATGCAGCCCTATAGTACAGACAAGAAGTGCAGCCCTATAGTACAGACAAAAAGTGCTGCCCTGACAGCGTATCAACCATTCCGAGCATGGCAGCAGTGCCAGACGCTGCACAGATGATCACGATCCTGTCACCAGACCATCTTTACCAAACTAGTTCAGGTCTTCTGTCTCGGTGTTGGGCCCTTCGCACCTTTCGGGGATATGGCTCCGGTCTCCTATCGGCTTCACGGGCTCGAGGCCACGGGCTTCTGAGCTTCGGGTCTCGAGATGAAGCGGACTCTGAGTGACTCCCTCCAAACGCCTTCGGAGGGGAGCATCCGACCGCCGTACCATACCATCCTGGGGCCGACGTCTTCGCCAACCACCAACTTGTGGAGTCCTTCCTTCGAATAGCGCTCCACATCTCTCGCGCCCCCAGGCTCCATCAGGATTATCTCCCCCAACAACACCCTTCAGCGGGATGTTTCGCACCAGACGCAGAAGGTACACTTCGGCGACACCCTTCGCATCATACCTCGAATCAGACAGGCTTTGATTAGTTTACTGATTTGTTCTTTTTGATACCTTTATTTCAGCTAATTGGATTATTCCTGTGTGATCTGATTACTTGGCGACTCCACCCCCTTACCACGATTAAGGGTAGTCGGAACGAGATGTTGGTGTTATGTTACGCTTAGGCTTGTTCCTAAGTATCCACACACTTTTGGATCATCGAACTGACCCAAGTACAGGGGCACATTTCTGTGTCAACACACTTTTTGGTGACTCCGCTAGGGACTCTACACCAGCATGATGGGTACATCTACATCGGTCGTCGGTACATTCACTACGTCCACATCACTCATGGATCCATGGGAGGCGTGGATATCGAAACCGCAACATCATGACGCCTACCCTTGAAGATATTCCCGCTGAAGACCGAGTAGAAATCGAGGCTAAGATGAAGGCACTCCAAGACATGATGCTTGGAGGCTACGTCAAGACACGCGCGGGCTTAATCAAGCGCGACATCATCATCCCCGACCTTGCTCAGATCTAGGTAACACCAGTACCGCCTCATTTATCTTCTTAGAAATTGAGCAAAAGATAGCCGCATCGGTAGATCAAGCCGTTAACGCTTCGTTGGCTAACCGTTTAGATTCAGCAGTTAGCTCCAAGTAGAGACGACGCTTAGAAGGTTTGGCTTTAATGAGGCCGTGCCATTAGCCCCTATTGCTAGTATACCTCCGATAAATCACGTTTACAGTAGAACTAACGGTAGTACTAGCAAAACCGTTATGTCTCCAGCCTCAAAATCTGTGGCCGAGACCAGTCATTATGCTTACGGCCAAGCTAGCACCACATACCATGCGCCGCCCCACCTACGCCGGTGCTAGCCTTGCCCACGGTGCCCGCACCACATGCATAGGCACCTAGGCTCGAGCACGTCATACAGCTAGCACATGGGGAGGAAGCCCATGGGTGACACACCGATATACCGCAATGTGTCGCGCCCCGCATGAGAGATGTGCACAGGCAACGGGTCAAGATGACCTTGAGGAGTGAATCCGTGCACTGTTTAGGGAATGCGTCGGCTTCGTACCTAGGGGTCAGGCTAGGGTTTACCGGATGCCATATCCCGATCATTTTGATACAATACCCTACCCTCGTGGCTATAGAGTTCTTGAATTCACTAAGTTCGATGGCGAGGGTAACAAAACCACACTAGAGCATGTTAGTCAATTTTTAGCACAGTGTGGAGAAGCTAGTGGGTCGGATGCTCTAAAACTTAGACTATTTTCTCTCTCGCTATCCGTGCCGCCTTCACTTGGTTTTCGGCGCTCCCACCGAACTCCGTCCAAACGTGGGATGAATTGGAACAAAAATTCCACGACTACTTTTACACGGGTGAGACAGAACTTAGGATTTCACACTTGACATCGGTTAGGCAGAAATCTAACAAGAGTGTCTCTGAGTATATCAAGCATTTTAGAGATACTAGAAACCGATGTTTTAGTCTAATATTTCAGAGAGAGATTTGGCGGATCTAGGTTTTAGCGGGTTGCATCCCGAAATTAAAGAGAGACTAGACAACCAGCACTTTTTAGAGGTTAGCCAAATCTTGCAGCAGGCTCTGGTCAAGGAAGGCCGAGCTAAAGATAAAAAGTTTGTCAAGACGTTTAACAAGCCTAGGGCTGAAATCCACGTCATGGAACACTCTGGCGAGGAGGAATCAGAAGAAGAGGATTCGGCTAACATGTACACGGCCAAATGGGTTTGGAACAGTAAGAGTAAACCTGTCACTTGCTCTGAGTTACGGCCGTCTCCCACCAAGAATCGGCCTAGCGAGGTCAAGTACTCATTTGATATAACTAAGTGTGATAAAATATTTGATTTTCTCTTGAATAACCAGCTTCTCAGATACCCAAAGGTCAAGTCATTCCATCTGCCGACGAGTTAAAGAAACATCCATACTGTAAGTGGCATGATTTGCATTCACATAATATTAATGACTACAACGTTTTAGACAACAGGTTCAATCGTCCATAGAAGAAGGACGATTGAAAATAAACCACAATCCAAAGATGAAGCTAGACAAAGATCCCTTTCCGTCAACACCATCGATCTCGATGAGAAGAGAGTGTTGATTTGGCCAGGACACGCTGAATCAACTAAGGGGAAGGTAGTTGATGAGGACATCACTTCACATGATACACACATGGAGCCTCCACCTACAATTCAATTACTAGGACCAATCACACGCGCTCATGCCCGTCGCTTGAACCATGAGGTTAATTCTTTCCTTAGCAACTATGTTAATATTGTTTGGACGGGATGCTATTGAATACTAGTTATATTTTGTTGCTTAGGAACATGGGAGATGGAATAGAAGAGTTGGAGTTGAAGACGGAGTCGCACGGATGTTTTGAAGTCAAGATTTCGCTGGTTCGGACTACATCGACCACCATGCACCAAAATGGCATAACTTCCTCATACGAAGTCTGATTGGTGCGTTCTTGGACTTTTTGGAAAGCTGAGGAGAAGACGGATCGTTTGCCATTGGTTTCGTCTCATTTAGAGTCTCGAGTCGACCTGTGTGTTTTAAAACAGTCCTGTGTGACAGAATTGGGCCGTGTTGGGCCATAGTCTGAGTCTGTTCGCCTTCTACTGAGTCTGTTCGCCTTCCACAGGCTGCCCACGCCCTATATAACTCACTCCAGCCACCTTTAGGGTTAGGTTTTGCTTTGTTTGCATCTACACTTGTGTGTTTAGATCCCGCCTCTTGCACCGGACCGATTGGCTGCTGCATTGGCGTTTGTGAAACCTCACCTTATCATCGTTTGTCTGTGATTTGGCATTCGACTTGTATCCTTCCTGTTCTTGCTTGTGTTCTTGGGTTCGCTTGCAGGAATTAGCCTTCGTGGCGAGGTCAATTGCGTTCTGCGTGGTTGATAACCAACCGAGACAGTGGTGTAACGATTGCAAGGTTTTGATCCGCCGGACCAGAGCCTTGGATCGCCAACGTCGAGATTCTCCACCAACCCAAGTTATCCTTTACCTAGCGGAAGATCGGGACCAATCCCCCATCAGTAGTGATTGTTGGAGAACCGTGGGCACGCACACTCATACCTAAAAATCCTGAAGTGGGATTGTGGTAGTGGAATGTTAGCACATATCCTTCGGCTAGGGCTCGCAATAAGACAAAGGTGACTTATCAAATGTTGGTAAACAAACACCAAATAAAGGCCAAGGAAACATGCCCCCACGCTAAAAAACTAAGTCAGCCAAAGGGGCCAAGGAATTCGGAGGGTGGCTTCGGACCACAGTGGCCGAGCCCTCCACATGGTGGCTCAGACCGCAGTGGTCGAGCCCTCCGCATGATAACTTCGGGCCATAATGGCCTGACACTCCCTATGGCGGCTTTGGCCCTCGATGGCTGAACCCCCAGTACAGTGGCTTTGGACACCAATGGTCGAGCCCCACGCAGAGCGAGTTCGGCCCTCAATGGCCGAACCCTGCACCACTCTGGACGAGTCCTTCGACAGGAGGCTTCGGCCCACACTGGCCGAATGTACCTCCGGCCTCACAAGATCCCTCATTGATATGGTCCAAGACACCGTCGTCTTTGCCGAACCCCTCTCCAGGTAACGAGTTCGGCTCATAGTGGGCGAAGCCACTGGAGCTGCCGATGCCTCCACCATACAACTTGGCAGGGACTCCGTGGGCTCCATACGTATCACAACCGGAGTACCCTCTGCAACATAACATATTGTGACTGGTAGGGACAGGCAGGCGCAGCGGAGGGAGGCATCATTCACAGGCTGTCGGTGGTACCTCCGAACCGACTCGTGTAGAACGAAGTTGAGGGAGATGAACGTGAAGAAGCAAAGGACATGGAGTCCGAAGCTATGACAGTCAGAATAGGGTCTCAAGAAGTCCCAATCCCGAAGGCCCCCTCGTCAAAGCCTGATAGAGGTAAGCCTCCTACTCCGGCCGAAGCCCGCGCCGGTGCCTGGTCCAATCGGTCGAACGAGGTCAGTCCGGTTGCCGAGGTCCGCAGTGAGGGCCCCTTCAAATACAGAACATGTGAGGCCGGGATGGACAACACCACTTCGGCCAAACTTAGCAGGAACCAGATAGTGGCACCAGGTACCAAGCCACAGCCATCCTGGGTGCCTCCAGGTATGTCCAAATCATAGAAGAGGAGTCTACAATGCCTACGGGCACAGGATATGCGCGAGAAGAAAGCCGAGGATGAGTGAGACGCCATTTTTTAAGAAATCCGCCCTTAGCCAATAACGAGACAGGTATGGAGGATTAAGCCGGTTGAGATAACCAAACCGGCTCCTAGTCCGAGCGATGACGACGATGACATGCTCGACGATGACTACTTGCTCGTTTCCAAGGGGCCCACACCCCAAGCGATGGACATCAACGTCGTCATGTTGCTCGCTGAGTTTGCCCTACCACAAGACGAGGCCGAGGTTGCTCAGTTGAACCTCAGCCCACGCAATTCTATCTTTGAGAAATCTGAGGACTCAGCTTGCCATCTAAAGCCTCTCTACGTCAGGGGTCATATTGACGGAAAGCTGATCTCCTAGATGCTTGTTGATGGTGGCGCCACTATTAACCTAATGCCTTACTCTCTATTGAAGAAACTTGGGAGGAACGAGGATGACCTAAAGAGGACCAACTTGATGCTCAACGGCTTCAATGGTGAGAGTTCCGAGGCCAAGGGAATGCTCTCCATGGAGTTGACAGTAGGCAACAAGACATTGCCAACAGCATTCTTCATCGTCGATGTGCAAGGTAACTACAACGTGCTGCTTGGGTGCAACTGGATTCACGCAAATTGTCGCATTCCTTCTGCTTTGCACCAGTGCCTAATTCAGTAGGACAGCAATGAAGTAGAGGTCATACCTGCAGACACTTCGGCCCAAGTGGCATTGGTCGATGTGTCCATGGACGTCGTTCACAACAAAGTAGAATGTCTATCAGGTAGAGATCTTTTGGATTACGATTTTGTTAGCGTGTCCGGAGGATGTTTTGTACTAGTGTCTGTAAATCCGGCTGGTGTGGCATGGTTGTTTCTACATTAGTAGTCATGTCTAGCAAGAGTAATCTGGATTGGCTAAAGTCTTGAGTGGAGTAGTATCAGTCTACTAAAGACGGTATTGCCGAAGCCATCGAAGACTTTAGCGAAGTAGAGAAATTAGGACAAGGTTTTGCATCAGCCGACCCTTTAGAAGACGTAGACATAGGCGATGGCAGCACCCCAAGGCCAACTTTTGTAAACCAACATGTACAGTCTAATGAAAAGGCCAAAGTAATGGAGTTCCTTCGGTCGTATGTCGATTGTTTCGCATGGGAGTACAGCGAAATGTCGGGATTAAGCCACGAGCTCGTAGAGCATCGTCTGCCTATCAAATCTGGATTTAGGCCTTATAAGCAGCCTCCTCGTCGCTTCAATTCGGCCGTCTATGACCGAGTTAAATAAGAGGTAGAGCGACTGCTCAAAGCAGAGTTTATTAGGCCATGCAGATACGCTGAATGGGTCGCTAACATTGTGCTTGTAGAAAAGAAAGGGAGTGGCAAAATATGAGTTTGTATTGATTTCCCGGATCTAAATAAGGCCACTCTGAAAGACGAGTATCCAATGCCGGTAGCCGACATGCTAATCAACGATGCTTCGGGACACAAGGTACTGAGTTTTCTTGATGGCAATGATAGTTATAATCAAATCTTTATGGCCGAGGAGGACATCTACAAGACAGTCTTTCGATGCCCCGGTTTTGTCGGTTTATTCGAATGGGTCGTTATGACTTTTGGTTTAAAGAATGCTGGCGCTACATATCAACGTGCTATGTACTTAATCTTTCATGACTTGCTAGGAGTTATGTTAGAAGTTTACATTGATGATGTTGTAGTCAAATCAGACGCCATGGGAAACCATTTAGCCGATTTGAAAGTTGCATTTGATAGAATGCTTTTGGCGTGTCAGCGGGCAAGTTCTTAGGCTTCATGATCCATGAAAGAGGCATAGAGATTGATCCTAAGAGGCTTGAGAAAATTAGAAACTCTGTAGCGCCGACATGTAAGAAAGATGTGCAGAAGTTGCTAGGAAAGATAAATTATTTGCGTCGCTTTATATCTAACTTGTCTGGCAAGATTGATGCCTTTGTCCCCATACTCTGGTTAAAGAACAAAGTCGAGTTCACTTGGGGGGCAAGTCAGCAACGCGCCTTTGAAAAGATCAAAGAGTGTTTATCATCACCACCCGTGGTGAGAGCACCCAAAGGCGGGATTCTGTTTTGGCTATACATCGTTGCTGAAGATAGTGTGATCGGGGCCGTGCTAACCCAGGAGGTGGAAGGAAAGGAGTACATCATCACGTTCTTGAGACGCCGCCTGTTGGACGTCGAAACCAGGTACACGTTTGTGGATCATCTATGTTTGTCGCTTTACTACGCATGTACCAAGTTGCGCCTCTATCTCCTCCCTACTACATGTGTTGTCTTCTACCAAACCGATGTTATAAAACACATGCTACAAAAGCCGATTCTAAGTGTAAGAATCGGAAAGTGGGCTTACGCTTTGATTGAGTATGATTTGGCCTATGAACCTCTAAGAGCTATGAAAGGCCAAATTGCCGCTAACTTTATAGTTGATCATCACATAGATATCAGTTGGAGTGACAACGTTGCTCTAATTGAGGTAGTACCATGGAGACTTTATTTTGATGGTTCAGCTTGCAAAAATGGCCAAGGTATTGGAGTAGTTCTCATATCACCTAGTGGAACGCATTTTGAAACCTCGGCTCGTTTAGAGTTTCCCTCTACTAATAACCAAGTTGAGTATGAAGCTTTATTGCTAGGACTTGAATTGTTGGAATCCATGGGTGTTAGGCATGTTCATGCGCATGGTGACTCCATGTTAGTAGTGCAACAAGTGGATAAGAGTGCTCAATGTTTTAATGGCTTGCTGAATAGCTACTTGGATAGATGCCTAGACATAGTTGCTACTTTTGATGACTTCAAAATTTCTCACGTGCTAAGAGAGGCCAATTCCATTACAAATGATTTGGCTCAGCAAGCATCTAGCTACCAAGTCAGGGGAGGAAAATTTTCTGTACAGGAAAAGATGATGCTTGGTCTCACTGCCAAAGCCAGTAGCTTCGAACAGGCGTGAGGGATGCCGGAGCCCCCGGGTCAGACCCCTTCGATCGCCAAAGACTACTGCGTGCCAAAGCCCTAGGGCCAGAGTGCCCCGTCTGCCAAAGGGTTTGGTGTGATGGAGCCCATACACTGAAGTCTCCTGGATAGTGAGAGTTTCTAGGAACCCGAACCATCCGGCAAGAGGCTTCGGCCCAACCTACTTCGCGCAGCCAGTCCAGCCAGGCTTCGACAGAAGCAAAAAGGGCTCAGGGGGACTTCGAAGTCAGTAGCTTAGAGGTTATTATAGGGAGTGAGTTAGCAAAACCGTTAGAAGCCCATAAGGGCGATTGGAGAACTCCAATCGTCTAGTATCTGAGAGACCCTAGTCAAAGGGTCGATCAGAAAGTTTGGTGACAATCGTTTAAATTTGTGTTACTAGACGATACACTGTATCACCGAACTATTGATGGAGTACTATTAAAGTGTCTAGACCATGAACGATCCCAGGTGGCTACAAGAGAAGTCCATGAAGGACTTTGTGGCACTCATCAGTCGGCCCAGAAAATGAGTTGGATGCTCAAAAGAGCGGGTTTCTACTGGCCGACTATGACTGAGGATTGTTTCAAGTATTATAGAGGATGTGAAGCGTGTTAGAAGTTTGGCAATATTCAGTTAGCTCCTGCTTCAGTACTTAATCCTATTGTCAAGCCATGGTCATTCCGACGTTGGGGTTTAGACTTCATCGGCCAAATTCACCCTCCTTCAAAGGGGCATCGGTTCGTGTTGATGGCGATAGACTACTTCACTAAGTGGACCGAGGCCGTGCCTCTCAAGAACATGACTCACAACGAGGTACTTGACTTTATCTTGAAGCATATCATAAATAGATTCGGCATTCCTCAAACTCTCACCACGGATCAAGGTAGTTCGTTTGCTTCTAAAGAAGTGAGAGATTTTGCCGAATATTATGGTATTAAGTTGATAAATTTTCACCTTACTATGCTCAGGCCAATGGTCAGGCCGAGTCTAGTAATAAAATTGTGATTAAGCTCATTAAGAAGAAAATTGAAGAATTCCCTAAGAGGTGGCATGAAGTGCTTTCCGAGGCACTATGGGCTTGTAGAATTGCAAAGCATGGTGCTACCAAAGTTAGTCCATATGAGTTGGTATATGGATAAGAAGTCATTATATCCGTATAAGTAGATCTTGGCTCTTTAAGAGTTCTAAAGCAAGATGGCTTATCGGTCGACGAATATGAAACTCTCTTAAAAGATAGTCTAGAAGAAGTGATCAATAAGAGGTTGAGGGTTTTAGAAGCCATAGAAGTAGACAAGAGGAGAGTAGCTAAAGCCTACAATAAGAGGGTTAAACCAAAATCGTTTCAAGTAGGTGACTTGGTTTGGAAGACGATTTTGCCCTCAGGCACTAAGAGTCCTAAATTTGGTAAATGGTCAACTAGTTGGGAAGGTCCTTTCAAAATAGTTGAAATTGCTCTTGGCAATGCTTATGTGTTAGAGTCTCTGCAAGGAGAGCGGTTTCAAAGATCTTTGAACGGTAGATACTTGAAAGGGTACTTTCCAAGTATATGGCAGATAGCTTGAAGGTGTCGAAAAGCCGATATGAAAGTATCGTCTTTAGCCCGTTATGCTTTTAGTTCACTTAGTTCACTAAAAGGTAGGAGGGCATGTGTTGATAGAAAAAAATGGCATTAACGGTTAAAATTGTCAAAATATCAATTTTGGTAATTTAGGCCAAAAATACACATGTCCTGGGTTGGGCCGAAGCCCTACAATCCCAAAGGCCCACAAAACTATGGGCTTCGGAAGCTTCCGGCAAGTCCTGCATCCTTTGGCCCGAAGGCCTTCGGAGGCCCACTGCTAGATGAGGTACCACTGCTAGGTCCGAAAACTAAAGCAATTGATGGCAACAAAGAGTTTCCAAAACCTGGACGAGATGCCTTAGCAATCTCGGTGGACTTAAGCTTACTAAAGAGCTTGTCACAAGTCAACGTGTCATAACTTGTTGACTCCTCAATACTAGAGATCTTCACCTCCCATATGCTACGATTGAGAGCGTAGAGAAGTTTGATTGCTCTATCATGATCAGAGTAAGCTAGAGTCCCAGTGGAGCACAAGTTGCTCACAATCCCATCAACTCGAGCAAACATGGCATCTACAGATTCGCTGGGGCCTTGCACAAACATTTGATATTCTTGATTATATGTGCTTTGTCGCCTAGCCTTAATCTGAGTAGTGCCCTCATGAAAAGTTTTCAAAGTTGTCCAAATCTCACGTGCAGTTCGTAGGTGTTGGACCCTGTCAAACTCATTGCAACTCAGGCTGATGAACAATATGTTTTTTGTCTTGATATTACAGTCGTACTGTTCCTTCTCAGCCTGAGTGGTGTGATTTTCAGGAATCACATATCGGGAATCAACAATGTCCCAAATTGCACTTCCTTGGTTTAGAAGGTAAGCCTCCATGCGCACCTTCCAATAGGCAAAATCACGACCATCAAACACCGAAATCTTAGTGTTCTTGTCCATATCGCCAAAAGGATCACAAACCGATTAAGCTCAACTGGTAATCTAACCGACTTTGATACCAATTGTGGGATCGGAATGGCGACTAGAGGGGGGTGAATAGGCGCCTCGAAAAATTCTCGCGAATATGATGGTCTTTTTCAAAACACCCAACTCTCCTCCAAATGATCAAATGAACTTATAAAAAGGATTGAACTAATAAATCAGTGGGGAAATTGCAGATATACCCCAAAGTACATGGGTACTTGCAGAATTGCCCCAAAGTTTATGGCTCTTGCAGAATTGCCCCAAACTAAATGAGATTCATTGCAGATTTGCCCCATTGTCTATTTTCCACTTATTTTAATTATTTTGTGCCATTTCCATCATATGAAATTCCCTATGTAGCCCTTTTCTGTTCATGCCCCACCGCCGCCCGCCGCCCGCCGCCCTCCAGGACGCCACAGCTCGCCGACACGCTGGCCACACTGGAGTCGCCGTGTGGATGGACAACAACACAATGCCGCGGTGCAGAGAGGTGGAGGCAGCGCTGGGACACACTTGAGCTGGCCAGGCTGACAGGCGCACGTGCACCAGCCTGATGTACCAGACCGGGCGCCTGGGCGGCTGGGCGGCATGTCTACAGGGCGGCTGGGTGGCATGTCTACAACTCCACCGATAGGATCTCACTCGTGAGCTTAGTCATGGCGTCGCTGCTGATCGGCCGCTACGCTTGCATCGAGGAGACTAACAACACGAAGATGAACTTGATGGACATTGCCACATGTGACCCTGTGCAAAGGATGTCCTTGAGGTTTGTTTACGAGAATACATTTTTAGAACAGAAAATGTCATTTGCTGACTTAGTTCTAATGCATTTCAATTTGCAAGTTTGTAGACTATTGCTCCTAATTTACAAGACAAGATTGGGAAGCTAGTATCGGGCATGCTGCAGCAGGACAACGAGCTCTCCGGCCGCATCCCCAACCTAAGCCGGAGAGGTTGAGCATCCTGTTGCGGCGGTGGCGCCCTGAGGGGCGGCGGTGGGGAACGAATGAAGAATAGGAAAAGGGTACGCAGGGAATTTCATACGATAGAAATGACACAAAATAATTAAAATGAGTGCAAAATAGACAATGGGGCAAATCTGCAATGAGTATCATTTAGTTTGGGGCAATTCTGCAAGAGCCATGAACTTTAGGGCAATTCTGCAAGTACCCATGTACTTTGGGGTATATCTGCAATTTCCCCTAAATCAGTAGTATTCAAGGGTCAGTGGAAATGATTAAAGCACGCACAAAAATGGCAACTAAATTTTGTTTCAGTTCGGACAATGAAATACCGAAGCCTTTTTAAAGTCGGTCAATGAAATGCCGACTAACTTTCACAGTCAGTATTTGAATCACCGATTTGTGTTAATCGGACTTTGGTGTACCGACTGGACTAAAAAATCAACAGGGAAGCATTAGAGAAGAATTGATGTGTTCTGATATAAATAAAAATAACAACAAACAGCACTGATGACTGATATATGATGAGAAACAGTGCTATATCATCGATTCAAAGTAGTTAATGAATAAGAAGGCCTGCTAGATGTTTCGGCATACACACTCACTGGATGAGTTCTGTAGGAAAAACACAATCAGAATACATGGAACACAACCAGGACTAAATTCCAAACACTACCGAGTACTGTGTTTTTCTGATGTCCAGCAAAAGAAGTCACATGAGATGAAGAAGGTGCTTAGGAATTCTTGTAAAAACAGGAAACCAATAACACAGCAGCAATTCGATAAAGTTTGATGCAATAGTTGTGGCAAAACAATTAAACTAATTGAAGAATCACACTAGCAAATTTGACTTGGCAACAGTACTGTATTGCTTCAAGAAGTCAAACATGAACAAGACTGATTAAACTGATTGCATACTTGTCAGATAATCAGATCAGCTGCAACTATTGGTAGCCAAGCAAAACAACTCAAATTCAATTTGGTTGAGAAGAGGATGCATCTGGAGTTTTGGTAATGAAGTGAACCAGGTTCAGCAATCCTGTGTTGCATCTAGAACAGCTATAGCTCTTGGCAAATGATATTGAACAGAAAAGCCTTCATTAACTGCAATAAATTTGAACCAGAGATCTTCAATTGCTCTAGACAGAAGAAGATCTGTAAATAGATGATCACCAGCCAAGAATCATACCAGAAAAACTTGCAACCTTAATCAGTGAAAATGGCACAGTAATGAAGAACCACAGTATTGAAAATACTATATTGGGTAATGCCAATTGGTAGAAAATCAGCAGTAGCAGTGCTTGGCACAAAAAACAATTAAATCAAAACCAATCCAGCAGCAAAGTAAAACTTCACGGTGGAAATTCAGATAGAACCAGAAACAAATCTAGGATGAAAACGGAAATACAAGAGATGAACAAAAAATTCTTTTGAAAATCGGCAAAAGTACCTTGTTGGGCTTTCTACAGGAGTGGCGGCTCTGGTACTCCGGCAAAACTGGCAGTGTGTGGTGTAGCATTACCAGGACAGTGCTGATGCATGAAATGATGTTGAATATTCCGCACATGGATGAACAAAAAGGTAGATCAAGACAGCCAGCAGCAAAGGGAATAGATATATTAAAATTTCTGGATAGTTTTGTCTAGAATATTCCGCTCAAAAATCCCAAATGACAGCCACATCTACACTAATCCCCTAGGCATGGGGTCCTTTATATAGGCAAGCCCATCAAGGTATTCCCCAAAATGCCATTAGAGTTAAAAGACTAAGTATTTACCTAATTGCCATTATGTATTTTCAGAATTATAAATTCTGAAAAATACACAAAGGTATACTCCTAATTTATTACATCATTGACCCTATTCTTTTAATATTTTTTCAGAATTAAGAATTCCGAAAAATACTAAAAGATTACACTTAATCTAGACTACTGAACAAAAAAATAAACTCCTATTTATTGGAATTTAAAACCACTTTCTGGTACGATGATTTTTAGCCAAAACCGACAAAGCCTTCCGGATCGCCGACATGTGACACCAATCCACGAACTTGACCGCCAGCAAGTCTCTCCCGCTCTCGATCCCCTCGAGCCACCTGATCACTTGCACTAGCCTCCCTTTCGCTGACTTGGTCGACACGCTATCTCGATCATCCGTCCGTCCATGTCTTGCTCTATCTCTCCGTTGTTGATAGCAAAAAATGGCATTAACGGTTAAGATTGTCAAAATATCAATTTTGGTAATTTAGGCCGAAAATACACATGTCCTGGGTTGGGCCAAAGCCCTACAAGGCCGAAGGCCCACAAAACTATGGGCTTCGGAAGCTTTCGGCAAGTCATGCAACCTTCAGCCCGAAGGCCTTCGGAGGCCCACTCCGCCAAAGCTTCGGCCCAAGGAGCAGGCTTCGACGGGCCTGGCCGAAGGCCCACTTCGAGCAGAGTTAGAGATTGAGTCTGATTTTGACTAAGTCTTTTCACGCGTGATTAAGCCAAATATTATCATATTAGGCTTAAAGATTAGAAGTCTAGCCCCTATAAATATAGGGGTGAGGCCAGTTCAGAACCCCCAAACAAAAATCAACCACAAAGCCCTAGCTTTGAACCGTACCTTTATTTTACCTTTACTTTCTGCATTCTTCGTGGGTTTCCTGGAAGCTCTCCACCGACCACTTCGGAACAATGGTAATCCTTGTTACTTTGCTTGTGAAGTATCTGTTAATATATGTAATAGATTGCTATCGCCTTGTTACTTCGCCTGTGAACTATCCGCTAATCTACGTAACAGATTGCTACCTTCTTCCCTAGTGCAACACTTAGCAGAATTCGGTCCTCAGGCCGAATTGGTACTTCGAAACTACTCTGTTGCAGGTTTCCACATTCGGAGCTACTTCGTCGGAGGTGCCTGGACCTGAGGGATCAGATTCGGAGGTTGCCGGAGCACCCTTCGGCGAGATCGCTGCTTTGACCAACCGTGCCGGACCGTCATGCTGTTGTCGGTTTGACCAAGTCCGCGCGCCGACACGCTTTGCCAACAGACTTCATCACGACATGCTTCGACACGCTCATACTCCTCTCCAGATGAAGTCACGCTCGCGCGATGCGTCTAAGTCACGCTCATACTCGCGGAGTTGATTGTCGTGTCTAGATCGTTTCGGAGTCTATCTTCGCACCAGGTCGGTTCGAACACCAAAGACACCTGTTGGCACAGCGGACTAGACCAACAGGTTTAGAAATGTGTATGGAATGAGAGGCTCAGATCAAAGTGTATTCTTGGATCGAGTGTCTTGTCCTTTACAACATACGGATGGGGAGTATTTATAGGGGAGCCCTACAGGGGTCCGATACTTCCAAAATCCCGCTGACAGTAGTACTGCCTAATGCACCCTATAGTACAGACAAGAAGTTCAGCCCTATAGTATAGACAAGAAGTGCTGCCCTGACAGCATATCAACCGTTCCGAGCATCTTGACCAAACTGGTCCCGGTCTTCTGTCTCGGTGTTGGGCCCTTCGCACCTTTTGGGGATATGGCTCCGGTCTCTTGTCAGCTTCGTGGGCTCGAGGCCATGGTCTTCTGAGCTTCGAGTCTCGAGATGAAGCGGACTCCGAGTGACTCCCTCCGAACGCCTTCGGAGTGGAGCATCCGACCGCCGTACCGTACCGTCCTAGGGCCGACGTCTTCGCCAACCACCAGCTTGCGGAGTCCTTCCTTCGAATAGTGCTCCACATCTCTCATGCCCCCAGGCTCCATTGGGATTATCTCCCCCAACAGTAGCCCCTCGCTTCTTTCTGCCCGACGGCCCTACACGGAGGAAGAGGAAGGAAGCGCACAAGATAATATCGATGGGTAATCCTGTCGAGAATCAACTCACCGCGAGGTTCAGACTGGGAGAACCATGTGACACAGTGAGGCCCAGACGTTCACAGCGAAACAACCATTTACTCCGAATGCTTCGGGACTGCTTCGAAGCTTCGGGGTCAGGGGTTGGCCTTAGAGCAGCTCCGGCGTGCTCGATGCGTGCCGGCGCAATGGGAGACTTGGCCAACGGCTGCGATGCAACTCCAGCACGACCGTCACGTGCTAGCCCATGGGAGGAGTTGGACCGGTAGGATTTTAATGTGACTTCGGCGCGACCGTCGCGCGCCAGCGCGTGGGAGGAGTGGACCGGCGGGATTTTAATGCGACTTCAGCTCGACCATCGCATGCCAGTGCGTGGGAGGAGTAGACCGGTGGGACTTTAATGCGACTCCCGCGCGCCCGGCGCATGCCGGCGCATGGGGGAATGCAAATAGGCAGGGCATTGAATGGGCCCGGCGATGGCGCGCGCACATAAATACCCCCTTCCGGCTACATCCTGCCTCCTTCTCCTGCTCGGCCAACCACGCTCATAGCTGCTCTTGACCGCCGCCTTCATTGCGGTGGCTCTCAGCCGCCTCCTTTCCGTTGTCGTCTTCAAGTATGTCGGGGAGAAGCGCCCCCGCGGCAGCGGTCGACACCTAGTTCCTACAACGCCAAGTAGTAGTGGCAGCGGCAATGGCTCCCAGCTCGGCGGAAACCCGTGATCCCCGGGAGCTCTGCCCAGCATCGGAAAGGTTCTGGGAGAATACTCTGGAGCTGGGGAAGTCAGCGTGCACGGTCAAGTCTATCGCGCTAGCGACTCGGCACCGCCTTGGCCCCGGTGTAGAGGCCAGGAAGCCTAGCCTGGAGACTATCCCCAAACCGCGCGAAGGAGAGGTCGTCGTCTTCGAGGCGTTCTTCGACGCTGGGCTGGGATTCCCAGCTTCGGAGCTCCTAGCGGGGGTCCTCGATGCCTTCCACCTCGAACTGCCTCAGTTGTCCCCGAACGTCGTGGCTCGTCTCTCCATCTTCGAGTGGGCCATGCGGGCGGAGGGTTGCGAAGGCCGGATGGAAGTCTTCGCGCAGATGCATGAGGCGCTTTGCCAACCAAAGAAGAAGGAAGGCCTGATGCAGTCATACGGCAACATCAACTTCCAACTTCGGAAGAAATACGCCGACTCCTTCCCTGTGAAGGCCATCAATGAACAGTGGTACTCCAACTGGATACACCGTTGGTTCTATGTCCAAGTCAGATTGGACTCCAGATTCACTGGACCTCCGCACCACATATGGTTCCAGAGGGAGGCGACCATCGAAGCCAATGCCGTCTCGGTCTCTGCCCGCATCCGACTCCTCTAGATCGTCACCCGCTGGATGAGCAGGCAGGACCTGACGGAGGAGTTCGTCGCCCTCGAGATCCCGCCTCTGAAGGAGGCATGGCCGGCTTTGCTTTAGAGCGCCCAGGATGAGTCTACCCCATCGGAGCTTTCCAACTTGATAGGTTCGATCGCCTTATCCTTCCCTACAGCAAACATCTTACGACTTCGGGAGTCAGCGGAGGTGCTAAAATACTTAACTTGATTGCAGGGTCACTCATTGTCAAGACTCTCGATGAGGTAGCCCAAGTAGCCGAGAAGATCCTCAGGGCCCCCACTCCGGCCGAGCACAAGTGGAGGATGGAGCTCGTCGGGTCTTGGGATTAGTTCAACAGCGTGTGGGACGCACTCAATCTCTCTCCGCCACACCTCCCGGAGGCGGACGCCTTACGCCCGGCTTCGAAGAAGAGGGCGGCAAATCTCGACATGGGGGATTCTCTGAGGCGCCCTCCGAAGAAGAAGAAAATCGTGAAGGGTCTCAAGCGGCTCTCCTCGCCTCGCTCCTCTGCCTCCAACTCTAAGGGGGAATCCTCTAGCGGGGAGGCAGGAACAGAACCAGACAATTCCCTGTCGAACCTAGGCACATCCCGGTCTGATCTACTGGCTTCCGGCGGCACCAATGATGGAGGGGTTCCGGCTTCGATGAATCTGCCACAGCCTCCTCCGGAGTCCGGACTAGAGGTGGGCAATGCGGGAGCAATGGTGTCCCCCCAGTCTACACCTCTGCATGGCCCAGTGTTAGAGGGGGTCTCTGTCAGCTCCCGCGGAAGTTAGGAGATGGACAGCCTGGACCTAGGGGGTGGGCCGACCCCTTGGGAGCGGTTGAGGGGAGCACCCCCGTAGACGTTTAGTCCTCAGACCCTCCAACTGAGACCGTGAACGAAGATACAAAGCCTCGCACTGATCTCCTACCTGAGTATTTTCACATACATTGCTTCTCATTGGCTGACCTCGCCCTTGGCCAGGCACCTCTGCCCAGGCCCCAGCCTCATCGCCTGCGCCTTCCGAAGGTGCCACCAGTGCGAGAGCCAAAGCCTCTATCGATGTGGTGGAGGTCTCGGAGTCAGACGACGAGGCGGATTCAGAGGGAGTCTCGGAGAAAGCCACTCGACAGACCAAGGTCCGCCCTCCTATGGACCCGGGGTGTGCCCGCACCTGCGTGCCCCTCTTGGTTCCTTTCCTGGAGAACGACCAAAACTTCGCGGCGAAGACCGCTCCCCTCCACGACTCCTACCTGAGTCTAAGGGACACCGAGCTGATATCGGAGCTCGGCCGGGTGGATGGCACCGGCCTCAGCTTAGCTATCGAGAGCACCGCGAGCCAGGTATGCCTTCGAGACGCTACCAGCCGAGCCCCTAGCACTTCCTTCGCTTCTGGCTTACTCTTCGCTCCATTGCGCGGAGATAGTCGCACTAGCACAGGGATCGTTGGTGTCTCTCTCTCCGTTAGGGCTGGCAATGAGCCGAGCTCGGCTCGGCTCGGCTCGGCTCGGCCGAGCCACCTCTTTAGCGAGCCGAGCCAGGCTCGGCTCGGATGGTTTAGCGAGCCAAAATTCTGGCTCGGCTCGGGCTCGGCCGAGCCACGAGCCGACTCGGCTCGGCTCGTTAGTGCCACCGTTCACTTGTTTTTTTTAATCTTTTTCAATGTGTTGTGCTCACTTAACTTAAAAAGTGGCATTGTTGGGGACTCATTCCTCTCATAAAATTAGGTGGTGGCACCGGGTGTAGCCGTGTAGGTAGCGGTGGTCGGTGGGGGTTGTGGGCCAGCCAAGGACCGCTGGCCGTCGAGGGCATCGATGGTGCCAATTGTCAAGAGGGGAGAGGAGATGTGTCTATTGTTCGGTGTTTAGAGCTTAGTGCTCACACAATGATGAAAATACACAATTTGATGTTATTACTTCACATGAATCCATGATTTTATGCATTAGATAGAGGAATAGATTCACTCCATATGCCGGTGACCGAGCCAACGAGTCGGCTCGCGAGCCGGCTCGGCTCGGCTCGAATGTTGGCCGAGCCAGGAGGCTTGGCTCGAGTTCGGCTCGGTGGCACAGCGAGCCGAGCCAGGCTCGGCTCGGCTCGGCCGAGCCCGAGCTGGCTCGCGAGCCCCGAGCCAAACTGCCACCCCTACTCTCCGTTGAGCAGAGTCGCCACGAGCACGATGATTCGAAGCTCCACGAATGCGTTGAGGCTGCCGAGAGGATTTCCCGGGAGCACACTGCCGAGGTTGACCGGCTCCGGGTGATGGAAATGGAGGTCGCGGGCCTCCGCACTCAAGCCGCCAGAGACGAAGAGCTCCGAGCTCAGGTTGCGGAGATCGACACTCTCCAGGCTCGGGCGGCTGAAACAGAAGGCCTCCAGGCCCAAGTTGCTGAAATCGACGTCCTCAAGGCCCAAGTCGCTGAGATGGACGAACTCCGAGCCCAGGCCGCCGAAGCAGATAGGCTTAAGGTTGAGGTTGACGCCATCCAGGCCCAGGTCGCTGAGATGGAGGAGCTCTGAGCCCGGGCCACTGAAGCAGACAGGCTCAAGGCCAAGGTTGACGCCTTCTGGGTCCACATTGCCGAGATGGAGGAGCTCCGGGTGAAGGTCGCCGCCACGGAGATCCAGAAGATCCAAGGGCTCAAGCTCGAGCGAACCATCGCGGATCTCCTAGACGGAATGAAGCAGCGGCCGAGGCACCGGCCCAAGGCGAGAAGACCGCGGCTGACACCGTGGTGTCCCTCCGAAGGGTCCTAGAGCTCTACGACACGGGATGCATAGCCTTCGATGTCGCCCGAGAGACCCTTAGTCGCTGGCTGAAGTTTATTCAGGTCGTCGTCTGGCAGATAAGCTCCACGGTGTCGAGGTACGGGGAGGTGTTGGTGTGGGTGGCTGCGCTCTGTGTACTTCATCAGTTGGACACTTCCGGGGGCACCTTACCTTCAGCGTTGAGCTCGCCTCCAGTCACCTTCGGGGGGAGCCATCTCCTTTCCCTAGCTCCGGAGGTCGTGCAAGCTTGGAGGGCTCTCTAGATGACTTGGAGGGTTGAGGGCCCGGACATAGTCAAGGCCTAGATAGACGAGGCCCTTCGATCGAGCCTTCCTCAGCCCTCTTCGAAGCCTCCTCCCACTGCGCCCCTTTTGGACCCAAAGGTGTAGTTTCCCCTAGGGCCTTCGTATCATAGCTCCTATAATAGATAGAAACTTTCGTAATCCATTAATAAAGGGAAGTTATTTTCTGGAAATCATCTAGGGTATCTGTGACACTCATGATTCCGACGTCAAGATACTCGATGGGGGCGAAGCCCTCCGGCACCAATGGGCCATCTTCGAGGCCCTCAAGGCCGATCGTCCTGCATGCTTGAACGTTCGTTGAGATGACAACGAAAACGTTATCCCCGAGGTCCTTCATGAGGTTTTGGGTTTTATAAAGGAAGAATAGGAAAAGGCATGTGCCCCATTCTCGTTGCCCGAGCCAGTGAATTGGTCCGATGTGGAGACTGGCCCCGATGAACCGGGTCTCGGAGACCAAGGCTTGCACAGCTGGGCACAGCTTCAAGAAGAACAGAAGGCTTTTCAAACTCAGAAGAAGGACGAGAGGAAGCAGAAGAAGAAAGAGAAGAAGGAGTCCATTCGTGCGGCTCTGGGGGTATGGACCGGAGAGAGTGCGAGGGGTCCAGGAAACCTACAAGACCGGGATCCTGCACCTCCGGCACCCCTGCTGGGGCCTGGCCTGGCCCCACGCTTGGCACCTCAAGGGCGCTGACGATGGGGGGGCTGCAGGAGGATCGGGTCCAACGGCCGGGATGGGCCCTATCCCGGCGGTGCGGGCCGATCTTTGGAGGGGGGCCGTGCTCGCACCCTTCCTGCCCGACATGTTTCTTTTGGGGGGATGTAGAGATCGCTAGCTTCTTGGACTAGGATCCCCACGGACGGCGCCAACTGTTGGCGCAGCGGACTAGACCAACAGGTTTAGAAATGTGTATGGAATGAGAGGCTTAGATCAAAGTGTCTTCTTGGATCGAGTGTCCTGTCCTTTACAACTTAGGGAGGGGGAGTATTTATAGGGGAGCCCTACAGGGGTCCGATACTTCCAATATCCCTCTGATAGTAGTACTGCCTAATGCAGCCCTATAGTACAGACAAGAAGTGCAGCCCTATAGTACAGACAAAAAGTGCTGCCCTGACAGCGTATCAACCATTCCGAGCATGGCAGCAGTGCCAGACGCTGCACAGATGATCACGATCCTGTCACCAGACCATCTTTACCAAACTAGTTCAGGTCTTCTGTCTCGGTGTTGGGCCCTTCGCACCTTTCGGGGATATGGCTCCGGTCTCCTATCGGCTTCACGGGCTCGAGGCCACGGGCTTCTGAGCTTCGGGTCTCGAGATGAAGCGGACTCTGAGTGACTCCCTCCAAACGCCTTCGGAGGGGAGCATCCGACCGCCGTACCATACCATCCTGGGGCCGACGTCTTCGCCAACCACCAACTTGTGGAGTCCTTCCTTCGAATAGCGCTCCACATCTCTCGCGCCCCCAGGCTCCATCAGGATTATCTCCCCCAACAACACCCTTCAGCGGGATGTTTCGCACCAGACGCAGAAGGTACACTTCGGCGACACCCTTCGCATCATACCTCGAATCAGACAGGCTTTGATTAGTTTACTGATTTGTTCTTTTTGATACCTTTATTTCAGCTAATTGGATTATTCCTGTGTGATCTGATTACTTGGCGACTCCACCCCCTTACCACGATTAAGGGTAGTCGGAACGAGATGTTGGTGTTATGTTACGCTTAGGCTTGTTCCTAAGTATCCACACACTTTTGGATCATCGAACTGACCCAAGTACAGGGGCACATTTCTGTGTCAACACACTTTTTGGTGACTCCGCTAGGGACTCTACACCAGCATGATGGGTACATCTACATCGGTCGTCGGTACATCTACTACGTCCACATCACTCATGGATCCCATGGGAGGCGTGGATATCGAAAACCGCAACATCATGACGCCTACCCTTGAAGATATTCCCGCTGAAGACCGAGTAGAAATCGAGGCTAAGATGAAGGCACTCCAAGACATGATGCTTGGAGGCTACGTCAAGACACGCGCGGGCTTAATCAAGCGCGACATCATCATCCCCGACCTTGCTCAGATCTAGGTAACACCAGTACCGCCTCATTTATCTTCTTTAGAAATCGAGCAAAAGATAGCCGCATCGGTAGATCAAGCCGTTAACGCTTCGTTGGCTAACCGTTTAGATTCAGCAGTTAGCTCCCAAGTAGAGACGACGCTTAGAAGGTTTGGCTTTAATGAGGCCGTGCCATTAGCCCCTATTGCTAGTATACCTCCGATAAATCACGTTTACAGTAGAACTAACGGTAGTACTAGCAAAACCGTTATGTCTCCAGCCTCAAAATCTGTGGCCGAGACCAGTCATTATGCTTACGGCCAAGCTAGCACCACATACCATGCGCCGCCCCCACCTACGCCGGTGCTAGCCTTGCCCACGGTGCCCGCACCACATGCATAGGCACCTAGGCTCGAGCACGTCATACAGCTAGCACATGGGGAGGAAGCCCATGGGTGACACACCGATATACCGCAATGTGTCGCGCCCCGCATGAGAGATGTGCACAGGCAACGGGTCAAGATGACCTTGAGGAGTGAATCCGTGCACTGTTTAGGGAATGCGTCGGCTTCGTACCTAGGGGTCAGGCTAGGGTTTACCGGATGCCATATCCCGATCATTTTGATACAATACCCTACCCTCGTGGCTATAGAGTTCTTGAATTCACTAAGTTCGATGGCGAGGGTAACAAAACCACACTAGAGCATGTTAGTCAATTTTTAGCACAGTGTGGAGAAGCTAGTGGGTCGGATGCTCTAAAACTTAGACTATTTTCTCTCTCGCTATCCGGTGCCGCCTTCACTTGGTTTTCGGCGCTCCCACCGAACTCCGTCCAAACGTGGGATGAATTGGAACAAAAATTCCACGACTACTTTTACACGGGTGAGACAGAACTTAGGATTTCACACTTGACATCGGTTAGGCAGAAATCTAACAAGAGTGTCTCTGAGTATATCAAGCATTTTAGAGATACTAGAAACCGATGTTTTAGTCTTAATATTTCAGAGAGAGATTTGGCGGATCTAGGTTTTAGCGGGTTGCATCCCGAAATTAAAGAGAGACTAGACAACCAGCACTTTTTAGAGGTTAGCCAAATCTTGCAGCAGGCTCTGGTCAAGGAAGGCCGAGCTAAAGATAAAAAGTTTGTCAAGACGTTTAACAAGCCTAGGGCTGAAATCCACGTCATGGAACACTCTGGCGAGGAGGAATCAGAAGAAGAGGATTCGGCTAACATGTACACGGCCAAATGGGTTTGGAACAGTAAGAGTAAACCTGTCACTTGCTCTGAGTTACGGCCGTCTCCCACCAAGAATCGGCCTAGCGAGGTCAAGTACTCATTTGATATAACTAAGTGTGATAAAATATTTGATTTTCTCTTGAATAACCAGCTTCTCAGATACCCAAAGGTCAAGTCATTCCATCTGCCGACGAGTTAAAGAAACATCCATACTGTAAGTGGCATGATTTGCATTCACATAATATTAATGACTACAACGTTTTTAGACAACAGGTTCAATCGTCCATAGAAGAAGGACGATTGAAAATAAACCACAATCCAAAGATGAAGCTAGACAAAGATCCCTTTCCCGTCAACACCATCGATCTCGATGAGAAGAGAGTGTTGATTTGGCCAGGACACGCTGAATCAACTAAGGGGAAGGTAGTTGATGAGGACATCACTTCACATGATACACACATGGAGCCTCCACCTACAATTCAATTACTAGGACCAATCACACGCGCTCATGCCCGTCGCTTGAACCATGAGGTTAATTCTTTCCTTAGCAACTATGTTAATATTTGTTTGGACGGGATGCTATTGAATACTAGTTATATTTTGTTGCTTAGGAACATGGGAGATGGAATAGAAGAGTTGGAGTTGAAGACGGAGTCGCACGGATGTTTTGAAGTCAAGATTTCGCTGGTTCGGACTACATCGACCACCATGCACCAAAATGGGCATAACTTCCTCATACGAAGTCTGATTGGTGCGTTCTTGGACTTTTTGGAAAGCTGAGGAGAAGACGGATCGTTTGCCATTGGTTTCGTCTCATTTAGAGTCTCGAGTCGACCTGTGTGTTTAAAACAGTCCTGTGTGACAGAATTGGGCCGTGTTGGGCCATAGTCTGAGTCTGTTCGCCTTCTACTGAGTCTGTTCGCCTTCCACAGGCTGCCCACGCCCTATATAACTCACTCCAGCCACCTTTAGGGTTAGGTTTTGCTTTGTTTGCATCTACACTTGTGTGTTTAGATCCCGCCTCTTGCACCGGACCGATTGGCTGCTGCATTGGCGTTTGTGAAACCTCACCTTATCATCGTTTGTCTGTGATTTGGCATTCGACTTGTATCCTTCCTGTTCTTGCTTGTGTTCTTGGGTTCGCTTGCAGGAATTAGCCTTCGTGGCGAGGTCAATTGCGTTCTGCGTGGTTGATAACCAACCGAGACAGTGGTGTAACGATTGCAAGGTTTTGATCCGCCGGACCAGAGCCTTGGATCGCCAACGTCGAGATTCTCCACCAACCCAAGTTATCCTTTACCTAGCGGAAGATCGGGACCAATCCCCCATCAGTAGTGATTGTTGGAGAACCGTGGGCACGCACACTCATACCTAAAAATCCTGAAGTGGGATTGTGGTAGTGGAATGTTAGCACATATCCTTCGGCTAGGGCTCGCAATAAGACAAAGGTGACTTATCAAATGTTGGTAAACAAACACCAAATAAAGGCCAAGGAAACATGCCCCCACGCTAAAAAACTAAGTCAGCCAAAGGGGCCAAGGAATTCGGAGGGTGGCTTCGGACCACAGTGGCCGAGCCCTCCACATGGTGGCTCAGACCGCAGTGGTCGAGCCCTCCGCATGATAACTTCGGGCCATAATGGCCTGACACTCCCTATGGCGGCTTTGGCCCTCGATGGCTGAACCCCCAGTACAGTGGCTTTGGACACCAATGGTCGAGCCCCACGCAGAGCGAGTTCGGCCCTCAATGGCCGAACCCTGCACCACTCTGGACGAGTCATTCGACAGGAGGCTTCGGCCCACACTGGCCGAATGTACCTCCGGCCTCACAAGATCCCTCATTGATATGGTCCAAGACACCGTCGTCTTTGCCGAACCCCTCTCCAGGTAACGAGTTCGGCTCATAGTGGGCGAAGCCACTGGAGCCGCCGATGCCTCCACCATACAACTTGGCAGGGACTCCGTGGGCTCCATACGTATCACAACCGGAGTACCCTCTGCAACATAACATATTGTGACTGGTAGGGACAGGCAGGCGCAGCGGAGGGAGGCATCATTCACAGGCTGTCGGTGGTACCTCCGAACCGACTCGTGTAGAACGAAGTTGAGGGAGATGAACGTGAAGAAGCAAAGGACATGGAGTCCGAAGCTATGACAGTCAGAATAGGGTCTCAAGAAGTCCCAATCCCGAAGGCCCCCTCGTCAAAGCCTGATAGAGGTAAGCCTCCTACTCCGGCCGAAGCCCGCGCCGGTGCCTGGTCCAATCGGTCGAACGAGGTCAGTCCGGTTGCCGAGGTCCGCAGTGAGGGCCCCTTCAAATACAGAACATGTGAGGCCGGGATGGACAACACCACTTCGGCCAAACTTAGCAGGAACCAGATAGTGGCACCAGGTACCAAGCCACAGCCATCCTGGGTGCCTCCAGGTATGTCCAAATCATAGAAGAGGAGTCTACAATGCCTACGGGCACAGGATATGCGCGAGAAGAAAGCCGAGGATGAGTGAGACGCCATTTTTTAAGAAATCCGCCCTTAGCCAATAACGAGACAGGTATGGAGGATTAAGCCGGTTGAGATAACCAAACCGGCTCCTAGTCCGAGCGATGACGACGATGACATGCTCGACGATGACTACTTGCTCGTTTCCAAGGGGCCCACACCCCAAGCGATGGACATCAACGTCGTCATGTTGCTCGCTGAGTTTGCCCTACCACAAGACGAGGCCGAGGTTGCTCAGTTGAACCTCAGCCCACGCAATTCTATCTTTGAGAAATCTGAGGACTCAGCTTGCCATCTAAAGCCTCTCTACGTCAGGGGTCATATTGACGGAAAGCTGATCTCCTAGATGCTTGTTGATGGTGGCGCCACTATTAACCTAATGCCTTACTCTCTATTGAAGAAACTTGGGAGGAACGAGGATGACCTAAAGAGGACCAACTTGATGCTCAACGGCTTCAATGGTGAGAGTTCCGAGGCCAAGGGAATGCTCTCCATGGAGTTGACAGTAGGCAACAAGACATTGCCAACAGCATTCTTCATCGTCGATGTGCAAGGTAACTACAGCGTGCTGCTTGGGTGCAACTGGATTCACGCAAATTGTCGCATTCCTTCTGCTTTGCACCAGTGCCTAATTCAGTAGGACAGCAATGAAGTAGAGGTCATACCTGCAGACACTTCGGCCCAAGTGGCATTGGTCGATGTGTCCATGGACGTCGTTCACAACAAAGTAGAATGTCTATCAGGTAGAGATCTTTTGGATTACGATTTTGTTAGCGTGTCCGGAGGATGTTTTGTACTAGTGTCTGTAAATCCGGCTGGTGTGGCATGGTTGTTTCTACATTAGTAGTCATGTCTAGCAAGAGTAATCTGGATTGGCTAAAGTCTTGAGTGGAGTAGTATCAGTCTACTAAAGACGGTATTGCCGAAGCCATCGAAGACTTTAGCGAAGTAGAGAAATTAGGACAAGGTTTTGCATCAGCCGACCCTTTAGAAGACGTAGACATAGGCGATGGCAGCACCCCAAGGCCAACTTTTGTAAACCAACATGTACAGTCTAATGAAAAGGCCAAAGTAATGGAGTTCCTTCGGTCGTATGTCGATTGTGTCGCATGGGAGTACAGCGAAATGTCGGGATTAAGCCACGAGCTCGTAGAGCATCGTCTGCCTATCAAATCTGGATTTAGGCCTTATAAGCAGCCTCCTCGTCGCTTCAATTCGGCCGTCTATGACCGAGTTAAATAAGAGGTAGAGCGACTGCTCAAAGCAGAGTTTATTAGGCCATGCAGATACGCTGAATGGGTCGCTAACATTGTGCTTGTAGAAAAGAAAGGGAGTGGCAAAATATGAGTTTGTATTGATTTCCCGGATCTAAATAAGGCCACTCTGAAAGACGAGTATCCAATGCCGGTAGCCGACATGCTAATCAACGATGCTTCGGGACACAAGGTACTGAGTTTTCTTGATGGCAATGATAGTTATAATCAAATCTTTATGGCCGAGGAGGACATCTACAAGACAGTCTTTCGATGCCCCGGTTTTGTCGGTTTATTCGAATGGGTCGTTATGACTTTTGGTTTAAAGAATGCTGGCGCTACATATCAACGTGCTATGTACTTAATCTTTCATGACTTGCTAGGAGTTATGTTAGAAGTTTACATTGATGATGTTGTAGTCAAATCAGACGCCATGGGAAACCATTTAGCCGATTTGAAAGTTGCATTTGATAGAATGCTTTTGGCGTGTCAGCGGGCAAGTTCTTAGGCTTCATGATCCATGAAAGAGGCATAGAGATTGATCCTAAGAGGCTTGAGAAAATTAGAAACTCTGTAGCGCCGACATGTAAGAAAGATGTGCAGAAGTTGCTAGGAAAGATAAATTATTTGCGTCGCTTTATATCTAACTTGTCTGGCAAGATTGATGCCTTTGTCCCCATACTCTGGTTAAAGAACAAAGTCGAGTTCACTTGGGGGGCAAGTCAGCAACGCGCCTTTGAAAAGATCAAAGAGTGTTTATCATCACCACCCGTGGTGAGAGCACCCAAAGGCGGGATTCTGTTTTGGCTATACATCGTTGCTGAAGATAGTGTGATCGGGGCCGTGCTAACCCAGGAGGTGGAAGGAAAGGAGTACATCATCACGTTCTTGAGACGCCGCCTGTTGGACGTCGAAACCAGGTACACGTTTGTGGATCATCTATGTTTGTCGCTTTACTACGCATGTACCAAGTTGCGCCTCTATCTCCTCCCTACTACATGTGTTGTCTTCTACCAAACCGATGTTATAAAACACATGCTACAAAAGCCGATTCTAAGTGTAAGAATCGGAAAGTGGGCTTACGCTTTGATTGAGTATGATTTGGCCTATGAACCTCTAAGAGCTATGAAAGGCCAAATTGCCGCTAACTTTATAGTTGATCATCACATAGATATCAGTTGGAGTGACAACGTTGCTCTAATTGAGGTAGTACCATGGAGACTTTATTTTGATGGTTCAGCTTGCAAAAATGGCCAAGGTATTGGAGTAGTTCTCATATCACCTAGTGGAACGCATTTTGAAACCTCGGCTCGTTTAGAGTTTCCCTCTACTAATAACCAAGTTGAGTATGAAGCTTTATTGCTAGGACTTTAATTGTTGGAATCCATGGGTGTTAGGCATGTTCATGCGCATGGTGACTCCATGTTAGTAGTGCAACAAGTGGATAAGAGTGCTCAATGTTTTAATGGCTTGCTGAATAGCTACTTGGATAGATGCCTAGACATAGTTGCTACTTTTGATGACTTCAAAATTTCTCACGTGCTAAGAGAGGCCAATTCCATTACAAATGATTTGGCTCAGCAAGCATCTAGCTACCAAGTCAGGGGAGGAAAATTTTCTGTACAGGAAAAGATGATGCTTGGTCTCACTGCCAAAGCCAGTAGCTTCGAACAGGCGTGAGGGATGCCGGAGCCCCCGGGTCAGACCCCTTCGATCGCCAAAGACTACTGCGTGCCAAAGCCCTAGGGCCAGAGTGCCCCGTCTGCCAAAGGGTTTGGTGTGATGGAGCCCATACACTGAAGTCTCCTGGATAGTGAGAGTTTCTAGGAACCCGAACCATCCGGCAAGAGGCTTCGGCCCAACCTACTTCGCGCAGCCAGTCCAGCCAGGCTTCGACAGAAGCAAAAAGGGCTCAGGGGGACTTCGAAGTCAGTAGCTTAGAGGTTATTATAGGGAGTGAGTTAGCAAAACCGTTAGAAGCCCATAAGGGCGATTGGAGAACTCCAATCGTCTAGTATCTGAGAGACCCTAGTCAAAGGGTCGATCAGAAAGTTCGGTGACAATCGTTTAAATTTGTGTTACTAGACGATACACTGTATCACCGAACTATTGATGGAGTACTATTAAAGTGTCTAGACCATGAACGATCCCAGGTGGCTACAAGAGAAGTCCATGAAGGACTTTGTGGCACTCATCAGTCGGCCCAGAAAATGAGTTGGATGCTCAAAAGAGCGGGTTTCTACTGGCCGACTATGACTGAGGATTGTTTCAAGTATTATAGAGGATGTGAAGCGTGTTAGAAGTTTGGCAATATTCAGTTAGCTCCTGCTTCAGTACTTAATCCTATTGTCAAGCCATGGTCATTCCGACGTTGGGGTTTAGACTTCATCGGCCAAATTCACCCTCCTTCAAAGGGGCATCGGTTCGTGTTGATGGCGATAGACTACTTCACTAAGTGGACCGAGGCCGTGCCTCTCAAGAACATGACTCACAACGAGGTACTTGACTTTATCTTGAAGCATATCATAAATAGATTCGGCATTCCTCAAACTCTCACCACGGATCAAGGTAGTTCGTTTGCTTCTAAAGAAGTGAGAGATTTTGCCGAATATTATGGTATTAAGTTGATAAATTTTCACCTTACTATGCTCAGGCCAATGGTCAGGCCGAGTCTAGTAATAAAATTGTGATTAAGCTCATTAAGAAGAAAATTGAAGAATTCCCTAAGAGGTGGCATGAAGTGCTTTCCGAGGCACTATGGGCTTGTAGAATTGCAAAGCATGGTGCTACCAAAGTTAGTCCATATGAGTTGGTATATGGATAAGAAGTCATTATATCCGTATAAGTAGATCTTGGCTCTTTAAGAGTTCTAAAGCAAGATGGCTTATCGGTCGACGAATATGAAACTCTCTTAAAAGATAGTCTAGAAGAAGTGATCAATAAGAGGTTGAGGGTTTTAGAAGCCATAGAAGTAGACAAGAGGAGAGTAGCTAAAGCCTACAATAAGAGGGTTAAACCAAAATCGTTTCAAGTAGGTGACTTGGTTTGGAAGACGATTTTGCCCTCAGGCACTAAGAGTCCTAAATTTGGTAAATGGTCAACTAGTTGGGAAGGTCCTTTCAAAATAGTTGAAATTGCTCTTGGCAATGCTTATGTGTTAGAGTCTCTGCAAGGAGAGCGGTTTCAAAGATCTTTGAACGGTAGATACTTGAAAGGGTACTTTCCAAGTATATGGCAGATAGCTTGAAGGTGTCGAAAAGCCGATATGAAAAGTATCGTCTTTAGCCCGTTATGCTTTTAGTTCACTTAGTTCACTAAAAGGTAGGAGGGCATGTGTTGATAGAAAAAAATGGCATTAACGGTTAAAATTGTCAAAATATCAATTTTGGTAATTTAGGCCAAAAATACACATGTCCTGGGTTGGGCCGAAGCCCTACAATCCCAAAGGCCCACAAAACTATGGGCTTCGGAAGCTTCCGGCAAGTCCTGCATCCTTTGGCCCGAAGGCCTTCGGAGGCCCACTGCTAGATGAGGTACCACTGCTAGGTCCGAAAACTAAAGCAATTGATGGCAACAAAGAGTTTCCAAAACCTGGACGAGATGCCTTAGCAATCTCGGTGGACTTAAGCTTACTAAAGAGCTTGTCACAAGTCAACGTGTCATAACTTGCTGACTCCTCAATACTAGAGATCTTCACCTCCCATATGCTACGATTGAGAGCGTAGAGAAGTTTGATTGCTCTATCATGATCAGAGTAAGCTAGAGTCCCAGTGGAGCACAAGTTGCTCACAATCCCATCAACTCGAGCAAACATGGCATCTACAGATTCGCTGGGGCCTTGCACAAACATTTGATATTCTTGATTATATGTGCTTTGTCGCCTAGCCTTAATCTGAGTAGTGCCCTCATGAAAAGTTTTCAAAGTTGTCCAAATCTCACGTGCAGTTCGTAGGTGTTGGACCCTGTCAAACTCATTGCAACTCAGGCTGATGAACAATATGTTTTTTGTCTTGATATTACAGTCGTACTGTTCCTTCTCAGCCTGAGTGGTGTGATTTTCAGGAATCACATATCGGGAATCAACAATGTCCCAAATTGCACTTCCTTGGTTTAGAAGGTAAGCCTCCATGCGCACCTTCCAATAGGCAAAATCACGACCATCAAACACCGAAATCTTAGTGTTCTTGTCCATATCGCCAAAAGGATCACAAACCGATTAAGCTCAACTGGTAATCTAACCGACTTTGATACCAATTGTGGGATCGGAATGGCGACTAGAGGGGGGTGAATAGGCGCCTCGAAAAATTCTCGCGAATATGATGGTCTTTTTCAAAACACCCAACTCTCCTCCAAATGATCAAATGAACTTATAAAAAGGATTGAACTAATAAATCAGTGGGGAAATTGCAGATATACCCCAAAGTACATGGGTACTTGCAGAATTGCCCCAAAGTTTATGGCTCTTGCAGAATTGCCCCAAACTAAATGAGATTCATTGCAGATTTGCCCCATTGTCTATTTTCCACTTATTTTAATTATTTTGTGCCATTTCCATCATATGAAATTCCCTATGTAGCCCTTTTCTGTTCATGCCCCACCGCCGCCCGCCGCCCGCCGCCCTCCAGGACGCCACAGCTCGCCGACACGCTGGCCACACTGGAGTCGCCGTGTGGATGGACAACAACACAATGCCGCGGTGCAGAGAGGTGGAGGCAGCGCTGGGACACACTTGAGCTGGCCAGGCTGACAGGCGCACGTGCACCAGCCTGATGTACCAGACCGGGCGCCTGGGCGGCTGGGCGGCATGTCTACAGGGCGGCTGGGTGGCATGTCTACAACTCCACCGATAGGATCTCACTCGTGAGCTTAGTCATGGCGTCGCTGCTGATCGGCCGCTACGCTTGCATCGAGGAGACTAACAACACGAAGATGAACTTGATGGACATTGCCACATGTGACCCTGTGCAAAGGATGTCCTTGAGGTTTGTTTACGAGAATACATTTTTAGAACAGAAAATGTCATTTGCTGACTTAGTTCTAATGCATTTCAATTTGCAAGTTTGTAGACTATTGCTCCTAATTTACAAGACAAGATTGGGAAGCTAGTATCGGGCATGCTGCAGCAGGACAACGAGCTCTCCGGCCGCATCCCCAACCTAAGCCGGAGAGGTTGAGCATCCTGTTGCGGCGGTGGCGCCCTGAGGGGCGGCGGTGGGGAACGAATGAAGAATAGGAAAAGGGTACGCAGGGAATTTCATACGATAGAAATGACACAAAATAATTAAAATGAGTGCAAAATAGACAATGGGGCAAATCTGCAATGAGTATCATTTAGTTTGGGGCAATTCTGCAAGAGCCATGAACTTTAGGGCAATTCTGCAAGTACCCATGTACTTTGGGGTATATCTGCAATTTCCCCTAAATCAGTAGTATTCAAGGGTCAGTGGAAATGATTAAAGCACGCACAAAAATGGCAACTAAATTTTGTTTCAGTTCGGACAATGAAATACCGAAGCCTTTTTAAAGTCGGTCAATGAAATGCCGACTAACTTTCACAGTCAGTATTTGAATCACCGATTTGTGTTAATCGGACTTTGGTGTACCGACTGGACTAAAAAATCAACAGGGAAGCATTAGAGAAGAATTGATGTGTTCTGATATAAATAAAAATAACAACAAACAGCACTGATGACTGATATATGATGAGAAACAGTGCTATATCATCGATTCAAAGTAGTTAATGAATAAGAAGGCCTGCTAGATGTTTCGGCATACACACTCACTGGATGAGTTCTGTAGGAAAAACACAATCAGAATACATGGAACACAACCAGGACTAAATTCCAAACACTACCGAGTACTGTGTTTTTCTGATGTCCAGCAAAAGAAGTCACATGAGATGAAGAAGGTGCTTAGGAATTCTTGTAAAAACAGGAAACCAATAACACAGCAGCAATTCGATAAAGTTTGATGCAATAGTTGTGGCAAAACAATTAAACTAATTGAAGAATCACACTAGCAAATTTGACTTGGCAACAGTACTGTATTGCTTCAAGAAGTCAAACATGAACAAGACTGATTAAACTGATTGCATACTTGTCAGATAATCAGATCAGCTGCAACTATTGGTAGCCAAGCAAAACAACTCAAATTCAATTTGGTTGAGAAGAGGATGCATCTGGAGTTTTGGTAATGAAGTGAACCAGGTTCAGCAATCCTGTGTTGCATCTAGAACAGCTATAGCTCTTGGCAAATGATATTGAACAGAAAAGCCTTCATTAACTGCAATAAATTTGAACCAGAGATCTTCAATTGCTCTAGACAGAAGAAGATCTGTAAATAGATGATCACCAGCCAAGAATCATACCAGAAAAACTTGCAACCTTAATCAGTGAAAATGGCACAGTAATGAAGAACCACAGTATTGAAAATACTATATTGGGTAATGCCAATTGGTAGAAAATCAGCAGTAGCAGTGCTTGGCACAAAAAACAATTAAATCAAAACCAATCCAGCAGCAAAGTAAAACTTCACGGTGGAAATTCAGATAGAACCAGAAACAAATCTAGGATGAAAACGGAAATACAAGAGATGAACAAAAAATTCTTTTGAAAATCGGCAAAAGTACCTTGTTGGGCTTTCTACAGGAGTGGCGGCTCTGGTACTCCGGCAAAACTGGCAGTGTGTGGTGTAGCATTACCAGGACAGTGCTGATGCATGAAATGATGTTGAATATTCCGCACATGGATGAACAAAAAGGTAGATCAAGACAGCCAGCAGCAAAGGGAATAGATATATTAAAATTTCTGGATAGTTTTGTCTAGAATATTCCGCTCAAAAATCCCAAATGACAGCCACATCTACACTAATCCCCTAGGCATGGGGTCCTTTATATAGGCAAGCCCATCAAGGTATTCCCCAAAATGCCATTAGAGTTAAAAGACTAAGTATTTACCTAATTGCCATTATGTATTTTCAGAATTATAAATTCTGAAAAATACACAAAGGTATACTCCTAATTTATTACATCATTGACCCTATTCTTTTAATATTTTTTCAGAATTAAGAATTCCGAAAAATACTAAAAGATTACACTTAATCTAGACTACTGAACAAAAAAATAAACTCCTATTTATTGGAATTTAAAACCACTTTCTGGTACGATGATTTTTAGCCAAAACCGACAAAGCCTTCCGGATCGCCGACATGTGACACCAATCCACGAACTTGACCGCCAGCAAGTCTCTCCCGCTCTCGATCCCCTCGAGCCACCTGATCACTTGCACTAGCCTCCCTTTCGCTGACTTGGTCGACACGCTATCTCGATCATCCGTCCGTCCATGTCTTGCTCTATCTCTCCGTTGTTGATAGCAAAAAATGGCATTAACGGTTAAGATTGTCAAAATATCAATTTTGGTAATTTAGGCCGAAAATACACATGTCCTGGGTTGGGCCAAAGCCCTACAAGGCCGAAGGCCCACAAAACTATGGGCTTCGGAAGCTTTCGGCAAGTCCTGCAGCCTTCAGCTCGAAGGCCTTCG